>OU015745.1:135543342-135626555 GCA_907169655.1 Acomys percivali | reverse complement strand
TGTGTGTGTGTGTGTGTGTGTGTGTGTGTGTGTGTGTGTGTGTGTGTAACAAATTTGCATGGTTATGAAGAGTAAGTTTTGTAGATGGCAAGTTTATGACATAATGTCAAAAGGTTGGACACATCTGCATATTCTTTCTCTTTTTTCAGGTAAGTTAATAATCACATACATTTTCTACATTTGCACTAAAGACCACAATGACCATTTGAATGAAGAGCCATGTTGTGCTTTTGAATTTAATAGCATAGTACATCTTTGCCTCTCAAGAGTTTGGTAGTTAAAGTGCATGGCTTTCTATTTAGCTAACAATTTAGAAGCCTCTACTAAAACCACTTTGCAAATATTCAATTATTCATTAATTATAATCCAGATTTTTCTCAAAGTTTCATTAAGTAGTTAGATAGCTAAGAGTCTAATGGCCACATTAACTTTCTTCCTCTAGACCTGAAAACCCCATTAACAAATTCAAATAGATGTGGGAAAGTCAAAGCTAGCAGTAGTCTCAACTTTTGCAAAAACACTTCTACTTTTTCTAAAGATTTCCAGTGTGTACATTACTCGTTTAAGAATCACTTTTTTTTTTTCTAAAGACAGAGTTCTAAACATTAGCCAGTCTTATCAAATGTCTCTCAGATAAATTGGCAACCTTCTCTATGTTTCTTGGGTAAAACAGCATGGCAAGTGAATCATAGTTTCTCTTGTTAACGATAGATGGAAAGGAATAGCTAATGTGTTTTTTCCTTCACATGGGTATGGCAAAGAATTATAGGCAAATATAGTACAGAATTATGGCAATCATCTTGTTAGATCCACAGCGACATTGTCACTGTACCTTGTAAGATGACCTCTACTCGGTATTTGCAAAATTAACTTTTCTCGGAGGTCATGCACCTACAACACGATGTACACCTACGGTAAATGTGAACTCTGGTTTCTCCTGACAAACAGATACATCATATGATTACCATCAAGACAATGAATGATGGCCTCATTCCTAAATTGTCTTTTCACCATTTTACTTTAATTGTTACATTACAGGGGAAATTTTTTTATCATAATTTATTTTTTCCAACATGGAAACACAGTGTTTATTTATATATTTTTTGGCCAGTTCTTTTTTTTTAATTTTTTATTAATTTATTCTTGTTACATCTCAATGGTTATCCCATCCTTTGTATCCTCCCTCAGCCGTTAAAGGCTAGGCTCACAACCACAGTGTTTATTTTTGTCTGGATTTTCTTATTTACTAATTACTTTGTTGTTGGTTTGATTACAGTCTTTTAATTTTCTCAAACTAGCTGTCATTATCTATAAATGTATTACCCTGTATGTAATACATCTGCATTTGGGGCCAACTTTAGGTTCAGTTTTTGTATCTTCATCCCTGTATTGCAGACATTTGGTGACAAGCATTAGCGTTCTCTTTATTTTCACTCTGTTTTAGTTCACTAGTCTTGAATCAGTGTGTGTTTGTATGTGTGTATGTGTTTTGTGAAATTTTCAAC
This sequence comes from Acomys percivali, assembly GCA_907169655.1. NCBI lineage: Eukaryota > Metazoa > Chordata > Mammalia > Rodentia > Muridae > Acomys > Acomys percivali. Next base: position 135,625,050 of record OU015745.1, on the reverse strand, counting down.
TTTTACACATTTAAACGTATGTTTTTGTGATTCTGTACACTGGCACTTCCAGATTTTCCATATTCTTTCCCTACAGGTCTTATTATTAGGACCACTTTAGCTGGTTTTCACTGAATTGTTGTAACTAATTTTTTTGTTTCACACTAAGAAACTCAATAATGAAAAAATAGCAAAGAGGGCCTTTAAACTTCAGTAACAGTGCATCCCCTTTAGATGTTGTAATTTTATTAAAATTCTTTTCTCTATAAACTTTGGAGTCTGAATTATAAGGAATTCTTAAGATTGAAGTATATATTGAATTTATAGGAATTTCCAGTGTCATAATTCTACCATTCTAAAGTAGCTAACAAATTTAAATTTAAAGATGATGGGTTTTTTGAAGAGATGATAAAATGTTATTAATATATTAAAAATGATTTTAGATTAAAATCACAAATAGCCTTTTATCTATATATAAGGTACAAAATAAGTAATATATGGATAAGTACATCCTAAGATGATTAGGGTTTCTTTTTGTAACATAATTTTATTGAATAAATGTGCCACTGCAGTCATTGCCATGTTTAGACAGGGTATATAAAACCTAAAATGTAAGAATGAGAACACTGAAGGGTTGCATACAGAAATAGGTATTCCTATCAAGTGAAATGTCAGCCATATCTACAAACACAGTCTCAAGAAATACAGTTTATAAAACATCTTATACAGACATGTATCTTATTATTGTCTTTCTTGTTTTCTTTTTCTGTCTGTTCTTCCACTCTGCTGCCTTGGCTGTCTTTTGGCTTGTAATCATCTTGACTCCATCTGTGTTCTGAGAGTTCAAGTCTATATCTTTCTTTCTAGTGCATCTTAAGTCACATCTTTTCATTACCAGCCCCACCCTGCTCTCATAAGCCTCACAGACAAACACAGATGGGCTTACACAGAAGACACAGTGTTAATCCCATGCTGTCTGGAAGATCAACTCAGGCTAAAAGAAGGCTTGGCTCTAATCTTCCACAGACTTTCCACAGGAACTTTTATTTCTAGTATTTTGCCCAATGTTTAAGATTCTTACTCAGATTGCTTGCTATTGACAAACATTCTAGGTAAAAATTTAATGGCATGTAGATAATCAGCTTTTTCATAATTTACACATAAGCTTCAATCTGACTTCCTAGGAAAGACCATTTGCAAACTGCCAAACTACTGTTTTTTAAGTTCTAAAATTTTGGGTAGAACTTTTTAACCAATAATTTCTTGTTTGTCTACTTACTTAATTGCCTTCTCTATAACAATACAAACTATGAAGTAATGGAAGGTAGAATCTTTATCTCCTGCTCATTTATATGCCTCTGGCATCTAAAACAGAATCTTACAGGCATAGTTGGCTAAATTATAAAAAAATTAGAAGCAGAAAGAAAATTTTGAAGTCATATGATAACCTTCAGTATTTTCCGGCACATTATTTATAAAAATGGATGTTGTGTGCTGTGACCAACAAATTACTCACATATTACTGCTCTTCACTTAAAATGACAAGCAATTAATTGATTTTAAATATGTATTGCTTTTAAATGAACATAAGGAGCAATGTTTAAATGAATTTTCCTAACTTATCGATGTATTCTTGATAGTATATCAGATAAAAAATAAACTAAATTTTTATTGTATTTCATTTTAAATGCATACATTTATATTATTACACATGAATAAAATAAACTGCATACAGCAGGAAGAACCATGAGACAATCAGGAATTATATAAATGTTACATTCATAGTGATTTGGCTATTCGTATTTGGCAAACTTGAAGTAAACATCTTTCCTATCTTGTTGGGTCTAAATTTCTAAATGATGATCAATATTTATAATACATCATCTCTTTTAACTTAAAACATCTACCTTGATCTAAAAACACCTTAATCCCTAACCTACTAAGCTTAATCAAAAGACAACTATTTGGTCTCCAACCTCATCAGAGATTTGAGAAGGAATAAAACTTAAATATCTGAGTGAACCAGAAGTGCAGGTTAGCAGCCTCCAAAATGAAAAATATTATTGAGACAGTTTACTGCCTGAAGAGTCATCCACCACCCTCTATAACTTTGGAACATCATCCTCAGCCTTCTGGCCCAATATATCTGACAGACATATTTGTGAGGCAGGAACTGTTTAGCACTTACTTACCCTGTCTTGGCAGAGTTCGGCTGTTGACTCTGCCTGCATCAAAGCTTGCCCTTTTTTAGGCAGAACTATTTTTAAATGTAAGGCACAATCAAAGAAAAGGGGTAAATATGAAAAGTAATAAATTATGAAATTCCTTTCTGCTTCAATTTGTTTCCTAATTTTAATTACAGATTCTCAATATCAAAGTTTGGAAGGAACTATATATTGTGTGTGATTAAAATATGGCACATTTATCTCATTTCTTAAATTTAAAGATAATTTGTCATCATTACAAATACAATTTGTCAACTGCAGTTCCCAGGCTGCATAGCAGCACATAATTGACTTAGTTATTGCAAACCATGGGAATTTCCTGGAGGATATGTCAAAGATTTTCTCACTAGAGCACATTAGGAGAGCCTGACACCCCTCCATCCTGAGGCACTGGGCAGTGTGAGGACACTCTAGTGGGAAAGGAGTCATCGGGGTCTTCTCCAAGTGGGGTTTTCAGCAGCTGTTGACAGAAATGTGAATTTTTACTATATTCAACAGAGAGAAATGAGATCTTTTGACCAAAACATATTATTCTGTCCCTCTTTGTAGCAAAAAGGGCAGCATAGAGTGTTCCTGCAGGGTCAAGTAACAAATAAGCCATCAGCTGGAGGCAGGAAAGGCATTCATGCAGCAACAGAACAGAGTGGACAGAATGTGAATTAGGCTGAAGTCAAGAATGACAAGAGATAAAATAAAAGCAACAGCTCATAGTAGAGACGGCTTAGGGCCCCGTGTTCACGGTGGCTGTCACACAGGAAGGTGTCCCTGACAAGGCCAGCTTCATTGCAACTAGGGAAAGTGCAGAGCTGGCACCAAAGGAGGCGGCTCAGCTTTAGCTTCCTTTCCTTGAAAAGAAATGGTGGACTCGAAAGGGATGTTGAAAATGGAAAAAAAAATGACTATTACATTTTCTTCAATAATTGAAAGCCACATATGACATTACAAAGCAAGACCCTTCAGAGACAAATATTGCTTTTCAGTACATGGCAATCTGATGGGCTCCTGTTAGTGCTCCTTCACGGCCTTTAATTTTTCTTAACTTTTTCAGATTTTCACTTATACTGTGTTCTAGTTAGCTCATGCTACTGCCGTAGTGGAGGTCAGAATACTTTATGTCTACTTTATTTTATCAATGAAAAAAAAGGTAAAGATGCCTATGGATGAACACGAAAGTTTTATTATGAAAAGGCAGGATGAGTATACAAGAAAACAGAAGTAAAATAGCTGTGACATAGGGAAAGCCAACTCCAGACAGAGGACCATGTTGAGGGTACAAAGTCTTGGGAGTCTTATTGTATGCTGTAAGTTTATGAATGAGTTTGATTGTATTGAAATTATTAATAGTTCTATGGTTGCTATTTATATTGCTACAGGTATTTTATCTTTCACTAAATTTTTTCATGCATACATATTAAATTGCGAGTTATATAATTCTATTGCCAGTAATCAAATGGTTATAAACAGGATGCATATCTTTAAGGCAATTGTACCCAGTAGATAGAATATTTTCACTTCTTTGATTTGGCAGCTTGATCAAAACTTTACAGTAATATATTTGTTAACAATAGATATTATATGAACTGCAACAAGAGGCCATTTTATCGTTGTGCAGACATCTATTAAATTATTTGTGGACAAAGGTCTAAATCAATCATTGGATGTGGGTTCAGTCTCTTGGTACAATCAAGAAACTGTGTATGAAAGTATTACTTATGTAATGTAGCACAGTTTATAAGATGACACTCAAAAGCAGCATAATAACAAAAAGGCGTAGTGCAGTTGTAATGAGTATTATGGTTATTAACTGACTATACCTGGAATTAGCTAAAACCCAAGGGGTGGTGACACCTGTGTGAGATTACTTTATTTGTTGAATGATTTGAAGTGGGAAACCCCACCCTGGATGCAGATCTTTTGAGATGAGGAGATCCGTCTTTAATCTGGTTCACCCATTCTGGTAATATCCTCCATGAAGGACGTGGAAGAAAGCAGCTTTGTTCTTTACCAGCTAGTTTTCCCTTTGGCTGACAAGTCGATTCCTTCACTGGCATCAGAACCAACCTCTTCAGGATTCTCCCAAATACTGAAGACCAGCTGAGACATCCAACTTTGCGAGCTGAGCAGCCTCTAGATTCTTGGACTTTTTATCAGAAGACAATCACTGTTAGATTAGCTGGATGACAGCCTGTAAGCCATTCTAAGAAATCCTGTTTATACATATATATATATATATATATATCATATATATATCTTATATATCATAAATATATATATATATTTATCAATTCCCTTTCTCTAGAGAACCCTTACTGGTAGATACAGCAGGACATATTATAAGTAGATCATATAAAGAATGCATTATTGTGTCAAGTATAGATAATGTAATATCTATAACTGTATTTTTATACTTTTATAAATGAGTGTCATCACAGTGGACTTATTTGCAATACCGTTTCCAACAAAACACAAGTAATGTTATATCACAGTTTATAAATTTGTATTTTTCTATGATGTATAATTTCTGTAATGACATTAGAGATAAAGGTTTTCAGTTCTGTTATAATCCTATGTGTTGCAGCACACCACTGACCAACGTTTCCTTGTGAGGCATATGAGTGATCATATTTCATATAGTTCAGGGACTAAAAAGTCCAATATCAAAATTCAATCAAACTCATTGTCATTTTTGAGAGATTTTTTTTATTCTGCTTTCAAGTCAACAATCTTCTTGTCATTTTTGCCATATTAGAAATATGGATAAATATACTTTTCTTAGAAATTTGTCAATCAATTTATGAGGATACTTCCTTCATAATTTAATTTCTCCACAGGTCCCAACTTCAAATACCATCATATCAGTAATTAAGAGTAACAAGAAGAAATTAATTAAAAATAAAAATAAAAAATAAAATAAAAAAGTGAGAAACACACAAAAAAAAAAGTCTAGCACATGAATTGTGGACAATATAACACAAATTTTGTTAAGTTTCTTATGTATGTTCAAAATATATGCTCAGGAATAAAATCTGAAAAAGATTCTTTCCACAATGCATTTCAAATGAACATGGTAGGAAACAAATACATGTTGCTATTCTAAAGTAGTTAGTAAAGTGATAACTGCTGATACAGCATGAGAAGGCATTTCTTTAAAGAACATTCTATTCATAGTGAAATTGGAATTCTATGATGGCCCCACTCCATGTACTTTGTGACCTTACTACTGTATTGTGTTTTCAGTATATTATTACAGAAGTTACCGATATTATTATTTATGCTTCTACTATAACAACACCTGGGATAATTAGCTGTAAAAAAGAAGCTTATTTTAATGATGCTTTCAGAATGTCCAATTCCTTAGTAACTGACCTAAAGGGTCCATGACAAGGAAGCCGACTATGGCAAGGAGGTAGGGGCTTATTGTGAAAAACAACTATTGAGATCATATCAAGAAAGTTAGAAAGAAAGCGCTTAGAGCCAGGAGTCCTTTGTAGACTATGTCCCCATAGTATCTGAACATTTTTTGGCAAACCTAGCTTTGCGTAGTTTTCCATTCTTCCAGTGGCTCTATTCTTACTACCATCCCAACTGAGCTTTTATCCCATGAGCCTTCAGGGGACAGTTAATATCTAAGCCTTCACTGAGATGAGGACAAGGATGGTTTTTTGTTTGTTTGTTTGTTTGTTTGTGTTTTTTTTGTAGAATTTACAGCACAGCTAGGTGTCTCATTGCTTCGCTTGAGGAAACTCAAATGCTTCCTGAAGCCCTCACTTTAAAAAGAAAGCATTCGATACTACTTTTGTTTTGATTTTTGTTAGCACAGATCTAATTTACAAGACGATTACTGAAATGTAAGGTGGATAAATTGCTTCTTTTTTACTTTTAAAAAAGACATTGCAAAGGTGATTTACATAACTGAAATTCTATATTTATAACTACAGATGTGCCACAAAATTCAGGCTAGCAGCCAGACTGTCAAAACTCTCACCAGTTTCAAGAAAAAGGTTTGTACAAATCTTCACTGGTACCCACACAAACAAAGATATCTTAGCAATGGGAGACATGGAAGGTCTATAATTTCTTCTTCTTTTTTTTTTTTTCTTTTTTTTTTTCTTTTTGTCTTGTACTTTTTTTAAAAAATGTATTTATTCTTGTTACATCTCAAAGTTATCCCATACCTTGTATCCTCCCATTCTTCCCTCCCTCCCAGTTTCCCCTTATTCCCCTCCCCTATGACTGTTCCTGAGGGGGATTACCTCCCCTTGTATATGCTCATAGGGTATCAAGTCTCTTCTTGGTAACCTGCTGCCCTTCCTCTGAGTGCCACCAAGTCTCCCCCTCCAGGGGTCATGGTCAAATGTGAGGCACCAGAGTACGTGAGAAAGTCATATCCCACTCTCCACTCAAGTGTGGAAAATGTTCTGTCCATTGGCTAAATCTGGGTAGGGGTTTAAAGTTTACCTCCTGTATTGTCCTTGGCTGGTGCCTTAGTTTGAGCGGGACCCCTGTGCCCAAATCTGCCTATCATAATGTTCTACTTGTAGGTTTCTAGGACCCTCTGGAACCTTCTACTTTGCTATTCTCCCATACTTCTCTCATCTAGAGTCCCAATAGGATGTCCTCCCCTCGGTCCCAGTTTCCTGGTAAGGGAAGGCTTTCATGGGACATGCCCCTTGGGCTAGTATGCAGATATAAGTGACATAAACCATTTGAGTCTTTCTGCTTCTGGGTTAACTCACTCATTATGATCATTTCTAGCTCAATCCATTTATCCACAAATTTCGGGAATTCCTTGTTTTTAATAGCTGAGTAGTATTCCATAGTATATATGTACCACAGTTTCTTTATTCATTCTTCTACTGATGGACACTTAGGCTGTTTCCATGATCTGGCTATTATGAATAAGGCTGCTATGAACATGGTTGAGCAAATTTTCTTGTTGTGTGCTGGAGCATCTTCTGGGTATATTCCAAGGAGTGGAATAGCTGGGTCTTGAGGAAGCCCTATTCCCAGTTTTCTGAGATAGCACCAGATAGATTTCCAAAGTGGCTGTACTAGTTTGCATTCCCACCAGCAATGAAGGAGTGTTCCTCTCTCCCCACATCCTCGCCAGCATGTGGTGTCGCTTTAATTTTTGATCTTAGCCATTCTGATGGGTATAAGATGGAATCACAGAGTTGTTTTGATTTGCATTTCCCTGATGACTAAGGAGGTTGAGCATTTCTTTAAGTGTTTCTCAGCCATTTGATATTCCTCTGTTGAGAATTTTCTGTTTAGTTCCAAGCCCCATTTCTCAAATGGGTTATTTGGTTTGGTGGTGTTTAATTTCTTGAGTTCTTTATATATTTTGGATATTAGACCTTTGTCAGATGTAGGGTTGGTGAAGATCTTTTCCCAGTCTGTAGGCTGTCACTTTGTTCTCTTGACAGTGTCTCCAGCCTTACAGAAGCTTCTCAGCCTCATGAGGTCCCATTTATTAATTATTGACATTAAGGCCTGGGCTGTTGGTGTTCTGTTCAGGAAGTTGTCTCCTGTGCCAATATGCTCCAAGCTCTTCCCCACTTTTTCTTCTAAGTGACTTAGTGTCTCTGGTTTTATGATGAGGTCTTTAATCCACTTGGATTTGAGTTTTGTCCAAGGTGACAAAAAACCCAGAATAACAAAAACGATCTTGTACAATAAAAGGTGCTGTGGAGGAATCTCCATACCTGATCTCAAACTGTACTATAAAGCAATAGTAATTAAAACAGCATGGTACTGGCACAGCAACAGGCTGGTTGATCAGTGGAATCAAATCTAAGACCCAGATATGAACTACACACATATGGTCACTTGATTTTTGACAAAGAAGCCAAATCCATTCAATGGAAAAATGATAGCATCTTCAACAGATGGTGCTGGTCTAACTGGAAGTCTATGTGTAAAAAAATGCAAGGCCTTTAATTTCAAGGCACATACAAAGAACCCAACTTCTGTATTAAAAGAAAAGCCAACTATAAAAGCTAGAGACCAAAGGTGTTAAATGAATTGTTGCTAGCCTCTAATATTTATTAATACTGAATAATCTTATAGCATGACTCTTATCTCTGGGTTTTAAGCTTCCAGAAAGTAGGAATCAATAACCATCTATTACCTTAAGGCATGACTACGAAGGCACCTTGTTAATGTAGCCAAAAGAAACTAATTCAAACTTCTAGCTCACATTCATATGACCAACCAAGATGGCACTCATTGGAGATCTGGCAAAAATGGCCGAGAACCCATAGCTACATGATATTTTCCCTGGACAGTCATTAAGCAGGTCCATGGTGGTGTCTTCAAATATCATATAATCGTATAAGCATCTTACATAAGTGTGAATATGTTTGTATGTTCATGGCTATGTGTATATACAGGTAGATTGTAAGCATGGGCGTGGATGTGTGTGCATAAGGACACCAGAATGAATGTTGGGTGTCTTCTCAAATCCATCCCCACCACATCTTTTGAGACATCTCACAGTGAACCTAGAGCTTATGGAGTCACTTAGTTTATCTAGCCAGCAAGTTCTAGATATCCTTCCATCTCCTTCTCCTCAGGGATAGAGTTATGTATAGACAAGGCCACATTTAGCTTTTTATGATCTGAATTCATGGCTGTTTCCTGCTATAGTGAGCTCTTTAGCAACTAAGCTAGTTCACTTAGCCTCAAGCCTCAATTATTGCTCTCTCTCTCTCTCTCTCTCTCTCTCTCTCTCTCTCTCTCTCTCTCTCTCTCTCTCTCTCTCTCTCATTATCATATCATATATAAACATCCCTTACAAAAAGATTGACAGCTCAGCACATGGTAAGACATTAGTGCATCACACCCACCATCAGAGCACTTGTGGGCAGATCCACAGTCATGCAAACTGCACTTATGAATTCATCTACAGCTATCATTTCACTTCTGAGGTTTAAAAGTTCATCTTAAATTTACTTTCAGCCAGCAAGATTTTCCATTAAGTAGAAGACCAAAACAACTTCATGTTGTTTTCTAAAATGTTTGGTCCCAATAGTTCAACAAAGTATTTAATGAGCTGCTCCAATATGCCTACACAGGAAGCTTGCATTAATCAACTCTCTGCTTCCTAACCTTCTAAGCCTAGTGAGAAGAATAAACTTTCTTTGAGATAATTGCTATGGTTCCAAAGATAAAACACCATTGGCTATTGGGGAATGCATCTGTTAGTGTCAATATAAAGATGATATTAGCAAAGAGACTCCACAGTATAGGGTCAAAAGAAGACAAAGGTTTATTTCTGACTCAGATTCTACCCTAAGTTGTCAATAAAGGTCAATGTCTGCTGTTAGCCAGAACCCTGAATCTCTATCTAGTTTTACTGTTGTAGGGCATTGCTCTCATTGGGATCTCAAAGTTGTTTTCTTCCCAAGTGGCAGAGGAAACAATATGGTGGGACATATGTTCACTTTCCTAAGACTCGGGCCATAATTAGAATTCACTGCTTCTTTTCACAGCCCACTGGCAGTGAGTGGCTCAGTTATATGACCAAACCTAGTTTCAAGAAGAAACGACATAGTCCTCTGGTCAACAACTTTATTTTGCATTATAACTAATTGAAATAAGAAGGAGAGAAAAGATGTCAGCATCTAATTTAGTCTAAGCTAAAGATATGGTATTATTATAAGTAAAACTGTAATGTTATCTGTGAATACCTCAAATGACTTCTGCTATATAGACAGCCTACAAGATCATCAATTTGCTGTTCTGAATATTTGAGAAAATATATTCTCTTTTTAATACATTTGGTTATCCTTCCAGCACAGCCAGAACAACATTTTTCCAAGTTTAGTATTAAATTAATTTCCATTTGCACAGCTGCTCAAAATACTACAGCCAATAGGTTAGCTATAGTTTTATAAATTTGCTTAAAGGACCAAAACGTGAACTAGAAAATCCAAAGAAACCTCTGCAAAGGTTTCTGAATTAGAAATCAATAAAGAGCAGTGGGAATTGCAGAAGACAGAAGCTTCTGTGAAAAAAAAGAGTTCTCTATTTGCTTCAGATTGATCACACAGTAAAATGTTGAGAGGAAACAGTATAAAATAAAGAGGTACAGGGAGAACAGAGACTAGTTTGGTCAAGAAATAAATGTGAAAGCTATAGGAAAGTCTATTTCTGCAGTATCATTTCTCTACTTATTGTCAGATCCCTCTACTTCTTCAAGATATTAGAACTTTGGTCACTACACCTATTCTTCTCATGGTTCTTCTGTCTATGATTTATTCCCTCAATGCTCAGCAACACTGGTTGTTAATACATATCACAAATAATGACATCTATATTTTAATTTTATTTTATTAGATGAGCTCCTTCCTAAAATTGCTTCATTCTATATCTACACTTTGAAAGTAAAATTCACTTTGTATTGATTTAGAAGTCTGTTAGCTCTTGTTTCCACGTATGTTTTCCATTGAGGATTTTACGATATTTCTAAGGGTTCTTGGGGTTTTGTGAAAATGAAGTTAAAAATGGCTGCTATAAAAGAATTAGAACTTCAGTTGTGGTAAATGAATTTCTTTAACATCAGCCAGAAAAAAAGTCACAAGTCACCATTTGTACTTCTAGATTCTTCTATTGTAGTTGTAGAGATCTCTCAGGATACATTTCTCTGAAGTTTCATGGTATTTGACGGTATGTTCTAACATACAATAAAACAACCTCAAATGTGGCATAATAATTACATGAAGGCACCTGTAGGAAACCTAAGCTTTATAAAAATACAACTATGTTTGTCAAAGGGAGTTTATGAGGACAAGCTAGAAGATGGCGGTAACCATGCAGTAACCATAAAAACAAAGCTAACACTAAAGCTAAAACGCTGCATGTACTTCTGGGTAACTCTTACCTCGGAAGTTCTGCTTGTTAGCATGACCCCTGTACTTTTTCCAGATTTATTCATTGGCCTTACCTCTTTTGAAGTGACCAGGTTCATCCCCATTGGCACCTTCATCTCTGTGTCTAGGTGAATTCTTTGATACCTGGTACCTAGTCTGCAAATGGGCACAGCCTTTTGGAAATGCCTAAGTCAACCCTGACACAGCAGTACCAACTCACAAGGTCCCCAGCAGACCTCTAGTAGATAGTCACTCCCACCAGTGCATGGTATTCCTTTCATAGACACCTTCTGCAGCGGTGCCTCGCTGCATATCCTTCTTAACAAACACTCCACTTATCTTCTGCATCCTGGAATCATCTTCCAAAGCATGTGTCATCCTTGCTTCAGGGAGCATCCTGTGGGAATGGAAATCAACACCAAGCCCAATCACTGAGCACTCATGTGAACCAATGAGTACTGTTCTTTATAGAGAACTATTCTCAGAAAAAAAAAAACCCTACCATAAACAATCATCAAATTACAGAGGTACCAAAGTCCTTCAAAACCAGAACCATGTATTCCTCATTGCATATTATTTTATAGGTGGGAAAGCAGCATTTTTCTCGAAGTGATAAGACATTAAGACCACACAGTCTCAAGTCAGTTAGATTATTTAGTTGAAGTACTATTTCTGTCTGCTTCTGAGTCATACATTAGCATGTATGACTACTTTTGCATAAATGTGGAGATAAAATGTAAGGAATGAAATTACTGAAGAGAAATTAACCTTGACTGAATCAGCACAAGACAACTATATGTATTGGTTACTTTTCTGGTGCAATGATAAAGCACCATAGCCATGTAACCATGGCAATACATGGAAGAAAAAGTTTATTTTGGCTTATAATTACAGATGTATAAGACTACATCATGGCAAGAGGTATGACAGCAAGAAGAAGTCATGATGGAGAGAGAGAGAGAGAGAGAGAGAGAGAGAGAGAGAGAGAGAAAGAGAGAGAGAGAGAGAGAGACTTTGGCATGGGGTTAGACTACAAATACTTAAACCTCACCCCAAGTGAAGTACCTGTACCAGCAAGGGGATATCACCTCCCCAAGAAGTAACACCAACTTGGGACCAATTGTCCAAATATTGAGCCTATATGAATATATCTCATTCAAATCACAATGTGTGTGTATATATCCTCCTATAATAATGCACAAAGGCAAGCCTAAACACTAGACCATGAAATAAGGAGAAGCCCATGTGACTAGTTAGATTCTCTCTCAGGTATTACTCTTAACTCAGGCTTATTGTAATGAGTGGTTCAGGCTGTTTGCTTGGACAATCTACCTGTGGGTCATGCTTTGGAAAAAAATGTTAGTACCCAGATCACAAGGGTGAGGATTAAAAGAGGTCATGCATATGAAACGACTGTCCATATTATGCTGTCAACCCATCACCCAAGATTGTTGTTAGTAAATGGAAAGAAATAAATTCTAGGCTTCAAGTTTTCCCATTCTCACGTTCTCCACCCTGAGAGAACAGCAGCATTCACATACTCAATAGTGGGACTGAATAACGTTTAAAGCTATTTCTCAGGAATAATTTAAATGATGAATTAAAAGTTCTGCCCCTTCAAATGGCACACTGACAGCATATTTCTCATCAAGCAAGACTTTTTCCTGTATATTGTGTGATAGAACCTAATTAATAATATTTTCTTTCCAGCACAGTATAATGCAACTGTTTTATGTATGTTTTGTCTGCTTAATAAACTAAGGATCTTAATCTTAAATTTATGAACAATTAGGAGACTCAAAGCTGAAGAAATTGCCATCCAATTTTAATGCACATTTTACAGTTTAAATCTACCATGAACAATGAGAAAATGACCAGGGAAAAAATTCTGTTCTTTAATAGAAAATACCAGCAATATTTGTTGGTCAAATTTCAGATAAGAGAAAAAATTTAAATACATATTTCACAGCATGGCAAATGTCTTATACTAATATATTACATATTTCAAAATTATTAGCAGCATTTTTTTAATGTTTCACCATAAAATTATACAAATGAGTTACTAGCTATATTGATTAGTTGATTAATCATAAAATCACACATATATGAATATATCATACACATACATCTCAAAAAACTTTTTGTAGCCAACGTACACATACAATTCTGATTTGTCAACTAAAATATTATTTATAGAGTTAAACACTACAAGCAACTAAACCAATAGAAGGAGATTGCTTACAAAATGTTAACACAACCATAAGAAGTGAGAGTCTCTGACCAACTTACTATGCAAGGGTATAGTATTTATTAGCATGGAGACATTTGGAAGACATAGATAAACTGTCAAGCGGTAAAAACACATGACAAAATATTTTATTTTTCAATTTTTTGTTTATTCTCTCATATGATACCTTTTGACCAAAGCTTCCCCTCCCTCTACTCCCAATTCCCTACCACCACATCCCCTCTCACCGAGATCCACCCAGAAAAGAGTAGACCTCCTAGGGATATCAACTTAACACAGTACCAAACAGCACAATAAATGAGACCCAAACCCTCACATCAAAGCAGTTCCCATCAGACACAATAATCTGAATATGGTAGGGCTTCTCCAATGGCAATTCTGATGTGGACAAGCCCTAGAAAGAAATGGTTATCTCTGTGGTTTACATATTCACTGTTGTTATGAATTTTTTATATTTTTTAGTGTCACTAGAAGTAATGTGTGTAGAATAAATCGTGTAGCTGTTTCTACCCTTTAAGTCCTGCCCCTCATTCCTGCATCTTATTAATTATTCAACATTCTTGTTTCCCTACATTCATAATGGTTTTTAAATTACTGTTTTTCAAGATTTTTTTTACAGTGTAAGCAAATGTCTTAAGCAAAAGATTGCAACTCAGACAAGGGAAGAAGTATTCACTGCTTCCTGGAACTTATCCTCTATTCTGTTTTAATTAGAATAGGCTCAGGAGAGATATAAAAATAAAATTATTGATTCATCTGAAATTAAAGATCCTCATTGTGTTTTCATCAAGAAATGTGGCATGACTCCTGTTAAATAATGATTTGCCCATTTTAATTACATTAAATTCTGCCTGCCTAAATTCCCACTGTCATTCTAATTAAAGGAAAATTTTCTCATTTTCTGTGTAGTAGTCCTATTGGACACAGTTAAAAATTCACCACATAGCTTTTCAGGAATGTTTCATACTTTAAAGTTCAAGAAGTTGTTCTTTACTGAAAAGTTATAAAATTCCTCTAGGTGGTTTGAAGATCATTTAATTAATTTAAGCCATTAATTTAATGGTTAAATTCTCAGGTGTACATATTATTAAAAGAGAAACACCAAATTTAAAGCAACTAAATATTAATGTTTAAACACTTTTGTGAAGAACTACAAAAACTCATATGCTCTTCTTAGCTTTGATTTAACCATTATCATTGCAAACACTTATGAAGTGTGTCAACACATGGGATTCTATTGAGTGGTATAGACAAGGTATTAACTCATCACTGCTTTTAAAAGTATCAATTATATCCAGTAATAAGAGTATCAATTTTAATATCAATTTTATAGTGTATAATGCATTATCATTATCTCGAACTCTACTCTTCTATAGGACACCAAAATACGATTCCCAAGTTTAACTGCCGCTTGGTACCCATTTACAAACACTGGCCTTTTCTTCCTTGTTTTCTATTCTCCCAAACCTACAGTGATCACTCTCTACATCTTAGGTGCCTCATGCATGTGAGATCACAGAATTGTTTTTCTGTGCTTGCTTTACTTTCCTTGACATCTTTGGGGATCACCTATGTTATAGTAACAAAAGAACACACAGTATCATGACTAAGTAGTAAGTAATGTTGTATAAGTCAGATTTACTTCTTACTCTAAAGTATGTGTGCTCTTAAGATCCATTGAATATCTTGTCTGCTGCAATAAACAATGAAATACAGGTGACTTGTCAGCACCATTGTTATAACCTGTGTGTGTGCGTGTGTATGTGTGTGTGTACTAATGATGTTATCACATTTTCAAGAATGCATCATGATTTATTTCACAGGATTGCACTGATGCTGTGTTCATTGATAGTGTATAAAAGTCCTCTCTCCCTTCACAATCATGGCTTAGGAGGTAAGGGCTTGTTGGACAAGTGTTTTATTATTGAGTGCTTTGAGATTTTGAAAGCCCACAGCATTCCCAGTTATATCTCTCTAACTCTATAGTCTTGTGATTGTTGTTTCTAGATGGAAGCTCTCAGCTACTATTCCAGTGATGTGCCTGCTTGCCTTCTGCCATGGCCCCTGCCATGATGATGATGGATGCTAACCCTCTGGATGTGTAAGTCGTAATCAACTCTTTCTTCTACAGATAGCCTTGGTGATGTGTTTCTCCATGGATAAAACTAAATAACATATTCTTCAATTTATTTTATTTATGTTATATAGCCTTTGTTGAATAAATACTTCAAGTTCTTGATAAATCTGTTCCTTAAATTTTCATAATTATTATAGATAGGAGTTTCAAATTTCTCTTTCAGATTGTTTTCAGACTGAAACACCTTAATGCATGCACTGATACTATACTGTGCCACTTTCCTAAGCTAATGATTACCTCTCACACTTCTTAAGAGTATCTTTTGTATTTTTCAATACATAAAATCATGTGCTCAGTGAACAAAGAGAGTTTAACTTCATTGTCTCTTATCTGGATGCCTTTTGTTGTTTTCACAAGTCTCCAGCTTACCCCCAGTATCTACAGAGTCTAAGTTCTGGAAATAGGTCACATAGAGTCTATACAACATTGAAGATCATGTGGCAGTAAGTGTCATCACGTGTCTTCCTACTAGCTCTTTCACATACCCTTGTCTTTTTTAAAGAGATTACAGATTTGTTCATTCTCTATATGCTCAGCACTTAAGCTTAAAGCTAGTATTTTGACAGACTGGATGTCCTGCTTGACTGTGATTGCACAGCTTAACATATTTCAAGCAATTAGCAACACATGAAAACAAAAAAAATGAAACAAAATTATTCAAATCAAGGAAAGAAATGACCGCTGATTTCAAATGAGCTAAAATTGCTTAAGTACAAGATAAACTGAAAGAGAAGTGATTTTGAAGAAGATACAAAGGTCATCAGCAGCTCACAAACACAAATGTTCTCTACATTTCTGATGTTCCACATTTATTTAAATATATCTTAACATATCCATAAAGGGTTTTTCATTAGAGAAATAAAGAAGAAACACATGATATATAATTTATATTGATTAAGTATATTATGTGCTTAGTAGGTAAATTGGAGATATATTGTGATATGCAACCCCAAAACCACCCAGGGCTAAGCCTGTCTGTGTGAATAAAACAGCAGAGTTTTTGTTATTTTGAAGGATGGTAACTGAGGAACTTAAAAAAAAAATTGTTGTTTATATAACTACAGAAAACAATTAGTCATTGTATGGAGACCTGAGATTCAAGGAAATATTTCAATGTAAAGATGTCTTCAAAGATAGTTTTATTTATGAGATACAGTGTGACTCTTTTGCCCTGTCATTTCAAGGAGCCTTCCAGAACAATGAACTATATTGCCCACCAAACTGAATCTTGAGTTTGAAGTCCTTTCTTGTTCAGAATTTAGGACATGTGCTGAGGTAGGCTTCAGATATATGCTTCATAAAATTTATGCATCTCCATGGCCTATAACTTCTAAAAAAATGTACCAAAGAAATGTTAATTTCCAAGCCCCAAATCTAACTTCCATCACTGTTCCCTGAAGCTGATGTTCCCGCTGTGTCCCATGCAAGGTTACTGATGATGAGCAGATGTCCCTAGCCAGAAGCTGGAGTGTCACCCGTGACATCTCCTTCTTCACTCACCAACTCCAAATCAGGAAAGATGCTTCCAGACAGCTTAATTTTGTGTCTCTCCTCTGTTCCATCCAACTCTGTCTATCATCACACTGTAGGATCATATGTCACTAGTTTATGCAAGAATCCCACCAACCTTGTACTAACTTGACCCAACCACACACTCTCCTCCAGCCTTTTCCATAGGGCGACTTTATACAGTTTATCAGTACACATTTGAGCACATAAGATTTTGAAGTCTCAGTGAGGTGAGCAAATGAGCAAATCAGAAGAATCTGAAGAATAGGCATGGAAAGTCAAAAGGAGAAGAATCATAGACAACACTGATCTCAGAGGTCCCCAAAACAAGTCAACAAGGCTTATCTCTCAAGAAGAAAGAAAACAAAACAAAATTTTTTGATTTCGTAGTCAGGACTACTTGTTTTATTAGGTTGAAGATCATCATCATTATCACAGTCATCATCATCATCTTCTTCAGATTTGATTTGTTCAAGAACAAACTATCTACAAATGTGACTTAAAGATGAGATCAAAATATTGACTGTCGGTACCCATGGAGGAAGGCCATCCTATATGTTCTGAAAATAATATCAACATGGAAATGACATTTTAGCTTTCTTTTTTATAAAGATTTACTTTATCTGTGTATGAATGCTTGCCACATGTCTGCAAGTGCCAAAAGAAAATTGATCAGATGCCCTGAAATTGATATGACATATGGTTGTAGTGTGTGGGTGCTGTGAACTGAACGTTGGTCTTTGGCAAAGATAGCAAGCACTTCTAACTGTTGAAACATCTATCTTGCTGTTATCTTGTACTTTTCTAATCATATGAGGCATGAACAAACTGAAAGGTTTGAAGAATAACGTAAAAACAATAGAATGCAATATATAATATAAGGTATTATATGAGTATATGAGTATACAAGAGTATGTTTATTTAACAAAGAATTCATAGACTATGAATTATAAGGTAATTTCTGTGCCTGCTGCCTATGGGGCTTGTTGATATTTTTAGACTAAACCCCAAGAAGATAGGGCTCACTAGTGACCAGACTAATGACCCGGGACTCAAAGTAACACATTTAGCAAACAGCCAATAGCTGTTTAGCCATCATGCAAAAAGAAAAGAATGAAAACGTTTTCATATTTGCTGGTTTTAAGCAGGGAAGAAGCACTGAATGGGAAATTTCCTACTGATGAATAAGTCCAGAAAATAAATCAAGGTGCTGAAAGGTCTATAAGGACAAGCCAAGCCAGAGTTTTGTAAACTTTGCTTTCAAAAATCTTCTCTCAGAGGACTTGAGTCAATGCCTTATTTTATCCAAATTTGCTTTCACTTCTGTAACTATTATTAGAGCTGTTGAATTTTGCTCGCAAGTGTTGTAGATCCTGTGGTTCCCACATTTTGTCAAACAACAGAATCACCTGAAAATATTTCTGTGGTTGAAATGTGCAATGACTTTAGCTGGCTGTCTGAACACGTCTTTGATTCTGTGGGCTTTTTGTTCTATCTTCCTGCTGGGTTTTGTCTCTCTTCTCTAATTTTGAGTGTGGTTAAAGAAATGTAAGGCAAAATAAAAGTCTATTTTTTGAGGCAAATAACAGCACCTATGACTAACTATACACTGTATTTGTGATGTTGGACATTTTTATCATTGCCAACTCCTGTGCCCACAAGTCGCTGCTTTAGAATAAGAAACCTCCAGTTTATATCCATATGCCCTAAATTCAGCCATTGTTCTATAGAACATATAAGTTTTACTGAAGTTTTACAAGTTGTCTTCTTTCTCTCCTCTCCCTGACCTCCTTCTCTCCTTCTCCCTCACATTTTTCTCTACTTGGTTGAGACAGTAGTAAGCAAATAGCAGTAATTCTTTTTAGTGATTTTCATATCCCAACTACCTGTAGCCATATGTGCAAAATGAATATGTTATAAATTTAACATAAATAAGATGGGAAGAAATAGATGAAATTGTAGAGTAGAGAATCATTTGGAGATTGAAATATACAGAAATAGGGATATAAGATGCATTGGTATGAAAAATGCAAGACTAAATCGGCTCTTATTTTTGAACCCTGGTTTGTCGAAAATAACTTGTCTTCATGATTTAAATAAGCAGTTTAGAACCCTAAACTTCTAGCTCATTTTCAGAAACTTATATACATCTAAATTCCCCTAGAAGAGTCATAGTGCCCTGCTTAAAGTGGAAGCAGCACTGATGAAGAGAGAGACCAATGAATAGAACTCTAAGCTAAGCAGAAGAAAAATGAACCTGGAAAAGCAACGCATTAACAAAACAAAACAACAAACAGCTCCCACAATAGTGTTTAGAATTTAGGGTGAACTGGCTGACATTTATTATTAGCCATTCCTTTTCTTCTCAGAACAACTGGGAAAGACACAGCCTACATTTAAAATGTCCTGGGATGAGCATTGGTAAAGGTGAAGTCACGAATAGGGGGTTCTATACCCCATTTCAATGACATCGCTAGTAACACTCAAGTAGTTAGACCAGTGAAGGGGATCTACCCTGACAGGAGACATGGGCAGAGCTAAGTGCCGTTCCTGGATAGGCGTCACAGTGATAGGCAGGTCAGTGTATGCACCAGGCTTCTGCATTTGTCATGTAACTTTTCCTGAGGAAATAAGAGCAAATGTCTGTTCATTTCAGGTAGGGCTTCAGTAACAGATTAAAGCAACAATTCTACCAAAGTCCATGTTCTTTAGCCAATGAGTCTATTGAGCTTAATTTCAGAGCATGGCTGGACTGTTACTTATAGGAGCATTAGTGACTCAAAGGCAGCTTCTCACTAAGAAACCTATTCCAGGGTTGGTGATGACTCACAAAAGTTGCATCCCTGGAGTGCCTAGCATACATGTTACAGGCAGGTCCTTGGTCAGCCTTTTCCCAGGCAATCGCTACTGCTTGGGAATGGATTTAAGAATATTGTAAATTTTATCTTTCCTATCTAGTAAGTTGTGTTGTTTTCCAAGCTTTATGAGCCTCCCTTTTGTGTCTAAGAAGGAAAATTTTAGCTAGTAGGAAATAGCTACTCAAGAGTGTTCCTTAACATCCCAGATAGGCCCCATCAGTACTAGTGTCTGGGATGTGATACCATGTCTTCTGGGTAGCTGTCAGAGACACTTTAAGGCATGTTTCAACTTTTGGCACCCTTCCATGGGGAGTGCATCTGTGGTAATTGGATGGAGGACAAAATAGAAATAATTGTCTTAGGTGGAATTTATTAAAAAGGGGAAAGAAGAAATAGAACAAATTGGCCTCTGATTTGTTTGGGTAAAGAAAAACACAGAGATAAAACATTACTAATGTCACTGTTGTGAGAGGACAACTGCTCTCCTGGGTGACTGCTGAACTATTCAAGAGTCAGTATTCAAGATTTACAGCTGCTGTCTAGATAATTCTATAACAATACACTTATGTCAAAACAATGTTTCACCAAGGTTCATCTTTTTGACGATTTTAAAAAGTAAATAGAGAATCCAAGTTGATAAGCTGATCTGGTTTTCCTGTGGGGATTTTTAGCTCGATGATTTTGTAATGGTCTGAGAGCTTTGTTTCCCTTCCCTAGGACAAGTGTCCATCTCACTGGACTCCAATATGTTTTCCTCATTATGGGAGCTCTTGGAGAGCAACCCGAATTGTTGAAGAATAACACATTTTGTTTTTACCCAATGAATATTTGGTGGATTTTTATGATGGTGCTCACCTGCCCCAATTTTGCTATTATGCTACAGAAAGTTTAAAGGCAAATGGTGCTCTGAAATCAACCAAGGCCAAGGTAGAGATACATTGGTCATGTAATACAGGTTGACTTTTCCTTGTCTGTAATGCTTGAGAGAAGTATTTCATATTTCAGAATTTTGGATTTGGGTATACTTATACATACCTAATAGATATGTTGGGGATGAAGTGTAGCTCTAAACACAGTGCATATTTATATTTCATGTGCATTTTATGCATTATTTTCAAGGTAATCTTTTGTGTGCTTTTAGTAGTCACTTAAGAAACAGTCTGCAAACATTGAGCTGTCAGACTTGTGTCATATAAGGGCTCAGAGAGTTATAAATTTTGGAGTAGTTTGGATTTCACATTTTGGCTTAGGGCAGCTCAATGTGTATCTTATAATATCTCACTTCTTCTCAAAGGGGATCCATTCTTTTTCCAAAATGAGCAGCCACTCATAGAGAACTAGAATGTCCACAGAGATTCTCATATCTGTACCTTATCTTGTTTGACAAAAATACTTAGGAAAAGATTAATAAATAAACAATCAAGATTTGTAATTTCCAACTAACTATGAGACAGCTAAAAATTAGCATGTTACATATCAATATACAAGTGATGACATGGGGTCTATTCATAAACAGATGGTGAGACCATGATTTGTGTGTTTTTAGTTGCACTGGGACACAAGTCAAAAGAAGACTGGGAGAGGAAATGCAGAAGAGATGGAAGCAATAACATGCAGTGCTGAGCAACATATCCCTCAAGCATTTGCTACAGGAGGAAAAAGCACAAAATTACCCCCAGAATGTTCACCCCAAGTCACTGACTCTGCCACCACACCCAGACCACATTTCCACAGTCAAAGACAGAAGAAGAGAACAGAACCTTCAGGTAGAGAGTCCCAGCTGTGTAGAAATGACTACTGAGAACATGTGGATGAGGCACTGAGAGCATCTGGCACAGCAATTTATAGTGGAATATATTACATATATATTACACACAACACACACACACACATACACACACACACATAGTTTCTAGATAAAGGTGAAATTTTGGATACTTTTCCACTAATTACACTTTTCCCACTAAAACTGTAATTAGCATGTGTCATGTAAGTAGAAGCAAAGGCAGTCAGGGGAGTTGGAAGTTACTTCATCAACTGGAGGATGTTGTATCTTAAGGTTGATTACCAAAAAGCCAGAGGAAGATTATTTTCAAGACAAGACTCTTCCTTCCTGACAGCCAATAGACAAGAGAATTCAGTGCCAGTAGGAAAATGGAGTGTCTGTAAAGGATATCTTCAGAAGAGGCAGAAGGATGATTATATGAGATGGCAACTGGTAGACAGAGAGATAATCAGAAGCTCCAGAAAGGCTAGCTGTGGATACTAAGAAATTGAACCAATGGAGGAGGTCAAAACGAAACATATGATGAGGGAACCGTGTACAGCCCAGAGCAGGGCTTAGCTGTGCATCAGGCCAGCAGAGTAGAACATACACCCTGAACAGGAATTGAACCTAACAACCTCAGAACAGTAAGAGAAAAAAAAAAGGAAGTAAAAGGCATGAATGTGCTGAAGAGTGAAAATCCCATATGCTATGATAGAAGTCAAAAGATGATATTTCAGACTGGCAAAGCCAACAGTAATCATTTGAATACATTATATAAAATGTATGCCTCCTTCTACAAGATGTAAAAGTTCTGAACAAATTAGCCCAAAGAGACAGAGAGGGCTGAGGAAGTACAAGAACAAGGAGATGAGGTGTTGATTTGTAGTGCTTGTATTTAGTACTATGTGACTTTAAAAATATTTGCATTCATGACTCTGAGAAATAGAAAATATTTTTAAATAGATGGCATTTTATGTATGAGCATGAGGAAAGAAATTAAACCAAGATGTAATAATTAGAAATGTTGTTTAATTTATATGATTTAAATATGAAGGCGCTTAATGTGTTTTGTTGTCAGGAGACTTAAATTAGAAACCCATAAGGAACAGTAGGCTGAATAAAAAATGAGAATGTTGCAATAGTTGTGAGCTTCAGTTTTAGCCTTTTAAAGTCAATTACTTCCTCTCTAACATAGGTTATTTAGGGGTTCTCCATGCTCTTTTAATCATTCCAAAACTGAAATAATCTGAGCTTACAAAATTGCTGGAAATAATAATTGTTAAATTGCTATGTGAAAACAAACTTTAATCAAACATTGAGTGTTATTTAAGAGAACAAAGTGTAACATTTTACCATTCCTCTTTAAGAAGGGGTTGCCTTTTTTTTCTTTTTCACTTTTCTATTACATTCATGTGGGGGAGGTATTGTAGAGGGCTAGTGCTACTACAAGTGTGGGGGTGAAAGGACAACTTTTGGGAGTAATATCTCACTTTCCATCTTCTTAAATCAATGTCTGTATTCTTCTGTCTGCTTCTGCACTGCTTGTTCTAAGCTAGACTACCTGGGACCATCATGTGATTCTCCCATCTCTCTCCCATCTCCCATTAGGCACGATGGGATTATAAATATATTTCACTGCACCCAGTTCTTATAAAGGTGCAAAGGTTCAAACTCAGGTCAACTGCCTTGGGTGGCAATGTTTTCACCCACTGAATCACTTCTCTGGCCCTACTTTTTTATTAAAACTCCTCAATTTCTTTTAGCACATCAATTATTTTCCTACATCATCTGTTTTTATAGTGAGTTTTTTATTATGTTTACACAGTCTTATACTGTAATCATACTCACCATGCTGCCTGGATTCTCTTGCCCTCCCTGGACTGTGATTTTTTTTGTCATATCACAATAGCATTCAAAATTCTGAGCATTTAAATCTAATCGATTCAGAAAGGTGTTGAGTTTCTATTATGTGCTATAAATTGGAAGTGGTTCTCGGTATCCAAAGAGCCACGGAAATGTGATGCGTAGACTCTACCCTTGCAAACTATATATGATGGTTTCTTTCAATATAAATGATAGGCAAAAATAGATTATATAGATAGATGAGAGAGAGAAAGAGAGAGAGATATTGATTGATTGATATTATACATTTCTAGATGATAGAAGATTACATAGATGATTGATAGTTAAAAAATATTGTACACATAAATTAACAATTGAACAATTAGAAGTTTGTGTTAAATGCTTAAGGGAAAAAGCATAGGGGATCTATAAGGAACAAAATGGGCTATGTAAACTGTTTTTAACTGTAAAAACCATGGAGAACCTCCCTGAATATTGAAGTGAGAGGCATGAGTAAAGTTGACCTGGGTGAGCTTTATCTAAGTGACAAAGTCAGCTTAGGAAAACATCCTGGTACCCGAAGCGTTCTGTATCACTGGGAAGCAGCAGAGAACCAGTAGGGCTGGACCTAGGTGAGAAGGAACTTCCCTATTATACAGCTAGAAAGACAGACTGGGAAGGAACTGCAGGGTGTGTAGGCCATGTAGGCAGAAGTGGAGACCTCTGCCCAGTGATGCCCGTGACTGGGAAGACTGAGTGGGTGAATAATAGTAAATCAGCCTAGGGAGGAACAGGTGAGCCTGAGTCCCCAGCTGTGTGTTACACTCAGAAGAAATTTACAAGTTCCCGGGAAGCCCGGGCATCTACTCAGATGTCCCACCTGTTGTCACAGAGTCTCCTGCTCACACTTGCCAACCAGGCTGTCCCTAAGGGTGAGTCTATGGTTGGACCACTGACCTTTTTTTCAGTCTGCTATGTTCTTCTTCCCCTTTCCTTAGTTTCTGGCTGCCATTTAGAGTGTGCTGTTTCCTCAGAGCAGCCTTCCTGAGCTGTTCACAGGAATAACACTCTACTGGGCAAGTCTCTTCTCACATTCCTCCCCTGTCCTTCACAGAACTTACAGCCTGTCTCTTAAGCGATCTCTTCAGTAAAATGGATAGTTTTACAATAGTGGCCACCTCAAAGGTCACAATGATTCCTAAGACCGAACCAGAACAGATTGGGTCTGACATAAAACAAGGACTTGGTAACTGTTAGTTCTCAAGTGAAGGAAGCCGGACATGAAGGGATGGATGCAATGTCAGCTCTGTAAAGAGGGTCAGCAGAGATTATGCTTTGCTTTCAGGCAAGCATACCCACATGGCCACCTCCACTTTCAGCACAGCACTCAAAAAATACAAAACACCAACAATACATGTGGAGCCATTTTAGAACTTTTTCCCCATTTGTTAACAAATTAGCAGTGTTGATGCCCCCTAATTCCTAGGATGGTCTGTAAAGCAGACTAGAAAACACAAAAGCTAAGACTGACCATAGCAGCGTCTTCAAAATCTTTAAGACTTCCCACTTGTTTAGACTAAAAATCAGTTCTGACAGCAGCCCATAAGTCGGGAGCTGACTCAGTTCACCCTGTGTCTGTGCCACACATTACTCTCCAGTCACTATAGATTGACAGTCATAGCACTAGACTGTGAGTGAATGCATGTCACTACAGAGGCTTTTCAACCACTAAACTTAAATTACTTTAATTTCAGTTTAATTTAAACAACAACATGGAATCTAGATCCAGATTAATCCACTCCAAATTCTGGCTCTGTGATTTAGCTGTGAACTTTTTGACATTGTGCTTGTCCTCTATGCTTTAGTTTCCTTCGTGGTAAGATTTGTATAAAAGCAGCACTTACATTTTAACACTGAATAATAAGTAAGTTAATACATGTAAAATCCACAAAGTTGTCTATGACATATATTATAAGCAGAAAACTATAGGATACCAAGAAGATACTTGATATCCTATGAGCATATACAGAGGGAGGAGGTTCCCTTTTATTCACAGTCATAGGGGAGGGGAATAAGGGGAAAATGGGAGGGAGGGAGGAATGGGAGGGATGAGATAACAATTGAGATGTAATATGAATAAATTTATAAAATATATTTTTAAAAGTGTAGGATAATTTGTAAGTTTTTTGGGGGAAGAAGACCTCAATATGTAGCCACGAATATCCTGGAACTGTTTAATGTAGATCAGGTCAGCCTTGAATTCATAAATGTCAACCTGCCTCCGCCTCCAAAACTCTGGTGTTGCAGCCATGTGCTGCCACAGCCAGCTAAATACACTCATTGCTTTATTGAAAACATTGTTTTACATATGAACAGGAAAGAACAGAAAGGAGAATCCTCACAAATGGCTGCCACCCACATTTTCTTTTAAAGGTTAGCCTCTTCTAGGGTGTGAAATTGTAAACTATTAGGCAAAATACATCAGGCTTTTACTGAAGCAGTAAATGCTGAAAGATGTGTCTAAAGCAGCTGGTTGTAGTGAGCAGGCTGCCAGGGAGCATTAGGATCCACAGAGTGCCTGGCCTCACATTTCCAGCCTCACTTGCCAATAAGCTCCACTTAATGCATAGAAGAAGCTCAGTGTCAACTTGGCCCAGACTTCCTACATGCCTCTACTTCTTTCCACTGATGGGATGTTAGGAGAGGATGCAATGGGATAAATACAATGCATTTTATTTCTATTCAAAGATTTCACTACAACTGCTTCCTACCATGCTTTGACGAACTCAGTAGTGTCTTTAAGGAAATTATAGTCAAATTATTAAGGTGTGTGTAATGATAACCATGATCTGGAAAATGAACTGTTGAGAAAAAAAATCTCTACATAGTGTATTGCTGAAATTTTTAAAAAACACACTGATGATTGGAATTGAATTTCCCTAAATATGGCACACTGTATTCACAATCCAAAGATAAGAATAAATATTAAACTCATCATTGTGGATGAATGAAATTAAAACGGAATTTTAGCTGATGATTCAGTTGAGTCTAGCACAATTACACATGTGGGGTTATAGGCTGTATGATTTGTGAGGCACCATCTTTTAGTCTCCTCTGTATTTGTTCAATGAGTATTAACCAGGCTCCACCTCAGTGTCAGACAAAGTGCAAGACCTTAGAGTTCTGGGTGAAAACAGGCAAAGAGTTCTGTGTTTAATTAGAAAGTTGATAGAATATTGAGATAAATATTGCATAGAACAATAAAAAAAAGGCTAATTTGGGTCCAGTGAACAGTATTAACAGATAAACTGGGAATAGTGCTACCTCAAGACCCAGATATTCCTGGGAACATACTCAAAAGATGCTCCACCACACAAGGACATATGCTCAACCATGTTCATAGCAGCCTTATTTGTAGTAGCCAGAACCTGGAAATAGCCTAGATGTCCCTCAGTCGAAGAATGAATAAAGAAACTGTGGTACATTTATACTATGGAATACTACTCAGCTATTAAAAACAAGGAAATCTTGAAATTTGCAGGCAAATGGATGGAACTAGAAATGATCATCTTGGGTGAGTTAACCCAGACCCAGAAAGATACACATGGTATATACTCACTTATAATTGGACACCAGCCCAACAGAATCTACCCTGAAAGTCTTCACTTAGCAGGAGATTGGGATAGATACTGGGACTTCCCATTGGGACTCTAGATAAGAGAAGTAAGGAAGAATGGGGAAATAGAAGGATACAGAGAGTCCTAGAAACCTACAAGACCATTAAGGCTGGTGAATCTGGACCCAGGTGGGTCAGCTCAACTACTGTACCAACCAAGGACAATGCATTCAATAAACCTAGAACCCCTATCCAGATCTAGCCAATGGACACCGCATTCTCCACAATTGTGTGGAGAACAGGGACTGACTTGGACATGAACTCTGGTGTCCCCTAATTGACCACTTCCTCTTGGTGGGAAGACCTCATGATACTAAGAGCAAGAGTAAGCAGGTTACCAGGAAGAGACCTGATAGGCTGTGATCTTATAGTGGGGGAGAAGGCCCCTTTCTGTCATAGACCTAGGACAGGGGAATAGGATGAAAGAGGGAGGGAGGGGGAATGGGAAGATACAAGTGAGGGATAACAATTTGATGTAATCTGAATAAATTACTTAATTAAAAATTAAGAAAGAAAGAAAGTAAAAAAGAAAGAAGTAAGCCAGGGGAAGGAGGAATGGAGCAGCATATGAATCAAACCTCATGGAAGATCATAAGGACTTGTGCTGCAGTATTCAGTCCAATCGGGTGATTTTGTACTTTAACACCTTTGACACTGTAGATGTTGCTGGATGTCACTAAGGAGGAAATACTACTGACATCTAGTGGAGAGAGTATAGAAAAATGTCTTTAAGATCTGAAATGCACTGGACAACTTCCACAGCCAAGAGTTTCTGTTCCAAATTATTCAAAGTCTTGAGATTAGGTATCCCTAGGCACTGAAGCTACACAGAAGTAGATTAAAGACATGGCTTAGAGCTTAAAGCAAAATCATATGAAAATCAAGTGCCTAGCAAAGGGAAACTGCCAGGGCGAAAGCAAGAGTGACCTCTACGTCTCTGGTATTAATAGCTGGAAGGAATGCTGCACTCACATTAAAATGAGTATGAGATACTGTGTCATTTGCAAATGGGGCCTAAAGTTGGCTGTGTGAATTGGCAGTTTATGGAGAAGGATTTGAGAAATGAAAAAGATTTGGAACTAGCCCCTTGGCTTAACCATGTTCAACATCGTAAAAATGCATGACATCACTTTGTTAAAAAAAAAAAAAAAAGCATAAAAATGTAGCCCAAAATTTGGGACTTTAATCCTAATGCAATAACACATTCCTAGGAAGCTTCAAAACCCACTTGATATTTTGCAGTGAGTGCCCTGGGAAATACTGTAAGTCCCTTTAAGTGCCCTCATTTAGCTCCTTAGCTTACTACAAGTCACTCTTTGCACCTAGCTGTCTTCATTCAGTATCTGAAAATGGATCAGCATTTAGGTAAGGTCACCAACACTCCTGGGAAAGACAATGCTGCATTCATATCATGATGCTTTGTTATCTGTCATGGTGTGAGACTCAAGACTGAAGATTTAGATTTGGGGGGGGGGTTGTGCATTCAATTGAATATTTTTTTATTCTTAAGAGGGCATTGTGATCACCATAGCATTATTTGGACCAAAATGTAACTAGGTTCATGTATGCACAAAACCCGTCCCTTCTAAAAAGCACAGAACAAATTAGCAGCAGCTGACAACCACTCATGAGGAACTCAGCACCACAAGCCTGCGTGCATGACTGGCAGAGAGAAGCGTTTTAACAAGGAGATAAATTTCCCGTGTTGCACTTTACAGAAGCCCATAGATGATACTGAAAAGTAACATAAGTGAGCCATGTATTCTTTAAGAATCCTGCAGAATCCAATTTCTCTCTAACAATGGGAAGGAAAAAATTCACTCATATCCTAAAGTTGCACATTTAAAAAGTAGTAAAATTTCTTGAAATAGTATTAAAGCACACAGACCAGTTACTATCATCATACTGTTAATTGGGCCAGTTTTATTAACTTACTTTTCAACAGAAAAAAAAATATGTCTTGGTCACCATCCTCACCGGCATGTTTACACTAAAAGTATAATGTAGATATGGATTCCTTTAATCAGAATGTAACCAGCAGAAAGGAACTCATACTGAGTCACAAGGGCTGTGGGAATAATTCTGACACTGTGGCTTCGTGGTTCAATGGTCCGTGATATTATTATTACTTTCATGTTAGATATAAGAACATTACAGCTTGGAGAGTGTACCAGTCAGATTGTTTAGGTTATGCTGAGTAACAAGTACTCTACAATTATAGAGAAGGAATGGAAATCTAAAGCTGAGTTGTCATTGCTTTGTATGTTTTCTGATAGTAACAACTATTCAGAGCAAGTTTTCCACAAAAGGTGGCCGTCACATCCATGTGACTTTCACAGTTTTTCCAAAAGGATCTGAGAATCCAGGAGGACCATGTGGGATGACCTTTTCCTGTCTTGTTTTTCACTTGCAAGTGGAATGTAATGCTGTCACACACATTTCTTTGCCTACAACCACAGTATTCATCCTCATTGAAAAGGTCTGTGTAAGCCAATGTAAAAAAAAAATCTAGAAATGGGTAAGATACACAAGCTACTAGTGAGGGGGGTTGGTTGGTTTGTTGGTTTGTTGGTTGGTTGGTTGGTTATTGTTGCTTTAAATTAATCCATTAAAAAATTAGAATGTTCTAAAACCTAGACCAAAACAGTTGATCAGAAACCAACTTAATTCTCAACCTTGAATTCCCAATCAGTTGAAATACAGTGCCTCACCTACTATTCCTTGGCTTTAGATATTCCAAGATGCATGACTAGGTGTGCCCAATAACGTTCTTAAGTTAAAAAATAAACCAGTAGGGTTTTTTAGTCTTGTTTTAATAATTATTTACCAATTTTTCATCAAAGGATCAATATGATAACAGTCCTTCACAAACTCCTAAATTATATTCTTTCTTTTCTTTACACCTACAGTATGGCTTTCTAAAACTGATTAATTATTTTATGTCTGAAAGAAGACACAGGATCTCTACCACTGAGCTATATTCTCAGAGTCCACATTTCTATGTATTTCATATTAGCAGCAGCCATATTGCTACTGTGTGTTCAGGGACTGGCACAATGTTACATGGGAAGTAAGTCATCAATAAATATGCATTTCATGGATGGATAGTTTGATAGGTAGATGGGTGGATGGATGGAGAGATGGATGGATAGATGGATGCCTGGATGGATGGGTGAGTGGATGGGTGGTTGGATGGATGGGTGAGTGGATGGGTGGTTGGATGGATGGGGAGTGGATGGGTGGTTGGATGGATGGGTGGGTGGATTAATGGAGATTATGACTCTATTTGGGAGGAGATCATGTCATTTCTTGGTTCTATCTTGTCTTAGAAACAGTCTAAAATAAGTTGAAGTTGTTTTTTTTTTCTATAAATTCCATCTACTATTCTTCCTTTTGCATTTCTTCTTATTTACTCAAGACTAAGAAGGCCTCTTTCTTCATTATAAGACCTTCAGGTTTCTTCAGATAGCCACCCATGTCCTTGGTCCCTTTCATGGGTAACGTGCACCCCCAGATCTGCACAAATCCTCTTATCTGAGTACACGTTCTATTACCTCAACTCTCATCCTGAAAATATGAGAACTGTACAATCTGACTTGCTAACTTCCATCAGTGAACTGTAGCCTCTCTAGAAGAGATTATGTGTTTTCCTCAAGATGGGCTCTTTAGGGAGCAGAGTTGCTGCTACCACATATCAGCTACTCAATATGTATTTGTGGAATAAATGAGGTTCCTTTTGTTGTTGTTGTTGTTATGTTTTGTTTTGTTCTTGGTTTTGTTTTTTGTTTGTTTGTTTGTTTTGTTTTTTGTTTTGTTTTGTTTTTGAGACAGGGTTTTCCTGTGTAGCCTTAGCTACTCTGGACTCACTTTGTAGACCAGGCTGGCCTAGATGTCACAGAGATCCACCTGCCTCTACCTCCTTGAGTGCTGGATTAAAGTTTTGCACCACCATGCCTGGCTAGAATAAATGAGTTTTAAGATACACTACTTTTAATTTTTTTTCACATTCTGGATACACATAACTATGAATGAGGGTTTCTTTTATGAATTAACACAATTTAGTTCAACTTTCCAAATCCCTACCTAGGAAAAAAAAGTGCACCTTGAGGTGTTCATACAGAACCAGCAAACATTTATATGGAACATTCCCCAGAAAGCTCAAAGGAAATTAAGCCAACACGAGCAAATGCTGATTTCCCCTGGGAAGTGTCCTTGTCTTTCTACAGAGAAATGGTCTCTAAACCTACATTGTTAAAATAGCCTATTTCCAGTGTTCAAATGTGACAGTCAAAAGAAATTAAGAAAAGCAGCATGCCCGAAGCTGCCTCTTTCTCAGTTCTGCGCTTGGAAATGGAAGCAATTTTCAAGACATTATCTCGGGTCTGGATAGCAAGAGTCTCTATAATCTTAAAATACTGAAGAGTACCTCTTTCTCCTCCTTCCTCTTCCTCCTCCTCTCCTTTTCCCTTCATCCTTGCTAGAGTTAAAAATGGAAACTCTGGTAATTTCTTAAATATTGCCCTCAGAGGATGTGATTTCCTAACACATGCTAGGCATCTAAGACCCCCACATAGGTGCCTGGCTGTAAGACAGCCAGTCACAGGAGATAACAGAACTCCCTCTGCCTAGGGACCAATAGGTTAGATTTCATCACTCTTGGGGAAGCAAGACTCAATGGACTTCCCAGCACTGCAGCGCAAAGTTGAGGGACAGTGACTGTACGTGTGCATGGTGTGTGTGTGTGTGTGTGTGTCTGTGTGTGTGTGTGTGTCTGTGTGCGCGGGAGTGTGTGTGTGTGTGTGTGTGTCCCGCGCTCGTGCACGCTTGCGTATGCGCGCTGCTGTGTGAGTGTATCTGGCTGGGTTAGTAGGGTTGGCTGGGGCGGGCAGTAAATAAAGGGTGGGGCCAGAGGGGAGGAGGGAAAGCAGGGCTGAGAAAGAAGGAAAAGCCCAGCTTGTATCCCGGTTAACCCGCTGGTGCTCATCCTGTTTGATCTGAGAGCGGCACCAACTCACCCAGCTCCCTCTCTCCTAGGGTGTCTTCTCCCCCCGCCCTTTTCCTCTCCTTTCCTCACTGCATCCTGTACCCTCTACCCACTCCCCCATCCATTACTTCTGCATCTGACCAGAGGATGAATGAGTGAGACGGTTCAGCTGATCGAGGTACCAACTTTCCTCAGCTGGTCTCTGGGCTCCAGGAGCAGGATCCTGCTGATTCTTGGAGGTATGCGGTCCATGGAGGAGGAGGAGGACGAGCCGTGATGGGCTAACGACCTGTGCAAGAAGCCCAAAGCAGCTCAGTCTTGAAAGCCCGCTCCACGTTCCCACGCGTGTTCCCTCCATCTCTCTCTCTCTCTCCTGAGAGCTGAGAGCGCTCGGTGTGCAGACTCGGAACATCCAGGGAGAATGAGGCGGGGACCCAGCCCAAGTTGGGTGCATCTTGAGGGCGTCAGGCCACACTGTGTCTCGGCATGAATTAAGAAGCTTGGAAGATGGAGCGCAGCACAGTCCGCATCCAGCCCGGGCTCTGGACCAGGGACACCAGCTGGACACTCCTCTATTTCCTGTGCTACATCCTCCCTCAGACCGCCCCGCAAGTGCTCAGGATCGGTGAGTGAGCCCGCGGAAGCGCTCCAAGCTGTGAGCTCCAGGGATAGTGGTCGCTCCCTGTGGCCGGCAAAGGGGCAGCGCGTCCCGGGCAAGGCTGCGCGCGCTGGCACGGGGACCGGGAGTTAGGGATGATAGGGGTCAGTGCGCACCCAAACCTTTACAACATAGTGGGAGTCAGTCGGTCACTGCTTCCTTCCTGACAGGTACAGGGCTTTCCCGGAATGTGTGGTTGGCGGGTTTTTCAATCTGAGATCCAAGGACCAGAGCAATAGAGCGGGGATCCAGGCTCAATTAGTCTGGCTCCTACTCTAGGCATCAAATCACACGCACCTTTGACCACTTGAATTAGGTAATTGGGGCGGGGTGGGGGGAGCGAGTAATAATCTCTGTTCCAGGTGCCTAAATGGATGATCAGTCCGCTAGTCCAAGTCACACACAAGAATAGCAGAACCTTAAGAATGGAAAACCGTTAGCATGTTAGCTCAAATCCTTCAAGTTTTCACCTCTAAATGGGGTTCTTTTGTATGGAGTCTGGAAAGCCTGGAGGTAGGTGTCCACTGGAGAGTTTGAGAGTGGTCACCAAATGAATACTAAAGTTTCCTTGCCCTGCCCAATCTTACCCTCCTGCGAGCCACTCAGTCCCCAAACCAGACAACTTCCTAGGAAAGGTTAAGCTTAAATCTCCAAAGATATTAAAAAGAGTCAACGCTAAAGACCAGACTCCTGAGGTGTTACAAATAGAGCAAAAGGCTAGCGTTACTAGCAGAGTGGCCACTGTGGACTCATGCACAGCCTCTTCACCAAGACCTGGTCAGGAGAGGTCTGCACTTTGGGCAGTGACACAACCCTAAACTTTATCCTTTCGAACTACAGTATTGTATCTCAATTTTCCGAGCGCCTTTTCCCGTTCCTATTCTTATTAGGAATGGTCACAGGAAGAGCCATAGGTGAAGTTTTGACTGCTGACGGGTCTCCCAGCTTCTCCCATCTCTCAGTTGGCAAAGAGTGAAACCTGGGGACTCATACTCTTTCCAGGAATTGACTGAGCGTGCTAGCACCTTGTATGGCATTTCCCAGTGAGGCTCCTAAGCAGTCCACATCCCTCGGTGACAACATTAGTACTTATCTTCAACTAGTGAGACGCTTAGAAAAACTCAGACTCTACTGCTTGCTTTATTAGCTTTGGACACTATGTCTCTGCCACCCCCATCCTCCAATAAGCTTACTGTTTGAATTTTCTCTATGCATGTGAAGTTTAGTTTTTAAGGAAAGGAAAATACAAAATACTAACTTTACATGTTTCTTCTTGACGATAAGAGGAAATACACATTTATTGGACAGTTTAGACTCTAGTGATAGATTTCCAAACATTTTTTAAAAGAATCACGATTATAACTAAAACAATCTTATAAAAACAATCTTTGGATGCTATAAAATGTGCTTAGTTTAGTAAAACAATAGTGTAAAGAATAGGAAGTGATGGAAATGGGAAACAATTTCCAGTGGTTATTAACTGAATAGGTGTACTTTGCTTTTGTGGTATACATTTTGAAAATGACAACTGTGTGTTAAAAATGGCCCTGCCAAGTCCTAAACAATCACAATCAACCATTTGAAAATTGCTTTCAAAATGAAAACAACCAACATCACTCACTGACCTTATGATACATGCCACAAAATAATCAATTTTTTTCTGTAAATGTGAGCTACAACACATGAAGAACCATTCCATGTGCTGGTGTTTAAACGCAGTACATGTGCTTCCTATCTATGATCCTGTGTGTCCTATTGTTGTCATGGGCACTAACAGTCTGCATATAAGGACCCACACATAGCTTTTAAATGAAAAAATTCAGCACCATGGAAACAAGCTTTATCTCAGAGGAAACCTGCCTTTTACAGCGAGTTTCTTGTCAGTCAAGTCCTATGTTGAATGCAAAATATCAAAGGAGCAGGGAACTAAACAAAACTCTGTGTGTGAGGAGAAGAAATAAAATTGTATTCATTTTCATCTCTTATTGTTTCTCTTCTTAACAAACTACCCAGCCAATCAACAGATGGAGACTCTTGATTATCAACTTATATGCTTGCTCAATAAACTTGAAATACTTTGAAGAAAAGTTCAGGATAAACACCACACACTTATTATTGCCTTTAGATGGACAAGGCAGTCAAATGGCGGCTTGTAGCTTTGTTTAAACTTTGCATAAACTTTAGCAACTGAGAAAAGTGTAAATTTGGAATAATTTTCACATGTGCCATCTTACAAGTTCTAGCTTGTGTATTGGGTGTATGTCTTCTAATA
Organism: Acomys percivali; assembly: GCA_907169655.1. Taxonomy (NCBI): domain Eukaryota; kingdom Metazoa; phylum Chordata; class Mammalia; order Rodentia; family Muridae; genus Acomys; species Acomys percivali. The sequence continues at coordinate 135,590,021 of OU015745.1, read as the reverse complement.
CAATCGTGTGGGTAATAATCGTGTATAAGGCTGAAAAACCACAACGGGCACCTCATAGAGTTTGGTACCCTAAAGAACACTCCTTCTTTGAAGTTTTCCAGCATCTTATAGAGGAGCAAACAAATTTGTGTACTTGCTGGAGTAATTTCAGCCTTTTTGTATGATCTGGTGTATTTCTGGAAGCAGTTAGCTATCGTACACATTTAGTTGACCTCTGAGCCTTACCATCATAGGCATCCTCTGAAAAATCTGAATGTAGTACACTGCCATTAGGGAGAAAATATCCTGGGTGGGCATACACAAAGTAGAAGGGTCATTTACATTAAGAACAGAAAGATTCATTTGCTAATATGTTTAGTCCATCATTTCAGCAGCCGTAACTATGAAGGGGAAGCATAGGACTAAGGGTGGCTAAGCTTCCTGAAACAGGACTTAAGGGAACAAGTGGAAGCTCAGATGCCACCTCCATCGCTCTCTGTGTGTGTGTGGGGGGGGGTGTGTCTCAGTGAGAGTTAGCCAATCTCAGCAGAACTTTGTAATTGCGTCTGATAACTCAAATGAGAACTAACAGGGGCCTCAGTGTCCCATTAATAAAATTAATAGGAACAGAAAATGAAATATAATATTAAGGGTCTTTAAGGAGTAGCTGAGTGTCAGTTGAGTCACTACTGTTTTTTGCTTTTAAGTTATTTTCCTTGTTGACATTTTTGTTATGATCCTACATTTATATTTTAATATGCTATGTTTACCAAACACTTACTACTTCCATGTCTAAATCCCTCACCTGGAATTATCAGTACTGGCATCTGCTCTTACTGTTTCATACAGGACAGTCAAACACCAATTCTGCTATTCACAACAAAGCAACTGCATTACACAGTATACCACATAGTTAGATATCCCATATAAAGACAGAAATGGGCATCTTTTTATGAAGAAGTGGAAATATATAGTAGGTATATAATTGCTTAATTTCCTGTAATCTTTCTAAGAGGTTCAAATTATTTTTATATAGATTGTTTATGTTTTCTGTAGCATTATTTCTAAAAGACCTTAACAGAACAATACCCAAAGTTCCTAATTGCATTTGTGTTGCCTGTATTTTTGCTGCCATGAAGTTCAGTATAAACACTAGATATTAATTTTTTTCCTTATATGGAGGAGGCAGTAAAAGAAAAGACAAATAAAAACATGTATCTCTAATCTTTAAGCCTTCGTCCTTTTGAGTTAATATTCTTCCTTCAGTGCACACCCAGTGAATTATTATCTCCTGTGACACAGCAGTAAGGAGAAAGGATAGTCACAGATACCCCTCGAAGCTTATATTGGGGTAATTTAAAATCTGCTCTTATTTTAGCTTTTATCAAACTTATAATATTTCTCAAACATCATTTTGTAGGCATTTCAGCTTATCTACTGCTACTGACTTGCTTCATTTTGTAGAAAAGAAGAATCACGTGAAGGTCCACAAATGCACAGAGTGTAGGCAGGTCATGCTGACAAATCTGGAAAGAGAACACAGAGGAGAGTTTCCTGTGCTAAAAGATCTGCTTGGCTTAAACAGATTCACACTTGACACTGGCACTTTGGGAAGTGTATTGGCCCTCACACTACCTTGAAATCCCCAGCTAGCCCTGGAAAGAATCCCAAAAGGTCGGTGTCAGCTTAAAAAACAAAAGTAGAGTTTCTAGCTGGTCATAACACACTCCCAAAATCAACAGATCACTTGTCTTACAGTTCTCGCTGTATCATTTGCTTTTAAGGCCAATATTGATTTTTGTAAGTATTGAGTTTATATCATGTTCCTCTCAACTCTGGCTTCCTTTCTGTGGCTCATGATCCCTGGTGTTCACTGTGAAACCATGTGGTTTGCTGACTCTGATTAAATTGTACCACTAATTTTCAGAAATGTGTGACTAGGAAGCTAGCTCTTCTGGCATTTAGCTTTAAGTATCTTGCATTAAACTCCAGTGTACTGTGTATGGATCTGTGCATGGTCTTACACGTCTGCATATACCATGCTGCAGTCAGTACAAACAGGAGGTGCAGCCCATGCCTGTTAGATGTTTGGTGGTGAGATAGAGTGAATATGGCTCGTATTTGATGCTCTTAGCAGCAAGGGAATACGTTCTCTTTAGGAAACATTGGACAAATGTAATCAGCTTGGAGAGGAAATGTGATATCTATGCCCAGGAAACATTTTATTTTAGCTAGTAGCATGGTTGATTGAAGTGGTTTTGAAGAACAGCACTAGAGCCAGTGGCAGCAGAATGCAGCCTTCTTCCTTTCCGTCTTATTACTTGTACAACCAAGACTAGTGCCCATGTCCTGATAGATTGTAAAATCTATTTGTATCAGAAGACAGAGTGATGAAGAAACCTAAGAAGTAGATGCACGTATCCGATTGTCATTTTAAGACTGATCTAACATCAGGAGATCAGTTACAGACAGTTGAATTTGAGGTAAAAGCCTCTTGGAAAGTGCATCTGTCATGTGCATGTGATGTGAAACTCAGTGAAGACACTTCCTCACTTTCTCTAATAGTGAACAGGACAGGAGGCTTATGATCTAGATCTCTTCCACCGATCTAGCGTGTGAAATTGCCATCACTTAAGGAATCATGAAGTGTATTTGTATATTACAAATATATAATTTCATATACTACAAATACGTTGAAATCTTTCAGAGGAAAAAACACAAAATCACATTTCTTTTGTTTAAAATTGACCCCATTTTTACTGTCAGAAAGTTCTTATTGTGTCTTAAATATCAATGTCCCACTAAATTTATCAGTCTAGAATGTGTTAGAGAAAGTGTTGACTAAAGGAATAAAAACAAAACAAAATGTCAGCACTTCTAAAATTCTTAGAACCAAAGCCCCACTGTGCCATGAGTATAACTCAAATTCTGTACCCTTTTCTGTTTGATGCATTTTACAGAGACTCTAAGAGAGATTTAGAGACTCATATTCATTGTGATTTATGACTAAAAACACACTGTAATTTTAAAATTATACATTTACTCACTGAAGTAGAGTATTACATAGCATTCTGTGAGTGTGGAGGTCAAAAGACAACTCTCCTTTAACCACATAGGTTCTAGGGATCAAACTCAGGGGGATTTGTTTTGTTTTGTTTTGTAGAAATCTGATGATTACTTCTTATTAATTTGGAGAATGGGATGTCATTATAATTTACTATTTTCATCTTACAACTCAAGAGATGAAGGATTAATGTGAATTATTTAGTATACTGGACAAAGTCAAGAACAGTCAATGTTAAAGAAGAAGATCCATTTTATTGAATGTTGATTAAAACTCAATCTGTACAGGGCTGATTATATGCACACATGGACTTTCTAGCTCTGTCAGCTGAGATGGCCTCACATAATGACATCCTAGAAGCCCCCTGTGCAGCTAACACTCATGAATCCTCAGAGCAAAGGATGGTTTAGAACCACTGATGAAATCAATTCCCTCTCCTAGTGAGAGAGAATAAGAAGGTGTTTTCTGAAGCTCCATTAACATTGTATGAAAATAACATAAAAGCTAATTGGATGGCCTCTCATTTCCCTGCACTGGTGTGGAAATAAGTTAATATGGGTCAAGTTTCTCAAGGGAAAGAAAAAAAAAGGCACATGATGAGGGTCGTTATCACCAATGGTAAATACTTGATAACATTTACACTTGATGTAGTATGGCACAAAAGGAACTTTGACTACCTAGTTTTTCTTTCTCATTCCTATATAGTTAAAAAACAATGAATTCCAGCAAGGATCTTCCTTCTAAATAGGGAACCAATACTCATCAGAAGTGCCAAGGTCATCCATGGAAAGCATAGAAGAGTCACAGTGCAGAGAAGCCTACTGAGCCACAATGAGAAAGAATTGTAAAGTGCCATCCATACAATATCTCAGAGCAGGAAGTGATGTGAGGTTAAATCTAAGAACTTTGAATAAAAATCAACACTTTTTATTAATAATGTATTTATAAAGGCTTCTTAATTTTGATGAATATGCCATAGTAATTTATGATGTAAATAACAGGAGACATTGAGTGGTATATAGAAGAATTCTGTGCACTATTTTCTCAATGCTTCAATAAATTAAAACCTTATTAAGAAGCTAGAGATGATCATAATGAGTGAGTTAACCCAGAAGCAGAAAGACTCAAATGGTATATACTCACTTATATCTGCATACTAGCCCAATGGGCATGTCCCACGAAAGCCTTCCCTTACCAGGAAACTGGGACAGAGGGGAGGACATCCTATTGGGACTCTAGATGAGAGAACCATGTGAGAATAGCAATGTAGAAGGATCCAGTGGGTCCTAGAAACCTACAAGTAGAACATTATGATAGGCAGATTTGGGTCAAGGGGTCCCGCTCAAACTAAGGCACTAGCCAAGGACAATACAGGCGGTAAAATTTATACCCCTACCCTGATCTAGCCCATGGACAGGACATTCTCCACACTTGAGTGGAGAGAGGGATTTGACTTTCTCATGTACTCTGGTGCCTCACATTTGACTATGTCCGCTGGAAGGGGAGACCTAGTGGCACTCAGAGGAAGGACAGCAGGTCACCAAGAAGAGACTTGATACCCTATGAGCATATACAGAGGGAGGTAATCCCTCTGAGGAACAGTCATAGGGGAGGGGAATAAGGGGGAAACTGGGAGGGAGGGGAGAATGGGAGGATACAAGGGATGGGATAACCATAGAGATGTAACAAGAATAAATTAATTAAAAAATAATAATAAAAAAAAGAAAAAAAAGAAATTTCAAAATCATGAAATATATACAAAGTCTTCTTGAGAAATATGTACCTTAACAAAGTACTAACTCTGAAGTAATCTTGTCACTTATGATAATAAATTTAATGCTGTTGATCCAACAGCCCCCCAAAAAATAAAAAAATAAAAAAAGAAGTAAAATATATTAAAATTAGACATCCCAAAGCATATAAGGGCTTCTGGAATTATGTCCTCTCGGTACATAAAGATCTGTAAGTAATATACTAAGAGAAATAGAAAAAAATCCCATTCTATATAATATGTTTTCTAAGAATCCCATAAAAATAAAAGCAACAGTAAATGTTACAAAATTATCAACAAAACAAATTTTGATTAAAACGTCTACAGACAAAAATGTCTATATATCTTCCTTAGAACTCTACAAACAGATTATGAAAAAACAGCCATTAACTGCTTCTACCCATTAACTTCTTGGTTTTCAACTATTATATGATCTTTATACTTAATTAAATGTAATTTAGCTATGAATATTGATTCAGGTATTGCAATACACTCTGTCAAAGACATTAAGTGATGATGTTCTTGAATGGAAACTTACGGCAATCTGTTTGCAAAATTCCTTTCGTAGCAAAATAGCTTAAATATGCCTTTAAAAATCAATATTCAATTCCCAGCGCTGATAAAGTATGTCATAATTCAAATTGGAAAAGGATGGTAAAAATCAGGTCTGTTTTAAATGAGAACTCAATTGCAACATTTAAAGTTCAGTTTTCTTTTATTGTATCATGTATAAAATATGCAAAGATATTAATAATAGGTGTGTGTGTATGTTTATAGGCCAAAGGTCAACTATAATGGCTATTATTGCTCAAGTGCCAGCTATTTTGTTTTGTTGTTGTTGTTGTTATTGTTGTTGTTCTTGTTCTTGTGGGTTTGTCTGGCTTATGAGATATTTTCTAATTGAAGACTGTCTATTCAGTAGGCATCAAAGACTCGCCAGTCTCTGCCTCCCTCCCAGGTCTGGAATGATAAACATATAAGCATATGCTATTATCCATGGCAAATATGTATATATTCCCCCATCCTATCCAGGAAGCTTTTACCAACTGAACTGCCTCCTAGGTCTTTTTTGTTTTTTTTTTTTTTTTTCATTTTAAACTTCTGAAGCACTGGATTAGATATTTTGTAAATCAATAAACACAAGCTTCATTCTGATGCCCCTGCTATGTTTATAGTTTAAAAGACATGACCAGTGGATCAGTAAGGAGAGCTGTAATGGCAATATTTACCTTTTGAATCCTCGGAAGTTTGTGTTCTTTTTGTTCTTGGGATACATTAGGACCTTAAGGCTGTTTCTATACATGTTTGATGCACTGTCAAGACCCCTTATAAACCACTGTAAATGGTCAACAGGAAAGAATGCCTGAGAAAACAATCATGCAGACTTAAAGTATGAAAAAGCCACTAAATATGTGACTTTCTAATATGTGGATTCTAAATATGTGGATTCTTTCTAATGAATCCATGCTTTAAAATAGAAAACACTTAAAATGTAATACAGACCCAAGTATATGAGTTCGCATTCCATATGTAAGTTGTTCTTTTTAAAGCTATTTCTCTTATTTTTTGAGATTCTAATATAATGTATCACTTCCCCCTTTTCTTTACTCTTTCCAAATCCTCCCATATACCCCTCTTGGATCTTTCAAAGCCATGGTCTGTTTTGTTACCTACATGTATGTGTATGTCTATATATAATATTTACAATGTGCATACAACGTATGTAAATATTACATATACATATCTCATTTATACATATTCCTAAATACATAAGGACAGTCAGTATTATGTATGTCTTCAGCACTGACCATTTGGTATTGGATAATCAGGAGATGTGCTCTTCTATGAAAGGGCTGTTTCTACTGCTCTTAGCATTCAATAGTTGCCTGTAGTTCTTTGTGCTATAGATAAAAACGTAGAGTGAATGTGGACAGGGGACATTTGTTCATTTTGTTAAGGCTGTGGACTGAGAATATTTCTTTCATTTTGATTCCTGTCATTCCTCTTGTCCAACTTAAAGATGATTGGATAAGGCAGCTAGAGCCCCTCCCCTGTCCATCAGACTGTAGGTGGCAGTGAACAGGTGCCCCAGTGCACATGTGCATCTAGTACCTTTGGGATGAATTGAGACACTGCTGTTGGGAAACATACAGCTATGCTATGCCTGACATCGATAGGCACTGAGCCAATTACGTGGAACTGGGATCACTTTTCTGTCATTAAGCTTAACTAGGCACAAAAGCCAAAAATCCCACTGGGTCATATCAAGGTCCTCACTTTCAACTTAAAATGCACATGTATATGTATGCACATATCTTTTTTTTTCTTTCTCCTTATGGAAGTTGAAGTTCTCTAAGGGAGAAATGTCCCTCCAGGCTACCCAGTTTGATCCCCATTTTGGTGGTGACATCTAACTGCATTGTGTCTCTGCTCACATCCCTGACTGGGCATGAGAGGGTCTCACCGTACAAACGGAGCCTGTGCTCCTTCTTCCTCCATTCTTGACCCCAAACTTCCAGTGGCTATGAGAGACAGGGAGATGGATTCTTCTAATATCACACATTTACCTTAACTCTGAGTGTTATGTGAAGCAAAACTTTCAAAATTACATCAATGAAAGTTTACATTGTAATTGCCCAGCCTTTTAAAGAGGAAGCCAAGGTGATTAGAATTGCCATCTTATCACTTTCTCTGTCTTCCTCTTTTTCTCTTTATATATATATATTTACAAAGCTAATGGAGATGCTATGTAAGACACAAACATGAACATGATAATTTTCTGTACAATATTTATATTCATATTTAAACATAAAATTCAGCGTATGCACATTGTCACATATTAATTATATACATCATTATATTATATAATGCTACATATAATATTTATTGATTTTATATAATTGCATGCCTGGAGTTTGATGTATATTACCTACATCATGATAATCTTTGTGTTGTATGGACTTACATACAAATACTACATATATTCAAATATGAACATGGATAGATTTATATTGATACCCCAGTTACATTTTCCCCTGTGCTTTAAATATTCTACCTGGTTAAAACAACATGAAACAGTAATTGTATTTTGAGTACCTGGGGAAGGAGCCAAGAAGAAACCCCCTCACCATAACTACGGAGCCAGAGGGCAGGGAAAGAGTGGGACATGCAGAGATGGGTGCCAACTCAATGTTGCTGAATCTCTTAAATTTCCTCAGGTGTGTTTGCATTTGATTTTTGTTTTGTTTTTTTGAAACAAGGTTTCTCTGTATAGCTTTGGCTGTCCTGGATTTGCTTCGTAGATTAGGTTAGCCTTGAACTCATAGAGATCAGCCTGCCTCTGCCTCCCAGAGTGCTGAGATTACAGTGGCCATGAAAACATATCTTTAGTTATATTGAACAGAGAAGGTGTGGCTGTATTTATAATTCCACTGAGATGGATTGATGGAATTTTGCTACCTTTCTGGAATGTTTATCATAAGATATATAAGACTAACTGATAAAAAAAAAAAGACTAACTGATAAGGAAATTATCTTAAAGAAAAAACTGTTTAGATTAAATACAACTAAAATGTTTTAGATAACCATTTATTGTCATATACATTTGGTGTCTTCTTGGCACCACAAGTATTTTATGAAAGAGAAATAAGATGCAAAAATTCCTTTGAACACCTCTAAAAGTCACACTAATTTAAAAAAATATATTGTATGTAATATATAAACAAAACATCATGTGAACTTTTTTCTAATTTTAAAATTTTATTATAATTTATTCATATTACATCCTGAATGTTATTCCCTTGGTTGTATCTTCCCATTCCTTCCTCCCTCCTTCTTCCACCTGATTACCTTCCCCTAGACCTCTGATGGAGAGGCTTTTCCCTCACCAGTTGATCACAGTCTGTCAGGTCTCATCAGGGTAGTGGGCTTCCCCTTCCTCTGTGTGCCCCCAAGGCCATCCCACCAAGGGGAAATGATCAAATCAGGAACCAGAGTTCATGTCAGAGCAGTTCTCCCCACAACCATAGAATAGTTCACAATAGCAAAACTTTAAATAAATGAAAATAAGAGGCTTTAACCAAGAGTATTCAGCAATTTTAAAGCTCCATTTTATCATTTGAATAGGAACCTGAGGCTGCCATCAGTAACTGAGATTCCAGCAGTCAAGCCATATTCAGAGCCCCCTTTTTTTCTTGCTATTTTCTTAACACCTTCATTTTCCTCATACAACTCATCTGAAAAGTGGGAAGGTTTATATGCAGATGAATGAAGACTAAGTGGCAAGTGAAATACATAATAATTTCAGAATGTAAAGATCACAATACCAATCAACATTATTTTAAAACGTAGGACAGTCCCATAAAATGTGAACTCGAAATGTGTTTTAAAGAAAGTGGATGTTGGAGGTGAGTTAAAGCATCATCTGGTCAGGGCTCATGATTGGAGAGGCAAATCCAGGGATGTGCTATCAGCCAAGGAAATGCCAATAAAACATCTTAATAAAAATGCGTTAAGCTACACATGTCTACTTAGCTACTTTGCTTACGGAGCCCTTGACAGAGCAGCCTAGGAAAAGAAGGGTTTATTTGGCTCCGTGTGAGGGTTTAGTCCACACAGTGGGAAGGACATAGCAGCAGGAGCTCAAGACATCTGCTCACCTTGCATTTACCATCAGGAAGCGGAAAGGGCTAAATTATTCTGCTCAACTGGCTTCTCACCTTTATTCTTTCTGGAACTCCAGCCCATTTATTTTGCCACCAACACTTAAGAGTGAATCTTCTCACTCAAGACACCCAGTATAGGGACAAACCTCCCTACAAGTTGAAAAAAAAATCAACATTAACCATTAAAGTAGTTTCACACTTTTGAACTTCATATTATGTAGGCATTTCTGATCAACTTTAGCTTACAAATAGTTTAAAGTATCTTTATTTTTAAAAAGAACGCGGAAAAAACTGGCGACCGTGAAAGAATGCCGTTCAGGATACCAATTCAGAATGCTTACCTTTGCATCCCCATGTTTTTCTTACTTTACATTTTATTTTATGTTTTTTGGTATGTTGCCTCTATATATGTATATCTCTATACCGCTTTTGTGCCTGGTCCTCTTAAAGACCAGAGGGTGTGTTGAATCCCCTGGAACTGGAGTGACAGATGCTTGTGAGTCCCCATGTGGGTGTGAGGAATCAGTCACATCCCAGGTCCTCTGGAAGAACAGCCTATGCTTTTAAATGCTGATTCATTTCCCCAGCCTCTTGTCAAAGTGCTTTTATTACTCTAACTTAATTGGGACATTTCAAACCAGTGCTCTGCGCTGCATAGGCTAAGCATGTGTGTACAGAGAATTATGTCTGAAGAATCACATGTTTCACTCACTTTTTAAAAATTCCATATGACTATCACATCAGAAAAGAAGCCCATATAGAATGCTGGTGAGCTTCTGCCTACCCTATAGAAGGCATGAGGAAGACTAAGAAGGACATCTGACTAATGTGATCCTTATAGAAGACCAAGACTGTTGAGCAGTTCCTGGAAAGCATGCAGAAGAAGCTTGCTACAGTGTTCCCGTTGCCTGAGCTGTCTTCTGTTTCCTGTAGGTCATCCTTCAAACAGACCTTAGGGGTGTTAGTAGCTTTTGACCTTTCCTTTTCTCTCCTGAAGCAGAGGGTTGGATTTATGTTCCTGCCCTCTCTCCACCCTTTTCTTACTCATTTATTCATTCTTATATTTATAGCTACCCTTATTCTAAAAATATTTCAGGGGTTTACAGAGGTCAGATACAGATATTAGAATCTGATAACATGCACTAATGATGCAAAGGCAAGTGTGAAACGAGATGAAAACAGGGGAGTTTCCCTGAGGAGGGAAAAATCCAACAACGGACCAGAAAATGTATCTTCACTTTCAAGTAAAGGAAGATGAAAAAATAAGAAATACCCCATAGTTGAGAGGCGTTTGTTGATAGAAAAAATATTGAATTTTCAGGCTGAAAACTATGTAGGAAATTCATCCTCCTGTCAAGATAAAGGGAGGCACAGGGGCCTGTAGATAATGAGCCTGGGGTAAAGCACTGGTGCCTATCACACGTTTGCTTCTTATGAAATGCTAAACACACATTTATGGCAAGACACCAAGTGATACTGCCCAAGGGAGTCATTTCTTCAAGGAGTCAGAATACTTCCCTAAGGCCTGCAGGTGTGGCACACGGGTAGTCCGTATAGCTACCATGTACAAGATCCTGCATTTGATTCCAAGCCCTAAAGGGAGGGGCACTTCTCCAAAGCATCTTATTATAGCTTTTCATGCATCTTGGTTTGCTCTGACAGCCAAACCAGAGAACCAGAGGACTGTAGGTTACCACCGCAGACTCTAGTTCACGTAAACAGCACAAAGTCAAAGGAAGGGGATAGTGATAGAGTGTGCATTAACACATGTGTGAATATCAGAAGGTGAGGATGAGGGTCTTCTGGGAAATTGAGAATGCTAAATGAGGTATATTGATGAATAGATCAACTCTTGCCCACATAGATGAAATACTTGGATTCAGGGCCAACATTTGATTCAGAAGGCACTTATAAGTTCATATTTCATACACAAATGTATGACAGGCTGGAAAACAAAGGTATAAACATTGTCAAGATTGATTCTCAACTTCATATGGAAGAGCAAAACCAGAATATCTAAAACAATCCTGTACAATAAAATATCTTCCAGAGAAATTTCCATCCCTGATCTCAAGCTGTACTAAAGGGCAATAGTAAAAAAAAAAAAAAAAAAAAAAAAAAAACCAGCATGATATTGGCATAGAAATAGGCTGGTTGGTCAAGGGAATCAAATTGAAGACCCATAAATAAACCCACACACCTATGGACTTTACAAATATTGACAAAGAAGCCAAATCCATACAATGGGAAAAAAGCATCCTCAACAAATGGACTGGTCTAACTGGATGTCTACATGTAGACAAATACAAATAGATCCATTTTATCACCCCATACAAAACTCAACCCCAAGTGGATTAAAGACATCAACATAAAACCAGACACTAAATCTGTTAGAAGAAAAATGGGGAAGAGCCTTGAACTCATTGGCACAGGAGGAAAACTTCCTGAACAGAACATTGATAGCTCAGATTCTAAGTTCAACAATTAATAAATGAGACCTCATGAAATTGAAAAGCTTCTGTAGGGTAAAAGACACTGGCAACAGAACAAAATGACAGCCTGCAAGCTGGGAAAAGATCTTTAACAATCCTACATCCAACAAAGGGCTAATATCTAAAATATAAAAAAAAAAAAACTCAAGAAATTAAACACCACCAAACAAAATAATCCCATGTAAAAATGGAGTACAGGGATAAACAGAGAATTCTCAACAGAGGATTATTGAATGGCTGAGAAACACTTAAATGCTCAACATCCCTAGTCATCAGGGAAATACTAATCAAAATGACTCTGAGATTCCACCTTATACACCTATTAGAAAGGATAAAATAAAATAAAAAAAAACCCAAGTGACAGCACATTCTAGCGATGATGTGGAGAAAGGGGAACACTCCTCCATTGCTGGTAGGAGTGCAAACTTGTACAACCATTTTGGAAATCAATCGGTGCTTTCTCAGAAAATTGGGAATAGTCCTGCTTCAAGACCCAGCTATACCACTCTTGGGTATATACTTAAAGGATATTCCACCATACAACAAGAACATTTGCTCAACTATGTTCAGAGCAGCTTTATTCTGGAAAAAAATCTAGGTGTCCCTCAACTGAAGAATGGATAAACTGTGGAACATTTACACAACGGAATACTATTCAGCTGTTAAAAACAAGGAAACCTTAAAACTTGCAGGCAAATGGATAGAACTAAAAAAGATCATCCCGAGTGAGATAACCTAGACCCAGAAATGGACACATGGTATATATTCACTTATTAGTTGATATTAGCCCAGCATAGATATCCGCTGAGAAGCTCCACCCAGTGGAGGGTCAGGACAGATACTGGGACTGGCAGCTGGATGCTGAGAGTTGTGTGGAAGAGTGGGGGGGTGGAAGAACTAGGACTGATCACGAGTTCAACAGGGAGACCATCAAGGCTGTAGGGTCTGGACCCAAGAGGCCTACAGAAACAGATACATGAACCAAGGACAATGAATGCAGAGAACCTAGATCCCCTGTTCAGATGTAGCTGATGGACAGCTCATTCTCCATCTGAATGGGGGAGGGGAGTGGGGACTACCTATGACATGAACTCTGGTGCCAGAGATTTGATCACTACCCTTTGGTGAGGAGGCCCTGGAGCCCACAGAAAGAAGAAAGGCAAGCTATCCTGATGAGACCTCATAGGCTGTGTTCAGATGGTGGAGGAAGGAGAGATGCCCCTTTCAGAGGTTTGGCGATGGGGGAAAGGATGGAAGAGGGAGGGAGGGTGGGAATGGGAAGATAGGAGCGAGGGGATAACAATCTGGATGTAATATGAATAAATTATAATAAATAAAAATATCTTTAAGAAAATAATGGGAAAGATGGGTACATAAACCTCTCCAAGATACCAAATTTAAACACTGTGTGTTTCAAGGAAGTGCAATTGAAAGTTAGGAACTGTGTCTCCTGTTGTAGCTTAGAGCTCATAGTTCACAATAAGGATGTTAGGATTTTTGAGTGGTTGATCTTATAGTAATCTTAAAATGTGACCGTAAAATGGGTCTATTCTAATCACAGACACACACACACACACACACACACACACACACACACACACAGAAGATGTATTCTGCTTTAAAAACAATCTCCTCCTTTGTATTCTCTTGTTTTGCTTTGATATTGTATGTACTTGCTTCTTTTTATGCCTGTGTTTATTAGAATCTAATTTACATATTCTTCTTGGCAATTAAGCTAACTCTTCCTTTGTTCCCTCTGAACCTTTCAGATGCTCCTCTGTAATCCTAATCATTTCCTCTTAGAAAAGCCTCCTCTGTCTAACAGGACTATTGATTTTATAGGGCTGAGGGAGAATAACTTTAAATGTTGTTGGCTGGACTGTGTCCTGAATGCCAAGTTTGCCCATGTTTCTTTATGCTCCACACTCTGGAGAAGTACAATGTGTTTAAAATTTCAAAGCTGGAAAACAAAGCCTGAAGCAGAGTTTGTGAGCTTCCTGTGTTGGTCCTGAAACAACAACAACAAACAAACAAACAACGAAAACAAAAAAGGGAAGAAAAACCACTAAGTTTTGTAGAATTTTCAGCTAGTTTTCTGAAAAAGTGAGTTCTCATTAAAATCCACAATATGTAGTTCATTTTCAAACCCATATCTGTATATTTGAACAGGGAAAAAAGCAATTTGACATTATAAAGATCCCTGTCACATCTGTATAATGCCTCAGTGAACTACAAATCGGGTAAGTGATAGCTTCCTTCTATTATGTTTATCTTGCAATTTTTCTCTCAATTGTTATCTAGTTTCTTCTCGAATACATTATCACAAATTTAAGACATAAGAGTTGTACAGAAACAGAACTTATTCACTGTAGTTGACTAGAAATAGCTTAAAATTGGCGTTTCCAGATGAAATACAATAACAAAGGGAGGAGATCCAGAAAAGATATTCATGGCCTTTGAAAAGGGGAATCCAATATTATACATCAGTTTTTTATCAGAATATCTGCATTCTGTTTCTCAATCCAGCTAAAGCATAATGCATACAGGGTCAAAGGGAGTAGACAGACTCCTTGTGCAAACACTCAGTCACATACATGCAAACATGCCCACAGGATACAGAGTCATGTAGGGCGACTTGCCAAATCCTTTCAGGGGTATCCTGGGTGGTCATCACTGGGCCTAGAGACATGACTCAAGCTGTCTGCCACAAAGCCATGAGGACTTGAGTTTGGATCCCAAATCAAAAACCATGCATGCTGCCATGTGCCTGTAATCCTAGAGCTGGGGAGACAGAGACTAGATCTTTGAGGTTCCCCTATCCAGCTGGCCCAGACAACCGGTGATTTTTAGGTTCAGTGACAGCCTGGATCAAACAATGAAGCAGACATCACACCAGATGAGGAGCACTCAGGGGCACTCTGGATGGTATGGCCACAGACACAGTGCTGCCCTCTAAACTTGTATCTATCTACCTGTGTGTTCGATCACCTCTCATTCCTCACCAGACAAATATCCTTGTGCAGTAATACATGGTGATTAATGCTGAAGCTCACAAGTGGACCAAGTGTCAGCAGAGTGCTCATCCACAAAAGGGTCATTTCTATAACATCTCCCACAAGGCTTAGCACTATTATGGAAGTGGGGAGAGGATGGCGGCAAATGATTGTAATAACTAGAGGTTGTTGAGGACCAGGGAAATCCAGTATCTTCTGGAAAGTGTATTTATGAATTCACAGCAGCTGTGGTTGCTTACCCAAGATCAGTCAATCCTTCTTGTAGTGGGCTCCCACCTCTAAGTGAAGAGCTACAGACAGTAAAGGGAAAAGTGGGAGTGAATACAATCCCAATACGACGTTACATAACATTTTTAAAGAATGAATGAAAATCTTTAAAAAAAAAATAATATAATAAACAATCAAGGGACACACTGGCATTGACCTCTGCCCTCACCTCCTGCAACACACATACACACACACACACACACACACACACACACACACACACACACACTTAAAAGTAATCACTCTCTGGGTAGCATACTAATATTTAGAATCCTTCTAAAGTTAAAAGATGTTTCACAATCACCTCTCTTCATATGGTCCTGCAAAGCTGCTCAAGATGACTGACTGGTTACAAGTCCACAAACAGGAACTGAATTTCAGAAAATAACAGACAGTCCCCGGAAAGACAGTCTAAACTTCAGTCACTTCGAAACCAAGATGAAGTTTCCATTTACCTTTTAAGACCAATGTAAATAAATACAAATTTTAACATCAAATAAATAGTTAAAAGGTATGGAGAGAAGAATCAAGTCCACCTCGACAAGAAGTCTACCATATATATTCCTTATGTCAGGAATCCTTTTGTGAGGTGTGAGGTTTGTACCACCAATCAACATTGCTGAATACGTAATCTCTTTCTGCAATGAAAAGCTCCACGTGTGATAGACTGCTGTATAGTGAAAAACAGAAGAACAAATGCAGAAGCAAAAGACATGCATAAAGTCAACGTTACCCCATGGGATAAATTAATTTTTTTTCTATAGTGCCGGTCATGTGTTTAAAAAAATAGGCAAATGATTAGTGAAATCATTACAAAAATTTGAATGTGCTCATTGTTTTATTGGTTCATCTTAAAATTCAAATATTGTTTGGCATATATCACTTGTGTTACAGATTATTTACTATATCATATTTTTCCAAAATAGTTGTTAATTATTGGCAATGTACCTTTTCAACTGTTGTGCAAACTGAGGGAAGATTTCCTGTATAGAGTCAAATAAATGAAATATGATCTTATATCTAAGGAGAAAAGGTATTTATGAATATAATTTCTGCTTTAATTGCCTGCATAGTCTATATATTTGACTAATTTATGCCCTTTCTTTGATCTCCTTTTATTTATGGAACAGCAGTATTACAGAAAACTGATTTAGTGTTCCTTCAAACAATGGTAGAATCGACTTATCCACAAAACTACCACTAGTCCAGCTTTAGCTATTGAGTGTCTTGTACCTAAAGGGATCTGAGTGTGTTGTGAGAAGCAGCTACTAAATTAAAACTCTAAATTTACTGCAACTAGATTTCTTCTAGAACCTTAACTAATTTTAATTTCCATGCTCCCAGTGTACACTAATTTACATACCCATGTTAAAGTGAGCTGTGTGCTGAGAAACAAAGCCAGATTCAAAAGACTTAATTAAGGAATGTGAATGGAAGTTTAGATACTGTAACTCTGACCTATGTTGGCCTATTATTTATTGATTTATAAAGACTCAATTTCTACTTGAAAACCCCCAGGGAATGATTACAGAATAAGATATTTGCAAAACTGTAAAATAAAACCATTAAGAATGACAGCAGTTTGAATTAATCATGTTCTCAGTGGGCTGTGCCGTGAAGGTTAACAGGCCAAGCTTTCCTTTCCATTGCTACATAGATTAGAAAAGCTCTGCGCTGTGGGTTTCACTAGCATCTCATTTATGGAATACATATTAACTCAAATCTTTCCCTTAAAACAGCACTATTCACCCACAATTGACATTCCTCCCCATTGTGTGTCACTTACAAATGTTGGAAACATTTTTGTTTGCATCTGTTTGTGGGAGGGAGAGCTGCTATGGGCAAAAATAGCACTAACACCCCATGAAGCACAGAACTGAGGCCCCCTAGCAAAGAACTAACCTTCCCAAAATCTGAAACAGTATTAAAGTTGAACTTAAGTATACAAATTATTAGCACATACCTAATATAGGTTATGCACGTATTCTTTGTAAACCTTATTTCAGAGGAGAAAAACAATGACATTTTCTTATGTATGGCCAGGAACAAGATCCTGATTAACGTGTAATCTCAGTTCAGAGGTGTGTCTGTGGTTAACATCTGTGGTACTTCTCCAGAGAACGCTGCTTGGTACTGGATCATCCTGTCACTCAACAAAGCCACAAACTTTTTGAAACCTTTAACTTAAACATCACATGATCTACATGAATGACTCCACATCTGCATGGAGTTCACAGTGCAAGAATTTCACATGCACATGAATGTACCTGTCACTGTCAACATTAATGACTATGTGCTCAAAGAGTTACCAATGCAAGAATTTCATGTACATACATTTGACTCACACAAATAATGAGACTTTTGTAAAGTGTGAGTAATATTATGAATGAAAGGGTTATTTCAGTCTGGGACTGACAAAGTTTCAGAAAGCCAAGGACACTCTCCTGGTTTGAAAATGAAGATGTAATGTACCAGAGAGGCTCAGACTTAAAAGAAAATAGAGAGGTCAAACAGGACAGGTGTCCACTGAAGGATGAACAAGCCTGAGCCCTCACAGATGATTTGGATTTTTGACCCCTTGTTTAATGCTGTCTGTGTATATCAGTGTCCAATACATCTCTCCAGTGGGGAGAAACGAAGCCAGCTCTTTGATTAAAATTGCCATTCTATTTAACCAATGGCTATGTTCCCCAGGGATTAAAATTTAATCCTTCTCTTTGAAGAAGTGGAGGGATGAAGTAGAAAGTTCTTATCCCATGAGTAATTATGAACAAAAAGAGCAAGGTAGAGAATTCCTGAAGGAGAAAAAAATCAAAGAAAAAGATTTATCTTTGCCTAAATCCCTGCTGATTCTTATTCTGTTGTACCTCTGGTCTGTCTCTCTTCTTGATGCCTCCTAGGATAAAAAACACATGAATGAAAGTCCAAGAAGTTTTCATAATGTTGTTGATGTTTACCAATTAAGAAAACTGAAGCTCTGGGGAGTCCTCACTTGTCCATCTGTTCTGAGAACAACAGTGTTGTTCAGTAGTGCCAACCCTGCCTGAGTGCAACTGATCTTTGTCAAAAACAGTAAACGCCTGGACAACTTCATGCTTTGCAAGAACAAAAGACATTTTAAGAATATGGGCTTACAGATGAGTCAAAGAAGAATAACTAGCCATGAGCGTACCCCATGCTGATAAGCAGAGAGCAAGTGCGGTGTTCTTGAGAATCCACGGGTGATTTAGGGAAGGTTGCCTCAGCTCAGTTAAAAAATTACAACAGAGAAGGACCAGAGTATGTTGTCAGCTTTCCCAAACTCAAGAAGTAGGACTCATCCAGGCACTCTTATGTGAGCACACACATAGGGACCTCTTTGAGAGTCACATCTCTCTCATCACGAAAGTTATTCTCATTATAAAGAGCCTGTGTGTGCCCTGTGTTTGTGTGTGTAGGTGCTGATCTTGCCATCACTGGTGTTGTATTTTCATAACAAGAAGCCTTTTCTCTGAGGGTTAGTCTCTGCTCCTCCTGATTGCCCCCATCACTTTTAAACCACTTCTCAACATAGTAATTAAATCAAAAGTTTCTCTCACCTTCTCTTCCATGTTGTTTTGGCTAATAAAAAACACCGTCAGACTAGAAACTAGTAACAGAGCATTGTTCAGCTACTGCTTTTCTTTGCTCCCTCCCTGATCAGTTCCTCCCATGGCTCATTTTGAAGCCCTTGCTGCTTTTTCTTCTTGCTCCTTCAGCCATTGCTTAGACAATCAAATAGATTATGGGTCTTGCAAAGACTGAGTTAGCATCTCCTTAGCCTCTCACCCACTTACAAAGAACTTTTGCTGAGTGTGTATCTGTGTGTCTGAGAGTACATGTGAGTGTTTGGGTGTGAGAATGTGTGGAGAAATGTGTGTATGTGCGTGTGTGTGAGTGTCTGTGTAGTGAGTATGTGTATGAGAGTGACTGCGTGTGAGAGTGTATATGTGGCAGTGTGTGTGTTTATGAGTGTGAGAGAATGTGTCAGAGTGTGTATGAGAAAGTGTGTGAGTGTTGTGTCACAGTGTGCATGTGTTTGTGTGTGAGAATGTGAGTGTATGAGTCTGAAAGTGTGAGTGTGTGAATGAATGTGTGCATGTGTGTGTCTGTGTGTATGCAAGTATGTATGAGTGTGTGTGAGAGTGTTCTGTGAATGTGTGTAAGTGTGTGTGTGAGAGAGTGTGGATATGTGAAAATGTGAATGTATGTGAGTGTAGAAGGGAATGAGTGTATGTGTCAATGAGTGCTGGTGTAAGTTTAAGTGTATATGTGAATATGAATGAATAAACATGTATGAGGTGTGTGTGAGCTTATTTGAGTGTATGAGTGCATTTGTGAGTATGTCTGAATATGTGTAAGTGTATGGGAGAGTGTGAATTAGGGTGTGTGTAATAATGCATTCAAGTATGCTGTATGTATGCATGTGTGCATTGTGTGTGGGCATGCGTGTGCGTGTGCATGTATGTGTTGTATATTTCAGTGTTTGGGAGGAGATCAAAGGACAACTTTTTAGAGTGTACCATCTCCCTCAACCATGTGAGTCCTGGGTATAAAATTGAGCTTGTCAGGCTTGGATCAAGCACCTTCATGTACAGAGCCATCTCTCCAGTCCCACTGGACACTCTTGAGTCACTTCCAACAAGTGCATCATCTGCTTCTGGGTTGAAAAATCTCTTAACAGGGTAACAAAATCTTGAAGGTAACATGATAGTACAACTTTATAATATATACAATATTTCCCATATATGTGCATTCATTTCTTCTGGTTTTCCTTAATCTTTATACTGCAATTACACACTTGGTTTTACTATCGATTTGTTCATTTGCTTATTTTTTACTTGCTCGTTTTCAGTGATTTTTGTGAATGTGTTTAATAAACAAATATCCATAAAATATTAAATATATGCTGTGGGGGATTTTAAAATATATATATATGAGTCTTTGCCTTGCTTTCAGAGATTTTCAACTTAAATACAAAAATGTGAACATACACTGGTGAATACAAAATTATTCATGCTAATTATAAACATATATCTACATATGAAATCATGTGTGGGAATTCCATCAAACTGGAATGTCTTCATTTCCCTTTTATACACTGTGAAATGGTGCAGCAGCATCTGTTTTACTTGGACTGGAGACTGACTACATACATGAAAAATGACCAGCATAGTGTTGGGGATGAAGCTAATACCTAAAAAAGGGCATAGTAACTATTACTGTTACCATGATTTTATTCATTCATGCTGGTTTGTGGCTTACAAAGAAATACACATCTCTTTATTTTATTAGCAGATATAAGTGATCAATATTATGCCTGCTTCTGAAATGAGGGCATTTAGAAGAGGAAAAAAAGTTATAGACAAGGGTTTGTACAGCAGGTTCATGATAATCCAAGATTATGTAATCTTTTTTTCCTATACTACATCATTCAAAACATCAAAGTACATGTTATAGATTTAGTAAGTTATTGGAAAATTGTTCATTTAAATGGTTCAAGTTCCTGATTTTCTGGTTCCTACAGAGGTGAAAATATGTACATAAAACAATCATGTGACTCTATTAAATCAACTTGTGGCAATAAGCTTTACCACAAACCTCTTGTCATACACAATAAAATTACACCTAGATGAAGAATACACATCAAGAAAGATATAGTTCATTTGAAATGGGTGTTAATTTAATGTCAGAGAGATCAGCTGTGCTGTGAATTTTAAGTACATTTTCCCCTGCTTTCTAAACCTAAGGAGATTTACTGGTGAAAATGAAAATTCTATGATCTTCACAAAAATTAAGTTAGGAAAAACATAGTTGTGACATTTGGAAGTAAAATAACTGTGAAACAGGACATTTAATCTTAGCTATTTGGAAGTTCCACAGACATCAGGTTTTAGGATAGGAAA
The DNA here is from genome assembly GCA_907169655.1 of Acomys percivali. Classification (NCBI taxonomy): domain Eukaryota; kingdom Metazoa; phylum Chordata; class Mammalia; order Rodentia; family Muridae; genus Acomys; species Acomys percivali. The sequence goes on along the minus strand of OU015745.1, from coordinate 135,568,846 downwards.
CATTGGCCACAGTGAAATGCTACTGATTTATTCAGTCAAAAGACACTGCATTGTGAGTTACCTTCATATAAATAGGAGATGTGTTTTGTTGTGCCCAGTCGAGGGCAATGCTGCTTCCTATAAAAATCTCACAGAAAAAAAAAATGTTGACATAAGTCAGATAGAGAATGTCATGAGGTTGTAATCAACCTCAGAGCTGCCACAACAGAATAAGCCACCTGCCTTAAAAATAAAAACCACGAAGTAGATTTGTTTATAATCACATCAGAAAGCAACATTAAATGTTTTGTCTCATAGTCTTGATTCATGATAAGGAACAGGAACGTGTTATAAAGTGGTTACGATTGACATAATGTTAACTTTATGCAGATATTTTCCCATTATCAATGTGTTTCTACATTTAATAACATTCTGTGTCTAAGTACTCAGTTATTTATTCCATTGATGGTTTATTTAAAATCTTATCAGCATATTCATTATTTTTGCTTAATTTTTTCTTTTTCTTCCTGAATTTTTACTTTTGATTATTATTTTATTCAGGATGCATAGTTCATATTTAAATATAAAAACATAAAAAGCACTACTTTTAATATTCCTACATGTGTATTTTAAAAACCATTTTTCTTATCATTTTAGTCACTTGTTTTTATATTTTATTTTTCTAGTAATCAAAATTTTGCCCTCTTGATATTGTGTTATTAGAATATTTTGAATGGATAGTATTTGGATATTTATGCACACTAACCTTTGAATAGCAGTTAAAGATGACTTTGTATTCACTAATGAGATTTATTATACATTTGAACTTTATGAGAAATTGTACGGTTTGTACTATTTCAAAAAAAACTGTACAATAAAAATCAAATCGTCTAATATACTGAAAAATGTGTCAAGCCCAGAACAACTGTCTAGTGCAAGCCACTAAAGGGTTAATTCTTACTGTTTTGAATTGTTGTGGTTTGAAGGCTTTTCATTGATCCATTTAGCTGACACCATGCAGCTGAATGTGCCACTCTGATAAAAATGCCTTCTCAGTTCTCTTCTGCACAGACACAGGCAGAGGAGACCAAACAAAGACAACAAGATCATAAGTTTAACTAGAACTAGACATGTGAACGTAGCCAATGCAATCCCTCCCTCGTGAGTAGATTTCAGAGGAAGAAAACCACACTGACTGGATGTGGTCTAGGCAAGGAATCACCCTAAAAAAGCATACGTTGTGAAAGAAAATCTGCCACTGAGAAGAGCAAAGAAAGATGATCTACACATGAGAATGCACGTGCACAGTGCACAGCAAAATTGACAGAGAACAGAAATGAAGTGGTCAGGAGCATCGGCCAAGCTCATGGCAACAATGGTCAGCTGGCAGCCCTCTGTGCCTCAGGAGGACACTGGGCGCCATCTTGGACCATCTCCCGATGGAGTGAAATCAACAGACACTAGGGTATCTGGAAACAGAATCTCCATTTCTATTTTTACTCTTTTCTGAAGTCACTCCCACAGAGTATGCACCTGTGCTCTGCTGGGTCTCCATTCCCACTTCTTTTCCTAATTTTCTTTTTTTTTCCATTTACTGAAAGAAAGCACATCTGCCCATCTGCCACCTATTCTGGATCTTACCTTGGCAAAATACCCTAGAGCAGAAGTCAACGTCATGTCCCTGAGTAATTATTTTTACACAGTTGGTGACACCATCATTACAAGATGTCTTTCTGTCTGTCTGCCTGACTGTCTGTCTCTCATCTCCTTCCAGTCTATCTACCTATCTATTATTTACTCATCCATTGTTTATCTGTCTAACCTAGACGTCAATATTACTCTTTAGTGGAACAACAAATAGAATAGATGCATATTAAAAGGGGGTTATTATATTGGGTGGGTTATCAAACAGTAGTTACCTTCCCACTGAAGAGGCTGAGAACACAATAGAAACTCACCCAACATGTTGGATGCCTCTGCAGTACCAACCTGGAACCTCAGACCCAAAGGGTTAATGGAGAACCACTTGTCTTAAGTCCATATCAAAAGCCTAAAAAGCTATATTTTGTAGTCAGGATTTCATGGTAACTGTAAATGTAGCAGCAGAGATAATGGTACCAACAGGGTGGATGGATGATAGATACACTGATTTGCAAGCTATAAAAGCAAGTAATCAAAAAGCAACGTATTTCCCCTCTACCAGTCTTATGTTAGGCCATTATTGGAAGGTGCCATGTGCTGAAGGGGAGAGACTTCCCCATTAAGGTAATCTGCCCAGACCTTCCCTCCACATCTCTTAGTCTCTTAAATAAATCCAGACCCAAACACAACCAAAATTAAACATAACTCTGTTATCTATCATCTATCTGATCTATCCATCTATCTCTATCTACTTGTCTATCATCTATCTATCTATCTATCTATCTATCTATCAATCAATCAATCATCTACCTATCTCCTATCCTAACTCTATTATCTTCAGGTGTCTGTCCTTCATTATTCCTTTTATCCACTCATCCTTTCAAATAGTAAAGTTTTATTTCATATATAATCTCTTAAGGAGGGAAATCATGCTAGTATTTGGTATATATTTACTTTAAAGTCTTTGGGGGATTATGATTTGACAAAGGAGGCCAGTGTTTAATACTTATACTTATAATCACAAATGTTTTCCCTAAATAAAACACTTAGTCATTGGCTCGAATTATTTGATGGAAACATATGAAGTACTAAATAATATAAAGTGTACTGGAATTTATATGTTCTACTATTATTTTGACTTACAATGAAAATTTTAAGTACTGGATTTAAATATGTGCAGCCTTTAAAAATCATTTTGACATAAGTAATAAAAATTCATACAAACAATTGTCTTTACTTGCAGTAAGGTGATGGTATTTTATACTCGATTCACTGGGAAACTACTGAAGGATTTTTATAGTAATTACATGACTTGCACCCAGAAGGAGTCAGCAAACCTTTGAGGAATAGAGTGTATTATTTTGCATGATTTCTTCTAGTATCAGAGTAAAAATAGTGCATAAATTACTATTTATAAAATTTTAGTAATGCAGAGATGGACATCTCTCTGTGCCTAACACTGTGATAAAATATTAGCAAAATTAATGTCAATAAGCAAATTTGTCAACATATTGGATTATGTTTTTTCTTTTTAAAAATATTTTATTAATTTATTCATATTACATCTCAATTGTTATCCCATCCCTTATATCCTCCCATTCCTTCCTCCCTCCCATTTTCCCCTTATTCCCCTCCCCTATGACTGTGACTGAGGGGGATTTCCTCCCCCTGTATATGCTCATAGGGTATCAACTCTCTTCTTGGTAGCCTGCTATCCTTCCTCTGAGTGCCACCAGGCCTCCCCATCCAGGGGATGTGGTCAAATATGGGGCACCAGAGTTTATGTGAAAGTGTCAGTCCCCACTCTCCACTCAACTGTGGAGAATGTCTTGTCCATTGGCTAGATCCTGGTAGGAGTTCGAAATTTACTGCACATATTGTCCTTGGCTGGTGCCATAGTTTGGGATTATGTTTTTTCTTAATTTCAGTCTTGGTGCTTAGCACCTCATCAAATTTACATGAGAATACATTTTGATGTTGGACTGTCCAGGGATACCTGCTTTTGTGGAAAGTACTCAGTAAAATCATGAAATAGCCTATGTTGGAATTCAATCTTCAATTTTGAAGTATTTCAGGGTACAAATGAGAGCACATCAAATGGTGCCCAAAAAACAGAACATCCTTGCTCTTAAATGGGCTGAACAGAATGAGAGACCATCAGATGCATAGTGTTTGTGAAAACACAAACATCATTCTGTTTTATAGAATGAACTGTGACTGTGGTATATAATTCCATTTTGTTTTGTACAGTTTGCATGTATATGAACATCTTATATACAAAATAGAGACATATACATCATACAATTTCTCTATCTATACATGTTCTATCAATGCATCAATCCCTGTAACTCTAACACACTGCCTTCCTGCTATTGTCCTACTGCCTACTAGATATCATTATTTTATAAAACTAAAAGAAGAAATCTGAGTTTATAAATATTAATATTAAACCTGGTTATAGTTGAAATATCAATCCACTTTGACTTCTTTGATGTGAAAGGTAAATTGGCTCATCCAAGGCAGACACTCATAGTTATGGTAAGATGAAATACTTAAGAGAAATGCTTGTTGCTTTCACTACTCCATTGTTTATGTTTGGTAGCATGTTTTCATACAGAATTTCTCTCTCTCTCCCCCGCCCCTCTCTCTCTCTCTCTCTCTCGCTCTCTCTCTCTCTCTCTCACACACATACACACACACACACACACACACACACACACACACACAACGATGGGCATAGGTTCAGAGGATGTTAACATATATTGGATATTAGCAGACGACAAATACTACATGATACATTTTTCTTATCTAATAAATTTTAGGGTATTACTAACTTACACCCCCATTATCCCCCAGAAATACACTTTTATTTGACTCTTACATTGACTTTTCAGTAGCAAAAGCCACAATTTATAATAAGAACTATTTCCTGCCAAACATCACACTACAGTGCACATTCAATATTATTTGATATTTGCAACGCTACAATATGGAATGGACAGTCATATCCAGCAATACTTTTTTGTTCTGCGCATAATTTTACTGTGTAAATATCAGATTCAAGCTTTCCTACTTCTGTATAATTTCCTATGTATTGCATTTTCATAAATGTTTCAAAGAAAGAAAAACAGATAACTCCTTGTAAGAAAATTGCAAGGACGAATTCATGAGATAGAAGAATGCCTTTGTGAACTCAATTTTGGAGCTTGCCTTGATTGTTTGAAGAGTCATTTTTAACTTTACAAAAATTATTTTTCATTCTAGACTATCATGGTGTATGTTTTTTAATATCTAATAAGATTGTAAATTTTCTTCCTCACTGGAAACAATAGCAGCTGCTGAAAGTTGAAAGATTACATTCCAGTTCCCCAGAAAAAGAGAGTTGGGGACCCTGACTAACCCTCAGTTTGAAGCTGAATTTTAGAGTTGGTTGCTTCATTTGCAGCATGCACACAGTGGTCACAGGCAACTGCAGATGATGGCATTGTCGTTCAGATAGGTTAAGAGACATATTTATGGGCTCATGGGGGTGAACACCGTGATGTAAACTCAGGTCGAGTCAAAAGCCTATAGAGGTGGCAGTTATTTTTATTGCTATTGCTGTTAACTGTGAGCGACAAGATGTTCTAACAGTAAACACATCAAAGATGGCAGTGCTGAGTCACTGAGCTCACTGTCTGCAGAGGAAACACTGACTTCTTATGAGTGGAGGAATTAATGATAGAAGCTACACTAGCTGGATTGGAGACGGGAAAATGTCCCGAAATACTATGTGCAGTACATGATTGTCATTTGGTGACTGGTCAAACAGTAGGTGAATGAATTGCCTATATATGTATAGCAAGCTTAAACATACTTGTAGAGGGTTTGTGCTAATACATTTACAATGCCATAAACTTTATTTTTAAGCAAATTACTTAAGTTAAAGCAGCAATTTAAACAGGCATATGAGGGCTCTTGTTATGTAGAATCACTTCAAGACTGTTTAAGCTCTCAAATGTCTGTGCACTGGATAATAACAGACTCTTCCAACAGGAAGTAAAGTGTGTATGTGTGTGTATGTGTGTGTGTGTGTGTGTGTGTACGTGCACAATCTGAATTCATGTGTACGGTAGGGAAATATTGGTCCAAGAGTTGCATGCAGACTTTTCTTTTCTTTTTTTTTTTTTTTCCAGACTTTTCTAATGCTCAAAGTCTTCATTATTGAGTTGTCAATCATCTTTTCACAACACTTAAATGCATTATCTTCCCCTGGCAAATTAAGAACAAAATCAACAAATGTCTCATAATCTTTTTAATTATATAAGGCAAAAACTTTGCAGACAAAAATGACTGAAAAACATAGACATTCATTTATTTGGCAGGTAATTTAGAAAATAGTCTTATTATATTTAAAAATACTCTTGTAACAACACCAGATCTCAGTACCTTACACCAGCACATTCATTCTTGGTACAGACTGGTGTTTATCATTGGTGGTTAAGAAAATAAACAGTTCTTGCAGTCTGTGGCTCCCAGTCTGGTAGATCAGATACAGTGCGTGATAGGCACTGCCATCTTGGGGTCTGCTCAAACTACTGTACTAAGCAAGGACAACACAAGCAGTAAACATTGAACCCCTACTCTGATCTAGCCAATGGACAGAACATTCTCCACAACTGTGTGGAAAGCGGGGACTGACTCGGACATGAGCTTTGGTGCCCCACATTTGACCACTTCCCCTTGGTGGGGAGGCCTGATAGCACTCAGAGAAAGAATAAGCAGGATACCAAGATGAGATTTGATAGCCTATGATCATATAGTGTAGGAGGAGGTCCCCCTCCATCATAGACCTAGGGGAGGGGAATAAAATGAAAGTGGGAAGGAGGGAGGAACAGGAGGATACAAGTGATGGGATAACAATTGAGATGTAATCTGAATAAATTAATAAAATAAAAATTTTAAAAAGAAAATAAACAGACTCAGATGGAATCTAACATGGCAAGAAAAGATTTAAAAGGCTTCTTTTCCAAAGTAGCATTGGAGAAAGTAAGTCACATGGACACATCTTTCTTGCAAGGAGCAGGGAGCAGGGACATGCAATGAAACCAACCTTGCATCTATGAGGAGAAAACCTACAATCTTATGTATTAGGACAATGAATACTGTGGTTGGTAACCTAGAGTTGTCACAGCATATAAGCCAGACCTCCCTTATTAGGAGTGTTCAGCCTCTTCAGCCATTCCGGATAGCCCTGATGTGTTCCAGTACCTTTCTAATGGCAGTGTCATGTCCCAATATAAAAATTTAGATGCTCCTTATCAGACATGGATGCAGCCTGCTCTTGTCCTATGTTATTACATGGCAGTGCCCCATGCAGAGAAGAAATAGGGAGGTAGGAATTTAAAAACGTCTCTTCACACATCTTCCTTTTGGGAACCTAGACAGTATCCTTAACATCACCGCTGGAAATGAGATGCATCCTCGGTACCTTCCTAAGTGGGTTATTATAGTGAGCAGAGACCCGCAATGCTGGTCACTGTCCTATCACATCAAGTACAGCCCCTCCCCCAATTATCTAACTTGCAAAAGTCTGATTGCCTTAATCCAAATAAGATTCACGCTTTGATCCCCAAAGCACTTAGCCAAAATGAAATTTGAGCTTTTCTAGTAAAAGCAAAAATAGAAATACCTAAAAGAGGTATAGCCAACAGAGTCTGCCCCAAGGACTGTTTTCATCTGAATAACAGTTATCACTTCTAAGTTATTTACAAACCAATAACTTGAAGAAAAGACAGTAATAGAGAATAAGATAAATAGGAAGAGTATAATTCATATTCAGATGACCAAAAGATTTAATTATATCCAATGCTACCTTAATTGAAAGCCAAGACAATTATGCCCACACATGCCCTAAACAAAGCAATCTCAGCCTCACTCACATTTCCTTCGGCATCTTCATGATGTGCATTCTACAAATCTAATTTTCCTACATCGTCATTTGATTCCTCTGCCATGGTTCAAATCAAAATGAATTTTAAGAAATAGTCTTGAGTCATGCTAAAGTATAAAAGCCGTATTTTAATTTAACTTCTCTTAATGATTTTTAAAATAAAGGCTAAGTGAAGGAAAACTCGGCAGTAGGAAATCATTTACCTCCCATAAGCCTCCACTAAAACCTTTCTTTCATTTTCCATTGAAATATATATGCAAGGGTTTATTCATTTGTGACATTTTTGTATTTTGACAACATTTATTCTAAAAAGTACATTTTAACTGGCCATGTATGAAGAGATAAAGAAGCGATCCTCAAAAGACTTGAATTCTCCATGTCCTTGTCAGCTCTCATAGTTTCTACACAAGGCTCATGAGCACATTGATATATCTTGAGGAAGTATTATTCTTATCATTTTCAATTTAATTTAATTGCATTTAAATCTATTTCTTTTTATCTTCTTTATTGCTTCTTGCATATAACATACTCTCATATAGACATTTTCACCGTGAAAAAAGTAACAGATGGAAGGCAATATAGTTGTATGTGCTTCATATCTGAACCTTGTAAACATAGGAAGTCTGGACCCATGTCCAATATAAGATTATGAACCAATATATGAACCATTCCTGTATCTTGAAAATACCCAAGTGTGTGTGAAAACACAGTAAACCCTGAGTAAATCTTACCTAGGTTCCTTTGTGAGTACAATTTCACAGCCATACTCTTATGAAATACTAATATTAAGAAATTTGGATTCTGAATTATATTTTAAAATTGAAAATACTAATGAATAATGTAAATTTTTTATACATGCATAATTTTATCAAGTTGAATCTAACTAATTCTTCAAATGTTTATCATTTTCTTTTGGTGAAGACTTCTGCAGTTCTTCCTCCTAGCTTTTTTGAAGACAACAGTACATCACTATGAGACAATTTCCTACTGTGCAACAGTACAACACAACTTTTCACTCCCATCTCATTGTGATTTAATACTGTTAATCAAAAGTGAAAATATAGTGTTTGTGTAACATGTTCTGAGAACTATTCTAACTAATTAATTTTGATTTTTGCAGTAGCACAGGTGGATTTTCACTCACCCAGTACATAGGTGACATCACTGTTATTTCAACTATGAACTAAAATTGATAGCTGCATGATTAGTGAGTGACACCTGGGCCTGGGAGCCAGTGATGTTCCCATATCCAAGTTTTTCTAAGGTCCTAAGACAGCACAGAAACTTTGAGCTGGTTCTCAAAGTTGAAAAACGTTACTTTCACAAAGGGACCTTCTATATGTTGGAGGTTTTTGGAAAAAAAAGAGAGATGTGTGTATTGGAATATATATTATATATAATGTAATATAATATAATTATATATATAATTAAATGCATATCCATAATTGTATGTAATGAAAAATATTATATTTGAGGCATGGAAGCAAAGGTTATTTTGTGATACATGGCTAATGGACAAAGTGAATTTATAGCAAATATCCTGTGCTTGAAACTCTTTATTTCAAATATGTAGACCACAGGCTACCACTTTCTTAAGCTGAAACTCTAGAGGAAGAAGTCTATGCCAATCATATCCAGGAGTGATGTGTCCTCAGTATATCTCCTTCTGTTAATGGCTTCACCATAGACACAGCCCACAACTCAGCTTACCCTGAGAGTACAATTGTGTGTGTCAATGTGTTGAAGTCTTGGGTAAATCCTTTTTCTCAACTCTCTCATAACCAAGGATTTTAGTGCTATAAGCTTTCAGAATCTCAGTGACCCAAACAAACACCTTTACTAGACCCATCTTCTAAAGATTTGATTACTTCCCAAAGGCAACATAGGCTGGTCAGCCATGTCATCAATGCATGAGACATTGGAGGACATTAAATAAACACTACTGCAGTCTCTGTGTCCCTTTGCCTTCTTCAACCTGAAACAGTTCTTCCAACACCGAGAAACTGTTTCATAGAATATTTTTCTATTTACAGGTAATAAGTGCTGACCCTGATTGAGTTCACGAACAGTCATGGTTAGTGACATATGCTGAAGTCATACTGCTTAGCTTTGCCACTTCCTGGACTTGTGGACGTGTGCAAGTGATGCAGTGTCTCTGTAATTTAAGTTTATCTCATGTGCGGTACAGCATTAGTAACTATAGCAAATCTCACAGAAGACACCGGAAGAATTCAGTGAGCTGTTGTGTCAATCTTATGCAGAGAAAAGAGGACCTGCCTGTGCTCATCAATATTATTATCTCAGTCTAGGGACAGTTTCACTTGTCTAGGTACTAAATGATGAATGAAATACTGTAGATCATCTACTGGTCTAACACATGTATACCTTTAATGTACTGCTTTAACACAATGAAGTCATTCTTGTAAAAAAAAATTCATGTTCCTCCATAGATGTGTTTTTAGTAAAAATAAAATAGCATTCTACAGATTACTTTAGACTTTCTTTTTTTCAGAATAAATAGGTCTGTTTAAACTTAACACAACCAGATTTTTAAAAAAGCCTTGCATGAAAATCAATACAGATATAATGCAATATGTTTATAGTAATTATTTGCAAAGTAACACATCATAGACACATAAAAAAGGTTAACTCTCATTGAATTTAATACTTCTCACTATTAAATTTGTAGCTCCTCTGGCTATTTGGACCTCAATTTCCTATCATTTCAGTTCAATTTGCATTATTACACAGCATCACAGAGTCAAGGAAAAAAATCTAGCATATTTTTTTTTTGATGAGAAGAAAATATCAACGATTACACTCATGTCTCAGGTTGGGGTTTGCCCTCTTCAGACCTCCCCAAATAACAGATTATATTTACTTTAAGGAGACTGATTTCTTCAGAACAAAGGCTAAAAGAACATTAATATGATGCTCACTTTTAGTCAAGGCCAAGGAGAGAATCCAAATTTGCCTCATGTCCTAGAACTCTTCATTATAAGTCTTAAATATCTGTCTGAGACTCTCTTTAAAAGCTTTATCTTGAAATTTTGTATTTTATTAAATGTTTGTTCAAGGCCAGAATGTTCCTTTGGTGTCTTTAGATAGGCATTCAGATAGCTACTTATGGTATTACTTCTTGAGTACCTGAAAATTAAATATCTTTTTAAATATGCCAATTCCCCCCTGAATATTTTGAGGGGTAAAAATTATGCAAGGTCTCTTAGCTACAATTATTTCAATAACAGCCACTGATTCCTCATTCCTCGGAATCTTAGCTTTATGGATCATTTGATGGGATAATGAATGCCTGAGAGCTTTTTCAGGAAGTAATTCCTTTAGCACCTTACCAACTGTTCAGGATTTTTCAAGCTTAAAGAACCAAACCAGGTCTGATTTGACAAAGTAATCTGCAGTTTATTTTCTCTAATTATTGTTGCTTAGCTTGAGTTTCAAAAACCTAAATGAAAGCTTTTTTAGTCTGAATGTGTTAAAGGCATTGACTTTGGGTAAGTGAATGAAAGTTGGCCATCTCATGAGTATAGAAAGCTGGATTGAAGGGCATAATCCTGTATTTGTGACAATTAAGAGCTCTCACAAGTTTCATTTATGTTTCTCTTACAATAACCATTATTCAGCCTCATAGGAGAGTCGAACGATTTGATTAATTATTTTTGTAGTCATAAAAAAAACGACTATGAGGAAACCAACAAATTTTTTTAAGCTTAGGGTCATTAAATCTCTATCTTTAGAATACTCAAACACCGCTACTAAATATCACATTTAGCATTTAGAGAAAATTGGATTTAAAAATGGGGCATCTTGGTTTGTGCAATAAAGTAAAAACTATTCCTTTTTTAAGGTAGATCATTAGGAAAAGGGTTTCTTTTTTCTTTTGAAAACAGATACAAAGTGTGAGGCAAACTCAAGAGAAGATTTTGTAAATGAAAACTAAGTGTGTTTTAAAAATATTTCTTTAAAATATTCTTTAAAATTTCTGAATTCAAATTTTAAACTTATGGGATTTTTTTCATGGAGAAAAAACATCTACTAAAGTCATCATGTGGAGAAGAGTTTTGAGCGGAAACTTTTCGCACTTTTCCGAGTAACCTGTGGGTAGAGGCCATGTCTGCATCATCAAGTGGAATAGAGTATCCTGGTCACAAGAAAAGCCTAATTACCTGCTGAAGTTTCTGCATTCATTGCAGTGACAGGAAAATGAAACTGGCTGTTCACCCCCATTAAATAAATGGGTAAATGACATTAGGCACTCGCTTACTTGGCATCCTCTAGAGCAGGCTACCCTAACTGCATAAAAATGCATGCCCATGGCCATCAATCATAAACTCTAAACACGTGAGCTGACCTCCATCCAAGTGCCCAGGTACTACTGTTGCAAAATCGGGCCTGATTTGAACAACCTGCTCTGGCTTCTGCAGTGCCTCTGTGAAGGGAGTAGATGGAAACTCCTAAAGCTAGGCCCAACCGCTTCATTTTCTTCCTATAATGGAACAGATTTGGCCAGGCCTGTGAAGAACACCAGCGGGAAATTGGACCAGAACAGATCCAGCTAATATGATACAGTACAAGATAGAAAAACGTGTCATTGACTGAGGAACTGAGAGAGAAAGAGAGGTTTTAGCAAAGACTGAAGTTGGAGAAAACGCAGGAAGTTGTGGACAAAGCAGTTATTTTAAAAAGGCAGAGATAATAGAAGTGTTTACCTTCATTCTGTTTCTATTTAAGTTAAATCACAACAGTAAAGTGTATATACATATGCATGATACAAAAGCTGTTGGGTTTTTTTTTTTTTTTGTCTTGTCTTTTTTTTTTCTAGCTTTGTAACTACAAACACCAAATGTTAATGATTATTTAACATGTAAAACTCTCAAAGTAGTGTCTAGTGCATCTTAAATAGCCAGTAAACATGAACTATTATCACATTTATAAGAATAAATGGATCACCTGCCTCCACGTGTTCACTTTGTAGATGCAGATTCACATCTGTGACAAAAATACCGAAAATAAATGCAAGTCAGTTTTCTCCTAAGCAATAATAAAATCCAATAGGTCTATGTGTAAAAAAATGCAACTGGACCCATATTTATCACCTTGCACAAAACTCAAATCCAAGTGGATTAAAGACCTCAACATAAAACCAGAGACACTAAGTCACTTAGAAGAAAAAGTGGGGAAGAGCTTGGAGCATATTGACACAGGAGACAACTTCCTGAACAGAACACCAACAGCCCAGGCCTTAATGTCAACAATTAATAAATGGGACCTCATGAGGCTGAGAAGCTTCTGTAAGGCTGGAGACACTGTCAAGAGAACAAAGTGACAGCCTACAGACTGGGAAAAGATCTTCACCAACCCTACATCTGACAAAGGTCTAATATCCAAAATATATAAAGAACTCAAGAAATTAAACACCACAAAACCAAATAACCCATTTGGGAAATGGGGCTTGGAACTAAACAGAAAATTCTCAACAGAGGAATATCAAATGGCTGAGAAACACTTAAAGAAATGCTCAACCTCCTTAGTCATCAGGGAAATGCAAATCAAAACAACTCTGAGATTCCATCTTACACCCATCAGAATGGCTAAGATAAAAAATTCAAGCGACACCACATGCTGGAGAGGATGTGGGAAGAGAGGAACACTCCTTCATTGCTGGTGGGAATGCAAACTAGTACAGCCATTTTGGAAATCTATCTGGTGCTATCTCAGAAAACTGGGAATAGGGCTTCCTCAAGACCCAGCTATTCCACTCCTTGGAATATACTCAGAAGATGCTCCAGCACACAAAAAGAAAATTTGCTCAACCATGTTCATAGCAGCCTTATTCATAATAGCCAGATCATGGAAACAGCCTAAGTGTCCCTCAGTAGAAGAATGGATAAAGAAACTGTGGTACATATACACTATGGAATACTACTCAGCTATTTAAAACAAGGAATTCCCAAAATTTGTGGATAAATGGATTGAGCTAGAAATGATCATAATGAGTGAGTTAACCCAGAAGCAGAAAGACTCAAATGGTATATACTCACTTATATCTGCATATGAGCCCAAGGGGCATGTCCCATGAAAGCCTTCACTTACCAGGAAACTGGGACAGAGGGGAGGACATCCTATTGGGACTCTAGATGAGAGAAGTATGGGAGAATAGCAAAGTAGAAGGATCCAGAGGGTCCTAGAAACCTACAAGTAGAACATTATGATAGGCAGATTTGGGCACAGGGGTCCCGCTCAAACTAAGGCATCAGCCAAGGACAATATAGGCGGTAAACTTTAAACCCCTACCCAGATCTAGCCAATGGACAGAATATTTTCCACACTTGAGTGGAGAGTGGGATATGACTTTCTCACGTACTCTGGTGCCTCACATTTGACCATGTCTCCTGGAGGGGGAGACCTAGTGGCACTCAGAGGAAGGATAGCAGGTTACCAAGAAGAGACTTGATACCCTATGAGCATATACAGGGAGAGGTAATCCCCCTCAGGAACAGTCATAGGGGAGGGGAATAAGGGGAAAATGGGAGGGAGGGAAGAATGGGAGGATACAAGGGATGGGATAACCATTGAGATGTAACAAGAATAAATTAATTATTAAAAAACTGAAAAAAAAGAAAACAACAAAACAAGAAAAAATAAAATAAAATAAAATAAAATCCAAGCATAATCGTAGATCTAGGATAGCAATGAATATATGTTATTGGTTTGATAACTGGCTGGTGTATCCCATGCTACTAAAATAAAAATATTTAAGTAGCTATAGTTGGCTGATATGCTTGCTGTCTGCAACATGTGGTCTTGATTTGCAGAGCGAGTTATGTACTGAATGGGAGTCTTTGACGTGCTGTAAGCTAAAGTTGGGTCTTGCATTCAGCTTTATGTTCTTTGGGCTTAATATTATTTCCTCTATATAAAATGCATTTTGACAATTCCTCTTTAGATATAATGAATTTCGAATATTAAAAATGTTCATGATAATTGTCAAATTAGTTCAAGATGAATTCATTGAATTGAAATCATCCTCAACTGATTTTCTGTGCAATATAGTTAGTATATAACCCGATCGTTGATTCTTCACTTTATTTTTTAAATTGGTATATCTAATACTGAGAACCATTATGGGCTTTTAAAACTGAGCATGGTGTAGCGAATCTGTACCTCCTAGCTCCTAATCTCTCTGTCTGCATGCCCTGTGTCCATCTTAGATACTAATCCTCTCTCTCTCTCTCTCTCTCTCTCTCTCTCTCTCTCTCTCTCTCTCTCTCTCATCACTGCTTCCTTGTACATATGCCTTTTTATTCCTCTTCTTCTTCAGTTATCTTAACCATCCCCCAGTCTCTTTTACGGTATTATAGGCTTTTAATAGACACACATTTATACACTAATGTTAGAATTCTCAGACGCAAGAGAACATGCTTTTTTCTTCTTATTTTTGGATTTTTTTTTTATCTTCCTAAATTGGAGTCACCTCACTTAATAATATAAGAATTGCAGTTCAAACAAACAAACAAACAAACAAACAAAACAAAACAAAAATAACATTTCTAAAATTCTTTGACAGAAGGCCTAACAGTAGAGTGGGGGAACTTATTTGTTACATCCTTCAATATGTTAAATATCCAATTATTATCTAGTAAGTCAAATACCGTCAAAAAAGCTAGGGAACTGATTACATAATGTAATCCAGAAACTCTCTCTGGTCCAGTCTCATAATAGCACACACGTGAGACTTCAGACCTGTGTCATTACAAAACGAGAAAAGATACAAGTGAGTCCCAGCCTTTAAATAACTGGATTTTCTTGTTGATCCCTAACACCTTTATTGAAGTTAACTGTTGGCTTACTATGTCAAGGTCATCTTTATGACAGAGCAACCCTGAGTTTACTACAATTCTGCTAAGGGAAACGTAGAAAAGGTGGGCGCTGGTGTCCCCATGCTGTGTACTTCACAGACATTCAAGACCCATGTTTGCTTCATTTCGTTGGACATTTTCCATTCTTAGTTATCTCTAAAAAAGAAACAATACATTTTGAGACTTCTAGTAACTGTATTTTTAGAGCTGTACTAAATCTTATTATTTTATGAGTTTTAGGTACAACAAATGGAAGATGGAACACTGAACATGTAGCCTTTAGCTTTCAACCCTTTATGTCACTAAGCAATCCCAAGGACCATTTTTCTTCAGAAAAAAAAATAAAACCCTGAGATGCAGTGACAGGCAGAGAGCAGACATGATGTCCTCAGAGAAAATGTGCCTCTCCCGTAGGAATAATTGATAAAAAACCAAACTTTTCTAAATATAAAGTGCTGTTTGCTGTCAACTATATTTACCATCGAAATATAGTATCTTTTGTTTCCTTTAACTAAAACATGTTTAAGCATTTACTGGAGATGGTAGCCTTTGTGAATAACTTTAAAATGTAAAGCCATTTTTTTTAAAAAAGGGGGGGGGGGTAAATAAGGAATTACATACTACTTAGTCAAAAGAAGAACTAACACTTGCTAATCTACTAAAACTCTAAATACTGCCTGTAAAATATTATAATTTTAAATTATTTATTTATTGCTTGAAAATTTGATACACAAATATAATATGTTTTGTCTAAATCGATTTTCCACTCCCCTTCAACTGCTTCTGTGCCATTCTCACTTTTCCTTTCCAAATGTATGTTCTCATTTTCACACATACTTGATCCACTGAGCGATGCCAGTGTGTGTGGGGAGGGGCTAGGGTGGGGCACAGGAACATCAGTAGCTGTCAGGGGCTGCATGTGAGGCTCCCTCCATCTCCCTTCCCCAGAAAGCATCAGTTGCTTCTCAGCCAGAGGAAGGACTTCTACATTTTTCAAAAATAAAATATCATAACTTTTATTTTTATTTTATGAAACTCGGTTTTATAGATTGCACTACAACCATAACTTGCAAAGTTGTTTCCTGATAGTTAATTAGATCTGTACAGGTAATCGATACAGGATATAGAGCTTTCTCAGCTGTTTCTCATGGTCACTTGGGGGATGCATTTCATTAGAATAAAGCTGTGTTTTGCAGTGCTCTGCAATAAGTTATAACACACAAAAATGGAAATATAGAATGAACCAAAACTATTTTCCCTTTGTAACATCTTTCCACTAGTAGTCCATAATATGAACAAGTTTATTTCTTATCATATATATTACCTATTAAACAAATATATTCTTATCAAATAGAGACATATGTATACCTATATAGTATTTACTCAGAAATAATAAAATGTAAAATAGTAAAAGCACACTATATACCATATATACTAATAAGGCATAATTTAGTAAAATGAAAGTATACACACAAACATATATTATAATTCTATATTATTTTATATAAATGTATATTTCCCATCCAGACTGATTCTAACTAGGCAGCTGCGGCTGGTATCAAATTCATAGGTCATCTTTCTCCTGCCTCCCCAGTACTTCGCTCACAGCCATGTGTCACTGTGCTCTGCTCATTGGTGTTCTTTTTAGGTATCCACATTGATCTTCAGCTATGCAAATGTTTTTTTAAATCCACCTAACAAAGGTCATATACATGCAGCCCACCACACAAAGAAGAGCTTTATTTCTTGAAAGTTGGTTTTGAGAAGCCTTTACTCTTCATCTTGCTGACCAGATGTACATATTCTATCCCTTTGAGGACTCAGGCTCTCGAGGCATAAGCCAGAAGGATGTCACTCAATGTAGCTCGGGTTCTGTGGATGGCAACACTGAATGTGTAATAGCTGGCAGTTTCAGAGCTTGTTTCAGCCTACTTTGTCATGATAAAGAAAAACTCAACCTTTGACTGTACTTATTAAACAAAGAACCATGTTTATAGGCTGCCATGCATCCTTGCCCATGGTCTGAGTGAAAAAAATGAGTATTCAAATGCTCTGACTCTGAGTTTCCAATGCATTTCGCACTGCCCAGGATGGAAGGGCTCCTTGGCTTCCCTGACCAGCCCTCACACAGGCAGTAATTGAAGCCGCTGATGCTCAAGTGCCACCCTTGGAAGTCTCAGGCCTTCGCTTGTCAGGTAACCCGGGACATAGTTTTGAGGACACTCTGAGAGATGCTCAGAGTTCTTAGGCAAGCTACTGGAGGATGTGCAGCTGGCGAGCAGCAAGGGTTAATACCCAGGAATGAACGGAGTCCAGTTGGTGTTCCAACTGAGGAGGTGCACACACTATTCTTGATTTCCTGGTTCAGGTGCTCAGCAGATGGGGTTCAGAAGAGCCCATCCTATTCCCTGCACGAATAATATACAGCTCAGTAAGTGCAGCCAATGGATAAAAACTAATTCCATATGTAAAATAATGCTAATTCCATTTTGATTGTAGTGGTACTGAGAAGTGTAATCAATGATAGCAGAACAGCCAGGGGCATGGATCACTCAATCAATTTGTTCCATAAAACATTGAGCTACCCCTTCATTGGCCTGTGCTGGGCTGTGGCCAGCTCAGTCTACCAAACAAGTAGGGATGGTGCCCGCTCTTACAAGTGTTTTTTTTGAACAGTTTGCCATTTACTCTCTATCAACTCGTGATTTCGGTTAAAAAGAAAAACAAGAGATTTTCATGAGCCCAATTTGTCCAAGGTTAGAGGCTATTCACATGATCTTCTTCTGTCCCTCAGGGGGTCAGTATCATTCCTATTCTTGCGCTCTGCGCTCTGCTCAGCTCCTACACCCAGCAGGATGCCTACTAAGAAATGCTAAGAAGGGCTGCTAGGTCTGATGGTACAGGGTTGTCTTCACAGCCACTCAGGAGGCTAATGCAACAGTATAACAAGTTCGAAATTACCGGGCCCTGTCTCAGTTTTTACAAAAAAAAAAAAATGTGGTGACGTGTGAGGCTATAAGATGTGGATAGAGTGTTTACTGAGATTGCATGAAGCCCTCGGTTCAATCCCTGTATTGCAAAAGTGATTTTAAAACTTAAGTAAATGAATAAGCAGAAAACATGATAAAACTTTAATCAAGGATGTATCTGGGACATGCGATGAAGCGATTCTTCAACATGCTTTGCCGCTCTCCTTTTGATCACAGGACAGTGATCCTGTGTGCTTCATGCTGGGGCAGCCCTGGTACAAGAAACATAGTAAATATGCCACCCACGTGTCCCTAAATGCAGCTAATTATTGACGAATATGGCATGTTTTTTTGTAAGTCATCCTCCAGACTCTCTCCCAAGACATTGGACTGGGCTTATGTGTTCAGAATAAACACATTTATTCACTAAGTACAAATTTACAAAAGAGGAAAGAATTAAAGAGGCATTGTGCCTCATCTTTCCAGTGGCTACTCTACCTCCCTCACCTGACTACTGCAGATGCCCGGGAAAGGAGAACATACGGGAGACTAAAAAGACTGAGGGAAAACACTGAGAAGTGGGTTTAGGAAGTATATATGTCCAGTCAGACAACCCGGCCTAAACAGACAGCGGCTGTAATCACTAAGCTTAAGAAGGATTATTGTACACAAATGCATCAAGGCTGTTGCAGGCCCGCATACCTAATGGAAGCTAAACTTTAGTAGATCTTAAATTAAAAGAAAAACCACAAATGACACAAAACTATGATTTACTTCAGAACCAATCACGTATTTCTGTATTGTCAACCCTTGGTCCTTCGGAATAATTTCAAGTCATTTTGAGGAATATTGTACCTGTTTAGTTTAGTTGAAATGTTTTCCTTACTACAGTTTGCCAGCTCCTTTTAGTCAACAGTTAGAAACTGCCTTAAGGCAAATAGTGATGTGTAATATTGCAGTAAGAATATGCCAAAAATCATTAGGCTGTGTGATTAAAAGTTTTCACTATTTACCAAAAGATGTTGCTCATGACTAGATACCCTATTAGCTGAAATACAGAGTCAGTTTTAATACCAGTCTGTGTCCCTATCAATTTCATTGGAATATGCATGATTTCGTATGTATTTTATATATATATAGAACTCCATAAGAAAAACATGTCCTGCATCGTTCTGCCATCCTGGATTTTAATAGACAAAAAGTTCCATGTGATGCAATATAACTGATACCCTTTTCGTTAAGAAGCGTGGTTGTTGGGAGGAAAAAAAATCTCATCCAGATCAGCAATCCAACAGCAGTACAATTTCTCAGGTATTACAAGCCAATAATTTTTCCAGCAAATCCGGGATCTCTCTCCAAGTGGACCTGTTTATATTGGTTTCAGGTAGTTACAAATGCCCTCAGACTGTACATCTCTGGCAAGATTTTTATGGGCACATTAGGAATGACCCAACCCTTGGTGGTTCCTCATGGCTGTGTCTGCAGAGTTAATCACCTGATATGTCTTCATTTGGCCTTTGCTGGGTGGGTTTCTCCTGCAACATGAGGAGAAAGGATTGTAGCTCCAGCTCCTGGGCAACATCCAGAGCATAATGGTACTGTTACAGGTGGATTAACCAACCCCTGTGCTAGGGCCTTTGTAGAGCACAGGCTCTTGTTGTGTTTGGGGTTGGAAGAATAACGCCTAGTCCAAGGAGTTACTCCTCACAGATTTGCATGAAAAGGGTAATTAGGTCTACCGGAAAGAAAGAAAAAAAGTACAAAACAATTCCTTCAGGGACCTTTAGTACTCACACAAGACTCGATGCTCAAGATACCCGTGAATGGTAAAATTATGAGAAATAATAGCTGAGCCACAGATCAGAAGATGGGGTCTTTCACTCATCTTAAAAACTACTTCAAGCTGCTTAGCATTCCTGAATGTGCTTCATCTATAAAATGCAACGACAAACGTCTCTCCTCCTGGCTTTACACAACAGTTCCATCTCACAGTGTAATATGCAGGACAGTTTTATTTGAGGACATGTCAAAATGAATTTTACCAACCTTGTTTCATGCAACTTGACCCAGCCACTTTTCTTATTTATAGTACGGAGCAACTACACTGCAGAGGGGATTATTATGCTGTTTTTTACTGTTAGGAATGCACCAACAACAGAGATGGAGTGATCTTCCACTGGGCATGGAACAGAATCTGAATTCTAATCCTGAGCTCTTAAGGTATCATATTGATTTTTCAACATTTTTTTTTTTTTGGTTTGACGCAAATGCGAAACTTTTTACATCTCCCAGTCATTAAAATATCTTGAATGATGAAATGAGAAGGCACAGTAATTATCAAGAGGTAAAATGAGTCCGACTGCCACAGAAAAATGCATGTTTGATGAAAGGATCACTATCAAGTTTTGCATTTTCTCCAGTTCCCCTTGGATATATAATTGAATTCTCTAGGATTCTTTTCAGTACTTTAAGACAATATTTCAATGCCAAGTTTACTCTGGGTCAATTTCACTTTCAGGTACACTTTACTGTCAGGATCAATAGTCCTTTGTAATTTAAACTTGGAGTTTTCTGTGCCCCTTGGTAGGGCATGCCACCAGACTAGCTAAGCTTGGTTTTGACATACACACTTTCCACCTTCTAAGTCATTAATATCACTTTGAAAATACCTTCACACTTGTCACAAACACTGAAATAAAGCTATGAGAACAGGTCAGAGTGATATGGGCAAGACTGTGTGTGGTGGACATATGCAAGTGCATGTCTGTATAAAAGAAAGAACCATATTATTCCCTGATTACTTTAAATCAGTTTCTCATTCACTGTGAGAGAACTTGAATTCCAAAGAAGTCAAATAGGTAAAAGACTGTGCTCCTGGAGAAAGCTTTGGGCAACCATACACTCGGAAACTGTGAGTGTGACACAGATCTCCACAATGATCTCATTAGAAATCAGTTTGGGTAGAGTCAACGGAACCTAGATTGGATTAAGAAGCTGATTTTCTAAGTTGCCCCCCCCACTTCTAGAATAAGAATACAAGTTAGACTAAACAACCACACCATCAATATGGACTCAAATATTTAACTTGCACATCTGGAGAGTATTTGGCATATACACATGCATATGCAAGCCATTCGTTTGAAATACATTTCTCTGTAACTACTTCTATCTGGGCATTGTTTTAGGCCCAGGGATACAACACTGAGCAAGACAGACAACATTATCCATCTTTCAAGAGCTTACTTTCCTGTTTGGTACACAGAATAAATAAGTAAAATATATGGCATATTAGATTGTAATAAATGCTAAGAAGAAAAATAAAGCAGACAAGGGAGATATGAAATATTACTGTGTGAAACTCAAATTTTACCTAAGGTACCAGGGGAAGATCTCACTGAGAAATTGAATTTTTAATTGCGTTACAAATGTCAAAACCACATCAAAAGCAATAACGTATAAGGGGAACATTTCACACATAATTCTCTTCCCAGATATAACTTTTCTTTAGAAATATTTCCTCCCAGCCTTTGTCAATATGCATGCAGGTGCTCTATTCCAGACTCAACTGCGTGCTGTCTCTGCTAGGGTGTGTGATGGAAGATAACTCAGGAAGACAGCAGAGGGAAATTAAAGAGCCAGCCATGTTCACAGCATTTCATATACAGAGAGCAAGGCTTGGTCATTCTAGGCTAGAGGGCATTCTATGAGACAAAAACAGCAAGTGTTTTAACTCCTCTTGGTATGCTCATTCCTTTAACTTCATATTTGAGCAAAACACGCAAAGGCAGGAATTCTGAAAATACCCACACAAGTGGTAAATACAGAATGTTACAATCCTTATCTTTCTGACTCTGCATTCCAGAGTATATTAAAAGAAGATGTGTATATTAAAGGAAGATGACTACAAATGCCAGAATACAATGTGACTAATGTGGTGGGTCAAGACAAGCCAAATGTTGACTGTTCTTTGTATTAGAAGATTGATCAGCACTTTCTGAAGGTGTACTCTGGCTTTGATAAAAAGAACAACAGATATAGAAACAAGAAAGCATCTCCTTTGACCTGTAAAACCATTACAAAAGCCTGGTTAGAGATAGCAAGATGACTCGGAGGGAAAAGGCTTGTTACACAATCCAAATGATCCATGTCTGATTCCCAGAACCCACAGTAGAAAGAGAAGTCTGACTTCAGAATTTATCTTTTGACTTCCACACATACACCATGGCATACATAGTGATGATGAGAATAATGCTGATGATGACGATGATGACTATGCTGCTGCTGCCGATGCTGCTGCTGCTGCTGCTGCTGCTGCTGGTGATGATGGTGGTGGTGGTGGTGGTGGTGGTGGTGGTGATGATGATGATATATATTTTTTAATTTGTAGAATTATGATGTCCTGGGCTCAGTTCCTAAACTACAGAAATAAATAAATAAAACTATCATGTCTAAATTGTTTTAGCATAGTAAAGGTTGTTGACTAAATTTTTATGAAACTTTACATAAGGGAAGGAATAGTCAGCTCCAAGTTAAAGGACATAAATGTCAAGAATTTGAGCATGATGTCTGAATCTCCCTGTCTCTTAGAAATCCAGCAGCTTACCCATGTGTTCTTTAAACTGATATTACTATGCATTATTTTTAACTTGTGAACTTACCCCTTCATATTTGCTTTCAGTAATTGGCACCATCACCCACTGAGTTGACAAAACTGAAAATTTCAATGTCATTTTAAGTTAGTTCTTTCGGAATCCAACACAATTGGCACCAACCTCTGATGTTTATCCATTCTTTTGGTTTCTTCAACCCATCACCTTTCTGTACCTCCTTCCCACTCTTTGCCCTTCATAAATTCACCACTTATTAAGAATATATAAACTCTGATACTAGTGTGTCAGTGCTGTCAGGAATTTAGGAGAACAATATACATATGGCACTGTTTGCAGTCTCTGATATCTATCGATAATTCTTTGATGTTTACTCAACAAATACAAAGAGATACTGTATCTATTTGAGGCATGGGCATCACAGCATTGAGAGTAGAAAACTGAATGGCTGTCTTGACGTGATCTACCATGTGGAAGAAGGGAACTCAGCTAGTCAACAGGTGACTGCAAAAGGAATATATATTCAGTATGTGTAGACCCTAGGGCCCTCACCAATATTTTACAGGGAAAACTTAATCATTTTACCCCTCTGGATAACATTCTCTAGTAGTATTATATTGGCTACAGGATAAAGTGTAGATAGCTTAGAAGTGCATTTAATAGGACTTTTTTTTTTAATCAAGCCACTATGTGCCCCACCTTTGACTACTGTTCATGTGTGCAATCTATTACCAACCACAAAAAGAGCAACAGCCATTGGCTTTTTTCCAACTCCAGGCATGTGCTTTCCATCCTGCTGGTTTATATTCTGCTCCGGACATGCAGGAATCTCCCTTTGCTTCTATTAGTGGTCAGCTTATATTCGTCCCTAGTCTTACCCTCAAATCATTCATAATGACATGCCTCTGATGCACTGAGAAGTCTCTGGGATAGAGAAAATGTGTAGGACTTAGTTATCAAGCTGTGGTTGCCATTTACTTTCTTTGCCATGTCCAGAGCTGAGCACTGGAGAGAAGGTATGTTTTCTCTCCGGATATTCTACAACAAGTGCCATACCTAGAACCTGGAAGGTGCAGGCCAAACCTAGCAAGAATAATAACAAAACCCAATAGCTTTCACTAGATTTTACCCAGTGCAATTTTCTTTAAGGAAAATCGGGTACTACACCTGTGTGTATCTTCTTACTTCATTGTATGTGGACAGGACAGTCTCCACACTTGAGTGGAGAGAGGGATTTGACTTTCTCATGTACTCTGGTGCCTCACATTTGACTATGTCCCTGGAGGAGGAGACCTAGTGGCACTCAGAGGAAGGACAGCAAGTCACCAAGAAGAGACTTGATACCCTATGAGCATATACAGGGGGAGGTAATCCCTCTGAGGAACAGTCATAGGAGAGGGGAATAAGGGGAAAATGGGAGGGAGAGGAGAATGGCAGGATACAAGGGATGGGATAACCATAGATATGTAACAAGAATAAATTAAGAAAAAAATATTAAGAAAAAAGTATGTATTCTAAATATAGATTTGCATACTCCATACCATAAAGGCAGAATTGAGGCACAAGGAGGTATGGCACTTTTCTGGGCTTACATTACTTGTGAGTTGGGAGTAGGATGAGAATTAAACCAAAGAAATGTGGACACAGAACACTGAGAATTATAACCGAGCTGTAGACACTTGAAAAAAGAGTATTGTATGTGCAATATAATGTCAACCACATTTGCCTCTATTGTATAGATGGAAAACATAAAGTGATTTGTCAGAAGTTATACATATACTACATAGAAAGCTAGTATTCATAGTTAACATAGATATGACTCCACAGCTTGTGCTGAGTGAAAAATGAATGGGGAGAATCACTCTATGTGTCAATTTCATTGCTTGATGAATGAAAGAGCTTGACAGGGTTATCTTTAATTTCTCTCCAACTACAGCTGTGTTTTTATATAATTTATTTATTTTATGTTAATTTATTTCTTTTAAATAACATCCATTTTATTTATATTTAAATAATTAGTGACAAATCAGTCGTTATTCCATGTCTAAATTCATTATATGAAGTTGTATTGGAAAGACAATGTTTCAAAAGAGACAAAAGAAAGAGATTTCCACACCATCATTCATTGGGGTTCTTTGAAGGGTGCAGAGAAAACTGGAACAATTGCTCAAATATGTGGATCCTAGCTCAGTCACATGCCTTTGAGTTGGCACAGTATATCACCATTGGCAACTCATCTTGCTGGGTACCATTCTGCCAACTTTGTAGACAGCCAAAGGCCCGGGCCTGCCAATCCATCCTTCACCCAGCGGCACTACTCATCACCGCTGTTGTTTTAATCACATCAATCGTTTCCCCAACTCTGCTTTGTATCACTTCCAAGTTCCTAATTACAGGTTTAAAATCTCTCTTTCAATTATTCCTCCCTCCATATTAATAGAAACATCTCTTCTCACTGCTTGCTTTTGATACAACTCTAACGAACATGCTGGTTCCATGAAT
>OU015745.1:135480687-135536921 GCA_907169655.1 Acomys percivali | reverse complement strand
TAATAATAATAATAATAATAATAATAATAATAATAATAATAATAATAATAATAAACTAAATAAATAAAATTAAAGAGAGAGGAAGGCCTATAAAATATTGATTCCTTGCCTGGATAGGCAAATCATTTTGTGCTTACAAAGAGAGTTTAAGAGTGAGATACAGACATTATATATTGGTTTGGAATTTTTATGTTAATTTTTCTCTCAGGAGCCAAGCTGTTGGTCTGACTGTTACCATAAGAACTCAGAACTGGGAAGGAGATAGGAGCTGTTTCTATCTACCAGGCGTCTTTTCTTTCAATATACTTCCAGTCATGAATTTCTCCCAAGGCTAGAACCATCTCCAAGGTGAAAGAGGAAATGAGAGTGAACAAGAAGGAAACAGTTGATTAAAAAAATTCTGTGTTAGTGAATTTTTGAAAACACATAAAGACGAGCCAGACTTTTACAAATAGAAGCCAGTAAAGGTGCTTGGAAAAAGTGTAGTTGTCACAGAACCTTGAAATTGCTCAGTGTGAAGGAGTGGGATGAGACCAAGAAGCTGAAACTCACACCAGGTGTATAAGACATACACACAGCCTGCCTTTTTGATGCACCTTACTAGCTGTCATCTAAAGAGTTGTAGTATCTAAAATAATGCCACTTTCCAAACAGTAAAAGCACTCGAATGTCTTCTCTCTTTCTAAACTAGAAAATGCTCTTTGTAGCTTCTTGTTTAGTATATATCATTGGTTGTCTGTTCCCATCTCTGATGACTAAATGTCCTCATGCTAACCACCAGTTCTTAATTTTTGCTAAGGGTTCCCTGAAGCTTAACACTGTGTTTCATGCATTTAAAGTAGCTCTGCCTTCTAGCATGATCATATGGCCTACAGTAGATGCTTCAGAAAATGATTAGAAACAATTAAATAGGTGATAGTGATTTTTTAAAGAAGAAGGAAAGTATGCTACTAATCACAGAGTGCCCTTTTTGGAATTAAATATCACCATATTTGCAGTACTTTGTTGGAAAACTCTGGACTAACAAAGGTAATGATGCATGTAGTTTCTTACATTAAAGTGTAATTCTAACCCATCTTAGTCAAGTTATTCATACATAACTTAAAGGAGAAAGGGGCAGAATTTCATATATTGTGATTCATTTTTCAATTTAACTTCCAATTACCAGGTGACTTCTATCTGGGTTTCGCCTTCCTAATCTACTAAATGGGAGTGTGGAGTTAGTAAAAGTTTTTCCAGTCTCTTTTCTGAGTTTCATTAAAAATTATTCCTAATTAAAACACTACATAATTTTTCTTCTCTACCATTCACACCCTCTCATATGTCTCCTACCCAACTCTCAAATCCATGGCCTTTTTCTTTAAATTTGTGTATATATATCTGTCATATCTAGGAGACATAATCTCACAGTCTTCATTGTCCCTCTTCAGTGATGTTATCTGCGTTTGAAGTGCAAAGGTCCTGCTGGTGGTCCATCAGTGGAGCCTGGGCAACACCCACAGCCAGGTGTTCTTTGCGTGTCAACCAGTTATAGCTTTCTCTGTCTTCTGTAAAAGCAAACTTCCTTGATGAAGGGTGAGAATTGTACTTCTCTTTAGGTATAAAGGTAAGTGTTAGACTGTAGTCAAGAATTACTACAAACAGAAATAGTAGGCTCTTCTTCAAGATCCATGAACTCACTAGACATGGGTAATTGGCTAGGTTTAGAGTACTGGGGATAATTCCCTTCCCATTAGGAGGGTCCTAAGTCCAGATAGACAGCTGCTCATTACTGCTAAGATTTAAGTGCCACTATTGCACCTTTTGCATTTCTATTTGTTCTGAGCCAAAATAAACATGCTTTCTTTATATGTCCTATGATATTGATAAATAGCAGACAAAGACACGTGCAATAGAAAATATAGACACTAGTGTTGCTTTAAGTATTTGCTTTGGCCTTAATGTATTCCCTGGCCTGAGAGTCTGCTGTCAGGACATGCCTGAGCCCAAACAGTTTGCAGTATTTTCCTGATCACTACAAATCAGCATTAAATTGGGCATTTATCATATTTGAAAAGACACACCATCTGCTGATCTCCACTATTGTGCAAAGTTGTCACTTACAATATGCTGCTTTGCAATCTGCACATTTAACAACACATGGAGAAGTCTAAACAGCACCAGAAATAAACTGGGGCTTTAATATCACATTCTTTCAGATATAGTCAGTGTTTGACCTGTACCCAGCACATCACCTTCCATTTATGAGGAGATAGACCTAGACAAATTCTAACTGAGAAGCATCTTTTAACTTCCCCTGTGAACAGGAAGGAAGCAAGACGATAAAAGTAGTAATAAGATCCTCTGATCATAGGAAATTGGAATTTGCTATCTTGCTGGACCATGGTTTTTAATGTACATCTGAAGTTGGCTACATTTCCTTCCCAGAGAAAGAAAATCATTCTGATTCAAAGTAACTTGAAATGACTTGATAGGATTCTTCTAATAATGGCATAGGCAGATTTTTTGCTGACAAAATGGAAGGTGAATATCATATTCTCGTTCAATGTTAAACTGATATAAATGTTACATTTAATAACATAGACTTCAAGGGTTGTGTGTGTTTGTGTGTATGTGTGTGTGTTGGGGTGTGTGTTTAATACCTCCTTTTTGATTATATTAGAGGGGAGTTGGAGCTCTGTTTAAAATACACTAAAGCCTTAGTTTATTAGTCTGTTTCCCTATGAGAGTTATTGTGAAAATTGTGTTCTGTGGATCCTTAGACCCACTGTAGTGGAAGGCCTCTGTAGGCTTCATGGCCTTGTTGTAAAGGCTGTGTGTAAACTCTCTTAATCACAAAACCCTGGGGGATTAAATGCTCACAGGTGGGCCTTCAAGTTGCTTTGTCTGAGGTCTTGTTCATCCCCTATTTGATTTCAAGACATTTTTTTCCAAAGACCTGAGGGTGCATGAAGAAGTGGTTGTTAGCTTTTCTCTGAGGGAAGTAAGTGGAGAGATAGTTACAGAATTGCCTTGACTTATTGTTCTGTTTCCTTTGAATAAAATGAGACTTTAATGAGCTACTGTTTTGCCTAGGATGTCTCCAGATGGAAGATGGGACTATTAATTGCACTACTAGCTCAGTTTGGTGGGTGTCCAGGGCAACAGCTGAAAAGCCATGAATCAACATTTGAAACCCTGATGTTAAGGAAATGAATAAAAGTCTGAAGCTCTGAATTCATTCAATTAACAGGGAAACTGGGGAAAGCAGTACTTTCTGAAGCATGTACTTAGGTGCCCATCTAAACAAATGTCAGGCCCTCTGGTGGCTTTTCCCACAGACTCTCTGCATGTGTGAATGCATGTTTGAGTAGAATGACACAAATGCCTTCCTAATCGCTGCCACTAGCACCTTTCTCCTTGGTGCTTTCTCTTCAGTGTTATCTTTCTTCTCCGTCAGAGAACTCCAATTCGTCCCTGCTGTGCTTTGTTCCCTTCCTAATACACTCCTCTCCTTTGTTTGTTTGTTTGTTTGTTGTTGTTGTTATTGTTGTTGTTTGGGGAGGTTGTTTTTTATTTTTTGATTGTTTGTTTGTTTTTCGAGACAGGGTCTCTCTGTGTAGCCTTGGCTGTCCTGGACTCTCTTTGTAGACCAGGCTGGGCTCGAACTCACAAAGGTCCACCTGCCTCTGCCTCCCGAGTGCTGGGAGTGCCTGGCTGCCTCTCCTTTGTTTTATGTGACTTCTCTCTGGCAGTGTCTCTTACCTCAGAGTTGCCTTGTGCTGTATGCTACCTATTCCTGCTACTGACATTACTAGTGGTGGGCCCTCTTGTCTCAAAACAGGAGTTCAGATTCCCACTTAACTCTTTTCTCCTCTCTTTTCAGTAGAGCTGTTCTAATGAAGCAACTTAAACCACATGATTTATAACTAGCAAAATGTATTTATTGGTCAAACATCTGAAACCCGGAAACTTCAACAGCTGGAAGATTTATTATCTGGTAGGTCTTGTGTTAGTCAGCTTTCTGTCACTGTAAGAAATATTAGACCAATGGACTGCTTAAAAGGACAGTTGGTTTATTTAGCTTCACAGTTCTCAGAGCTCAGTTTATGATTGGTCTGCTGGTTGCTTTGAGTCTGTAGCAGGCCAGTAGGAGTGAACCACAGAGCAAAACATCTTATGACAAGCCAGCAAGTAAAAGGAGAGAAGGAAAGAGAAGGCGCCTACAAACTGCTTCAAGGATCTGACAGCCAACTGTTGGTGCCAGTCCCAAGGATGAGATTTTTACATTGGACCTTTACATAAATTTTAAGGTCCAATCTAAGTAAAGTGGAATAGACCATACATACAGTTCCGGCACCCATGAGGCTGATAGAGGAGGATCATAAACTTGAGGCCACTCTACATGAGACATGCCACCCGCCCCACCCCCCACCCCTCCCTGCCCCCCCACCTCACACACACACACACACACACACACACACACCGTTAAAGCTCAGTCCACTTCCTGATTTACAAAACCCATTTCTTTCATTGTCATCACGTAGTAGAAAACAGGAGAAGTCCTTGAGGGAGAACCCCAGTCTCCCTCATGAAATCTCTGCTTTCAGTACCGATGCCTCTGAGAGACATCACCTTCTAACAGCATCCTAATGAACTAAGATTTCAGAGTGTGAATTCTAATATTTTGCCAAAGCCAGCATGGTGGGCAGTGGTTAGTGAATTATAATCCAACTTTTCATGGTTTCTCTATTTTATCCAGTACATTTTGGTAAGGATTTCCTCAATATACTAGTTCTCTTCTTGTAACAATAGCAACGTAATCCTTATTTTTTTCCTAATGCCTGTAAGCCAAGATTTTGAGAATTAATGAGAAAATACTTTAAAACATTTTCTCATTAATCCTCCAAAAACTGATCTGCAATAGATTTGTAGAAATGATTAATTAAGAATTACAATCCCTTCACAAAGAAAGCTCTGTCTCTGCACTATTCCTTGGGTGTCTTCAACTAAATTCTAAAGTTATGAAATATAAAGGAGATATAAAATATTTTATTACTGCAGGATCCTGAGGAGAGAAAAAAACACTGCTTTTATTTCAAATGCATAAATAAAAATTGAGTTTTTTCAAGACATATGAAGATAGATTTCTAAAAGCAAGCTTTCATATTATTTAGAAAATTTTAGTATAGAGTTGGAAGTACATGCTTTAGTGTACATTTTGTGTTCACGTTTTCTTTTTTGGAATCCGTTTGATTTACACTGCTCTGCTCTTCGACTCTAATCTTCAGGTTATTGTGTGGACTGCACTGTAACAGGTAGAGAGGATTCTCAGTTCAGTAACTGCTCTGGGAAGCACTGTTGATGAACTATAGTCAACATGTAGCTTTTTATTTCATACATGTGGTTAAAGGAGAGAATTTTCCTAAATGTTTCAGATTCATTTAAAAAGTAAAGCATGCTTCTGTGAGTGTCTGACTCCAAATGAAGTCTGAAGAAGACGCTAGAAGGAACTAGAGCATGGTCCAATAGCCCTGGGGTGATGTTAGTGCAATCCCAGAAGATCACACTTCTGGGGAAGCAGAAAGATGTGAATACAAATGTGGAAAGGATTCAGAAAAGGCAGCATAAAAATGGACACATTCGGCACTTAATTTTCAAAAAAAGAAAGAAGAAAACAAGAATAAATTGGTGAAAACTGTGCACCGGTAGGGGGTAGATTTGGATACAGTCAAAGCATCTGTAGAATCAAGATAATTGCAGCTTTCAGAATATGGGACAATGAAATGTGAATGTATTGCTGTAATTCTTGGAAAATAATCTATTCTCTGTAAATACAAAAGGGAAAGAACATGAGATTATTACCTTGTGCTGATTTGTTCAGTGAATGCTAGGTCTCTTTCTCATATACAAACATGTAAAAATGCCCCCCATAAGCTAGGTTTAAAAAAAACACAATCAGACTGTGAGATATTATTGCTGAGGAAATGTCTGTGTTTAAAAATCTAAGCCCTAATGTCTGTCTAAAATTTATCCTTTTAGAAGTTAACAGCAGCTAGGGAATATATCTTTCTTTTCACTGTACTTGAGAAGGAAGGAAGGAAGGAAGGAAGGAAGGAAGGAAGGAAGGGAGGGAGGAAGGAAGAAAAGAGGGAGGGAAAGAGGGAGGGAAGAAGAAAGGAAGGAAGAAAAGAGCAAGGGAGGGAGGGAGGGAGGAAGGAATGAAAGAAGGAAGGAAGGAAAGCTGACCCTCATAATTACCTAATTGTCACTGATAAATCAATGTCCATTTCCTAGAATCATGGAAGCTTAGATTGGAGTGTCTGGCCAGAACAACCCTGTTTCTTCAAGGGAGTGAGAGGCAAGGCAGGAATCCTAGCCTCTCTAACTGAAACTGCAAACTGTCCCAAAGAGGGAAGGCATCATGAGCCTTGCCTGGAAACCTAACAGGCCTACTTGCAACCACCTGGTTCAGATATCACAGTAAGAGCTTTGTAGGAAGACAAGTCATGTAGCCATGTACTCCAGAGGTTCATAATTTCTTCCCCAAGAGACACCCCAAATCTGCAAAGCAATCATTATGGGATCTGAGTTATAATGGGCTTTAGATAATTGGTCTCTTTTTAAAAAATATACGAAGATGCAATTCCAGGTACTCTGGAGCCTGTGTTGGGATAATTTTCATTTCGGCGCCAGCCTAGGCAATCTATTTAGACCTTTTCTTCAAAATAAAAATAAAATAGGACCGGGGATAGTACTCAAGGGTAGAGTACTTCTCTATCAAAATCAAGAATCTGGTTCATTGCCCAGGAGAGAGAATGAGAGAGAGAGAGAGAGAGAGAGAGAGAGAGAGAGAGAGAGAGAGAGGAGATTGTGAATGGAAGGGAAGAAGAAAAGAAAGAAAATAAGGAGAGAGGGTCTTAGAAAAACAATCATTTACAAAAGGAGTTTTAAAAGAAACCACTGGGATGGCTGCAGCCTAAGAAGATACCACTGCATTGAGAGCAAAAGCATCCAGACCCTGCCAGCAGGAGCCTTAAGCAATAGAAAACAACAGTATTATGCAAAGACTCAGGAGGAAGTTCAAGCCATGCCCACTTTGTAGCAAAGCTGAGCTGCGTATCTTGTCCTAGGATATGACTCCTTCGACATGTGAAGACTGCTGTTTATTGATCCCCACCGTATATATTGCTGATTAATGTAAGACAGTCATGGCTTCTACTTGGAAACCTGGTGGAAATGATGGCGTGGAAAATCAGAAGGGTCCCTTGAGGCATTTTCAAAAGCACTGATCTGTAACCTGGTCCTGAGGTACCCAGGGAAGGCAGCTAGCTGCAAAAGGAGCTCAGATAAGCTGATGCTGAGGTAAAGCTAAACGTGGTCATCAAGCTGAACTCCTTTTCCAAAGTGGGAAGAGCACGTTGCTAAAACAAAGGGTGCCTGAATGTACTTTTCTTTTAAATACCTGAACTATATTATATGTGAACTCTGACAGAAAAAAATAGCAAAATCAATATTGCATCTATTCTTAGTAACAGCAAAAAAAAAAAAAAATCTAACCGAAATGCTGATGTGGCAGTAATTTTAAATGGCAATTGTGAATTAATGCATCCATCATGGTTTATGATGCACACAAATGAGATGACCCGGGGTGTCCAGTTGGCACATTCCGCACTTGGTAGCTCTTCCCTCTCTGTCTCTCTGGTGTTGAGCCTTGCACCATTTTCTACCACCCTAGTTCTGAGTCCTTTCGCCTCCTGTGGTCTGTACTCTGGGCTCCCCCACTCAATCCACGTCATGCTGTCTCTAACACAGGTTTTCACACACTGTTCCCATGATCTTTGCTGTACTAGTCAAGGTTTTTCAAAACAGGATCCCACATTCTACACAGTCAGTAATTTATAAAATAAACATCTCATACATATTCTTAGAAGCTCTTCTGACCAATGGTTGAGTTTATACAATTAGTAATAATATGTACCTAATACTTGTTGAGGATTTTCACCACGTCAGAAACCAAGGCCACACTGTACAATTCATGACTTAAGCCTTACAGTGCTACATGGGTGGGTGATACTCAAGGCTCTGAAAAGATGAGGGACGCATCCAATTCTGCAGGCCTGGTAAGCATCAGAGTGAACACTTTGTAGTGTTTCGAACTTTGTACCCTGAGTTCTAAACCATGGAGCTTTTTTATTCCTTTCATATACAGTCACAGGAGACTTTACCTGTTAAAACTCCCCAAAAGAACAGAAAAGAAAAGATGTTGTTCCCTTAAACTGGCCAATTTATTTTACTATATGAGTGTAAATACCTTTAATGTCACCTCTAAACTGCATTTCTATGTAGTTGTTTAAAGTAAACATTCACTCATGATCTCTAAGGCCAAGTTTTGATCTCAAAAAAAAAATTGTAGTTCCTGTTAATAAGGATTTAACATTTTAATTCTCTCCTTAATGAATTTATTTCATTTAAAGGTTGTTAAATTTTCTTAAATATACTTTGTCCAACTTCATTTCACATCCTTGGAATCTTTCCACTTCTCCTTTGTATTAATCTTATTGACGGATTCCATGTACTTTATTTTGATTTTTATTTTCAGACAGAATTTTTCTATATAATGCAGGATGGCCTTGAACTTGGGATCTTCCTGTCTCAGTCTCCTAGATGCTTGGGTAATAAGCTATGAACACGTACCACTATGCCCAGTTCCTTTATATTCTTCAAATCTGTCTTCTCTCTGAATATTTTTTGTGACTGCTTACAAATGTTGCAGGTTAATTCAGCAATTTATTCTAAAGAAATTGTGAGTAGCACTCATGATCAAAGTGATGTCATATGCTAAAAAATGGGGTTATGAATATGCTAATTCACACAATATAGCCATCCAATATAATCCATGTGTCAAAACACTATACTTCATAAAACAAGCCTATGCAATGTATATTTGCCTTAAAACCTGACTTTTGATCACAGTTGCCTGCCCTCATTTGTTCTTACATAGCAGATCTTATGTAGATATGAAGAGCTATATAGTTCAAGCTTTTTAATTAGGGTTTTTAATTCTGAACAACAGCATTGAGAATTCTCTCTCAGGCCGCCAGCTGTATTGCTACCTGTACATCTCTTTCTAAGCTTGTCTAAAAGCCTCTTCATGGCAGAGACGAGGATCCTCTCTGTCCACGATCCCCTCACATAGTGATAATTTCAATGTAATTACCTCATCTGAAATTTGAGTGGAGATATTACCTCACTCGTTGAAGTTTTGTAAAGGGGCGGGGAGTTAATAAAGATGTCTCCAGTTGCTGTGATAAAACGCCATAAGCAAATCAACTTATAGAAGAAAGAGTTTATTAGGGCTTCCAGTTCCGAGGGCTCAGGTCCATGATAGCTAGGCAAAGGCAGCAGAGGGAGAAAGCTGAAGCACAAAACAAAAAGAGTAAACTGGGGGTGGCTTGAGTCTTTAAATGTTCAAAGGCCACCCCAATGACAAACATCTTGCAAGGTTATGCATCCTAACCCCCCCCTCGGTCGAAATAGCAGCAGAAACTGGGAACCACATGTTCAACTGCTTAAAACTGTGGGGACATTTATTGTTCAAAGCACCACAACAGATGAAAGGAGCTCACCAGGGTGCCTTACAGTTTTGCATGCCCTATAAATTCTCGACTCTAATGTTGGCCCTGCGAGTTGTTCACCTACCGCACCCAGAATCTTATTAGCTAGTGAAACCAAGTAACTAGAATGCACTCCCTGCCCTTAGGGAGCTTGCAACTAGGGATCTGTGGTTAAAAAAGAAGGAATATAAGTCAGGTATACAAATATGGTCAGTTCCATCCTGAGAAAAGGGGTGAGAGACCGTGGGATGCTAACCAGATTGTTGAGCCCTTATCAGGTACCCAGGGTAGAACTCTGTGGGCATGAAGAAGAGAACTGGCCAAGTACCTGCATCTGTGGCGTGACAAGTATACTTACAGAACTCTGTGCTAGTTCTTAAGACAGAAACCTGTCCAGTGAGGAGTAGGAGGTGTGCTAGGAAACCAGATGGCCCAGATACCAAAAACAATGCATGCCTCAAAGGCACTTATGGGTGATGTCATTGAAAGTTATGCATAAAGAGTAGATAAACATTTATATTACACATATAATCTTTGCTATGTTGAAGAGATTGAGAGAAAGCAATATTGGTCTGAGCGAAAGGCCAAATGAGTATGATGAGGCTCTGCACCAGCAAAAGAGAGTGCTAAGTACGGAGATGCTGTGGGTATTAAGGAAAGACAGATACCCAGTTCTAGTTTTCCACTGGCGGTTAGGACATTGCCCATCATCACAGGAACATCTTCTTGCAGCAAGCACAACCCTGTAACTGCCTAAAGGGCTAAAAACAAGTAATGTTAGAGTTTTTGGCCCTAAATGGGGCAACTGTATCTATCACCCAGCAAAAGGCTCAGGAAATATGAGAGAAGAGTGGGTGGCAAAACTGTAAGAGTGAGAGGTTGGGGAGATACTCAACGAAAAGATGTCTTAAGGATAAGAACAGTTGTTGCACTCATGAACTCAGTGCAGCTGCAGTCAGCCCGTAAGTCCCTGTCCGTGAGGGACTATGGGTAATTAAGAGTTGTTGAGGAAGGGGCTGCTGTTCTTCCATTCTGGTCAGTAACGTAGCCGTTGATAAGTTACCCTTGCTCCAGCCAGTAACCCATGCTAATGCAAGACACTCTAATTAAATTCAGTAGGCCACACACTAATAAAAGACATGGAAACAGGAGGGGAGACTTGTCAAAAAGAAGGATTTCAGAGATGGGATGGAGTGGAAGTGGGAGAGGTGAGCAGGGCATGGAAATGGCTTAAATCCATTATATAAATGTATGAAACTGTCAAACGATTAAAAAAATTCTAAGAAGCGATATATTGGGTTGGTTGCACAGAAATTTATTGTTTTAAAAATATAAATAATGACATTATATTTTAGCATAAAATTATTATATTAAGATATATTCTATTTAGTGTGAAAGTAATGTGCTATTGCTCACCTTCTAAGTTGGCTACGATTTTTAAAGTAATTATAGTGTTGGAAAGAAAAAAGATGAGGGTAGTATAATTTTGCAATTAAACCACAGACTGGAAACCTTTTTCTCGCCCTTGAGCCTAATAATTTAATTTCTTGCTATTTCTTTTTGGAAAATTTGTATAAAACGCGATAATACTTACCAGGATAAAAATTATGTATTCCCAATAAAGAAATGCTGCATACATATCAGACATTATCACAATGCAGCCTAAGGTTATAAAGACGTTTGACGCAGTTAGCACCCCCATGCTACTTTACATGAACTCATATGGTAAGACACAGGATGCTCAGAAACATTTGGGTTTCATATAAACAATGAATAACTTTTAGGTAAGTATGGGCTGATGAAAATTCATATGGATTTGGGTGTTCCATATTGCAAAAATAAATTGTAAAATCTGGCAACTTGAATGTTATAGAATTTTCAAAAGATCAGTTTATACCGTTTAGAATTTTAACATACAATGTACTAAGAACACAAAAGTAACATAAAAGAATACTGTTCTGGTGGTGGCTGGAGAGATGGCTCTGTGGCTAAGAATACTTTCTGCTCTTCCAGAGGTCCTGAGTTCAGGTCCCAGTACCCACATGGTGGTCCACAAGCTCTGTAACCTTATCCAGGGGGTTAGATCTGCCGCCCCTTTCTGGCGTCTGCAAGCACTGCATGCACGTGGTACATGCATGAGGAAAATCAAGATAACTGAGTGATTTATTAGTTGTGAAGCAGTTTTATTTCTAATTTTTACACATTTCACTACATTTTCCACTGTTAAGCATGGCTTATTTTATGATCAGAAAACAGGAATATGCTTCAAATGCGACAAACTAGCCACTAGGCAAAATGTTCTCGTTTCTGCCACAGACATAATTCTGCCTAAAACTGGGCAAGTTTAGATGCAGGCAGAGTTGATAGACAAATTCTGCCAAGACAGAGTAAGCAAGACCTCAATAGTTCCTGCCTCACAAATATGTCTGTCAGTTATTTGGCCAGAAGGCTGAAAATGATGCTCCAACATTATAGAGAGTTTTGGGTGATTATTCAGGCAGCAAACTGTCTGTCATTTTTCATTTTGGAAGCTACTAACCTGTACTTCCAGTTTACTCAGGTAATTATTATTCCTTCTCAAGTCTCTAATGAGTCTGAAGACCAGATACATTAGTCTGACAATTAAGCTTAGTTGTTTAGGGTTAAGGTGTTTTTAGGTCTAGATATATGTTTTAAGTTGATAGAGATGAGATATGATAGACATTGATTTACATTCAGAATTTTAGACTCACCAAGATAAGAAAGGTGTTTTCTTCAAAATTGCCAAATACAAATAGCCAAAACACTATGAATGTAACATTTATATAATTCCTGGTTGTTTTATGGTTCTTCTTGCTGTAGGCAGTTTAGTTTATTTATGCGTAATAATATAAACATATACAAAAATAAACATAATAATAAAACAAGAAAAAAGATGTCTGTGTATTCATGCATGTGGCCACATGTAATCCCATTTGAGGCATTACATGTGCAGCAGCCTATTTTTATGAGTACATATGTTGAGATTTGCATTGCTTTCCAAGTTCTTATCAGAAACAAAATGTTTCCAGAGAATCTCCACTTTCTGCATAATAAAAACATCCCATTACTAAGAACTTGCCAGTCCACACTCTCTCAGTTCTGCCTACTGTCACCATCACTACCCATGCCTTCTCACTGTATTATTGTAGAGTGCTCTAATTGCTCCACTGTGCTAAGTACACAGTTCTCAAAAAAGAAAAAATTCAAAAAATACGGAAGGGAGGCAGGATTGGGAATATTATGTGGAATTCATCATTAAGCTTAACCTGGTACATATTAGGTCCCAGTTGTATAACTTAGATGCTTCCC
Organism: Acomys percivali; assembly: GCA_907169655.1. Taxonomy (NCBI): domain Eukaryota; kingdom Metazoa; phylum Chordata; class Mammalia; order Rodentia; family Muridae; genus Acomys; species Acomys percivali. The sequence continues at coordinate 135,523,995 of OU015745.1, read as the reverse complement.
CAGATTCCATCTGCAAATTCCAGAGTAGAAACATGTGGAAACATATATAGAAACAAACACAAAGCAAATATAAAGGAGGGAAACATTAGAGGGTCTGGCAGGCAGAAAAGACCTCAGAAAACAGGAAAATTGGGAAAAAATATTCTAACCCTCTTAGAGCTTGCAGATTAAGCTGACAAGTACATCTCATCTTTTATTTTTCCTTTCAAGATGCTATATCTGTGTGACTGCCCTGCTCGCATCCACGGTGACCAATGTTTTACGCATTCTTACCCTTCTCACATTTTTAAAAGCAGAATTCTTTCTCGTTCCATCATTGACTCTCCTGCTTTATTTGACATCCTTGTGGTTGACTGCCGAAGCTACGGACGGATCACTTCTAAGTGCGTTAGATATGCACAGATAGTTCTAGGAGACTGAAAAGTCACCTCTTGCATCCAGAGACAAGAAACTAGGAGGAATTCCTTAAAGGTCAAAGCTAAAGTTATACTTTTCACTCTCAGATTCCTTGTTTGTAACTGGTGATGTCACAAAATAACAAATGCAAACATACTGACTGACCATCAGGCCCCAGCTATTCCATGAGTCTCAAGAATGCAAAGTGGTGGACATCTGGAGAGCCAGACTGAGTGCAGGACTTGAAAGGACATGTAGATATCCAAGTGTGTTTTATACAAATACTTTCCCCCTCTATTTTATATGTATCTTGATGCTTGTGATAAGAAATGTCAGACTGATTTTGAGTACTGAACTCATTCTATTTTTGAAACACCATAGAGCTAATTCGCGTTGCCTTGAATGACAAGCCGTCATCTTTGGTGCCTTCATCCCTTTGTGTGCATTCTGCCCACTGAAAGTGTCTTACTCAGCATTCTACCTCTGTCTCCAAAAGGGCTTTTCCAAACCACTTCCATGGCTCTCTTTGAAACATGACTTGTATTGTTAATTAGAAAAATTAATCTTTTGTGTGAATATGAAAAACAGGAGTTAACAGGTGAAATTGGAAAGTAGAACATTTATCTCCTTTTAATTTTTATTCTTAATTTTCAGAAGCAACAGCAGGAACAGTTCCTAGTATGTCTTTTCAACTAAAACAAATTAAAATACAAAAAAAATGTTGTCCTGGAACTTATGATAAACACAATGTTTGCAACCTTATCAGTGCATATCAATCTACTTCAGGGTTCTAAATAACATACTATGTGCCACTATATCCGAGTACCATGATTCTTATGCTCTGTCTGACCAACTATTAATCATCACACACTAAAGCTATCTCTTGTTTTTTGCTATGTATCAGACAATGTTGAACTTATACAAATAGATTTATATATTGGGAATTGAGAGATTCTCACATTACAAATCTGTACACAGTGCAATCATTAGGTGATAGGTATGCACACATTTGATTTTGATAGTTAGTGCCACAATTTATTTTAAAATTAAATCACATACTTCAGTATCAAGTCATATATTCTTCTCCCATTATGGATACTATATTAGTTTTTTTGTTGTTGGTGGTGGTGGTGGTTTTTTTTGTTTGTTTGTTTTGGTTTTTGCTGTGACATGACAAGGTAACTTATGGAAGAAAGAGTTTAATTGGGCTCACAGTGCTGGAGGATGAGAACCTATGATGGCATGACAACAGGTGGTTAGAGCATTAGCTAAGAGCTCACATCTTGATCCACAACAGGAGGCAGAGAGCACACGGAGAATAGCATGAGTCTCCTAAAAGCTCAAAGCCAATCCCCAATGACACACCCCCTCCAACAAGGCTATATAACCTGTTCCTTCACAAACAGTTTCACCAGCCAGAATAGACAACTACTGAAAGTTATGAGCTTATGGGAACCACTCTTATGCAAAGTACCACAGACATGCCACTTCTGATAACGGAATAACAATTCACACACATACCCAGTGATTTATGCAGCGATAACCCCATTTACATATTTGAAGTTTGCCATTTTTTGCAATGCGTTCTTGAAGAAAACTTGACATCCATGAGCTCATACCTGTTTCTGTATTTACCATGACAGGACTGACAAGGTTGGTACACATTTCTAGTAGAACCTAGCTGAAAATCCTCACGTTTTCCTTTCAAAAGCAAGCCAGGTTTAATAACAAAACATAGGATATCAGATGCACACATATTCATGAACTTGATTTTATTTGGAGCACTTAGAAGAAAACGATAGAAAACATACAATGAATATTGAGTAACATTTATAATAAATTATGGTTTATTTGTTTTTAGCTGAACATGAATGTGCTTTCATTGTGCTCACCTAAAGCATGGGGAGGTGCAGGATTGTCCTTTGCTAAAACTGACTGGAACAAGATGAAAAACCTCCACAGATGTGAGTATGGAGGATAATGGAGGGAAGGTTTTGCTTCCTTGACTACTGTGCATTAGGAATGGTCACAGTGGTGCCAGTGCCATTTGGCTCTATACAATTCCTTGTTGTGGGGAACTTCATATGCACTGTAACCTCCTCATTCCCTGGCCTTTGCCTAGTGGACTCCATTAGCGTCCTCCATGTAACACAGCAATAAATAAAAACAAATGTGCAGATGCTGTAAGGTGTCCTCTGTGGTGGAAAATCTCCAAAGAGTTACCCCCATCTAGGTTCACAGAGGCTCAGTTCCATGGTTTCGCCAGCATGGATCAACAGGTGCTGTGGAAATTCTACACTGAAAACAAAGAGAAGAAACAAACACAAGGGAAAAAATAATATAAAAGCAACATATAAGACAAGTAAAAGTTCAAACTGTGGTAGTATTAATATCTCCAAAGAGATAAGATTAGATAAAGTATCTATGAGCTAATAACCGCTTTTATTAAAAAGTAAGAGAATAAGGTAGACCTCTTGGTTATTAAATTATGATGCTTGAAATAAAACTTAATAGAGAGGCTAAAAGGCAAAACAGAATTTCTCAGCAAGGGAGACAAAGGGTAAATGATGTAAAATTGACTAAAATATGTAACTTTATGGGTTTGATTTAGAAGCCCAAAATTCAGATAAAATGGAGTTGGCAAAATCATGAAATAATAATATATAAGAAATGTCTTACATGTAATTTTTAAGACTCAGAAAATTTAATCTTCTTTTTATGGCAAAAAAAAATAGAATATAGTGGAGTCCTAGTCTTAGTTTGTTGACATAAAGTCAATTAGCAGATTTAATTTCTATTAATTCTAGTTATAACTCTGATATGAAAACAAAGTAAAGATATCATCACTGCTACAGATGACACTGAGCTGGGGTACCACCCAGTGTCAGATCTCTTACCAACAGGTACCACGTAGACTGAGTGATGTCCTCACAGTCATGGTGTTTTATTTTGTTTTTTCTTTTACAGACAGCCTCACAATGCAGCCCAAATTTACAGTGTGGCCTAGGCTGGTCCTGAACACACAGCAATGCTCTTGCCTCATTATCTCAAATGCATCAATGCATTTGGCCATGATATGACTTTTCAGCCTTCACCACGGACATAGTCATCAGAATTCTGAGCAGCTATACTCAGTAATCAGCATTTATATAAGAGCTTCTGAATTTTGAGACTTATCAGAGTTATGTGTAAAACTCATAATAAACATATAATATACTTGAAGTCTCTGGAAAATACATATAAAACACCATTCAAATAATGGTATAGTTCAATGTTTATAGAGTTCCATTATATGCATTCTTACATGCATGTACCCATATATACATAAGTATACAGGCACAGTCATTAGTGAAGGCATTAAACTCAAGAATAGCAGAATTTTATAGATCTTTATACAGTTGCCATCATTTTTGGAAGGCTTGTCAGCAGACCAAATGTAAGGTGTGTGTTGTCACAAAACCCCACCCACTGCTGAGTACTCAGTGTTGTACTGGGTTTGCTGCGGCACGTCAGCCTCCCACTCCAGAGCCTGGTTAGTCATATGGTTAAGTGTGAGCACTTTGCATGGAGGGCATTTGACTGATCCTCCTCACAAACCAAGGGCTCCTTAGAGAGCGGGACTGGGAGGGGCTGCTTTTGCTTCCTGTCTCGCGGTGCTGTTTTGATTTTCACAGCGAAGGGAAGAATATAAGCTGCACTTGCACAGAGCAGGTGCTTGAAAGTCTAGCTAATGTCATAGTGGGTGAGGAGTGGTGGGGAAGGACAGTTGTGACACTCACCCAGGGTTAAAAACTGGCATTCCAGGAAAGGTGAAGCAAACGTCCCCAGCCCCTACATTTTCACCTTCAAAGAAGGTGGGTCAGGGAAGCTAATGAATTCAATTTTACTGTACCAAGGTGAGCAGAAAGTATGGCAATATGTCAACTCCCACTGTTATCTTATATTCACTTTAGAATGCCTAATATTAAAATGAATTTTTTCATAAAACGTGATAAAATAGTTTAACACAAAGAGTGGGTTATATATTCATATAAGGTCAGTATTGACCAGGTATCCAAATCAGACAAAGACAATATGAAGTTTTCAAACCAGAGAACAATATGATGCAAACCTTTTTGTTGTTTCAAAACAGCTTCCACATACTGTTCACAAACTGAATTCAATAATTTAATAAATCATTACACAACATGACTAAGTGGGATTTATTCTAACTAGCACAACGTGAGTTCAGTATCTTAGGAAACCAATGCAATCCACACCACCTGGGGGTTAATTCTGTGACTGTGCAAACAATTTGAAACAGAAAAACTTTCATTGGCAACCAAACCAGCCAGAGTGGGGGAAATGTAGATAATTTTAATCCCATGAGAAGAAATACTGAAAACGTATGGCTGTTGTCTTTACTCAATCATGAAAACTGGAATGTATTTTCCCTAAATGTAAAAAGATGTCCTCGGCCATCGCAGGTGGTAGGACATTCTTAACCCTGTGACAAGTCATGAACAAATAAGACTGGAACCAAATAAATAGGAGGCTTTAAGCTAACGAAGGTGAAAATAGAACCACTTCTGTTTGCAGATGATATGATTCCTATGTAGAAAATCCCAAGAGCGATGGCATGAAAGTGATTTGCACATATAATTTAAAGTTTTCTCATCTCCATCTTGTAAGAAATGAGAAAGCAATGTAAGAAGTATTATATTTTTAATTACATTTCTAAAAACTGTTACTGTTTACAATCTGTGATAATGTCAAATTTTAATATGTTTTTTGTATTTGGGTTAAATGTCCAAAATTCATCTCTTCTACTTAAAAGAAACTCCATCTAGATTCTAACTGGCTTTTGTATAGCTCCAGAGCTATTTTTGTTACCAGCAACCACACTGAAGAGTGCCAGCTACAAATTTCTCATTTTTCTCAACTCTATAATGTATAAATATATAAGGTCTGCACCAATTACCTTCTTTCCTTCAAAATAACACTAATGTGTCAACTACAATCTTTGCATGAAACTATCAAATTATGAGAGAATTTTTCAAGGAATAATAGCTTTCCAAGCCGTAAATGGTACCCATCCTCCTAGAATCCTATATAACATCTTTCACCCATTGTGTACCTAACTTGACTCTTGTAGCTTGAGTCACTCTGGAGAAGAGTTAGGGTAGGGGGCGGGGAAGGCCTGGCAGATCAAAGAGGAGAGGAGAGCAGAGCTAGCAGAGGAGCCCATGTGATGTGTGCCCTTTCAGCAGAATCCACATCTCTTTCTCTCAGTCTCTTGCAGGTGGATGTTCCTCCTGCTTTACTTAGCCAGGGGCCAAATAGCAACAAGAGAGATCTAAACTGCCAGTAGCTTCCCCAGATTGGCAGTGACAGCAGCGGCCTGTAACTCTGCCCAAGGCTCTAGAGCTGCAGCTGGGACATTTCCTGCAGTGGAAGGGCTTAAACAGCCTCTTCTTTTCCTCAGAATTTCTCTGGGGATCCTGTAGATGCGTCTCACACACCTGCACTGGTCTCTTACGCACCGGTCCACAGGAATGTTAGCCGACTTGCTTTCTTCATCTGTTGGAGGCCTCCATGAGGGGCCTCATGGCTTCTTTTGTTTCTGTCTCTCTCTCCAGCTCACTCTCCTCCCTCCCTTCATCCCTCTTTCTCTCCCTTCCTCCCTCCCACTCCTTGAAACAGCCTAGAGAGTTGGGGGTTATTGCAAAACTACTCTGAAGTCAACATGCCCGCCTGAACTCTTCTAGCTGGAAGGAGCAGTAGCAGAATTCAAAGTCTGATCTGTCTGGTGAAGGATTAAAATGCACGGTGAAGCGCACCTCCACGTGTCTTGTAGGAATGATCCTTGATGTTCATTGCAGGAGAATCGGCCGGAAGGGTGGGCTTCCCACTTCAAGACGTTAAACTTCCCAATGGTAGGAGCACCCCTTACTTGAAGAGCTTTCATAACAACATCTTCTCTAATCCTTTCCACCCCTGGAGGCTAGAAGGGGACCTCAGGTCTGTCTACGACTTGAAATGCATTTCCCCCAACCACTAACGATCCGCACGTTCTTTTAGAATTTATTTTGTATCGAGAACCTTGCAAATTAGCAGAGCTGTGGCTAAGGATCTTTTGATCCTATAGGAAGACCTGCCAAGACGTCGAGGGTTTGACCCTTAGCGATGTCAGTTTTGATACTGCCAGCCTACAGAGCACTTATTAATAGAATAAGTGTCCCTCAAACAGAATGAGATTTCGCACCAACAAAAGGCTAGACTGACTACCTGTGAGCAAAGCCATCCCTCTGATCTGCTGTGCTGTATTGGCTGTGAACTCTCTGCTTCTTTCATGTAGCCTGTCGCCTCCGGAAACTCATTCCTCCAAGGTCCTTCATGTGAGCAGAAAAGCCGTGCTGTAGACTCGCAGGATAGTCCAGAAGGCAGCACTCCAGGCGCCATAGGGAGACACCAGATTTTCCTAGCAGTCAGAGGAAAGAACATTCTCTCTCTCTCTCTCTCTCTCTCTCTCTCTCTCTCTCTCTCTCTCTCTCTCTCACTCTCTCTCTCTCATTCACCTTCCTAAGGAAAGAGAAAGGCGCTTACTCTCTAGCTGATGCTGTAGTGAAGAGGCTCTGGGGAGCCGCCGGAAGCCCCGCATGGATTTTGATAACGCAGAGGTGTGGCAGAGAGAAAGCAAGACTAAATAGTATTTCCAGATGACATCATTTTAAGAAAAATCACCACCCTATGAGCATTTAAAGGGGAAAGAAGTCCCCCTCAGTCAGTGTCATAGGGGAGGGGAGTAAGAGGAAAATGGGAGGGAGGGAGGGAGGGAGGAATGGGAGGATACAAGGGATGAGATAACCATTGAGATGTAATATGAATAAATTAATTTAAAAATTAAAAAATAAAAGAAAAAAGAAAAATCACCCTTTACTGAGAGGACAGGGAAGAAGTGAACTTCAGCTGTCTGTCCCTTGGAAATACCGGTGACCTTATTGTCACCATTTTTTTCCTCTGAAACTGAAAAGAAATGTATATATTATCTTCACACACCACATTTAGCAGCTTTGGATTGGGGTGTCTATTGGGTAGTTTTCCGTACCTGAAAGAAAATGCCTGAGATGTAAATTTATAAAAAGAAAACGTCTCCTTTGACTTACAGTTTCGGAGGTTCTAATCCATGAGTGGATTTAGGTTCTTTGGATATGTGGCTAGGCAAAACATCATGATATAAGTGCCTGGTGGAAAAAACGCTCAAATTATGAGCCATGGGGCTAAGAAATGGAGAGCTAGTTCCCCACATGTCCCTCTGGAGAACGACTTAATGTTTCCTGCGGCTGGATTTCTCACAATGCCCAGCTTCTCAAAACAGTGGTTCTCAATCTTCCTAATGATGTGACCCATTGATACAGTTCCTTGTGTGGTGCTGACCCCTAGGCATAAAATTATTTTTTGCTACTTCATAACTGTAATTTTCCTCTTGCTATGAATCAGAATGTAAATATTTTTGGAGACAGACGTTTACCAATGTGGTAGCAACCCACAGCTTGAGGAAGTGCTGTCTTAAACGTTCTATCTTCTCTCAGCAGCATCACCTTCAGGACCAGAACTCTAATACAGAGGCCTCTGGAGAACATGTAGAGCTGGCATCAGACCTGGAAGCTATTCATAGCAAAGCTATGGCTGGGTAACATCTTGACCCAGTAATTAAAATGTTAATTTATAAGTGGTCATGTTAGATCTAGAGAAAATAAGTTGCATTATATTTTTGCAAGGTTATTACCTACTTAGCTGTTTATTTATAAGTGAATATAGTTTGGTCATGAATGTTCATCGCTTGCTTTAGTTTCTTAATTAAAATTTACCATTTTAAAATGAACAAATATAGTTTGTTGTTGGTGTGAAAAACTTCTGGAAATGGTTGACATCCACCAGAAAGTATCATTAATGTCTACTTGAGTGTAATTTGTTCCTATGTTTTAATTCATTTTTTTCCATTGCTCTTTTCTGCACAGATCTGATACCAACCTTTATACAAAGACCAAGTTTGTCAATTTTAATCATTGCAAAAAAATTCTTGGTGATTTGGCATACAAATAAAGAAGTGAGTCTTGAATTGTTGCCAGTTCTTGATGGGGCCCTGGGCTCAATATTGTGACCTCAGGCTCTGAGTCCTTAGGGCCTATTCTCAATGTTGGCATGGCTGCCGCTTATTTATCCCTGAGTATATGTAGATTTGTGAAGTTCCTCTGCTTCTCTACAGATATATGTATTCCATTACTTTGTTTTAAATGGAGCATTTATTATTATCAGGAACATATATTATTTATTAGGCACTTGACCATTCTTCATAAGAATATAAGCACCAAGAGAGCAATATTTGTATGCATATGTTCTACCTCTGTATGGCCAGTCTTTCAATAATGCCTGGTGTTTACGAGAGGGTAATTTAATGGTGTATATATGTGAATTACTGTAGAGACAATGCATATATTATTTTAATCAGTAAACATCATTGTGATCAGTTCTGACTTGGTGTGTAGTTTTAAAACTATTTTGCAATCATCCATCGTGTGTCTACAACACGTAAGGGTGGCACGTGCCCTGGGAGGAATGTGGAATTGTAATACATTCACATCAAATAATGGCACCTCTTCATTTGTGTTTCCTTGAATTTCTCAAAATGACCCTGCACAAGTGGTTTCTCCATTTTCCTGACATCTCCGAACCATCTCTGACTGAATTTCTTAGCCTTCTTTGATGGTCTTTCTTTCCCACAAAATCTGGTGCAGAGCAGCTGGGCATGAAGTCTTCTCTTCTATCCTGCTGTTCTTTTTTTTTTAATTTTTTATTAATTTATTCATATTACATCTCAATTGTTAGCTCATCCCTTGTATCCTCCCTTTCTTTCCTCCCTCCCGCTTCCTCCTCTACTCCCTTCCCCTATGTCTGTGACTGAGGGGGACCTCCTTTTGTCTCTGAGTGACTCTCCCAGTTCCCTGGTAGCAAGTGCCAGTGATTGACGCTGATTTTGTATAGCTACATCCAGCATTCTCTCTCCCAAGAAATTCAGATGATTCCAGAGCTGAGAGAGACGAGGAGACATGAGCTCCAACCCTTAACCAAGACATCTGCTTACAAATTAGTTTTCACCAATGGCGCCTCACTAGGTATACAAACCACACTTTGAAGTGGGCCCCATGCCCAGCAGTTGATAGCCAACCCAAAGGTAACCCAATGGTACTTTCGTAGACTTTTGTTTCATATTGTTTTGCTAGGGCGTTCTGTTGTTGTTTTTCTGTTCTTTTGCTTGTATATTATGTTTTCTGATTCTATGTTTTATGGGATGTTGGGGGGCATGAGTGTGTAGTTTCCCCCTTTGTTTTTTAAACTGTGAATTTTTTGTTCACTTTGCTTCCCCCTTTGATTTAGAAAGAAAGAAAGAAAGAAAGAAAGAAAGAAAGAAAGAAAGAAAGAAAGAAGAGAAGAGAAGGAAGGGAGGGAGAAAGGGAATGGAGCTGGGTGAGTGGGAAGGAGGGGATGATCTGAGGGAAGTTGGAGGAGAGGAAACTGTAATCAGAATATAGTGTATGAGAAAGGAAAAACTTTTTTGAGGGAAAAAGTTTCGAAGCCTGGGTATCTAATGATCATTTTGACAACTCTGTTCGGATGTTTCTATATGAGTTTAACATTTATGAGAAGAGATTCTTGTATTTACTTCTCACTAAATATGTTATTTTGTATGCCAGTAAATATTCTTCAACCTACTCAGGTGCTCAAACTAAAATTTTAGGCCGTTCTCTATCATTTCCTATACTCTTTATCTTTTATGCCTTGCCTCTACTGTAGCGTAACCCAAAATCACACCAGTGTCTCCGCGTTCACTGCTACCATCAGTTCCCATGCAGCGGACCACTCCTCTCATTTCTTTTTTTTTTTAATGTCTTCTTTAAAGTTTATTCAACACAACACATTCTCCAACTTCACTGTGGTGGCTGACCTCGTCCACGACCGAAGCCGCCTCTAAACTGGAATTCCGTCGCTGAGCCGGGCCCCAGCCTCAGCTTTCTTGTCAGCACCAGGAGGCACGGCGCTCCTTCTGTAGGTGTCTCTGTCTGCCTCCCCTCTTGTGAATCTTTCAGGCCACTCGCCCTCTGGACCTTTGGGCCGAGGCCTGCCAGTCTCCGGACGGCTGCGGCGCAGGGTGGCGGGCACAATCTCCGGAGGCAGGTGGAGGTAATCTCGGAGATACTGGATGCCCTCGTTGGTGAGGTACCAATAGAAATGTCTCCAGGCAAACTGCTCCTTCACGTAGCCTCGAGATTTGAGAGACTGCATGGCCTTCATCACGTGAAGGTTGGGCACATTCTTGTCGGCCAACTCGGGGTGTTTGGGCATATGGACATCTTTCTTGGCAACCATCACTCTTTCCTTAAAGAGGAGTTCGTAGATGGCAATCTGGTTCTTCTTCGGCATCAACATCGCGGCGGCTGCAGGGACCGAGGCGGAGGCTGGAAAGGAACTCCTCTCATTTCCTGATATCCTCCTTACTGATCTCAATCTTCAGCCTCCTCTGTCTTCTCTTAACTATTCTATCTTCACCCCTACCCCTAAAGGCTTACAAACACAAACTAGAACATCTCACTTATCTTCTTAAGACTCATTTTCTGCTCATAACTGCAAATGCTTGTTCATGGCTATGAAGCCCTCCTGGCACTGCCTTCCACATTGAACATCCAATTTCCCTTGCCAGAGGCTTTGCCTAATATTTCCTGCTATTCTCACCGAGCTTTCCGTCTGGTTGCCTTTCCTTTTGGAGACCTCTTGCTTGTAATACTTGCTGTTCAGAGCTCAGCTTTTCTGTCCCTTCTGCAGAGTTCTTTCTCTTAGCTTGGCATCGGAAGCTTCAAGAAGACGCCTAGTGCATCCTGGGTTTGTCTTCATAGTGCTTATCACCGTTAGGATATTCATTTGCCATAAGGCCATGGTTTGCAGAAAGCTGAAGAAGACACATCTGGGCACTGTCTGCCCAGTCTAGCTGAGGGTGGTATACCATTGGGTTCTCATGTTTCAAGTTAGTGACAGTACATACAAAATCCAATTTCAAGTCTTTGAAAGGGCCACTGAGCCCAACACAGTCCATTCCATGTCCTTTTAATGTGACTTTGATTTTCCAGACAAGATGACGTATTTTCTCAATTCAAAACCATGTCCATTCTTGAAGAGTCCCTGGTATGCAAATATTCTGCCACATTAAGAGGAAACCTGAGTTTCCACAGACAACATTGTAATGGCAAAGTCATGGAAGCAGGCCTCCCACAGTGCATAGGCTGTCCTTCTGTAATTAAAACAATTATCCAATAAATAATTAAACACTGTGGGGGCTGGGGAACCCCGAATGACCAAATAAGTGTTAAAGGGCTTCTAAAACGAGCGTGGAAAAAAGAGGTGAGCTGGAGTACAAAATCCAGTCACTTTGCTTCTAGTTGTGGAAAATATTTTGCCAATAGAGAATAAACGAAACCGGTTAATTTAAACTCTTCCAAGACTCCACAACCCCCATTTCATTAAAAATAATAACAATAAACAAATAAAAATTTAGTACTTTTCAAATGACACAAAATAACATTTTTGAAGTGTTCATTTTATGAAAATCTTGACACTTTTAGGATATTCGATCAGCATGAGTTATGTTACCAAAGGCTTTTTATTAGACACCCTGCGTAGTTTATTGATAAATATGGCATGTTTATTTGACATGCTTTATAAATTAAGGTAGCACTAAAGTAAATATATATTCCACTAGCAATCTTGAATCTAATGTTTAAATGTGGTAACTTGACATACGTGCTAAGACTTTAAGAAAAGCCATCAGTTGCCAAGATGACATAATGAGGCGTTCTTTTGTAGCTGTAGAAATGACAGCCCTGCTCCGAGTAGCGCGCGTTCGTCCACTGAGAAACACGTTGGCGTAGGCGAAGCTTTCTAAACAAGGCGCTTTTGGATGTGGCTGTTCCCTCTTCATGTAGATTCTCAGACAGCATTTACTTAGTGCCCACAATCTATCTATGTAAGAAAATATTAGTTGTACTCTCGAGTATCCTGAACCTAGCAAGACGTAGCTATGGCAGAACCGAGATCCAAAACGGAAGATTTTGGGGGACAAATACACAGGGCGTTCTGAATGGGGAAGGGACCAAGCAATGCGCATGCATTTCCACCTGGTTTAAAGGGAATGCATAGAATTTCTATAGTAAAGAGTCTTCCTGGTAAGCGAAACAGAGTGAACAAAATCTCAAAGGTCAGCTTTAACTGGGTCGTGACGCTGTGCAGCTTAAAGGAAAAGGAGAGTGCGTATTTAGGAGGTAGGGTTGTAATCGACAGAATTTTGAATGCCAATGTTGAAGCATAGATAAGGCGAAGAAAGGGAGCGGCCTCAAGGATTTTAAAGGAATTCTTTCCAAAGTAGCAAATAGACCAAACGCTGTGTGCGAAGGGAGCTGAAGTTCAGGGTATTTCAGATGCTGCAAGCTCAGGTGCTAATCATGGAAGTGTAAAATTGGAAGGGGGCGGGGAAAGATGTGACATCTTTACAGAAAGATAAAGAATTGAATTTGAGATCTCGTCCTCACAATAGAGAGCTGGGGACACAAAGGTCATAGATGTGTCTAGTCAATGAGTCCCTTCAAAAAAAAAAAAAAAAAATGAGAGCACTACAAACCAACGCAGACATGGGGGAAGAAGCAACTTCTTGAATTGTGAAAAAAAAAAATCCATCCAAATGTAGACATGATGTTAACGTTGCAACCCGAGCTTAGAAGGAAGGTCAAGACGACAGGTAGAAAGGTGTGTCTTGAGGAGAAATGTTCAGGTGGCTGAAAAGCCGTGGTGTGGGTGCGTAGCCTGCTCTGCGGGAGCAGGGGAGCGCTGCCTATGGTTTTCTCGAAGCTCATTAAATTAGTTATTAGATTTTGTTTTGTGGGAGACAGAAATGTGTGCCAGGGACATCATAATCATACAGCTGCGCAGAGGGGAGAACTACAGCTCCACTGGAGCCCGCGGAACACTACTGTTCCATTTTCAATACGTAGCTAAGGAGAAACAAAAACAGAGACCGGCAGGAAGGCGTGGTCCACCAGGGTTCCAGTGCTCTCTGTGCTTTGCTTTCTGTTCCTTTTGGAAGCAAACTGCATAGTACAAGTAATGTTATTCTCACGTTTTACAGAATAATCTGCCATTATTTTTATCCACTGATCTTTTTATTGACCCTAAAGAAGGCAAAAGGTTTTTGTATAGACTGATGGGAGTGGTATATTATTGTCATCCTGTGAATTAGCTTGTGTTGGTATCGTAATTGAACTTTGACCTCAAAGTATGTTGTATTAAGATATCAGACTGTAAGGGCTGTCTCTGGCTTTCACTCATTTTAATCGTTAGCTTTTATGTAGTCTATTATCACCCTATTATACTGACGACCTGAGGATGTAACATACGAGTGTACATGAAGCACACATAGCAGTTCTGGTTCCTCTTAGTACGGAGACTGAAGTTTCTGGGACACCGATAGGACCAAAGATGCAAAGGTGTCCGGATGAGGAACACATTGTAGGGACCAAGACATGATTCTCATCGTGAGCTTTTTGGTGCCTCCGACACTTCCCTGTGCCTGATTTCATTTCCTGTGGATGTATGTGATACCAGTTGTATTTTGATTTAGAGTGGCTAGGCAAAGAGTGCCTGTAGAGCTTAAAATGAAACATTTCTTTTTAAAACAACATCTTTGACGTGGAAGAAAAAAAATCAAGTCTTACGTCTGTTGAGTGTGCTCTTGTGAGATTTAAGAAAACGTACTCCGTATCCACATGGATACTATTAGGCTTCCTGACAAAGAGAAAACTTTTATCTTGATGAAGGAGATGTTTAAATGTCTACTATACAGGGTCCGCATTCTCTACTGAATAAAGTCAACGAAGTGAGGAAACATTAAGAAATATGTTAATACTTCTGAATGTCGGTCATTGAAAAGGAACCCCCCCCCCAAAAAAAAGGTGACATATCGTTTTGGACCTGTTGTTCTTTATGTCACCCAAGGATGCAGTCAAAACATCTGCAATGTCAGAGACCAGTGCTATTTGCTCCAGCAGTTTTCCTTTGCAGGCACCAGAGGGCGCCAGAATGCACGAAGAACGGGGAGGCATGCCCCTCGGCACTTTCCGCCTCTGGAGAGTGTCTACCATCACTTAACACTTGCAGAAGCCTAGCCCTGAGCAGTTTTATCGGGATATTCTCCAGGGTCACGGGGCCTAAGAACTTTTTCTGCTATGCATTTTTAATTTACGTTATCTACCTAGTGGCTAAGAGGCTGGGGTCAAAGAAGTAGGAAAAGGGAGGAAAAAAAAAAAAAAACCCACAAAACACAAAAAAACAGTAAAACCCCTTACAAGGGACGTTTTAGCTAATAGTGAAGAGCACTGCCAAAAGTTAAAAAAAATATATATTAAAGGCCGTTTCCCCTTCCTGCCATCAGTCCACACCTATCTGGTATTTCCAGAGTGGCCCATAGAACTGTGTTTAATGCTCTAAGGAAAGAGCGGCCCATGAACAAAGTGTCTTAATATCGTGAAGGAGGCAACACGGTAATGGCGCTAAAACAGCGATTTAGCATTTATGAGCTTCTCCCAGTCCGATGGATGCTTGAATGCTTTTATCTCATCATCAACCTTGAAAGCTATTAGGAAGGAGATTGTCATTTGCCATCTGTGATGTCCTGGCACTAACTTAATATTGCTCTGAAAGTTTAATTTGAATCAATTTAATTCAGCAAACATTTATTACTCTCATGAATGTTTGGTATGGTGCTGGGGTTAGGGGATGCCAAGACGAACAATACAAAGTATCTTACCTCAAAGGACCAAAAACCCTCATAAAATGGCACAACAATGCTTTAGAAAGTGTAATGCATGCTGAAATGAATGAGAAAAAGTATAAACAAAATGCTTCATCATATATTCATTTGCTTATCTATGAATAATTTATCACCTGCTGTATGCCACAGATTACCATATGTGATTTTGATACACACTGGCTCACAAAACAAACTCGGGATCTTTCCTTAGTTTCATAACGTTGATTTGATTCAGTTTTGATAAAGACCTTCGGCATGGGAGAAAGTTCTGAAAAATCTACTCAAATTGAGCAGAGAAAATGGATTCCATGTGAAATGACATTTAGAAAGGAACAGATATAATGAGGAGAAGTGAAAATATCCCAGGTGTACCAGACGGCTAACATAGAGCCCCAGGAAGAGGAAACAGCCTGGCATATTCAAGGAACCTAAAAAAGACCAGAAAGCTGAAGTATATATGGTGCACAAAGGCCAGATATTTTGGAGTCATCTAGTCAATTCTAAGGGGTAAATGAAAGAAGAAGCCATCTGGCCACAGAAAGCCAAAAGATTCCGTAAGAGAATGCTTGCATAGGGAAAGGATGAGTGGGAGCCTCACAGGCAAGAGGATGGAAACTTGGGTTTCCAGATTAAAATGGTGTTAGGAACACAATAGTGACTGTTCTGTGTGACCCGGGATCTTCATAGGTGTCCAGGTGTGAGTGGAGGAGATCACAACAGCAGCTGTGTCCCATGCCATCTGCCTTCCGGTACAGGTTGAATCGATTACCGAAAATATGGAGCGATGAATGGTTTATGAAGTGCATGAAGGGGGTCTCATTCAGGGTGTTACTTTTGTGTTTTTCCATGACATACCTTCCTGAGGGGGGCAAGCTATTTGATGGAAAAAGATCTCAAGGATGGAGAAATGGCTCAGAGGTTAAGAGAGCTGACTCTGCTTCTAGAGGACCCAGGTTCAACTCCCAGAATGCTCGGCAGTGCACAACTGTCTGTAACTCCAGTTCTAGGGAATCTGATGTCCTCACACAGGTATAAATGCACATAAAAATTAAATCTTTCTTTTTTTAAAAAAAAACTATCATTTAAAAAATTCCATCGTAAGAGTAGACCCACTAAAATAAAGAGCTTTGCAGAAGTTATACTAAAATTATTAATTATAATGCCCAAACCTTTCAAAATCAGTAGATTAGTCACAGTGTGATGTAAGAGTATGTAACTTATAAGCTAACATGTCAAGGTAATAGTATATAGGTTGCATGTGCCTTGTCTGATAGGGTTAGGATGGCAAATACTTTTTTGTGTATGTGTGAGAAACTTCTTTCTTTTTGTAAAATATATTTTATTAATTTATTCATATTACATCTCAATTGTTATCCCATCCCTTATATCCTCCCATTCCTCCTTCCCTCCCATTTTCCCCTTACTCTCCTCCCCTATGACTGTGACTGAGGGGGACCTCTTCCCCGTGTTTATGCTCATAGGGTATCAAGTCTCTTCTTGGTAACCTGCTATCCTTCCTCTGAGTGCCACCAGGTCTCCCCATCCAGAGGACATGGTCAAATATGGGACACCAGAGTTCATGTGAAAGTCAGACCACACTCTCCACTCAACTGTGGAGAATGTCCTGTCCATTGGCTAGATCTGAGTAGGGGTTCGAAGTTTACTGCATGTATTGTCCTTGGCTGGTGTCATACTTTGAGCAGGACCCCTGGGCCTAGATCTACCCATCATAATGTTCTTCTTGTAGGTTTCTAGGACCATCTGGATCCTTCTATTTCCCCATTCTCCCATGCTTCTCTCACCTAGAGTCCCAATAGGATGTCCTCCCATCTGTCCCACTTTCCTGATAAGTGAAGCCATTCATGGGACATGCCCCTTGGGCTAGTGTCCAGATATAAGTGAGTATATACCATTTGAGTCTTTCTGCTTCTGGGTTAACTCACTCATTATGATCATTTCTAGTTCAATCCATTTGTCTACAAATTTCGGGAATTCCTTGTTTTTAATAGCTAGGTAGTATTCCATAAGCGTAAATGTACCACAGTTTCTT
This sequence comes from Acomys percivali, assembly GCA_907169655.1. Lineage (NCBI taxonomy): Eukaryota > Metazoa > Chordata > Mammalia > Rodentia > Muridae > Acomys > Acomys percivali. Next base: position 135,506,659 of record OU015745.1, on the reverse strand, counting down.
TATCCATTCTTCTACTGAGGGACATTGCTGGTGGGAATGCAAACTAGTACAGCCACTTTGGAAATCTATCTGGCACTATATCAGAAAATGGGGAATAGGGCTTCCTTAAGACCCAGCTATTCCACTCTTTGGAATATACCCAGAAGATGCTCCAGCACACAACAAGAAAATTTGCTCAACCATGTTCATAGCAGCCTTATTCATAATAGCCAGAACCTGGAAACAGCCTAAGGGATGGCAAATATTTTGGATTTCAGTTTTTAAAAAATATGTAGAGTTTTTACATATACTTACTGATGTACCTATCCTGTATAAGAAACTCAAGTTTCAACATGAAGTTCATTTATATTGTATATACACTTACAAAAATAATATGGTACTTTCACAGCATCTGTGTTTGGAGTGCAGTCTTGTGCATAATTTTCCACTTGTAGTGACACAGTGTTTCAGATTTGAGGTTTCCAATGACATTAAAAGGTGACAAAGCAGATGATATGAGTGTGTATGTCAGGAAACAGAACACTTCATGTTAAGGACTCAAGAGATGAAATCTTCACTTGAAGTATGCAGTGAAAACTACACAATCCATCTCTTGGATTCTGTTAGAAAAACTCGCCTCCGTGTTGCTCGCCTTAGGACATCCTATTGGGTCTCTACGTGAGAGAAGCATGGGAGAATGGGGAAATAGAAGGATCTAGAGGGTCCTAGAAGCCTACAAAAAGAACACTATGATGGGCAGATCTGGGTTCAGGGGTCCTGCTCAAACTATGACACCAGCCAAGGACAATATATGCAGTAAATTTTGAACCCATACCCAGATCTAACCAATGGACAAGACATTCTCCACAGTTGAGTGGAGAGTGGGGTATGACTTTCACACGAACTCTGGTGCCTCATATTTGACCATGGCCCCTGGATGGTGAGGCCTGGTGGCACTCAGAGGAAGGATTGCAGGCTACCAAGAGGAGACTTGATACCCTATGAGCATATACAGGGAGAGGAGGAAATCCCCCTCAGTCACAGTCATAGGGGAGGGGAATAAGAGGGAAATGCGAGAGAAGGAGGAATGGGAGGATATAAGGGATGGAATAACAATTGAGATATAATATGAATAAATTAAGAAAATATATTTTAAAAAATAAGAAGGAAAACTACACAATCCCAACATTCCATTCTTAAATGTAAAGAGAGGAGATTTTCGGAAGTTTATTATTAAGCTTATTTAGTTGAAACCCACCATTCCTTTTCCTCTTGCACCTCATTCATTAAATGGGTTTTCAAAAGAAAAATAGGAATGCCTACCTGCCAAGATGAAAGCTAAATTGGAGTCTCAAGTCATGTTCTCGGAGCTATGCAGACTTCAGCTGCAGGTAAAGTTGACCTTTGTATTAGCGACACTGGGCTAGTCACTGTCAGATATTTGGTTTTACTGACTAACACAGTGAGAATTGCAGAAATATATTACATCCAATAGTAAGGTAGATGCTGAAGGAAACTTTTAGCAATCCACATTTTTAAAAAATAAAGTGAAACTAAGCCAAAGTGAGGGTGGGTGGGAGATGGAATGGCAGATGCCTGTGTGCGAGCAAGTGTCGGATGAAGACCTATAGAGATGGGTGTTCACTCCAAGGACGCAGTGTCTCTCCAAATGGCATTACGAGAGGACGAGTGTGACTCCTATTGTCAGTTTCCTGACAGAATATGTCATTTGCCTGTGTCTGCTCTACCCACTGTGTGGTCACTAAAGTAGAATGAAAACATGGGACTGACAGAATCAACTTCCTGCCCTACACCCAGGGATCTGTGGGAGTGCAGTGGTCAGCAGGAAGAGGCCTCAGTCCAGAGGTGAGCACACATATTTAAACCAGCAGCACGCTCCATGATGGACAGGGAGGGAGCCACTCTGAGTTATCACCCTTAGGTAGTCACCCTCCCCAACTCTGACAAATGAATTAATTTGTAAGTCTATTCCTGCTAAATTAAAATCCATCTATCTTCTCCTGGGATTTTTTCTCCTATAGGAATGAAGATTTGTCTTCCTCAGCCATCTATTGAAGCTTTCAACAGGAATGAGTAGTCTAAAGCAAGATTTTTTTTTCTCTTAGGCTTCAGGTCCAGATAACTTACATATATGAAGCATATGCCTTTCATTTAGACTTATTGACTAGAAACAGCTTTCAATACATGAACGTAGCTCTGACTGCAACACACAGCAGTATTATAACTGTGTGGTGCTGTGGCACGTTTTTGAAACCAGTCATTTGTTCCTTGCTGTTTTCTATGTATAAAGAAATCAGTTTGTTTTTGTTGTTTTCTCTTTTTTAAGAAAATAACATTGAAAAACAAACAAACAAACAAACAAACATTCCAATAAAGCTAAGTTCTTGAAAAGTCAAGTTACAGTATGAGAATTGGCTTGAAATTCTGGGAGCTGATTCAAGCTTGGAGTGCCTGTGGCTATATTGAGCTTCATCAGTTATTACTTGGGGGCTTTCAAAAGGCTTTGGAACCCATCATTTATCTCTGGGTCAATCTAATGAACCCCATAAAAGTGAAACAAGGGACGTGGGGTATATTCAGAATATACTGTTCACTGACTCACTCATAAAATATGGGGATTTACTGAGTCCTACTGTGCCATGTCATTCACAAAGCCAGGTCACTGAGAACTGAGAATACAGATAAAGAAGACTGAGATGTAAACAGGAATTGTACTATAGGTCCATAAAAGGTGAACTACAGAACACACCACACGTCCTTTGATATGGACTCCTCCCTGCACTATCACTCTGAGTGCAGTCACTGAGTGAAATATATGGTCTGGGAAAATGACACCTGAAAGTCTAAATGGGTTTCAAACTGTGAATAAAACTGGGGAAGTGTTCTTCAAAGACAGTGAGAAGATAGAAGAATTCCTGTTGTACTGAATGCCAAAGTATTAACACTCTTTCCAGCTAGTGAAGTTCAAAGGTTCTTCTCATAAGATTATGATATGAAAAATGAATACTGATTTATCTGCTAGGTACCAACTCTCCACACCTGAATTTTGTCATCTGATTGGCAAGAATGATAGGAAATAGTGAATTACCAACACTGAAGTTAGTCTATAGTTAGGAAGTGAGTACAGTATTTTTCTTCTGAAGTTAATCTTACGTTGACCTCCTCCCCAAGGTGGATAAGATTGGAAGACTTCTGTTAAGCCGTCTGCATTTTCACTCCACCGTGCTAGTTAGGAAGATAATTATGTCCATTGTTTGCTCCATTTCTTCATTTCTATCTTCACTATATTCTTTAGAAGAGGAAACATAATCATCGTCTTGAAAATGTACCTTTTTATTTTCAACATACTTCCAAATCACCATTAAAATAAGCAGATGAATGGAGGTCAATGGTAGTGCATTTCTGGATACATTTTTTTTTTGGTGTGGTCTATCAACTCAACCCAAAAGATATATATATATATATATATATAATCTTTTGAATATTCACTTCTGAAAGTTCATCATGAAATGGCTGATTCAAAGCTTGACTTAACAAGAGTGTTTGCAATTGGCTCTGTGATGCATTATGTATTTTTGGAAGATCATATTGGCACATTTGCTGAGGCAAAGCATATAAAAAGAAGGGATCAAATAGAAGTATACAAGCTTCTATAATAATTTAACCAGAAATAAGAATAAGTCATCATATGGGACTAGTCGACAAGCAGTTTAAGGAAGAGCACAGCCTGGGAGGCAATCAGAAGTATTTATGTAGGGGGATGCTTCTTCTGTAGGCAGGGGTGAGGAGATGATCGATCCAAACATTTGATGTTTGTTTTTAGAAAATCCTTCCAAGAGAAAAATATCTAGAAAATATAGCAACCATATAAGAAATGGAAGGTTGGTTGGATCTCTGTATAGAAATCAGTAGAGATCTTGTCTTTTCTTTTACAATAATCAGGGCCATGGTTTTGGTACAGAAAGAACCACAAAGAGAGGGCCCATTTGCAAGCAAATATGTACCCCAAAGCCAATAATAATTGGTTCACATTTAACTTATAAATGATTTATACCCTTCTCTGGATCCTGTTTATATGAGATCCTATTAACTTTGCCATGACATAGATGAAATCATCATTTAAGTTTTAGAAGAAACAACAAAAGAGTGAAGAGGGATGTTCATACTTACAAGAAAAACCAGAAGATATAGATTTAGTGGGTATCAAGGTAGATTCCTCAAAGCAAAAAGAGTAGACCATCCTCAAGACATATTAAATAATTACTGCATGTTCACAATTGGTACTATGGAATCTACATAGTCAACAGACACACATACAATCTTGATCCACATTTAGAAGTATACCACTAGTTAATATGGCTCCATTTTGATGACTTCAATAAAGGCGTCGGACTTTGATTGACAGTGAAAAGTTATAATAGCTACCATCCTAAGGTTAACTGTAACCTATTGTCCAATGTGTGCTGGGCTGTTCAATTGTATAGTATGTTGCTATGAAGTTTTTCCCAAATTAAATTGCAATATTGGCTTTCTTATCTTCTTACATAAGTTAGAAGAAAGAAGAACAGTGAAATATTTTATATATTCCTGCTGCAAACTAGTGCCATCCCAAAGTAATGTTTTGTCACCCAGTATGACCAGACCTATCTAAGGAAAAAAGTCCTTCCTATTTATTTGGTGATCCAAGCTTTTTATCAATATTTGTGCTGTTGGTGTATGCATTTTACAAAATTGTGGCTATCAGAGTGGTTGTGTTTGGAGCAATTTTCTGTAGTGAGCTATTTTGAGGCCCAGCCTTAAGGTTGTTTTGTTCTACACTGAGAGCTATCTTGATCGTTCAGGAAAAGAATAGTAGAAAATGTCATTAAGTATTCAGACATGGTGTAGAAAATATTTTGAGCCAGAACAATCACTGGGTTTGTTTTGCACAAAAATCATTTCCTTGGTGCTTTTATCCTCCTGTCAAATCGTGTCCATCTAATGAGCTGCTGTTTCGCGATGATAGCTCTAACAGGTTCAGGGAGGATTCTGGGAGTCAACAGTGGGCAACTCCTAACACAATGAGTTTCAGGAATACTAGCTGGATAAATAGGGTGGTTCTACCTATCCACCCTTCTACTTCAAAGAGTCTCAGGTATAATATACTATGAAGAGGAAGAGACTTGACACCCTATGAGCATATACAGGGGGAGGTAATCCCCCTCAGGAACAGTCATAGGGGAGGGGAATAAGGGGAAAATGGGAGGGAGGGGAGAATGGGAGGATACAAGGGATGGGATAACCATTGAGATGTAACAAGAATAAATTAATTTAAAAAAAAAAGAACAGACTATAATAAAAAAAAAAAAAAGACACACATGCAAGGCAAGGTAGGGTTGCTGGCTTCTAATTGTGTTTCGCAGTGTGTTGCTGGAACATGAAATGGTAAGGGTGAGTTTTGGAAGGATGTTTGGCAGGAATTTTAATACTCCAGGAAATAATAAGAATTCAAACCTCATAAGGTCAAATTTGTGATGCTTTCAAAGCATGTCTTCTTTGTTTTATAAAAATGTGATAAGGAAAAAAAACCATTCTCTCCTAAACTACAGAGTCACCTCCTAAATTAAAAACAGACAAGGATTCGTGAAATGTAATATTATATTTTCCATCCTCTGATTCTGCAGCCTAGAAACCCAACCCTTACCTCATAGGAAAGTTCATGTAGCTTTGAGAATCCGTCAAAACTTTCTCATAAGGCCAGAGTCTATATTGAGCATCCACCGAGCTGTCTTAATGTAAGCCCTCAGATGATGCAGTACAATCTACTCCCTGTCCACATAAACCACTGAACATGAGCAAAGCTGGCCTCATTTGCCTCACACCATACTTCCCTCAAAAGCTGCAACATTGAATTTCATCCTGGTTTTCTTTCCTAAATAGTATTCTGAATTCTTCATACTCAAAACTGAAAGAGCTGTCTATGCAAATGAAGTCCAGAGTCACCACCACTTGCTGATGGCCACATGCTGAACATGGACCTTTCTATTTATCTTCACAATATGTTACTGATGTTAGCAAGGACTATGTTCAGCCCAAATCCCTATACCTTACACAGGTTGGCAACACGTTTCATCCTTGCCTTCTGTAATAGCCTCCTTGAATGTTTCAATCCATAAATAGAATTTCACAGTCATTGTGAAATTATTTTCAGGTCTAGATCATCAAGGCAGTGTACAAATTTTTATAAGGTCTTATGCCATGTGATATATGCTTTATAAATATTTTTAATAACAGCACACACACAGCCTTAAAAACACAATGAGAAAACCTCTTATTGTTTGATATCAATTCAGCAATGTTTCCACTTCAAGTACAATAGCTTACCTCCTTTGAAAATACTCATCTTTGTCCACAAATATTGAAAACTTACAGGAGATTACCTAATAAAATCTAACTGTAATCAGCTAAACTTGTATGACCTTTAGCTCTCTACTTGTGATAAAGGTAAGACTTATTTTTTTCAACTTTTTATTGATTCTTTGTGAATATTACATTGTGAACCCCAATCCCACTCAACTCCCATCCCTCCATATCTGCCCTCTGCTCTTGAAACCTCTCCATCCCCTGCCAAAAAAAAAAGCAAGAAATTCAAAAAACAACTTTAAAAATCTTGCCATGGAAGCTGTGGCGTGTCATGGTGTGTCATACAGTATATCCTACTTATTTTCCTAATTTTTTTCTCTCTCATTTTTTTTCAGAACCCCATGTTAGATCTTGCTTTTGTTATTTCATGCTGAGTTCACAGGTCGTTCTTTTAGAATTGTAAAGTTCTCCTTGCTTTGAATATCAAATTCGTAGCTTTAGTTTGCAAACATCCAAGCTCTTTTGATGACACTTGAAGATAATATGTTACATTCACCTGTGGTTTCTCTAGAACTAGCAGTTTCTCCAGTTCTCAACTCTTGGAGCACTAGAGGAGGGTGTCTGAGTGGAGGAGCTTGGGGTTTCTGAAGCATCTTGGATCCCAGGGCCTTCCCGCCAACTGCCGTTTTACCTTCTGATTTTCATTCTCGGTGCAATCAAGAGAGCTGCCAATATCTATAAGAGAATATTGTCTTTTCCGCAACATCCATCTTCATTTCACCTCCATCCCATGGCCGTCCTCCTAAGGATGCCCTGCTCTTCTTAGGCATGGTCTCTAGTTTCTGCAACTTCTAGTACAACATAATTGTGACTTTTTGGTGCTCATGTTGCAGGCCTCTCTAACCCATTTTCAACCCTGGATCAAGAGGTTAGATCTCCTTTTCTTGTGAAAAAGGGATGGGACTTCTTGTAGAAACTCTTTACTTCCCTGAGATTTTTCTCGTTTCTCCTGTAACTGGAATGTCCAGAGAAGAAAAACTGTTGTCTTTTAACATTTTGAACAATCATTTCTCCACAAAACTCTAACAATGCTCAATTAAGTCTATTCTCTGTGTGAATGCTTTGTCTTTGTGTACGTGTGTGTGTGTGTGTGTGTGTGTGTGTGTGTAAAAGGGCCCTTACATATATTGTGTGTGTGGCGCTCTGTGTGTGTGTGTGTGTGTGTGTGTGTATGTGTGTGTGTGTGTGTGTGTAAAGTGGCCCTTACATAGCCCAGGGGGGCCTCAAGCTCAGTATGTCATTGAAAATGACCTTGATCATTCTGCCTACACAGCCCTTAAATTCTGGGATTACAGATGTGTTCATCATGCCCAGTTTCTTTCTGAGTTATTTTAACTTGCTTTCCCATTTAAAATATTGGAATATTGATTCTAGCTTCCTAAGAAAAATGATTTTCCCTGAGAAAATGTGCATAATACCCAATGTTTTTACGCCTAGGCATTGGAAGCTGTTCTATAGAAGACAAGTATATTTTCTACCAAGTCTCACTGTTAAAAAGCTGTTTGTCTCACCATAGATTTGGGTCATAAGTCTCTATGCTTTTGAGCATGATGAATTCTGCATTACTTTTATGTATTTTCCTTATTTATAGGTTCTGAAACATTTAGATTTAAGTATGAAATATTTGTCTAGAAGTAAGGCTGATTTCAGAAATGAGTAGACATGTAGAGGGAAGGCTTCTGTTTCCCCGGGATCCATAGGCTACCCACATGCCTGGATATTTGAGGAATCTAAAATTTCTCTTGTGACTTTAGTCAGTGTGATCTCTTACTATCAATAACATGTTGAGACTTTGGTGCTTTTTGTTCACAAGCACCAGATGTTCTTCAAGACATCAGGAAGGAAATCAGGAGTTTAAGGTCAATCACTTATTTATTTCTTCACTTAAACAATCACTGAATTGAACATTTTCTGTGTGTTAAGTGTGTGCTCAGCAGAGGATGCAAACTAGCCCATAATAAGAAACTCTCACTATTGGTAGTGGAGAGACATCAGAAAATATAGTAGAGGCACACACAGAAAGAGTGTCAAAGTCAGAATAGAATAGTTTTAAATTATAACTGTGCAGTAGCTTTAAAAAAAAACCAACAAAATTATAGAAAAGGAAAAACCCAGAGAATGGCCTTCCAGTGTACAGAAACACATGAAACACACATTATGAAACGGGTTTACAGTTTAAAGACTATAATAGGGAGAGCACCTAAGACAGGGTGCAGGGTCAGCACAGACTGAATGTCATACTGAAATTTTTGGCTTAAATTTAACTCCCTGTGAAGTTTTGAAAATACGTCCCATGATGTTTTGGGATCAAAACCCAGGAGGTTCCTTCATCCCTCCTCATGGTTGTGACCATTATTCATTACAAAATTCAGAATATACAAGTAAGCTTTATATTTTCTCCACTTCCCATACAATTACCTTTTTTTCCGTCATAAAAACTAGAACCTGACTTTAGCATAGCACTAATCCTAATTGAATTTTACCTTTGTGAGTTTATTATATTGTTTATTTATTATCCATCATTGTGTCTAGACATGGATGCATCACTTAGCTACTTACATAGCATTTTCAAGTTTTTATGTCAGCAAACTTAGCATCTACATGTGATCCAGGCAAATCAGAGTGCATTAAAGCTATCTCATGTTTACCTGGGCCAAGCAGAAACTTTCTTTGCTGCATGCTTTGCTCACACCATCATTAACATAAAAGCACAGCCAACTGGATAACAAAGAAGGAAATCCTACTGTGTAGAGACAAAAATTGAAATCTGCCCACTGGGTATGTCTGTCTCTAGGAGCCATAAACATTTCTGGAGACTGTTAATCTAACTTGGTACTTTTACAGGTCTACCCATTCCATACTTGGTCCTTGAAGAATGTTATTTCCTATAACTTTGTTTTCATTGTATTAAAAAGGAAGAAGTAATATCATTTTCTCCGAAATTTTCCAGTGCTTCAGTTCAATTTTCTGCTGGTGGATTTCCGTTTTCTCCTTTTATTTCTAGGAAATTATAGTCACTACTTCACAAAGGGCAGAACGCAGGCAGCCTGAATTGAATGCACATGATAACAGAATAGTGGCCCTCAGTCTGGCAGGACGGTGACAAGTGCAGCTGGCCATTGTCCCCAGGAGGATTCTGTCCATGGCCCTCTGTTACTGCAGGTGCTTGTTACCCACAGTGTGGAGTGGAAATGACCATCCCACAACTCTGGAGGCTGCGTATAGCTGTTGAGAACTAGGTTACACTGGGCCAGAATTCTCTAACTAAACTGGATTGAAATTTGTCTTTTTAAAAAAAAAAAAAAAAAGACATTGACAAAGCAAGTCAAGTAAAAGACAAGAAGCAGCCGTTCTCACACATTTTTTGCCTTACTCTGAGGTATGACTGACTGCTATGATGAGTGAGTGTAAAATGTGTGTTCCCTTGTTTGAACAATGCGACTTCAGCCAGGGACAGGGGGCAGGGCTTTCCTTGAGGAACTGAGTCACCATGGGGGAGCCCTGAAACTTTACAACCCAGCCATGTTCAGTCTCTGTTTCCTGACTGAAGATGAGCTAAGACCAGCTGCTTCCTGCTCCTGCCACCGTGCCTACCCCACTAGGAAAGACTGTATCCCCTGGAACTTTAAGCCACAATTAAACCTCTCTCCCTCCAGTTGCTTTTGTGAAGGAATTGGCCACAGAAATGAGAAAATTAATTGTTACCCTTTGTTTAAGGTTGATGACAAGACACTTGCATGGAGAATATAGTGATGTTCCCAAGGGTTGGAGATTTCCAGATTCGATGCGTTGGCTGTTTTCATTTCTCATAATGTGATGAAATTATTGATTATTTGAAGTCATGCGCTTGTTCTCATTTTGTCTTCTGATTGTGGAAATAGGACGTTCAAAAACATCATTTTTTTCTTTTCTTTCTTTTCTTTTTTATTCATTTTCTATTTCTTTTCAAAATTGTTTCTCTGAGTAGCCTTGGCTGACCTGGACTCACTTTGTAGACCAGGCTGGCCTCGGATTCACAGCAACCCACCTGCCTCTGCCTCCCTGCATGCAGAAACATTTTTCATTATCCAACTGATTCTATAGATACCATTGTATTTACATATACGAAATTATTATTTCTGTGCACGTCATGGAAAAGTTCATGGCCCTTTAATGGTAAAAATGAACTTTGCTGTAATGCTGGCTGTAAAAAGAATAGTCCCGAGTTGATGTAACGGGTGGCTGTGCGATACCTCAATCATGATAGTGACTGTCTGTCTGGGGGAGACTGCTACGGGTGGAGGAACACTGCTGCAAGCAGGCATGCGTGGCAACTGCAGAATCTCTTTACAGGCAGGCGTATGGGGCACGCAAAAGACTGTAAAGAGACCATAGGAAGGACACCCATGGTGGCAAATGAAGAAATAAAGTATTGCTGAGCCCCATAATGCAAGCGACACTGATAAACTATGTCAGCAACCAGCTCGTTCTTCATTTTCATAGGTTAAACATAAACCTTTTGCCTCTAGCAAATACTGTGTCAGGGAGATCACTTGAAATCTCATCAGCCAGTACACGTATCGGCTGTGTTAAACTGTGGTAATAGGATATTATAGGGCATGTTGAAAAGGAGCAGACTCTCCCCCACGATTATTCACACATTTGTGAAAAGTGCCTGTAGACATGGACCTGGGTGGCCTTGGGCAAGTTTGAACACGGCCTCTTCTGCCTAGATGAATAGGATGCCTGTATTTATGGATGAGCTCCAAACTAGCATCATAAGCATCTTCCCACCTCTCTTGCACTGTATCAGCACCCCATGTTCTCACATTTCTATGCTAAACAGAGTCTCCTCGCACACCAGCGTCAGTAATCATGTACCTATCAGAACTTCTAACCTCATTCACAGACTCATTCACAAACTGAGATGATTTCTATGCCTGAAGGTTTCAGAGTGTCCCTTTGTTCATTTGCACACATTTAATTTGAATTTGTGTGAACTGTTATAGCACTCATTGAAACACAAGAAACTGTGAAGAGATAGGCTGAGATAAATACAGTTGGACATCAACGTCTCAGCCTTGTGGGGCAGACGCTACTAGATCCTTCTTGCTCACCACTTGATGCTGAGTGCTGCTAAGTGTACTACTGGTGTTGCTTTTACAATGAGCTGTCTATCTGATTTAACAGGAAAGAATCTAACAGAAGTAGGAGGGGGCCTGTGCATTCCCTGGAGAATAAGTCAAGACTTATTTCTCATTTGCTTGGTTCTCGGTTTTTGCCTTCTTTAAGTTTGTGTCTTCAGCACACTAGTCATGGTTTGTTTCCTGTGTGGAAGATTAAACAATATATGCATATACACAGGCTCTCTCTCTCTCTCTCTCCTCTCTCATGTATACACACACACACACACACACACACACACACAAACTATAACTAACTGATTCATAACACTGTTTGACTCATACATTTTTTGTGGTTGGAATAACTCTGTGCAGATTTTCCAAGCCAGCACTTTGCAATCTTTGCCAGTGAAGTACCCTATTTTGGAACATGTGGTGTCAGATTTCACAAACTGATTCAGATTTCCTAGGTCTTGTGTGAAAGTAGGTGTTTCTATTTGGGAATTACTGCCTAAGCAATGAATATTTTGACAAAATGCGATGCTTTTTTCCCCCTCCTTCAGCACATCCCTTGCTTAGTTAGAAACTGAAGAACCAATTACTAGTGTGGTTATCCTGAGTGTATTCTCACAAGTTTTTCCTCTCTGTGACAATGTTTCCAGGCTCTCTGATTATAAATGTTGCCAGGTATGATGTGTGAATCAATCCTATCTGTGCAGACACAGCGGAATGAAAGGTATTCCGGTGTAGGAGTGAAGTGCAGATGAATAATTCATATCTGACAGCATGCAGGATCCAGCTCTATCAGGCGATGCTCCACAGCAAGGAGGCCCTCAGAGGCGACTTCAATTCATCTACCTCTGCTCCTTGTGTTTCTGCTTGGGTGGCAGAATGGATCGTTTAAAATAAAAGAAGTGACAGTCAGTGCCATCATGTGCTAACACAGACAGAAAAACTGGGACGTATTCGTCATCACCAAACATCCATTCAACAAATGCTCCTGCGGGGCACTGGATGACAGAGGCCCCAGTGATTGCAGAGGACTACAGTCCCTGCCTCCGCAGAACACACCACTTTTACTACATGTTCATATAATAAACTTCGGTGCCTGATAAAAGAGAGAGCCCTCTGGAAGGCTATACAGACACAGTGCAGGTTTAGCATCCCAATGTCATGAGAGACTCAGGAAGTTCACAAGACATGTGCTGAGACATTGCTGGTGGGTGTCTACAGCTACCTTAATACACAGTAGAAGAGGATAGATGTTAGATTAGATGATGCCACTTACAAACCCTAAAGTGTTTATTGTATAAACATCTGCTGAAATTTTATCCAGTTTCCTTCCCTAGATGATTTTAGTAGGGGTAAAGGTGATTGTGATATGTCTTATATTAATATTCCCCATCATTGGGTTCATGTTCCAAGGCAAAGTCTAGGACTTAACAGCCTGTTTCCAGGAACTGATATCTTGCTCCACTATAATGTGTGACGTTGGGTTGGTGCTGGGGAAGGCTGAAGCTGAGCTGGCCGGCATCTGAATCACACAGCCTCAGAGACCTGCATTGTCTGGTTGATGGGCATTCCTGGCCCACTCCAAGGCTGCCAGTGATGCAGATCAAAGCTGGAGAGTCTCTCCCCAGTGCGCATGGCTCTGCTCATGGGCAGAGAAGATGGACAGCTTTGGCATAAGTATGCACATTCGCTCTCTGTCTGGTCTTCAGTCTAACCAATGAAGACCTTCTTTGAGCCCAGTTCCTTACTAACTTTTAGGTCCTATTCTCCAGAGAGTGGAGTCTAGCTGTACCTTCTACTGCCCAAATCTCAGGTCAGGGTGATAGAAATAGTTAGTGGGCTCATTACTATACTTCTAGCTGTTAACTCTATAGGTACCAACACAGGACAGAGTCATTGGGCCCAGGACTAGCATCAGGTTTTAAGAATACTAAGTCTGGTACTAGATTTTAAGTCTAACGCGGGAGTTTATTTCTTTCTTCCTTTTCAAATCAAGACTTTCTCTGCTGTTTGAGTTGAGGGAGTAGTGACACAGGTAAACTTTTCTTCCTAAGAAATACAGCATGGTATTCTTATTATATAAAACCAAGCTCTGTGGTCTCTCAGCCGATATTTAGCTCTGTGAGGAGGGTTTGTAGAGTGAGAAGTGGCTCACACTGAAAAGTCTGAGAGATGACTTGCAGGGCTTTTACACAGCTGCCACCTTACTCACAGTATCACATTTATAAATTTACCTCCATACCCCAAATGATGTACATAGAAAGGGCCAATTGCAAAGCATTTTCCAGAGTTTCGATCCATCTATATGCTAACAAGTTATGTGGGTTTGGAAAGAAATTATGCCTCTGCCTTTTCCCTTGTAAAAGGACTGCAAGAACTCACTGGGAAAAGACCACTAGAGTCACTAAAACAGTGTTAGCAACTTTGATATGAGAATTTGCTCTGTTCCCATCAAGTGACTAAACTCATGGCTTGTCATCCTTCCTGTGTTTGAATCCTGGCATATTCACTTTCCAGAGAGACGATATTGGGGAAAATTCTAGGAATTACGCCTTGATTGTCATTGTAAAACTGAGACAAAAAGTTCTTGTTACTGTGGGTAATTATAGCTGTCCAATTCTCCTTAAAGAGAAATTCTTGTTAGACTGTCTCAGAAACAGTTCTTCTCAGGCTTGCATCCCATGCTTCATTATCCACATAGGAAAAATAGTCCATTGATTGCTATTGATGGTGAGTCAAGATAAGATAAGTACTGAACTAGAAAATGGGCAACCATGTTACTGGTGTCCTTGATAAAAAGCAACCACATGGAAAAGATGAGGCAAAGCATGGTTGCATCAAATGTGGCAACAGACGAGAAAAAAACTGAAATTTGCTTGAGTGTATTTTCAAGGGCAAACTGAGTAACATTTAGTCTCTGCTGGTGACCTGTGTATGTGCACAACTGGTTACTCTGTGGTCTTCGTTCGTCTATATAACTTGGAAAAATAAAGCCAAAGCCCAAAACACTGCGTCATATGGTCAGCACTCTATAGGGAAGCTTGTAGTTGCAATTAATCTAGAGACCTTCTAAAGACCCCTAGGAAAAGTTTGCATTGCTCACATCCTCCTTAAAAGTCTCCTAATCTTTACAATCAAATTCAAATGCCTGGTGGTTACTTCACCCTTCACCCTTACCCTAAGCATTAGCCATTATTCAACACAGATGGGTAAAGGGTTCTAGGGGTTGGCTCTCTTCCTTTTGTCAGGAAGATGAGGGTCCTGGGGAAAAGGTTGCCCTTGCTTTCTCTCCTCAAAAGTTTGGTGGTTTGGGTTTTTTTTTTGTTGTTTGTTTTGGTTTTTTTTTTTGGTCTTCTTTTTAAATTTGATTTTTTATTTCAGATTCTGTTGACTCCTCCTTTCAAACTCCTAGCTTCAATTTTCCTGTCAGAATTTTCCTGGGGGAGGAGGAATTGTGTTGACCTTAGAGACATTAATTTTATATCCTCTATCTCAACCTGGAGGATGTTTGGCCCATAACACACCAGCATTCATGCTGACAACCTATACATTGTTCCAGGGTTGAATGCGATCTGATTGGAAATAACCTCAGTGGTGAACTCCAAATATCATGCTACAAAACAGAATAGAAAAAAAGAAAATGAGAAATAATCTGTCTCCGTGTTCTCTCTCCCTTCCCCCGCCCTATCTCTCTCTTTTTTCTGTCTCCTCTTTTCCCTCTCCCTTCCCTCCTCTTCCTCCTGCATCTCTCTTCACCCTTGCCTCCACCAACACACAAGTATACAGGCCTCCCATGCTGATAGTCCAGGAGAGTTTTCTTTGATTTTTAATTTGTCCCTACTTTTTAAACAAGCAGGCATCTTCCATAAATTCTGTGAACCTTATGCTCTGTGCCGCCCCTCCATCTCAAGCCACACATGCCTCTAAACAGCCTGTCTTTATGCATAAATTTTGGAGCGTAGGAACCTCAAGCTCATTCAAAATGGTAGCAGTGTTTGGCAAGATGGGAAAAAGGGATGCACTTAAAACTAATAAATAATCATCAGCCATTCCTACTTGGAAAATAGCTTTCTTGTTGAATGATATTTCAATATATATTATCATGGAATGAGGCTGCCATTGCTAATTTAAATGTGCCTTGCCATATAAATCTTGCAAATATGTACGTACACGAGTGCTAAATTACTCTCTGGGGTCGCCTTCTCCTGCTGAAATTACCTTAAGGAGAAACATATTTAGGTGACATTAGAGCCACTTACAGCAAAGGATAATGACCATGGAGGAACATCAGCCTTTCTCCTTGATATCTTGCCCCCTAGGCCAAGAGAGTGAGTGCACATGTGCTCCGAGCCCTATCTCCCATTCATAGGTCAGTTTTCTTAATGAATAGAGAAGCCCTGGAATTAAGACAAGGTCAAACTCCTCCTAATAGTGACCCCAGCCCCAGAAGAGACTCATAAACTAATCTACTATGTCTCTATATCTGAATTTCAATCAGGGGAAACAAATCTCTTGGAATCCTGTGTATGCCAGTGGTATTACACTGACCTTTGAATTACAAATAGATACTGAGAAAGAACTCCCAGGAGCTGGTAATATCCATTAAATAACAATTATGAAAAGCTGTTTGCCTTTTGGAATGGCTTTCCCCATAATGAGGATATGACCAAGCTGGGAGGCTGGGGAATGGTGTGACTCTGGTTGAAGCTGGTAATTCTGAATTATTCATTTGTCAAATGGAGAGAAATCCTCAAGGCTGCACTAGGAAGAGAAAGTCAAGGAGTCACTGGGGGCCTTTCTTAAGGCCAGGGTTTATATAGAAAGGGCTACAGGGACCCTGCTAAGAATCTAGAAGGATTAGCATAGAAATCTGGCTTCTTCCTTCAAGAGAATTTAAATTGCCCAGGTAGGATACAGTGTGTGTTTTGTTGTCAATGTCAGGTGTGCAAAACCTGAGCAGAAGGGTTGATACTACAAATTTTTCCTGTGATTTCAGTATTTATTATTTGCTTTTGGATCAAAAATATTACCTTCATTGTTTTGCCTAGTTTTTGTCTTGTTTGTTTTGTTTTAACATTAAGTTTTTAGGGCTTGTGAGGTGGTTCAGTAGGTAAAGGTGCTTGCTTCCAGGCCTGATGACATGAGTTCACATGGTGGAAGGATTTGGATAAATAGTCCTCTGTTGCCCATGCCCACCAAACCACACAAATAAATAAGCATATGCTTTTTTATAAAGGGCTTTTCAGTTAAACTACACTGGACAACTAGGATGTTGACATGTTTTATCTTTAAAACTAATTTAATTGATTACATAGGATTGTCTGTGTGTGTTTGTCTGTGTGTGTGTGTGTGTGTGTGTGTGTGTGTGTGTGTGTGTGAGCTTGCATGCTCATGTCTTTGTGCTTATGTGTATAAGTGCATATGCATTCTCTCTCCTCTCTCTCTCTCTCTCTCTCTCTCTCTCTCTCTCTCTCTCTCTCTGTGTGTGTGTGTGTGTGTATGTGTGTGTGTGTGCACGCGCGTGTGTGCACATGTGCGCAAGCATAAGTGTGGAGATCAGCAGTCAACTACTACTATTATTTCTAAGTCACCAGCCATCACTTTTGGTTTTTTTTTTTTTTTCTTTTCTTTTTTTTTCTTTTTTTGTCTGTTTGATGAAAAGTCTCTCACTGCCTGGAATTCACAGAAAAGTCCAGAATGGTTAGCCAGGCTGCCCCAGATATTGTTCTATCTCTACCAACCTAGTCCTAAGATTCCAATTGCGTGCCATCAGGCCTGGTTTTGTTGTTGTTGTTGTTGTTGTTGTTGTTGTTGTTGTTTGGAGGTTTCTGTTTGTTTTTATGGGTTTTTTGATGGGTTCTGAATATTGAACTCATGTACTCATTCTTGTAAGTTAAGCATTTACTGACTGAGGTATTTCCCCACCTAATTTTGAGGTTTTCCCTAAGATTTTTCTTCCTTTGATTGTGCCACATGGTAGAACCTAAGATTCTAGACCTTGGACTTGGATGTACCTGAATTGCATTCCCAACTTGGTTCCTAATATTACTGAAACACTTTGCTGCATTCGTCATATAACTCATATGAATAATAATGTTTAACCCACAAAAATAGAGAGAGCACAGGATATGTTTAATGCTTGCCCAAGCATTGGGCATATAGCAAGTCCTTTATAAGATGGATCTCTATTTGTTGTTCAGCTTTCACTGAAGCAAACAACAATCCTTAAGTTCCAGTGGCTTACAAAAGCAAATATGTAATTTATTCTTCACATTTTATGGTGGCTGTGGGCCCTCTGTGATTTTTTTCCAGGTTCTTCCTGGCTCAGTTGAGTCTCATGTGACTTAACTGAGCCAGAAGCTGTGTTCCAGGGCATGCTGCTGGCAGAGGAGAGGGCAGAATCTCAAGATGGGACAAAGACTGAGATGACTCAGTGTCTGCTCAACTATCCACCAGGCATTGATTGAAAAGTCACATGGCCAAACCCACCATCATCAAAGCAGTAGTGTGTGATGAGATGGAATGAGTAATGGCTAAAAATAAGCCAATATACACACCAGTAATTTGTTATTACTGGATGCTAGAATGTAGTCATAGAATGTTAAAGTTATTAGTTTGGGTGATGGTTAGGAATAAAAAAAATCACTGTGTTTGACCCACTATTAACATTCAACATTCTCCCTATAATTACTGACCAATGTGAGTTATATGTAATTTTAATGATCTCTATATTAATTATTCTAACAATCCAACAAAACTTATTAGGAGAAAAGCACATTCTATTGCAAATACATTCTTATGTTTACTCTTTTCACAATAGTATTTCAGAGTTGAGACAGAAAAAAAATCATAGATTTTCATTCTTCAATTACTGAAAACATTCGTTCTAGAAGAAAAGTAATTCTGTATGTAAATAAGTGTTATATTACTTATCTATTCCAGTGTGCTGTCACTTCACAAGTAACAGTTCATTTGCTAATAATCATAGCTCATATTATTGAGTAAATGAAATGTAACAGACCATATGACGGACTTCTAAGGGGTTTTCCTCCTTGATTGTAAACATATGTTAAGAAATTGCCACTACGAAGATCTCCAATTGTCAGATGGGAAATTGAAGTCTGCAGAAGAAAGGGGATTGCCCAAAGTGACTGAGAGAGAAAAAGACTATATAGAACATTCGAACTTACAGCCTTGATACAGTTCATATACCATACTGCCTTCTATGGAAACGCAGGATTAATCCTAAGAACAAAATATAATTGACTATTTATTTGGGGCAAGGTATTATTGCCATGCATTATGCATTAACTTAGTTTTTTAAAATAAAAAAAGCTTCCAGGGTAAGTGTGATCAACACTCCCACTTTACAGACTGGGTTAGTATCTTGGTCCCAACTGTGCCCCCACTAAGTGGAAGCTAGCTGGGAAAGAGGTCTTCTGCGGTCAGCGTTTACATGTTCATATTCTGTCTTCTCTCAGTGGCTTAAGACAATAGAATGAGAAAGTTATCCTGGGAACCCCACACTCACCATCATCTTTCAATTCACCTATGTGTGTGCTCTCTCCAGCTTTTATCTCAAAATCACCTCACAGGCAGAGATGTTAACACTGACTTCTTCTCCAACTTACTGTCTCGCTTGGATTTCCAAGTTTTTCCCCTTTGGTCACCATAACAACCTGCAACTTGCAATACACAGCTGGAATCATTATGGAGAGAGGCAGAAAAGAGAGGCTCTTGATGTATCTCCTCAGGGGTCCTCTGACATCTTTATTTCCTCCTGGTGAACTTTGGGCATCCTATGATCTACGACCCTGCCAATTAGACTGTAAATGGTACAGCTGCCTCTGCATCCCCCTGGCTCCCGGGATGTCTCTGTCTGCTTTTGTGCTCTCCTAACACCCAGCATTCCCCAAACCAGAGCAGGAGGAGAACCTAAGCGACGTTAAACATTCATGTAGAGTCAGTTAGTAGAAACATGGAGTGCTTCTACCTGTCAGTCCTCCAGCACAAAGGAACCACAAATTGCTGCAATCCAAAGGGCAGAAATCAAAGGCATTTAAAGTGTGACCTGTATCTGCTGTGCTTAGTGTGTGCTAACTAGATGGGTTATTTTGCTATTTGAATTCAGCTTCTCAATGGAGTATCAGTGGTGATCACAAGTCAGATTTGAGGAAGTCAAATCAAATAACATGAACAAAACAAAACATAAAGAAGTTGTGCACGTGTGTTCGAGAAAGAATTTGTCAGTGTGCTAAGCACAGGTCATATCCATATACAGACTGGATCGAATAGCCACTTCTTGAGATAGGAAAACTAAGACACAGCTCACACTGTCTTGTGTCAAGCATCTTTGCTCATCTCAGCACCCATAATACTAAGGAATATTGGCTTTTTAAACTAACTTCCAATGTATGTGAAGCTTTTTTCCTCAACAAAACACACACGTGTTTTGGCTCTCTGTGAGAGAAATTGTGTATTTCTAGAAACTTCACAATCTTCATTTTGTCCTGGCTATTCAGCTAAGGGACTCATTTATTTAAGCTGTAGTTTTATTTAAATCATCATGGTAAAAACATAAAATTACAGTTTGGGTAAAGTGTCAAGTTTCCCTTTTATAGCAAAGATTCATTTTCAGGTTCTTTACTTCAAACTAGTAGCACATTATACCAATTTTTAAATTTTTATTTATTTGTTCACTTTGTATCTTGAGTGCATCCTTCTCCCTCCTCTCCTCCCAGCCCTACCTTCCCATCCTAGTTCCCCTTTCTCCCATCCCCTTCTTCCCAGAAAAAGGAAGCTCCCCCATACCAACCTATGCTAGTACATCAAGTTGCATCAGGACCAAGTGTATCCTCTTCCACTGAGGCCCGGCAAGGCAGCCAGCTAGGGGAAAGATATCCAAAAGCAAGCAACATAGCTCATGTCAGAGACAGGCCCTGATCCACTGGCTAGGGGACCCACATGAGGACCAAGCTGCCCATCAATTACGTATGTGTAAGGTGCCTAGGTCCAGTACATGAATGCTTTTTGGTTGGTGCTTCAAGCTCTATAATCCCCATCGGCCTATTTCAGTTGCCTCTGTTGGTCTTCTTTTAGAGTTCTTGTACTCTCTGGGTACTTCTATCCTTCCCCCAACCTTTCCATAGGACTCCCCAAATTCTGCTAATGTTTGCTGTGGGCTCTGCATCTATTTCAATCCACTGCAGGATACAGCCTCTTAGGGCACAGTTATGATAGACTCCTGTCTACAAGCTTAGCAGAGTATCACTAATAATATCAGGTGTTGAATCTCTCCCATGGGATGGGTCTCAAGTTGAGCCAGTCATTGGTTGGATATTCCCTCAATCTCTGTTCCATGTTTATCTCTGCATATCCTGTAGGCAGAGTAAATTTTGGGTTGAAGGTTTTGTGGGTGGGTTGGTTTTTCCCTCCCTTCACTGGAAGTCTTGCCTGGCTAGGAGGTGGCCACTTCAGTCTCCATGTCCCCATTACCTGCTGCTAGGAGTCGCAGCTAGAGTCACCCCCATATCATCCCAGGAGCCTACCCTGTTATAGGTTTGCAGATTGTCCAAGAGATGCCGCCTCAGTTTCTCTTCTCTCTCCCAGCTCTCTCACCTCCCACTCCTGCTCTCCTCACATCTGACCGCCCCTTGTCTCCCTCCCCACACCCATCAGTTCCGTATCTTCATCCACTTCTGCTGTCTATTTTATTTCATCTTCTGAGTGAGATTCAAACATCCTCCCTTGGGCCTTAGCTTCTTTGGTCTGTGGATTGTAGTATGGTTATTCTATACTATATGGCTAATATCTACTTATAAGTGAGTACATACCATTAGTGGCTTTCTGGGTCTGGTTTACCTCACCAGGATGATATTTGATAGTTCTATCCATCTGCCTGAAAATTGCATGATTTCCTTGTTTTTAATAGCTGAGTAGTATTCCATTGTGAAAATATACCACTTTTTTTTTAATCCATTCTTTGGTTGAGGGACATCTGGGTTGTTTCCAGTTTCTGGCTATTATGAAAAAAGCTGCCATGAACATAGTGAGCAAGTGTCCTTGTAGTATGGTGGAACATCTTTTGGCTGTATGCCCAGGAGTAGTATAGCTCAGTCTTGAGGTAGAACTATTCTCAATTTTCTGAGAAAACTCCAAATTGATTTCTGAAGTGGTTGTACAAGTTTGTACTCCCACCAGCAATGGAGTCGTATTCCCCTTGCTCCACATCCTCACCAGATTGTGCTGTCAACTTGAGTCTTTTTAACTTCGCCATTCTGATAGGTATAAAATGAAATCTCAGAGTTGTTTTGATTTGCAGGGGAAAAGGCATAGCTCTCTGCTACTGTGCTTGCCAGGGGCCCAGGACTCTTAAAATGAGGGATGTGCTGAGGGCCTGGAATATATAAAATTATCTTTAAGTCAACACTGAACAGTACTTTAAAGAGAGCATGTCAACAACTCCACATTGCTTGCTGTCACCAAAGCTTGGAAGCACATCCTTTAACAGTGAAGATTTTCACATTTGTATGCAAAAAGGTGTGTGTGTGTGTGTGTGTGTGTGTGTGTGTGTGTAAAAAGTACTACATGCTTTTAATAAACTGCCTAGAGAAACAGCATGCCATGTTGTCCCAGATGCACACATGGCATTTATACTAATGTACTACAAAGGCTGTGGTGTCTTTTGTATATGAAATATTTTATTCTCCAATATATAGTTTTTTTGTCTTAAAATTTAAAATACCAACCATGGTGGCTGTGTTCTTAGCCACAAAGAGCAAAATGCTTAAGGTAGACATCAAATATGTCAACCAAAATACTGCCGCAGGTTTATTGCCTATGGAAACAAGAGCACACTGATCAGAGGCAGCCCTTTAATGAGACCCAGGGGAGCTGACTGACAGTATGCCTTCCAAGATGACCTCACCCTCTGGCATGTCTGGAATCAGAGTAGCATATTCACTCATCTGTGTGTTTCTTCATTGCTTCACAAATGAGCCCGTGCTAGATGCTTGACAGCGGTGACATCAACTCTGCGAATGCAAAGGTAATTAAAGGATCTACAGAGGAAGAGAATACATGTCTATGTTCAAATCCACTCACAGTGGCATTCACACCAGGCAGCTTTGGAGACAGATGCTGCAGTATGCAGTTATCACTTACTGGAAACAAATCAGAAACTGTGAAACATAAAAAATAAAGTTTGACATTAAGGTTGCTTTTGTAGGAAAATAAATAGAAAAAGAAAGTCATTCATTTGTGTTCTGATGATCTTCACTAAATGGGTAAGGGGTGAAGTTAAAGATACTTGCCTGGGGACTTAACAGTTGCCTTTTTAACTTTCCCATAATAACAACCCACCTGCCTCTGCCTCATTCATTCATTGAAGAACTGTATTGGGTATCCAGCGCTACTCCAAAGGCTGCCGTTAGTGGTAGGAGAAGGATGGACAACTCTCACACAGTTTATTTTCTGTTGGGAGATTTGAATAATGAACTAAGTGAGAGAATATGTATGTGTATATTTTCCACTATATAGTATAATCATGGAGCTAGTTGATTTGTAAAAAGTAAATCAGGTATGAGAAAAGGAATGATGGAGTTAGCTATTTTTTTAATTTACTACAATTTTTTCAGATTACATCCTGATTGTTATTCCTTCGCTTATATCCTCCCATTCCTATCCTCCTTCCCTCTTCCACCCTGTTCCCTCCCCTAGACTTCTGACAGAAGGAGACCCCCTCCCCCACTCTGACTATAGCCTGTCAGGTCTCATCTGGATAGCCTGCTTCCCCTTCCTCTGTATGTCCACTGGGCCTCCCCACCAAGGGGAAGTAATCAACTCGGAGGGGGCAGGCCGGCACCAGAGTTCATGTCAGAGTCAGTCCCTACTCTCCACACAACCGTGGAGAATGAGCTGTCCAATGGCTAGATCTGAACAGGAAGTCTAGGTTTACTGCATGCATTGTCCTTGATTGGTGCAACAGTTTGTGCAGGCCCCCTGGGTCCAGATCTGCTGTCCTTGATGGTCTCCTTGTGGGGCTTCTGGACTTTCTGGGTCTTTCCATGCCCCCCCCATCCTTCTATGCAATTCTCACCTGAACTCTAGCAGGGAGTCCCAGCATCTGTCCCAATACTCCACTTGGTGGAGTATTTCAGAGGATATCTATGTTGGGCTAATATCCACTTATGAGTGAGTATATACCTTGTATGTCTTTCTGGGTCTGGGTTACCTATACTCGGGATGATCATTTCTAGTCTCATCCATTTGCCTGCACTTTTCAAGATTTCCTTGTTTTTAATAGCTGAGTAGTATTCCATTGTGTAAATGTACCACAATTTCTTTATCCATTCTTCAGTTGAGGGGTATCTGAGTTGTTCCAGGTTATAGGTATTATGAATAAAGCAGCTATGAACATAGTTGAGCAAGTGTCTTTGCTGTATGGTGGAGCATCTTTCGGATATATACCCAGGAATGGTATGGCTGGGTCTTAAGGTAGAACTGTTCTGAATTTTCTGAGACAGTACCAGATTAATTTCCAAAGTGGCTGTACAAGTGTGCACTCCCACAAGCAATGGAGGAGTGTTCCCCTTTCTCTATATCCCTGCCAGCATATGTTTTTGATCTTTTTATTGTTTTTGAGTTTTTGATCTTAGCCATTCTGATGGGTATAAGATGGAATCTCAGAGTGGTTTTGATTTTCATTTCCCTGATGACTAAAGACGTTGAGCATTTCTTTAAGTGTTTCTCGGCCATTCAATATTCCTCTGTAGAGAATTCTCTGTTTAGCTCTGTACCCCATTTTTTAATTTGATTATTTGTTTTGTTGGTGTTTAATTTCTTGAGTTCTTTATATATTTTGGATATTAGCCCTTTGTCAGATGTGAGGTTGGTAAAGATCTTTTTTTCTGTAGGCTGTAATTTTGTTCTGTTGACTGTGTCCTTTGCTTTATAGAAGCTTTTCAGTTTCATAGGGTCCCATTTATTAGTTGTTGATCTTAAAGCCTAAGATATTGGTGTTTTGTTCAGGAATTTGTATCCTGAGTGAACTATTTTAAGTGAGACATTTCCGGGCCTGGGAAGATGTCACAGTGATCAAAGGAACTTTCTTGGCCACCTTATCATCTGAGTTGGATCCCCAGGACTTTCATGATCCCTTTCAAGTTGTCCTTTGACCCCCATATGCACAGTATGGCACATGTACCCCACTCATACAAATAAATAGGTATTAAAATATGTAAATGAGACAGTTTTGGATAGCTTCCAGAGAGGTGACATTTCAGAGACCAGATGAACAAGAGTAGAAGTCACTTGCATTTACAACAAATAAGGTTTTCAGGTTGTGGGTGAGAAGGAGAGATGAGAACAATATAAGTAGAAAACCTCAGAGGTGATCATTTTTGTGGTAACCCTGAAATATCAAGGCCAGCATGGTTTCAGTGAAGCTGAAGGCAAGTTACATCCAGTAGGACTTTAGAAGAACAGCTAGGTGACAGACTGGGGTTTCATGGGAGGGTTCTGAATGACTGTGTGCAAAACTCATGTATTATATATTATATCATGAATAATTCTGGCATGGAACATGTATTCTGAAAGAGTAGAGATGTTGAGAACTATTGCTTTAGGTAACCCCAATGAATGTGTTCAAAATAAAGGGAGAGACATGGCACAGAGAGCTTTTATCCTCAACTACATTTAATATTTGTGTGGCTAGTCTTCAAAGTTACTTATGCTCCAAACAAATTAATAAACCAGCTCACTAAATAGCATCGCGTTTGTATCCACAATTGCATGGTTTAATGAAAATATGATCCTTGGTGGCTGTAATGAAGAACAGGGTATGCAGATAAGTGAAAATACAGTTTACACTTTGGCTTTCTGACTTGCCTAATGCTTAAAATCTGGAAATAATCCAACCAATTTCACATTATTCCCCTTCTTATGCAACTTCCCACCCAAGAAACTATGGCTTGATTCCATTTCTAATGAATCTAACTTTACCAGGATTTTCCCAGAATGTCTCTAATGACACCTTCTGCTTCCACTTGGTGCCAGCCGCCGTATGGACCACAAAACTATTGTGAAGTTGAATCAAGTAGGGTCGTTCATCGAAGCCACATAAAAATAAACAGTCAAAATTGCCTGTTGGTCTCAAGAGACAGTTAAAGATAGCTTCCCTTTTAATAAGAAATGATATTACTTCTGGAGCATATTGTGTTTCTGTTCTGAGTCACCCAGCTGCCACGTCGCCTTTATCATCTGAAAACCCACAGCTCTGCTGATGCTGGCAGTCCTCCTGCGGGAGGCTGGTAACAGGTGCTTGAGAACACTTCAAGGTGTAAGGCTGGACCAAGCATCAGGACAAAATTTTGACTTAGCTAATGCCTATCCTCTTCTCTTCTCTTCTCTTCTCTTCTCTTCTCTTCTCTTCTCTTCTCTTCTCTTCTCTTCTCTTC
>OU015745.1:135443173-135462609 GCA_907169655.1 Acomys percivali | reverse complement strand
TGTTTGAGTGTCTGACACATGTATCAAGGTGCCCCCAGAGGCCAGAAGAATGTGTCAGTTGCCTGAAGCTTGGAGGTATAGGTCCTCCTGCTGCTGAGAATCAACCTTGGGTCCTCTGAAAGAACAACCAGTACTCTTAACTACTGAGCCATCTCTCTATGTTTTTATTTGATAACAAAATACTCTGACTTGTTAATTTAATAATAGTAATTTCTATGCACTGAAATACGTTAGGGGGTATAAGTTATTTAAAAATCACTTTCATAGGTATCATTTCCACCAAATTTTATGATCTCTCTATAATGTTAACATGAAAGTCAGGTATAATTGTCTCTGTTAAAGTTTACCCAAAAAGTCTGTTTAGAGAGATCAATTACTAACCAGGGTCATTTTTGGAAGAAAAACAAGGTTTGTCATTGTCTTCCCAGTGCCAACACTATCCTTCAATTCCCATTAATTCCTTCTTTGTGTTTGTACATTTACTTGTATTTCAGGTTTAAATCATTATTATGTCAAATAACTGTCAGAATTTGGAGAGCTGTGCTAAAATGCACTTTTGACTTTTCCAAGAGAAAAAAAATTTTTTGCAAAGAATGTTAGCAAGGTGTGTGGAATGTGGTCCTTTCCCTAAAGCTCACACACTTGGCGGACAAGTACAGGTGAATTATAAATAATGTTTTGAAACAAGCTTGTTCAGGAGCGCTACAAGTTCTATGAGTCTCTACTTTGTGCATACATTTGAAAGCAATCATTTAAAAACTTATTTTGTAATTTGGCTAATTTGCTGGCGTTCCTGTCATCTATTTAGCTGGTGGTTGCTACATTTTTAAGGAAATCAAATCCTTGCCAGCAATAGAAGGCTGCTTTGCTTCTCCCTCTCAGTCTAGTGCCCTCCTTAAAAAAGAACAGGAAGCTGGAAGGTGGTAATTGAAGGAAAAGGGCAGGAGACAGGGAAGGAGTGAAAGGTAGAGACATAAGAAGTAAAACGGAGGGAGAGGGAGAAAGTTCTCTACTGAGGACACTTTTGCCATGGGTATGGTGACAAGCATCAGTAACCCTAACAACTGAGAGCCTGAGACTCTAAGGTTGTGAGCCTGTGGCTAGCCTGTACCACGTAGTGAGGCATTGAGTCCAAAATTAAAGGATAAAAATCTGGCCAAAAAAAAAACACCCTCAATGGCTATACCCCAGAGAAGAGCCTCCATGTGTGTTGGAACTGTAAATGATGGAATTCTAAAGGACACTGTTCTCATGAGTTCTATTGTAATTAACTGCCTCCAGGAATGTCAGAAGCTAGGACCACACAACATATCGCTATCCAGGATATACAAAGGCAATTGCTCTGTGCTCATGCAGTCTGGCTAAACTTTATTAATTACTATGTTATGTTGCAACATAGCATTTAATTATATTTAAATACAATGACATGTTATGTGTATTTTAATGACTTACTCTCTCTCTGTCTCTCTGTCTCTGTCTCTCTCTGTCTCTGTGTGTGTGTGTGTGTGTGTGTGTGTGTGTGTGTGTGTGTGTTGGGCCACTTAGCCACTTACATAGACTACATGTCATTTTTAATCTGAATATGAAGGAGAGGGTCACAAAGGGTCCCATGCAACAGAGATACATTCTTTTACAGAATAGTAGGAAGCAACACCATTAAATAAGCTTGATTTTATTCAGTGCTATGAGATAAAAGAAGAAATTATCCCTTCTATATCCTAGGCTGACTTGATAAAAATGTAAGAGTAGATGCCCTTTCTTTCCCAAGCAAAGTGATTACTCTCTATGCTATAAACTTAAGTTCAGCAGGTGCTGCTAATGGAAATGTTTACATTTGTAATGTCATTGCATATCAAGACACGTCATGCATAGGAATGGGTGACTTTGCAACTCATGGCACAACCTAGCAGTGAGCCAGCACTCTGCCTCCAGAAGCCCATGCATCATCTTGCATCGAACTATGTGAAGGGAATGTTCTGAGCTGCTATTTAATTCACCATAATGGACATTTTGGTTATAGTTAAATCAGAAGCATCACCATCAGCCACTCAAATTATACCCATTTAGCTTTCATTTATGGAGTGCCTCCTGCGTACCTAGGGCGAAACTTGCTTTTAGCCATGCTCTGGGATTTCACACATTCGGAGAGCTGTGCCTTTTAGGAAATTACTTCTTAGTGGCAGGGGATGACAACCCAGTGGTCTTAAAGAGTAAATGTACCTTCAGGAAGTAATTTTCTCACCTTGCCCACAAGAAATTTCCAATAATGATAGTCATGAGTAATTTTCTAACATTGAATTTACAATTCCATCATGTTTCATGGGAATGCTCTATTTCACAAGCGAAACCAAAGGAAAAGCCCTGTATCCCAATAAACTCAAATGTAGCATCTACAAAATCACTATAGATAGATAGATAGACAAAAAGGTAGATAGATAGATAGATGATAGATGGATACATGATAGACGATAGATTGATTAGATGATAGATAGATATAGATAGATGATAGACAGACATATACACTTATGAATACTTCCATTAAATTTACACATGTAAATGTATACTACTATACAAAATCGTCTCCAAGTTATAAGTGGGTAGAATCCCAAAGTTTTATCTAAATGAGTTTTCTAAAATTGGAAATTCTTCTTTTCCTTGTATGTAATAAGTGACAGCTTTATTTGTGGAGATTATAGTTATCAAAATTATAAATAAAATACTTTTATACCATCAATTTGAATTTCCTATAAATAACCTAAAAATCTGAAGTATGTACCATTTTTGTTTGTATATACTTCCCATTTCATAGCTATGTGCCTGTAAGTGTAAACTTTTGTGTGATATGAATACAGTTTCACAGAAGTAATACACATGTTTCACACCATCATCTCTTTTTTAAAAAGATTTATTTATTTACTTATTTATTATGTATACAATGTTCTGCCTGCATGAACACCTGCTTGGCAGAAGAGGGCACCAGATCTCATTATAGATGATTGTGAGCATGTGGTTGCTGGGAATTGAACTCATAAACTTTGGAAGAGCAGATCATGCTCTTAAGCCTCTGAGCCATCTCTCCAGCCCTCACACCATAGTCTTATTCAATAATTAAGACATTTATGAGATTTTTCCTGAAAACTTTTCAACAAATATGTTAAATTCCAATCTGTGTGTTCTTCCTACTCACAGTATTTGTTAAACTCACCTTTTTTCTGTTTTCCTGTCTTTCCATCTCTTCAGTAGTCAATGTATCTCCAAGATTTTTAGTTGCTTTTTCTAGATTATTACAAAGCACCACTAATTGCCTTTTAGCTCAGAGTAAGTGCCCCTTCTTTGCTAAGGTTGAGGATTCTTTAAAATCTTTGAGGCTCACTGCTAACATAGCTCAACTATGTATATTGACTGCAGCAGGCATATTAAATTACCTGAACCATATTGACTGCATCGGGCTTATTAAATTACCTGAACCACACCATTTACATTACCCCCACTTTGTTTCCTTCTTCCTGCCTCTACCCGCGGTTACTTAACAAATAGCCTTTCAGTGTTCCTGACTTCACCTGTAAATAAACTCTAGTCTTCCTAATACCGTTCCAGTTCCCCTGCAGTGCCATAGTGAGTGCTCCATTCATTTAGAGCAGATCAGCTTAGTAAAAACCTACTCCTTTCCCCTCTGCTTTTAGGATCGTACAAAGAGAAGGATGGGTCTAGTGGAGAACAGGGTCCAGTCTCCACATCTCACAGATAGTTGTGGCTTTTCACGGTGCTGAGAATAGGACTCCATCTCCTCATGTGTGTGGAGTCTGGTACAGGTTTTCTCTTTGATGAGAACTTACAGCACTCTCTAGATTTAGTCACTTTGCACTTATCTGTTACTGGATCACCTTGGCTTTGGCCCCTGAAGGCTTTGACATCTCTCTTGTTCCTTTATGCAGTTCTACATACTTTCTCCACTCAACATCCAGCCTGAACCCTTTATTCACTTGTGCTTTGACCCATGGCTGCTTCTTGATATTTATGTGACCTCCTCAAATGACCCAGTGTAAGCCTAGAACCTCCCAGATGCTCCCCATTAAGCAACTTCTTATCACATTCTACCACCACCTCTTAAAATGATTACTCATTCAGAATAGATGCCTCTAAATAGAACACAAATCCCCCAAAGGAAAACTCTGGTTTCTTTGCTTATTGGAATATCTAAGATTCTGGAATCATATTTCCTAGAGAGCATTCGTTAAATAACTTGTGAATCATCTGAGTATGCTCAATGAGTTAATTATCATGATTTCAGTCTTTATGTGTGTATCTTAAGCTACCTCCATAGTAGTATCTCTTTTATATACAATAACAGAGGGCCCTGATAGGTATGCCTTCTGGTCTACTTCCTCCATCCAGCAGCCTCTGTTTATCTATGAATTTCACAAATATTGTAGTTTTGAAAAG
Source organism: Acomys percivali (assembly GCA_907169655.1). Taxonomy (NCBI): domain Eukaryota; kingdom Metazoa; phylum Chordata; class Mammalia; order Rodentia; family Muridae; genus Acomys; species Acomys percivali. The sequence continues at coordinate 135,458,166 of OU015745.1, read as the reverse complement.
CAAACATAGTCCACAAGAAGCAATAATTCTTATAAAAATGACATTGCTATTTTACTAATATAATTTCCAATTGTCTCCCAGCAATGCTCTTGTTCCCACTATGCAGCTCTACATACATTCTCCACCCAATACCCAGTCTGAACCCTTTATTCACAAATGTCTGCTGTCCATGCCCATCCTCCATTCAAAATCTCTAATGAACAGAAAATACATCTAACCCTAAGTAAAGACAGAATTTTTCCAGAGAAACCTTTGTAATAAAGGGATGTTGAACTAGGAGAATAGAAGCTACCGCAATATAAATGAAGTTTAGATAAGAGGTCTTCAAGGAACTAAGAAAACGGGCAGAAAGATATCTTTTCAATTATAAACAGGAGTAATCCAGGCTGGAAAGAACCATTATTGAGAGGATGGGAGGATGCTTTAATGGACAAGGGAGCAGAAGTTGTATTTCCCCAAGGGTGATTTTCAGAATGCGTTGTGGGTTGACATTATAATTAGAGGTAAATTATGTTCAAGATGCTGGAATGAAAAGACACTGAACTAAAGTCTAGATGAGTTAGATTTAGACATCCTAATCCAGTTAGTCTATGGGAACAAATATTTAAACCAATCACTTGGAAGACAATGAATGGATGTTTGGTTGCCTGTGTCTGGCTTTCTCTTAGGTAAATAAGAGGATTACTCACAATCAATAGCCAATTTATATTGGGATGAGTTGATCTGTTGTCAGTATACCAATCCAGAAACTCAAATTTTAGAGAGTTTCTATAGTCACACTTCAAGATACAAGGTTCATGTCAATTTGACCATAGTCATTTCCAAGGGCATTTTGGTTAATTCAAAGTCTGCATGTAGCTATGTTCTCTGGTTTCCCACTACGTCCTAAAGTCATCTGCCACACACTTGATGTGCTTCCTGTCCTTCTCAGTGCACACTAGATGTGTTCTTGTGCCAACATTACATTGTCTTAGCTTGAAAACTTTGCATAAAGTTTGATTAATTAATAGAGACTGAGAAGTGCTTTATTATAGGACTTTATAGATAACAAGGACCAAATGAGATATGAAGGATAACTTTTTTTTTAAAAGGAGTAGTCAGGCCTTCTACTTAGTTCCTAGCTTTATAAGTCAACAACGAAGTGCATAAATCACTCAGAATTACAACTAAGTCACTGGTGACTTTATGCAAACATGCGATGTGCTAAAGCATAACCTCTCTGTCATGTAACAATGAACTAAAACTTAGGCCACAGGGGAGACAAATTCAGCCATGCATTGCGATAAAAATGTTAATGGTGGAGGAAATCTCTAAATATCCTGGAAACACCAAAAAGAGAAAAGAGTCATTAATTATGTTGTTAGAATAAACACATGATTTGTGTTCCAAAACTGAATAGACTGAATTAATCAAATGTCATGGTGACATTTCTAATAATGATTGCGCTCTACAGATTCCATTAGTAGCTCTACCTGCCAAGAAAAAGCTACAGTGTATCAATTAAGTAAACAGGAAATTGTCTTCCTCCTCTTCTCCTCCCCCAGATAGCCCATGCATCTTACTGATTTGGTGAGTCCTAGAAGCTTTGAAAGCTAAGTAAACATTTACGTAAGATTAATAACTCCCTCTGCCTCCCCTGAGAGCCCCAAGTCACTCTATGCCGCTTGACCCTGGATTTATCTAGTATCTTTTTTTATAACAAGTTTTGTAATGATAAGAACAAATTAAAAATGGCTTAATATGTCAGAAAGGATCATGGGTTTCTAATACAAAGTCCTCCGTGCTAATAAATGCACCTGCGGTATGCCCAAGATTAATGGAAAATGTCTTGGCAGAAATCATTTGAGCACTGCACTTGCCTGGCTATACTTATAGATCATCTTAGAATCACCTGCTTGAGCACAGACAATGATATCATAAATATGTATATGAAACTAAATTTAAATCTTAGGAAAGCAATATCCATTCATTAAAGAGGAGGAAACAAACGCATGACAATGAATCTCTGTAAATGAAAAGGCTGAATGTGGAGATGGAAAGGAACTCCCAGGCTCTGGTACCTGTGGGTGTGAGGCTATCATTACTCAAATCTAAGGTGCACATTATTGCGTCTTTCCAACGGAGCACTCATGTCTCAGGGTTCAGTGGGTATTGATTCAGTCTCTGTACACTGTCTCTGAAAACGGTAGACTCTCAAGAAACTTCCTGTATCAAAAGACTCTTGCTGCTGTTAGGTGCTCTCCCCCTAGAAAGTGAAGTTAGAAGTGTCCAGTGAGCTGCCTCATTTGGTCACATACAACAGAATCATCTTTGTCCTGCTCCAACACGTCTTGTTTCAAAGGAAACTTAATCAACTATGGGGGAGTCCCAAAGATTTCTGCACTAAGACTCTATTTTTTTTAAAACAGAACAAGTGAAAGAAGCCAAATAGAAGAAGAGCTCACATTTGCTTTCATGTCTATGAAGTTCATGAAAAGGCAGGATATAACTTTGGTGGAAAAATCAAAGCAGCACTGTAGTGAGCAGAAAGTGACAGCAACAAAGGTATAGGCATCGCATCAGCCAAAACCTATAAAAATGATTTTATTTGGGAAATATCTTTTCATATATAATTAACTTATGTATTTTTGAGGAGAGATTCATGTCCCAGTACTCAAATGAGCTTAAATGATTAGTATGTTTATTAGGAACACACAAAGAAGAGACTAGGGAAAAAGTTAAAAAATAAATAAATAAAAGAACATTTGACTTTGACAGTGGAGGGTGAAAGTAGAGTGACTTGGGCCATAGGCCCAGGCATGCTTGCAACCAACATGAACAGGCAAAGGCAATGTATCCATAGAGCCCCCAGAGGGAGTGCAGACACGTGGATGAATACCACATACCTTACTTATTGCCTCTAAAACTGTAAGAGAATAAGGTGACTTTATTTTAAGCCACCAAATTATAGGACAAAGTTCACTGCAAAAGATATAGGAAGTATTTTCTGTAGGGGAGTTACTTAAAGAAAGGAGGGTACAATAAGGCTCTAACAAAAACTGCATGTGTTATAATCTTGACTGACTTGCAGCCACACAGAATTTTTTACCTCAATGACAATCACCAAGGGAGTTTCCGAAGAAAGAAGTTTATTGGGATACAGTTAGCCATGGGGAAAGCAGGCCACGTACGTGGAAATACACAAAACCCATTAACTTCTGGACCGACTTAAGAAGGTTGGCTCAGGGGCATGTTCTTAAAAGCAAAAACTGAGGAGGAGAAGAGCATACTTTAAAATAATAAGTTTTGGCCACACGATTAGAATAAGGGGTGTCTTCAGTCTGAGGTTCAGCAGGTAGTGGTAAGGGTCTATGTTTCTGGCAGGAATTTGTAGAAGGCAGTGGCCTCTGGAAGCTTGTGGTCCTAGGAGGTCATGTGTGGCAATTCCTATTAGGCAACTGGACACAAGCTTGCTTCCTCTAGAGCCTCTTGATCTTCTGGCTTTTCTCCTTGTCATACTTAACTCAGGTGACTCCACTTTGATTCTAAGAAGTGACATATTTCTTTCACAGTGATACATAGAACTGTCAGGATGAGTGCCCCATGAGTATGACATCTCTTGACACCGAGCATGACCATGCACACTATAACAAGCTTTCCTGACAGAAGGATTGCTGTAATTACAGTGAAGAATTCCTGTCACCTGGTGACATGAGAGCCATCTTAATTACATCACTCATATTTGTGGTGAGGCTAGTGTTTGCAAACCTACTGTACTGCTGCTTGTATGCAGGTGGAGTTCATGTAATTATATACAGTCCATGATAACCGATAATGATAGAACTGTGACTGTTACATGTTTATGTTAGTACTCTATCCATCCATCACTCTTTAAGGGTGTGTGAGAAAATTTTACTGTAAAACAAAATAATATGATAGAGGGGCAGCTGCATCCTATCTCTCATGTTGACTGCACCTTCTGATTGCTTCATTTTTCTTCATGCTGTATTTAAAACTCATGTTTTGCTCACCAAAGCCCAGAACAGAAACAGTCTGCACCAAACATGAACAATGTATAGCCTGCTAGTTTGTATAAATACATCCTACGGTCTGTATGCAATACAGAGTAGCCTACCAATACATTTCTCAGGACACACCCCATTATGAAGAGACATTTCTATATAATAACATAAAATGAGCTCATTTTAAAATGTAAAAATGGGTCTTCCAAGTCCATCCTAAGCTTTCAATAGACAATCATCCTTAGATAGTGGTGCTTAGGATATTCTCCTTATAAAACATATTTTGCCAGAAAGTATTTTTAGAACTATAATCACAGATTTTTAAAGTACACCAGAAAAAAGTGATATATATATATATATATGCTTGCTTGCACATGAATGTGCAGGTCAGAGGTCAAGATTGGGTGTCATCCTCTGTCATTGTCCATCTAATAGTTTTCAGCACAGTTGCTCTTACATTTACACGTTTGGCCCTGCTGGCTAGCCATAAAGTTCCAGGATCTGCCTGTTTTTGTCTTCCCAGAATTGGGTTGGTGAAGTATGTTTTTACATGTCTTTTGGGGATCAGAGTCACTCAGGAGTCCAAGCTTATATAGCAAGCACCTTCCTAGCTGAGCCATCAACCCCAGCCATGTTTTCTAGTTTGCAATTCAACATTTCCTTTGCATTGTGGAGCTGTTTCAAGTGTGACATGTAAATCAGAGGTGATGAGAAGGCACAATTTGGGACTGTGGGAAGAAATTATACTCCAGGCACATAATTTCTTCCCCATTCCCTTGATGCCATGTTCGTATAAACATTGTCTCCAAGTATTTCCCCTTGCCTCGTGTTTGACAATGTGACAGCATGACAAAAGCAGTAGTGATCCAGTTACAGGATGCTGAAATGCATTATTAAGGTAGATAGGAAATCTATAGGACACTTATACTGCAATTAAAAGCAATATCTAACCATCGGAAACAAGCTGCCAACCTGAAACCAGTCAACAATCTGAGGCTGAGCATCGCAGGGACGCTTGCCTGAGTCCTCCCCCACACTCCCTTGGAGCTGCTTGTTTTCCAGGATGCTTTGATCAAACTCCTTCCACTTCCCCTGGTCCAGGCAGAGATGCTCCAGTGAAGTCTCTACATTTCAGGCAGATTTACCTTAGCAAAGTGAAATGATGCCTTAGGCGACTGCTGGGGTATTTAACATCATGAATAATTCAGTGCAGAGCACCTAGTTTCTACTCAGAATTTAAGTATTTTCCCGAATTGTCTGTCATCCTATATTTTTCTGTCACTGTGTTTGTAAATATTCCAATAATGTTATCATACAATAGTGAATACACATGTGAAAGATGGGTAAAGTTAACTTTATGTTCTAAGTATATAAATTTTAGAAGGTCTTCTTAAGCTCATGATCGTGGTTAGAAAAAAATGGTATTGCTAAATGTGATTATGCCCAAATAGAAGTGCAACAGAAAGAGTTCATCTAATGGTAATTTCAACGTAAACAGACTCTACCTTCTACCTAATGAACTATCCACATATTCAATTTCATTGAATACCCATAATGAAGATGCAATACCTACTTTGAGATAAGTATAATCAGCCTCATTTTACAGATGAGCAAATTTGAGGTCAAAGAAGTTGGATAACTTGACCAAGAACATGAGGCTAATGAGTACCAAAGCTGAAGTTCAGTTGCACTTACTGAAAAGCACTTAGTGTTATAAAGACCAAAATTAGGTGCAAGCTCCTTGCCCTTGCACCCTGCAGGTCACAGCCATATATGTCATTAACCTTTACCAATCAGAACCCCTCTGCCTTGTCAGCAAGATTGCGCCAGCAAAAATTAAACCATGAAGATGTTGCTTTTTATAAGGTCACGTCGTTGAAAAGATATTATCACAGTAAATGAGTGGGGCTTTAAGAATCCAGTTAATTTGGCTCAGCCACTGAGCTGATAAGTCATTTGAGAGAAAGAATATTAAATAAGAACATTCACTGGAATACACATGGCATATTCGTCACCACCAGCCACTCCCTTTGTCTGTATCTCTTTGCATGCATCAGTTGCATGCATCAACCTAAAGTTCTCAACCTAAAGTTTTCTTTACACAGGTTCACATCATCTTGTCAGCGAAGCTAAGGGAATGTCTCAGCGGGTAAGGGGCTAGTTGTGCAAGCCCAAGTTCAAAACATAGAATCCACATAAGAAAAGTGTGGTAGAATATACCCAGAATTCCGTGACTCTGAAGTGGAGACAGAAAGATTTCTGTCACAAACTCAGGGAAAGACATGATGTCAAAACATAATGACATAGAGGAGCTATAGAGGAAAACACCAGATGCCAATCTTTGACATCCACATTCATGAACCCTGATGGGTTGAGCACACACAAACCACACACACACACACACACACACACACACACACACATACACATGCACGCATACATGCACACACACAAACCACACACACAAACATACATATGCACGCACACATGCACATACACAAACCACACACACAAACATACACATGCACGCACACATGCACATACACAAACCACACACACACACACACACACACACACACACACATATGAACACACTCCCTCTGACTGAAATAACCAATACAAACACACACCAGGAAAAGATCAATTATAGAACTTTGTTCCTCTGCAGTGTTCTTATCTTCATAATTCATGTCACTATCTGCCATTGAAGACCACGGGTTCCTCATGCAGACACACGTCTGCTTTCTCCAAAATATTTTACCGTGCAAAAAGAATAATATTTTTTGATATATCCCATCTATGTCTTGCAGCATTAAGAAAATTTGGCATTTTCTTTTCAGATAAATAAAATGTAAGAACAGATGCTACTTTGGGCATTGAAAGTAGTTTTTGGCAAATTAGGAAACCCAACATTTCTGGCTGTTTTCAGAGACCCACCCTTAAGCCCAGCTTGTCCTGGTATCACCTAAGCAATTTATCTGTGGGTTGGGGAACACAAAGACGAAATACACAGGCATATTTTCTGGAGCCATTATCTCATAATTCACATTGGAATGTTTCACAGATGGGGATTTCAAAACTATTTCCTCCAAATCATTTTAATTTGCTATCATTTCCTTTCTTTGTGAAGTCCTCTCAATTAATCATACAAGAAATAGGAGTGTTAAAGAATAAACACTCAAATCCCAAGGGCACACTGCTTAGATGGGGCTAAAATAGCATTTACTCCATAGATGCTGAGACACAAAGTCAAGGATTTTTCATCTGTGAGCCCATTTGTGTTTAATAACTCATTTGCCCCACCGGAAGTCACTGACCTGACAATATTAGGTTCACTTTTGTCATACTATACTTAGGGAAGAATGGAATAAGACAGAGGAACGGTCATCAGATGCCATTCTTGATAGGGTTTATGTAGCATAAAATTTTATGGAAAGATTATTGATCATTGGGTAGATTCATTGCATCATAAATCAAATAATTTCCCCTGGGGCTTAAATACACACAGAAGAGTTCTGATAAGAGCTGGCACGAGAAGGGCACACTAGCGCTGTCCATCAGTCATCTTTAATGAGCAAGTTCCAGTATCTGTAAAAAACAATAACCTGTTTGTTTGTTGAGAAGCAACGAGTTACCTCACTTCAAGGAAATGGGCTTGAGAGTTGATTTTCAGAAATGTTTTTCAGAAACCATTTTCGAATTTTTAAAATCTATATTCAATAAAGGGTAGACTAAAGCCAAGAACATTGGCTTCACTCTAGTCTTTGGTTCCAGTGTGGTGACAATACCTCCTTAGTTTTTCTTTCTTTGTTTGTTTCCTTACTAAAATAAGAGTATTTCTGCTACTACAGAGCATTGTTAGAAGTGTAAAGCGATGTGCTTGGAGATCTATGCTTTGCATTCACTAGGACCAAGAACAGATATAAAGCTGTGAACAGGAAGCCAAGGGCCAGCTTACCAAATTCTGTTATCAATCTTACTCATGACTTTATTTAACTGAGACAGAACAGCACCCATGATTTTCATGTATTTATTCCTCTTTTACTGATAAAGAATATGACTTTCAAGGTCACTGGATAATTTTCTGATAGTCAAACAGCTTGTGTATTGCTGACCCAGTATCTCTGTTCCACACCTGACCTCTATCCACCTATCTAAGCCCAATGCACAGGAATCCTTTGTCATTCTTCCTGCTTCTATACCCATTATCCAACCACAAATGTCTGCGGATTGATTTTTAAACAGCATTTCTACTGCACACTGCCACCAGAAGTAATTTGGGAGAATCTCCAAGTGTCGGCACCATCTGCGCTAGTATTCCAAAATGAGAATCAGAGAATGTTTCACCCATGGTCCTCTACCACTGGCTGCAGCATAAAGTCAAACTCCTAATAGTGTTATTGGACCACCCAGATATTTTATTTCTCCGCAACTTCAACAATATCTCGAAACCTCTTAACATTGGATGAGACACAAATTCGAACTTTCAGTTTTCCAAATGCCCTTTCTTGTGGGTATTTTCAGATGCCAAGCACTGTGCCCCAAACGCTTTCCGATTATTTGTTTTATCTTTCTCTAATGGATCATTTTGATCCTGCTTAGAGAACAGTTCACACATTCTGAAAATGTGGTACCTTGATGAACATCCTCAGCAGCACCTGACAACTAGTTAATGAAGATTCTGAGGTCCACAATGCCTCCTGACCCAGAACACCTGGCAGTTTGTACCCAGGAGGTCCTGATGCTGGGGAAAGCATGATGCTTCCTTGTAGCTAAGCCCAGAGCCACAGGGAATAACCTAGGAAACATGGAGAAGACCTCAAGCCATAGCTCATTGCTAGAGGGTTGGGGTGGAACTAAGGAATCAGAAGATTCTACTCTCGCTGCTTTCTTCCTGTTTGATGCCCCCTAACCTGACTACAATGCTGTACAATGCTAGTTTAAGTAGGCTTATTCTTTCTCGATAGTTAACCTCTGTATTCCTTACTGCTGGACGTGCTTGGTAGATAAGGCTTGTAAAGGCAGAGGCTGCAGTCTAAGCAGAAATCCGAACCAGGCCAGTGACTTAGAGCTATGAAGAATTCAATTAAAAAAATATGAAGAAGGTGAATATTAACAAGCTCTTTGCCTGAGACCCCAGACCAGTAAATACTGGAAAGAGTGACAGTGATTGCTTCTAGTGCAAGCAGCAGTTCACTGGAACAAACAACATGAATGATCTTATTTAGAAGCCTTTGACAACTTCTAAATCTCATATACTTCCGTTTTATCAACAGGGAGTCAGAGCATAAGAAATAGTTCCCTCTGTGTCACTTTTTTTAAAATACCATCCACCTAGCTCACACTGCAGACAAATACACTTGCTGTCACTCCGATCATTTCCTTTTACTTTAACTGGGATGTGACAAAGCCGTGTAGACTTAAATTCAAGCTCATAAATGAAATTAGAAAATATTCTCGGGTACTAATACCTACAGATCCAAAGATTGCATTATATCTTCATGACCACCTAAGTCCATGCAGCTCCTGGGAAGAGTGTTTTGTTGATACAAACTATGCTAATCTTCATATTCTACAACTCAAATATTTGACCAGAGTTTATTAAGGTTTGGGGTACAGTTTCCTTTGAGAGCGTGTGCCGAAGAAGAAATGATGCAGCAATGTTGTATGCAGATGAGGTGCTGCATAGTTGAAGGGAGATTTTAACTGTTTTAAGTCTGAGAAGCAAACCAGCTAGGAGAAACTGTTGAATAAAGAGGCAGGGGGAAGAAGACAGGCAGGGAGGGAGGGAGAGATAGAAAGGGAGAGAGGGAAGGGGGAGAGGAGAGCTCACCATGGTAACAAGAGCAAACTAGAGCCAATTGAGAATGAAATTCTTCATGACTGGCTAGCGTTGAGCATAGGTAAGGCAGGAGACCGAATTTCCTGGCCTTTGTTGACCTCCCCCCGACCCCCACCCCCTGCTTTCTCTTCTTATTTGGGAGGAGATTGGCAGGAGAACAAGAGCCACCAGCAAGGAGAGTCTCCCTTGACCTTGCCATGAGTAGCAGAAGTCAGTGTCTAATAAGCTGTGATTAACACCTTAGGTGAGGGACTGAATTAGTTCCTGCCAGAAGAGAGGAGAAGCTTCAGGTGCCTCTGACTCCCATAGCCCCACTTAATGCTCTTGTGGCTTACTCCAAGAGCCCCCATGAAGAGTCGAATGTAGCCTGTATTTCTTCCCATAAAAATTAAGGGCAATAAGAGATTAACGATGAAATTGATAATGAGATAAAAGTATAACGAAGTGCAGTTTTAAAATGTATGCCAATGGGGTCCTTCTCTTTCAAAACCTTTCCTTATAGTTGCATCTTTCCACTCAAAGGAAATGCTTTGTGGATTCTTCTTGGCATGTTTGAACTCGCAGGACTAGCGTTCTTGAGCCTTATGGGCATTATTACGTGAAATAGCAGTTTATTATAATGTCATGGTAGTTAAACTGATTCCTGAAGTACCTCCTAGTAATTAATGTGAAGGTAGTATACACAGAAAGTACACACAGACAGCATGGATATGTTAGACAAAGGTAGGTCTAACATTTTGTGAAATTATGTGAGAACATATGCCATTACAGAGAACCATTCACAATTTAAAATTAAAGTTCATTAATTATCCTTGCTGATATTCCACATTGAGTATTTCATCCCAGAGTCTGGGTATGTGTGTGCTGTGTATATGTGCAGGCCACTATGTGCCATGGAAAGCATGCATATGTATCTTTTAAATAAATAAGCAAACAAATAAATGTTAAAAAAATAAATAAAATGTGAACAAAATTTGATAAGTGTTTCTACTCATTTTATTTCAAGCTGGATGCACACAGGCAAACTGTCTTCCTTTATGAAAGGATTCCTCACTGTGTCTGTGCATGTCCCGGAATGTGTTACAAATGCACTGAGATACTGAGCCTACTTATTCTTTTTCCTCGGGTGCTTTACAAATTTTTATCCTCTTCGAGATGAGCTATAGTAGGAGGAACTTGGAGCCGCACACTTTACTCTAACAGCAGCACCACCCAGGAACCCAGGTAGGATTATCCAGCCGCTGCCTGCGTTTGATGAAGTAGCTTGCTCTCTCTATGTCCGCTGGGATGATAAAGAAGGCAGAAGGAAATGTGACTCCATCTTGGCCCAAGACAAGTAGCTATATGTCAAAAAGAATTACCCGTGTAGCTCCTGTAGATGAGGAAGGAGCCTGGGAATAGCAGAGCGGGAGGCGGGGGAGATGTTCATTACCTAACCAAGGCAAAGACATGAGACCAGGCTTGTCATCAAACATTTGCCCGGGCTCACTCTGAAATATTTCCAGGCTATACTGCTGCAGGCCAAAATGAGTTGAACCTAGAGGAAGCGAGGCCCTCGATGCCTGGCACGTTTGTCATGTGCCAGTCTACTTGCCTGCAGAGCGTTAAAGCAAAAAATAATTCCCAAGCTGATCGAGCCCTTCTTTGCTGCTCTGCTTTACCACAGCTAACGGAAAATGTATTTTTGGAAAAGGTTATAGAGATTTTGTGACCCAGACTTCCTGATAGGAAACTTTAACGTTTGCACCCATTTATACTTACCGTGAACTTTTTGCCAGCCTTCTCTTCCTCGGCTACATCACCATTCATCTGCTAACTTCAGGTGCCCACTAGAACAAAAAGTATAATCAGTCGAAATTTAAATCTAGGACAAAGTTTTGACTGTGAAGTGGCAAATCAATGTAAATGTAAAAATTCCAGAACATAATATTTAGAGTATGTATAATTAAGAATTCCAGTGTAACCGTACAGTGGGGAAGCAAACGGCTCCCTGCAGCGATAGCTGTTTCTCTCTAATTTGTTTGTGGTTCTTCACAAACTCTTAGTGCTTGAACCTTTTAACTTTCTCTTCCTTGGATTTCAGTTATGCAAATTTACCAGCTGATTTTAACTAGTGCCCCTTCTTAATGAGGAATGTGTTGCGCCAGCAATTAGGTTCCACTAAATAGAAAGAAAATTTAAAATTAAAAAGTAGTCCATTGGTTTTCTCCTCAAAAAGGACAGGGAAGATAACATTTTGCCTTTGGTTAGATAGAGTACCAGTCCTTGTAGTTTGGAATGTTGGAGCATTTCAATGTTGGCTTTTGGTTCTCGAAAACTGAAGGTAGGAAGTTATTTAGCAGCTTACAGGAAAGTATTAGGTGAGTTACACGGCAGTGAAATGAAAGTATTCCTAAGGATGTTGACATCATTATGAAACAGTTTGATGATGCTTTCAAAAGCAGTTGTAATTAAAATCATACTTTCAATAAAATAAATGGAAAAGAGCATCAACTGTTTGTCAAATATGCAACTTAAAAAAGCAAACTGCTGCATTCAACTGAGCCTCTTACTTTGTGGACCAAGACCAACATTGCAATGAGCAACCATAATGCTTAGACATTGATGCTTACACTCGGTACAGCCAAAGGATGCTGCGCGAGAAAGACCGGGTCTACTCCCCCTGCCCTAGTTTCCCTTTTTTATCAGTAAGCATAGATGTGAATATCTCAAGCCACATGTCAGGAAAGGCCCTACTATCCTTTAGAAGATGAAGATGAAGAACATAGATTATTCCGGAAGAAGAACTAGGAGTGTGGAATTGAGGGAGCTCTCAGAGTTCTTATGGTAGCAGCCACTGGGCCACTAGTACAGATGTATTATTGGCATTTAAACTATTGGTAAAGTAAATACATCATCACTAGTGGTGTCAGTTCAGTCTGATTTTTCACCAAGGGTATATTATTCATATACCAACATTGGCTAGCTTACAATGGCATGCGAAGCTACACAGATCAACATTCCATTGGCTGGAATTCATAGACATCAATACCTTCCCAATTAATCAGATATCAATCATTCCTAGTGTTTACTTGTTACAGAAGTATAAGACATAGCACATATCACTAGTCAGTATGTCCAGGTGAACCACAAAAGAATTAAATACTTTCTCTTTGTGGCTCCTGTGATTCTCCCTGGGATATAGGGTGACAATGAGAGTACTGCTGGGCTTGTCCCACAGCAGGGAGCTAGACTTATTTGGGTCACAAATTATAACCATCATGGCATAGGTATTCAGAAAGTGGATGTATCTTCTCTACTCACTGGCTGCCTGGAGTCACTGGTAAAAAATGTTCATGTTTTATAAACTGACAAATAAGTATTAGCAGGCTTTGGGCCGATCTGAAATCTGTTCCAACAATGTCCTCAGCTGGTTGTGAATATGATATGGTGACCCTTCAATTTCTGATTTTGAAACAAAAATCTGATTATATCAAATCAAATGTAAATATTCTTAGTCTTTTCATAGATAATGTTATTATCCTAAAGTTTGTATTCCACAAGCCCTTGAAGTCATTGTAGCTTTCAATAAATGATAGTGCTCTGCTTGACCAAATGCATGAATGACATTCTCTGAGAAAAATGTGAATAAATAGTTCTTTTCTTGGTAAATAACACAATATGGGTTTTACTGTAGAGATGAAGGAAGCAGTTCAGTAGATAAAGTGCTTGCTGTGCAAGAATGAGAATATGAGGCTGAGTCTTATGCTAACTGGCTTCATGAAACAGCCTGGGATCATTTGGAAACCTCAGTTGAGAAAATGCTCCCAGCAGACTGGCCTGTGAACAGGACTCTAGTGCATTTTGTTTGTTTGGTTGGTGGTTTGGTTGGTTGCTTGCTTGGTTGCTTGCTTGGTTGGTTGGTTGGTTTAGCTTCATAAGACAGGGTTTCTCTGTATAGTCCTGTCTGACCTGGAAACACTTTGTAGACCAGGCTGGCCTCGAACTCACAGAGATTTGCCTGCCTCTGCCTCCCCGAGTGCTGAGGCTACAGGAGTGTGCCACCACACCCAGCATCTAGAGCATTTCTTAATTAGTGATTGATGTGCGATGGTCCAGTCCTTTGTGATTGGTGCCACCCCTTGGATGGTGGTGTTGTGGTGTACAAGAAAGCAGGCTGAGCAAGCCATGAGGAACAATCTAGTAAGCATTACTCCTCTACAGCTTCTGCTTCAGTTTCTGCCTCCAGGTTTCTGCCTTGAACTGTAGTGTGGAAGTATAAGCAACATAAGCCATTTTCCTCCCCAAGTTGCTTTCGGTCATGTTTTATCATAGAAACTCTAAGGCAGCTGTCCAGCACCGCATAAAGAGATAGGTTTTTCAGGGCACAACTTGTATCTCATCTCTAGTGCTGCCTTCTACATACAGCTGTAAGAAATGCAAGTGCACACACACAAACACAGAGATGTCTAAATTATCTTGGAATTATAATAATTCAGATAAAAGAAACTGCTGTCATCACTTTTTGTTTAAACACTTGACTGCCACCATCAAAACTTCAAATGATCAGAACTGTTGTATGATTGTATAAATACTTTTTATAGTATTTTATGTGGAAGCATGTTAATAAAATATCAGAATGAATTAGAGTGAGAGACTATGTTTAATTAAATTTTCTAATATGCCCAAATTTATTAAATTATTTTTGTCCTTTGGTGTATAATTCCCTCCTGACCCATTCCACTTACTAATTTACGGAAGTTATTTTAGATAAAATAGCTCTGTCTTCTGTCTATTGCTGTAATAAAATGGTACTAGCTATTCACTTTTGCATCAAATGTTGTTGAGGAGCTAAACAGTTGAATAATTACTCATGACAACATGTTAGGATCAAGCAAATCCTGAATGAACGTTCATATTAATTATTGATAGCTGTCGTTCTTAGTGACTCACAATGGAATAGGAAGCCCATAGCAGCAATCACTAGACTTACCTGGAGCACTAGTTTCTACAAATCTTGTGAGTTATTGGTGTAAGTGTCTCCAATCTAGATAGCTATGCCTTCAGGGCTGTTCCACTCCTTCTGTGGTCAGCCCTCTGCCTGGAGTCAGTCATGGGAGTGTGTGTGTGTGTGTGTGTGTGTGTGTGTGTGTGTGTGTGTGTGTGTGTGT
>OU015745.1:135405722-135443163 GCA_907169655.1 Acomys percivali | reverse complement strand
TGTGTGTGTGTGTGTGTGTGTGTGTGTGTGTGTGTGTGTGTGTGTGTTGCCTAACTGCACATAAATATTAAAGGATGTGTCTCCCAATACCACAAGAGATAACAAAGAGATAACAAGGGTCACTTCTAGAACCACTGGCACCCAGAGGACCTCTTCACTTTACAGTGTTGCTGTTCAAATACCTCAGAAGACAATAAAACATCTGAGAAAGCAAACTTGGACAACCATTCAGACAAGGAGAGTAGGGTAGGTGTGGCTCCGTGTGGAGTATTCGCCTAACACTGTGTGCATGTAGTAAGTGCTGTAGGAGAAGTTGAGAGCCATGCTGACATACATATTCCAGTGTAGATGATGCATATATGTGTCCTGGACCACACTTGCAAAAAGGAAGTTACTCAGCCATTAAGGAATGATGAAAGTAGTATCTCTATCAGGTGAAAGAGAAATAATCATGTAAAGAGAAATTGTGGAAAGGACCACAGTATTTTGGAGGTTGTTTATCTGTATCATAAAAGATACACAGAATAAAACACTCTAAAAAAATAAAAATTACATTCATGCTCTGTTCATTTCATCATTTTTGCAATAAACTCAAGTATTTGTTGAGTGCTGTAGTGGTTTCTTAGGGGCACTGTAACAAAAACCAAAAACCTGTGGTTTGGTATAGAAGTACACAGTCTTGACATTTAAAGGCTCAAAAATTCAAAGCAAGATACTGTCAAGGGTGAGTCCTCCTAAGAGGCACAAGGAAGAAAATGATCTAAGTTATTCTCTTGATTTTCAGTAGCCCCAAATGTATCTTGATGCTATATCTCCAAATTGTCTTCCATCTGTATGCATAGGTCTCTATCTCTAAATTCCTCCATTTTATTCTGATATCCGTCATAGAGGGCTAGGGGAGTGTGATGGTTTAAATGCGAATGGCTCTGCAGGTTCATGTGTCTGGATAATTGGTCCCTCACTAGTGGAACTGCTTGGAAAGGATTGTGAGGATGTGATCATTTTGGAGAAGTGTCACTGGGGTGAGCTCCAGATCACACCAGGCCCAGTCTCACCCTCTTTCTGCTACAGGTTTGTGGATAAGATGTAAGCTCTCAGATGCTGCTCCAGAGACATGTCAGCCTGAATGCAAGCCATCATCACCATGATGATAATAAATTAGCCCTCTGAAACTGAAATCAAACCCCAATTAAATGTTTCTTCTAAAAGTTTGCCTTAGATGTATGGTTGCTTCACATCATATAAAGAGTTACTAAGATAGAAACGCCTTAATTACCTCAATTTAATTTGAATGCCTCTGTAATAAACTTTATACCCCCAAAGAATTCATGTTCTTGGGTACAAAGAGTTAGACCTTTAAAATGATGATGTTTAGGATAACATATTCAACTACCAAAAAATCCACCCACCACTGCCTGCTTCCATGCAACACACTTACAGATAGTTAAAGCACTAGCTCTGCCTTTACTGTATTTGGTAATTTAGCAGACGTAATAATCATAGAAATGTTTTGAAAAGCAACAGTAATTGCCTGACTGTTCATGACCTCTATGGCTAAGACTATGTCAGCATTTTTCAGTTAATCCCTCCAGCAATGGCACAATTACTTATTGTCAGCTTCAGGGGAAGATTACATTTGACTTGATCTTGAAGAGGAGATTTACAATTCTTCCATCTAAAGCCTCTTGCTTCCTACCCAGCTCTTCTGAATTGCAGCATGGGATTTAAGTGGTAGTTTCTAGCATTTTTGTCACACAACACAAGAGTTGTTCACAGCCACAGACGCAATTATTACCTGCTCAATGTGGGAGCTGTCCTGGATAAACAGTTCTGGGACAAACCATTCATAAATCCTAGAAAAGAGGTTCTCAACCCTCCTAATGTCATGACCCCTTAATACAATTCCTTATGTTGTGGTGACCCCCCCACCATAAAATTATTTTTATTGCTACTTCATAACTGTAATTTTCTACTGTTGTGAATCATAATGTAAATATCTCTGTTTTCTAAAGGTCTTAGTCAACCCCTATAAAAGGGTCTTTTGACCCACAAAAAGGTCATGACCCACAGGTTGAAAACCACTGTCTTCGAAACGCACCATACCTCCACCACTCTGTGTGTGTGTGTGTGTGTGTGTGTGTGTGTGTGTGTGTGTGTGCACGTGTGTGCAGGGAGACAACTCAATGGTTCATTCTTGACTGCCTTTTCCTCCTTTTCTGCTTTATTGTTTTGTCCTCTCCTCCTGATCCCCAGATCTCAGTCACAAACAAAATTCTTATACAAAAGCCTTGGAGTTTGGCTTTCAAGGCACTAAGAGGAGGATATCAAGTTTTGTTTTTCTGGTTCTAAAGATGAAAACAGCTGCTGAATAAGCAACTTCTCAATCCTGTGGATGTTTAACAGGTCCACATTCAGTACCTAAATCTCTCAGTTCCCTGTGGAGCATATTCTCTATAAAACAGATGATTCAGTATAATGGTTCCCACCCACGAAGGCCTTCAAGTAGCCTGTACAAGAAAGAGTAGATCTTGCCCCATTCTCTACCATCGCTTGTGGTCCATAACAGTGGTAGCCTTGATTCTCTGCAACCAAAATGGGATGATTTTCTCCAGTAAAAACTTCAGGGGGAAAAATATCTCAAATCGAAGCCTAAAAATCAAGTCACAGAAGTAAATCCAAATGTTCTATCTCTTAGGCATTTCCTGTCATATGAAAATAAGAATAAAATAAAAGAGAGAATTGCAACTGATAGAAATTAACTCAAACCATAATTTTTAAAAAAAGGAAGTGATATAGAGACACATAATTCAACAGTAAGCAGACTTGAACTTCCTCTCTCACCAGCCAATTAAAAACTTATATCAAAGGGTCTTTGGCGATATCTAGCAATATTCTCTTATTTCAGCAGACTCCTATTCTTTTGAGAAATAAATATATATTAATGAGGTGCTTCCTCCCACCATGTGCAGAGCTCCTTGCTGAAAATGGCATTATAGATGTTTGCCTAGGAATTCTTTTGACTTTGCATCTTTCTCTGGAATAAACTCTTTGTTAAGGTCTAAATTCATAATGTAATTTCACAACACTATATTCTCTTAATGGCACTGAAAACTATGTTCAGAGGAGTAAACTGCCGTCTATATTAATTATGGTAGGAGTTGTTAAAGTCCATTATTATTGTATATTCCATTAAGATGTTATCATGTATAAATAAAAATCCTGTTTTAGCATTATTGTTTATATATATATATGTATATATATATTATAGATTTAAAATAGATATATAAAGATTTAAAATAGAGCATATTTTATAAAACATACCTACCATGTTCTTTTATATAATTATTTCCCCTGACTTAGCTCTAGTGACTTAGCTTACAATTCTCTAATGCTCTTCTTTTTTGCCCTGGGCTCAATTCTCCTCCTCCTCCTATGGATAAAACAGAGTAGTTGCACAGCTCCACAAACAGAGTTGCTGCTTAACCACTCTGGGTATTTCAACAAAATCAGAGTCAGACCCAGAAATGCAGAACAAAAAAGATCTTCCTATAGACAAATTGTCTTAGTTCAATGTTAAACTGGCTAGGGGCTCAGGCTCCTCAGCCTCTGTGAGTGGAAGAACACTGCGGAAAGCCTGTCATATGTTTGGTAAACTTGTTTACAGCCACAGACATATGGAACTACTTTGAAGAATATACTCCACACTATAGCCTCAAAAAGACAGAAGATGGTGGGGAACATATTTGCAGTGATGGGTTTTTAATTAGTATGTAAGACCTTTGAAATCATTTGGTATTTCTGAGCTAAGTATGTTTTAGTGGTTCTCTTTATACCCCAATCTTTCCACACCCCTGATACCCCAAATCCAACCTGATAACCTGTATTGTCTTTTCTTTGTTCTTTTTTTTTTCTGTCCCAGCTGTTCTTTTTTTTTTTTTTTTCTGTCCCATCTGTCTTTCCCCTCTCATCCTCCTAGTTCCCTCTGCCTGCAGATTCTTCACCTCCACTCCTGTGACACCATGCCCAAATAGTAGCAGTAGAGGACACAGACAAAGGCTACCTCTCCCAAAAGGGCCTTTTCATGATTTCTGGGGAAGCAATCGTAAATAGTCAATTTGAAGTTAAAGAGAGGTACTTTAGAGTTTTCAGTTGAATGATAAAAGGGAGATGGAATGTGATGGCTTAAATAAATCTGTGGCGGTGTCTTGGAGCACCAAGTATCAGAGTTTTAAGCTTGTGAGGTGACCTCTCTACATGGGAAAAAAAGAAAGGAAAAATTGGTCAGAAATCACACATCGAAGGAGTAAAGTTCTTCTCTCTTCCTGATTGTAATCTGCTCTGCAAATCAGGCAAAATGTATGTGTTTTAATGCAAAATAAAAGTGAAAAGGAAAATTCTACAGGTTTCAGTGAAGTTCATACAAGGTGATCAAATGACTTAGAAACTAAATCAGGGTCTTTGACTTCTTGTTGGCACATCAGCTGGTTTTCCTGTTCTTCAAAGGGCATGTGTCTGCAGGCACAGAGGTCTTTAGTGAGAAGGGAGAACACAGAGGCATGGTTTGCTAAAGGGGTGTGTGTTGGTACTTCTTTTCCACTTGGGAATAGTGTTATGCCTCAACCTACAATGATTTGTACTTTAGAGCCAATAATTCAGTATTAAACACATGAAAGGCTTGGAACACACTTTACAAATAGTGTAAAAACAATAAACTTAAAATCCTAAGTATTATGAGTTCGAAGTTGTAATAGTTCTAGGTTCCTGTATTTGACACGTTGATGATAATTATATTTTACTCTAGCTTATAATAATGTATTCTATGTGACCAGACTATCAACAGTGAGTTCACATTAAGCTCAATTCTGATGCTACATAGTTCCTTAAGGTTGGTTAATGTGTGGAAATATAGAAACCAATTGCCCTGTAATGTCATCATACAGTGATTTGCTCACAAGGATAAAGTTCAGAGCCTTGTTTTGTGAGAGACTTCCTTACTGATCTTGCTTAGGAGAATTTGGACAGTGAATTTTGGATTTGAAAATCATTTCTATGGAAGTTAATTAGCTCTTTGTTGATGGTGGGCTCTTTGACTGACATCCAGGGGAAATGGGAAAATGAGCTGACACAACATTGTAGATGACTTTGCAGTAAGGAAATTACTGATTTATGGATGCAGAGACACTAATGCTTTCTACTAATGTTAATTAACTCTACCTATAGAGAGTCCCAGCAGTTATGTGAAAGTGACACTGTGATACCCTGCGAAATCCTTGTCTGTCCTCAAACTACCCTAGCCAAGGGACAGATATAAGATGTCTACCCTTCAGAGAGTAATTATGTGCTTTCTGCGTTTCCTCTAAAATAGAAAGAAGCCCTTCACACAAGAGAGAGAGTTTTCCCACCACTGCTTCTCTCCTCATTCTGCCAGCCAATGAGAAGATAGCAAGTTGGTGCATCTCATTCCTCAGATTCCAAAACACCCAGTATGCTTCTATCATCCTGGCCTCTGCATTTCTCAATCTCTGCCTGAGTGCCAAGAAGCTCTACACCTCAAACCTTCCAGATTATGGCCCCAAATGTCTATACAGGCAGTTAATAGAGCAGAAGGATCAAAGAGAAGTCAACACCTTTTAAAGGAAACTTACTCATTTATCTGTCATGTTGTTGCATACCTACCTACCATGCGTTCAGCAAACACATTCAAGAAGCAAGCGAGCTTCAATGTCCTCAGGATTTAAGGACGAAGTTTGGGAGTTTATGCTGTGGGGAACCTCTCTGAACACTGAGTTTTGTAGCTGAAATCATTTCTATGGATCTTAACATCAGCTCTTTGTTGACGGTCATCTCTTTGGCTGGCATCGAGGAGAAATAGCTGGGTGGGCTGATGGTTTGAACTTGCAGCTTCCTCGGCAAGACATTTTTCCAGAGCAAAAAGTAAAAAGGCAGAAACAAATGTAAATCAAACTTAGCCTAACTCAGTCACTAGATGACTTGCACAGTGGTCTCTTTGTCACCCAAGGCTTTGTTAAAGTATCACAGGAGGCTTGAGCTCAGCATAGTTTGATTCCAGTTCCCTTGTTTTTCCTTGCTTGCGGCTCAGAAACCCAATGACTCTTCACTGAGAAGCAGAGCAGATTTGGTCCCACTGCAGTCACCAGACTCATCTTACTCTCTGGCTCTGTGTTTGGACAGTAGACAGGGGACAATGAAGGTGAGACTGCCAGGACCATGACTTGAGCCTAGGAAGATGGCCGTGCACCCTCTCCCCATGACTGCAGCATCACTGCATGAAGACTCCCAATACCCTGAAGTTCTGAGGTCAGTGCAAAGATTATCCTCCCCCTTAGCAGTACTAGCCAGGTGCTACTTGGGAGAAGGAAATGTGGGTTAGTGTCACAAGCTCAAACTAGAAAACTTGAGCAATGGAATCTTAAAGCTCCAATTGATAATCTCAGGTGTCTGTGAGCCATGCAAGGTGCTCACACATTCAGTCCTGCCCCAAAGATGTCCATAGGTTGGTTCATCTAGAAATGAGGGAATAGTACAGAAAGTTGGAGCAGGCTTATTTAGTGAGAAAGGCATAGCTCTGCAGTATAAACTGCCTCTGTAGAGGCTCTGAATTTGCGGGCAGCCTGGTAATCCAGGCCTGGTGCCACTGTTATAAAATTCCTTACTCATAGAGTGGACTAAGTATGTAAAGGGAGACACAGACATACATTGTCCTCTTTTTCTTAGTATAATTAGATATATGCAGCAATGTGCCCTTGGAAAGTTATTTACCTTTGTGCTTATCATCCTTCAGGTCTCAGTGGAATTCGAATAGCAATTATCATTTAAATAGCTGCAATAATTGAAGAGTGGGTAGATGACTCATCAGTGACCTACTTACCTTCAAAAGTAATTCCCAACATTTTGCTGAATGAAACTGTGGCTATGTTATTTTTTAAGTTAATAATCAGAATCTGGGAGGTGACTCTGATAAGTAATTGCCAAATATACAACCATGAGGACCTTCCCATGGACTCAGACAGACAGACAGACAGACACACACACACACACACACATACACACACACACACACACAGACACACACACAGACACAAACACATGCACTCACAGAAACACACACAGACACACATAAAGACACACACAGAGACGCAAACACACAGACACACACAAACACACACAGGCTTTTAAAAATTCTTAATGTAGCTCAAAAATAGTGTTTTTATAGTATGTGTGAGGCCCAGAGTTCTATCTCCAGTGTTGCCAAGTAAATAAATAAATAAATAAATAAATAAATAAATAAATAGCTATATTTTTTACTTTTTAATTAGCCTTTGAGGTAACCTCAGAGTGTTGTCAGTAGTGGCATCTCACGTGGATGACGCCCTCTTGAAATGATATGAAGAGCAGCCCATAGGCCAGGCATTGTTAATAAGTGAGCTAGAAGAAACTGTTTCATTAAACGATGCTGAGTACAGTTTGACCACATTCCAGAATCATCTATCTGGGAAAATGCTGGGGAGATGAGTACATATTTATTTCATGTAGTACAAACACTTTTAAAGTTCTAACTCTAATTACAGGGTATAAATAAAATCAAACATGGAATACTTAATTGAAGATTTTCTATAATAAATTCTCTTGAAAATTAAGAAATATTTAAACTAACATTTGTGCTAACCTATAGTGTGATTTTTAAAATTTTTTTATTAATTTATTCATATTACATCTCAATTGTTAGCCCATCCCTTGTATCCTCCCTTTCTTTCCTCCCTCCCTCTTCCCCCCCTACTCCCCTCCCCTATGTCTGTGACTGAGGGGGACCTCCTCCCCTTGTATATGCTCATAGGGTATCGAGTCTCTTCTTGGTGACTTATTATCTTTCCTCTGAGTGCCACCAGGCCTCCCCATCCAAGGGACATGGTCAAATATGGAGCACCAGAGTTTGTGTGAAAGTCAGATCTCCTTCTCCACTTAACGGTGGAGAATGTCCTGTCTATCGGCTAGACTGGGTAGGGGTTCAAAGTTTACTGCCTATATTTTCCTTGGCTGGTGCCATAGTTTGAGAGGACCCCAGGGCCCAGACCTGCCTGTAATTTTCCAGGACCCTCTGGATCCTTCTATTTCCTCATTCTCCCAGGCTTCTCACCCCTAAAGTCTCAATAGGATTTCCTCCCCTCTGACCCAGTTTCCTGGTAGGTAAAGTTTTTCATGGGGGCGTATCCCTTGGCCTAGTGTCTCGATATAAGTGAGTATATACCATTTGACTCTTTTTGCTTCTGGGTGAACTCACTCATTATGATAATTTCTGGTTCAATCCATTTGTTCACAAATTTCGGAAATTCCTTGTTTTTAATAGCTGAGTAGTATTCCATAGTGTAAATATACCACAGTTTCTTTATCCATTCTTCTACTGAGGGACACGTAGGCTGTTTCCATGTTCTGGCTATTATAGTGTGATTTTTTTATAAATATAAGTTCTAGAATTTAGGAGAAACTGGTAGAGCAAGCCTGTAATCCCAGCTACTCAGGAGAATAAGACCATAGGATTACAAATTCAAGGACTTCTTAGACTACAAAGTGAGTTCAAGGTCAGTATGGGCAACTGAAAGAGACCCTGTATTAACAAAAACAAAACAAAATATGCTTAGTGTATAGCTCAGTAGTCGTTTTCTTGCCTAGCAGGCCAAGAGTTCAGTCCTTGATTAAAAAAAAACAAAAACTCAAAATGAAAATAAAAATCAGGATTTATTTTCTGATTTAATATCATGCAACTTTTATGCTTCTTCAACAGATTAAATAGACCTTTAACAAATGCATAATTTTGATATATTGCAAAAGGTTAGTTTTTGCTACTTTGTTGACAGCCAACCATAGATGAATAAGGCTCTGTGTGCTTATAGCTTCAGCATTCAATGTGGAAAATGAGTTGATTTTAAGCCACTTGGTCTAGGGAAGCCTGCACAAGGTGGTGTATAAACAAGCTGTACCCGTATCACTCCCAATGACTTTCAGAGTCAGTAGCTAGTTTATAGTAGAAAGCTATTAGAGAGAATTAAAACCTTGGAGGCATCTCGGTGTACCACAGTGGCGCCCCATGGCTCACTGATGGCTCTTAAAGGCTAATGTGATAGCATGCTACCATTAATGGTGAAATGGGAAAGCTTCAAAACACTGTCAGACTCAAATAAAACAATTCTTTCCCTGTCCTCCAAGCTTACTTGTATATAAGTTGCACAAAACCTCCAGTGTTTCTTATTTAAAAGCCTGACACTCTCGGCTTACACTTCAGGAGTCTTGCTTGACCCAAACATTTTGGCTGATGTGTAGTTAAGCTACCCAGGAAATAAGCACCTTTACTCACCTGCTACTTTATCCATCATGATATTGGGGGTAGACCGAGAGTAGTGGAATCTGATAACTAAGCCATGAACCAATGCACACAGGAGAAGAAAATGCAAAGAACCATAACCATAAGAGATTAGCAACATGGCACATGGCACAACCTAGAAAGCAACATATTAGGGTATGAACCACGCAGCCTTAGGGAGCAGAAAAAAATGGATCCCATCAGCAAAGCCTTGGCTTTTGTCTTTAGGTCCCAGCTTCGTCACCTATAACCAGGGAGACAAACTTCTCTGGTCAAAGATAGGGACATAGAGTACACAGTAGCACTCTCTATTCTGTCACTGTACAAAGGCTTGAAGAGCTGCCAAAGTTATTTAGCAGCTGGAAATGGTGTAGTGAAAATGTGAATATATGCTGAGAATGCACCCATCCCAGCATCTGCTTCTGCTTGGCTTCCAGAGAGTCAACAAAGAAAAGACAGAGCCCACAGACTGTGGGCCTGTACCGGAGCTCAGGAGATGGTTAAGTTGGTAAGGCATTTGCTGTACAGCCATGAGGACCTGAGTCAAAAGCCCTAGGGTCCATATAGAAGACCTGATAAGGTGCACTTGCAAGCCCAGGACAGGACAGGAAGATCCCTGGGGCATTTTGCCTCAGTGAAAGACTGTCTCAAAAGATAAGGTGGAAAGGCAACTGGTGAAGACAGTCCACCTCATCTTCTGGTCTCCCCACGGACAGAGAGAGAAAGCACTTAAGCTGGGCAGATAGCTCAATAGTACAGCAGTTCAAGGCAAGTGCTTAAATCTCTGGGCATCAAGCTAGTTTATAGAGAACAAAGGGCCTAAGATATTACAATTATGTGGAGTAATTATGTAACTCCTATTTTCAGGATGCCTTCCCCATGGATTGCCCCATCATTTTTATCCTCTTGGTCTTGTCCTACTAACAGGCATACTGTTTATACGCCATGTTCTAAGAATCTGCATCTGCCTGTTTTAGTGACCTGCCTGTCTTCCAGTGTTCTGAAGAACAGAGATACACAAAATGGATCTTTCACTCTATAATTATACTGATGTACAAAACTATGAGCGTCACATGACTTTTCTACACTACAGGGCAAGAAACTTAAACCCTAATGTCTCAGATTCTCTCAATCATAACGTGAGAATGATGGCTGAGCATTCTCACTACTTAGGTTAACAATAAAGATTAAATATATACATATAAGAGTTTATTATTAAAAACGGAGCCTGGCACAAGATCCCTGAGCTCTGCATCAAATGTTGATGCTGGCATCCAAACTCTTCCCTTCTTGGTGATAGAAAACATTCTGCCTTGAATCAGAGTGTCTCAAAATTAAACTGAATGTATGATGTCCACAGAACACACTAACAAGAGAGGACTTAAAAGAAACCCCAGGTGCACGCTTCCATTATTTATTTTAATCTAAGGAAGTCAATAAAACAAATATTTGTCTTCATCAGTTTTTGCAGTAAGACTGAAATAGTTATGTTCATATTTTGTTTGTAGGGAAAAAGTATTTAGGATTCTTCTGTTAGTCAAAGTTTGAGTAAATCAATATAAATCAATAGAGGCAAGATAGATAGATAGATGATAGTTATCAGGATATACTGTTGCAAAGAGTAGGCATGACAAAATCCATATGGCAGGCTCTTTGGAAAGGCAGAAAAATCTCCACTGGATGCTCATTCTGCAGTCTATAGGAGAATTTCCTGACTCTTGGGAAAAAACCTTAATTCTGATTTAAAAATCATTTCATCTGGTTGAATTGACTCATTAACATAATACAGAGTAATTTACTTTACTAGATATCAACTGATTATCGAGGTACGATTTCTATAAAACACCTCCCCAGAATCATGGAGATGACTGTATCAGTGTCACTTTGGTAGAAGGGATTTGTCTTAGCTCATGATTTCAGAGAGTCCATTTCCTGGTCAGTTGGCTTCATGTTTCTGGCCCTATTAAAAGGCAGAACATATGACTGTAAGAGTCTGGGGGGGACAAGGAAGCAGAAAGAGGAAAGACACAGGCAGGGATGGGATAACCTCAAGATTATGCCTCTGGTGACTTATTCTTTTCAGCTAGGCTCCAGTTCCTAAAGTTTCCAGACTATCACCTGGGGTCCTAGGCCTTAACACATGAGCTCACAGGAGGATATTTCATCTCAAACCATAATATTAGATTAGTACGTAACTGACTATAGACCTGTGAATTAGACACATCAAGCATCTTTATGCTACTTAGTATGTAACATATTTATTGATATTAATTTCTCATAGAAATCCTATAGGGTAAGAATAACAAATAATCAACCTATATACCAACTTATATATAAACCTATCAATCCAACTGTTAAGTGTTGTATAGCTGTGTATGATGATGACCAGGACCTGAACCATAGTGTGTTTGACTCTTTAACCCATTCTACCTACATTTTCTACAGGAAATCTGGCTTTTTCTCCCATATTCTTGGTCTCTTTAGATGCCAGGCTTTTGTCAGTAGATGTCATATCTGACCACCTCTATCACACACACACAAAGCCACGTATCTATTGCTTTGGACCATTGAATTGTTTTATACATCCATTTCTGTTTCACTCTACTAGTATGCAGTGATCCAAGAGAGCAGAGTCCATTTTTTAAAGATGAAATTTGTCTCTGCACCTTATTGGAGTTTTATCTTTACAGGAGATATTGGCATATTTTACAATGAGAACCAATTAACATGTAGAGATGTCACCTATCAATTAGCCTCTAATACCTATGCCTACATATATAGTCCCGGCAATAAGCCATCTGCTCAGCAATGTGAACATGATTCTCCAAAATTTTTTTCTCCTCAAGAGGGATCCACATGTCTCTCCCTCTTTTCACATTTTTCCCATATCCATACTCAGGTAGATTTGGCTCAAAGTGCCTATGATGTTATAGCTTCATATCTACATACAAGTGTTAGTCCATAAAACAACCTGCTTATATGTAGCATTGTTCCTGTAGAAATACACTACTTTTCCTTTAGATTACTATTAATTTCCCTTAAAAAGCCTCCATACATTTGATTTCTACGTGAATCAAAGACACTCTTTTATTTTGTAAAGCAAAGAAGCTATTTGAAAGGTACTTTTTAAAAGTAGTTTATTCCTCTAAGACAGAGCAAGTGATTCATTTTATGTTTGTATTCCCACTTCTCTTTCTTTCCCTGAAGCTATTTGGTAGGTAGTAAAATTGACTGGGACAATTTTAATGCAATTGACAGTTATAAGAATCCTGTGGACACCAGAGGCCTTCACCACACTGGCTTACTGTCTGCAAAGGGCCTTGTGTTGATTTCATTGCTGGCTTTCTGTCACGAGTGCTGTTTGCCTCCAAGATATTTCAATGCATGGGCAGCTAAGATATTTTCTTGACAGGCAGCCAAGCAAGCCAAGAATATGATTCAATTTCCTAGGAGGGAAAAAATTCTTCCCATTTATTACTTCTATTTGTGTCATGGACATGAAGGATTTATTTGTTTTTTAATCAAAGCATATTTTATAATTGATGGAGGAGAGGGTGTCCATTTATTATGTTGCACTAGACAATTTATTTATAAAATTATTATTAGCTCATACATTGAGCCAATATTCCCTTCTACTAAGAATAGATGAAACAAGATTGCTTGTAAATTCATAAGATATTCTCCACATCCCTCTGTATCTCAGGAGAAAGAGATGTTGCTTGCCTATCTCCTGACAAAAAGCATGTCCTCCAAACAGGAACTAGAGCAGGCTGTCATATCAAAGTCTACCTGCCATGTGTCACTGTGTGGAGTCTGCTACTCCGTTTCGAATCTTTTAATTAACCCCCTTTTACTGGCAGTGTTCCACAATACAAGCACTACACATATGTCTTCTTAATTGACTTTGCTTCGGCGTATCTCTAAACTCCTATTTCTTGAATAGTTAATTTTCTCCAAGAAACAATAACCTTCCTGAAAACAAACACAGATTTTCTATTTTGAAATTTTTCCCACATCCTTTAGGTTCACAACCCATACTGAAATGATGTGTTCAGATGTTGACTTCACCAAGATAAATTTCTTGAACAGGCATTGTAATGCACACTTGTCATCTGAGTGCTCAGGAGGTGGAAACAAGTGGAAACCAATATCCTCAAACATCCTGGACCACAAAGTTCAAGCTCAGCATAGACTGTATAAAGAGACAAATAAAATATACTTTTAAAAAGGTCCTTACTATCCTTAGGATTTAAATTATGAGGGTAAATGACAAAATGACAAGTTAACAGAAAGACATTACTTCAGTGTGTCCTTTAAGGCACAGGCCACTGAAAGCATTCTATTGGAAAGATGCTGAGCTCCCATAGAATCCAATGGAGGAACCTTTATGACACTGAAAGCCCAAAAAAGTCAAGAAGATAACAGAGTCAAAGACACAGTGCCTAAGGGTACTTTAGGGCTCTTACAGAGGATCAGAACCTAGTTTAGTTTCCAAAACTGATGTTAGACAGTACAAAACTGCCTATAAAATCCATCTCCAGGAGGTCTGATGTTCTCTTTAACAACCCTGATACACATACAAATATATACAAAGACAAACACACATGTTCATAAATAAAAATACATAAATCTGAAAAAAATCAGATGAATAACACCACATGAATAAGTTTGGTCTTTGCCCGCTAATCCTCTCCTCTCCCCCTCCTCTCTCTCTCTCTCTCTCTCTCTCTCTCTCTCTCTCTCTCTCTCTCTCTCTCTCTCTCTCTCTCTCTATCTCTCTATCTCTATCTGTACAAAGACACAAGTCTATAGCCACACATTCTTAAACACGTGAAAAGATACATGTAGCAAGGAGGCTTTAAGGAATGATGACAATCAATGATTGAGTAGAAGGAGCAAACATATATACATATATAAATTGGTTTGATTTTTTACACTGATCAAACACACACACACGCACATACACAGAGAGAGAGACAGAGACAGAGACAGAGAGACAGAGACAGAGAGACAGAGACATAGACAGAGATACAGAAAGACAGAGAGAAACAGAGAGGGAGGGCATATAGATGCTGTGGATGAGAAAATCCAGTGTCTTCTTGAACTATGAAGAAACCATCTCTCACAGACATACATCTCTCAGAAGACCAATAGCCCCAGGCCTGTGATCTCATACCAGTAGAAAAATAATTAAGCATTTTTATTCCAATTGCCTTTGCTGATACCATGTATGCCAATAATGTTTGCAAACAAATAAAATGGCACCCCTGCCATAAGTATATATCTGCATTTACTTTAATATTACAGGCAGGTGGGGGAAATCTGCCTATTCCTTGAAGGTAATTTTTAAAAACTCATGAAATGGGAAATGAAATAAATAATGGCTAGATAAATGTCCATCAACAGGCTATTGAATTAGTTGGTCATATTGGATCCCACCTGTGGAAAATTTGGATGCTCCAATAGCCACCCAAATGCATGGGCATTCTGTCCCACTGGAGTAAATAGCTGTTACACATAGCTGATCATCTAGGTGGCCTAGTCTGAGAGGCATCAGCATGCTTGTTTGCACCAAATAAAAGTAAAGAATTGTGCAACATGCAGCCAGTAGTTCGCCTTGCACACAAGACTGTCATGAAAAACTGGTTGCACGATTGCATGTGTTCACTCCATCTGATACTATCATAGTGAACATAACCAGCCTTGGAGCGCAGGGGCAGTGCCAAGAAAACCTTAGAGATGAAGTGAATATGCATCCCCACTGTGCATGGGCCTCTATTTCCAGATGAGAGACAGGAAGGCTAAGGAATGGGCATCTGAGGAAGACTAGCTGATGTCAGGGAGGTGAGAACAGCTTTCTTACTAACTAGCCTTGTTTGAAATTTGGTCCAATCCAGAGATGTTGAGTTTTGGTTTTTTGCATTCTTGCGATGGGAGTGGTTTGGATTTGTTTTTATTTTGCTTTGCTTTGCTTTGCTTTTTTTTTTTTTCTTAGAATCTGAGAGGCCTGACTCTCATTGTCTCTGATTTTTGTTTCTCTCTCACTAATGTCTGACGCCCATCAGAAAGTCAGGCAGAGTTTGGACTAGGCTGCCATGGGTCCTGATTTTAGAAACGCTTCCTTGGAGATCATTAACTTAGGGTGAACATTTTGTCACATTGTGAGTGTGTGTATTCCTTAGTGTCCAAGTCCTAGTTGAACTCCGTGTATCGCTCTTTTCCTATACCAGGGTGAACAGCCACCAGTGCCTGCAGGGGCCTTCGTGGGCCCAGGGCTCTGTCGTCAACCTGTAGTTGGCTTGCCTTTCTTTTAGAAAACTCTAGTTGGGGTTAGATACTGTAAATGCAAAGTGGGTGTGTCTTTAAGAAGGAAGGAAAAAAAAGAGAAAAACCAGAGAAGAGTGTGGAGAAGAAGAAGTAAAGAACTGAGTGAAAAGAGTGAAGGGAGGAAGAGAAGGAGAGGGGAAGATATAGAAAGAAGTTAGACAAAAGGCTGAAAGGGAGGAGAGGAAGAGGAGAGGAGAGACGATGAAAGGAGAAGAGCAGAGAGGAGGGTCAACAGGGAACATTGCTACACCCCAGTCAATTCTTTCCGCTTTTATTGTATATGAAATGTCATCACCACAAAATAATGTGTGTGGTTTTTTTTATTATTAGAATTACTACTCTTGATAATCCTCTACAGGTACTATCTATGTTTGTGAAATAGGTAAACAAATAGAAAGTAATGAAAAAATAATTTATATTATTACACTAAAATAGACTAGATCGTGTATAGAAATGTTCACCCCTCATAAAGACTTTGAACTTCATTTCAGCTTTACAGCTAGTTTTTTTATACAAATAAAACACAGAAAACTTGAATAATTTGATCAAATTCACTTACATGACAAATTTTGTATTCTGAATGAAACATACCCCCAGTTATGTTTCTACATCATTGTGTATGTTCTATGTGAAAGCTTTTTATACATGCAAATCATGCCTGTAGGGCAGTGCATGCTGGCTCAAATGAGCATACCTTCACCTCCCCCAAGGACACAAAATGGGCATAAAGATAGTAAATACCACGTGTCACCCTGGCATTCTTGTGAGGGGCAGCCTTGGCCACAAGAGTACTGAGTCCAGCAAGACTCCTGTTGACCAATAACTTCCAAAGAAGTTAAAGCAAACACAAGCTCATGAGCATGTTTCCTGGATGAGAAAGCTAAGGTCAAGGTTAACAGAGAATTGCACTACATTATATGCAGTCAGTGACAAAGTTAGGTCTCCTAAATCCCACTTTAGACAGCCTTCCAACTCCTGCTCCTATATCTAGGATCAGCTGTACAGACTGAGTGTAAGGCAACTGAACATACTTGCTACCTCTCAGTCAGAGAGCTCACACTAACTTGTTAGCTAGGAAGCAAGGTAAAGACAAACCATTTTTGCAATCACAAAGCTCCGTCAGAAGCACCATTCACTTTAAACCGTGCTCAGGAATTATTAATATCCTCTTGGCATCTTGATTGCCCCGGTTTTCTGAAGCTAAGATGTTGCAAGGTGCCTTTGTGGCTTTGATCACAGTCAATCAAAGGAGATTTGGTGTAGCTGCCAGGGAGATTTTGTTGTCTGAAAAGCCAGAAAGCTGCCAAACAGCATAAACCCTTACAGAACCTTCGTACACCCTTCACTCCAAATCAAAATAGGATGAGAAGGCTATGGTCTGTCCTCAGTGTCTTGTGCCTTTAATGTTCTGATCTATGTTTTTCCTGCTGTCCATTGATGGTAATTATCAGAAAACTGATGTCAAGGGTGTCACCTGTTGGTTGCTCTTTGCTGACTCTCACTTTCCTCATCTCTGCAAAGAAGAGGGCAGTTTGGTTTCAGAAGTTTGAATTATCATGTATGGCTAGTGTTCAGTGGTCTAAGAACACAGAATCTTTTTTTGCCAGGTAGATACTTTTTCAATTGATCATGAGTGCTTTATGTGCCTAGCAAAGCTTGGGGTCATTAAATCAAGCTATATAAAGCTTTGCCCAGGGTCACCCAAACCCATCTTGTTTCTGCACAGGGTGTCCCCATTCATTTAGAGCATTTCTTCAGTTTGGGAAGCTGAGTTCGGACACTTATTTTAAGTTGCTCAGGAAAGTCCCAACCTCTAAAATTGTAGAGGAATGGTGGAGATTGACAGGAACAGCTGAGAAAGGAGAACTCCCAGATGACAAATCTGACAGACCCTCATTGTCACTTCTGCTCCCGTGACTGTCTCTGCTCCCAGATTTCCCTAAACACATGGACCTCCAGCTACACACATCCTCTGAAGTCCGGCTGAGACAAGTTTCACCAAACAATCATTCTTCTGTCTTCATAAAATAGCTAAATTCCTGGACACAGGACATCTCTCTGTGCTGCGTAAAATAACAGGTAGCTGAGCCCAAAAGCCTACAAGAGTCATGTTAAGAAACATAGTATGTTAGTTTTCTATCCAGGGCTCAGCAAAAAGATATTAGAAATGTGCAGGTTGTATGTTTATCTTATTAATTAAGATTTTTAAATCTTAAGCATGATGAAACTTTGTTGGAGAAATGAACAAATACAAAGTTTTTTTTATTAATTTATTCTTGTTACATCTCAATGGTTATCCTATCCCTTGTATCCTCCCATTCTCCCCTCCCTCCCATTTTCCCCTTACTCCCCTCCCCTATGACTGTGACTGAGGGGGATTACCTCCCCCTGTATATGCTCATAGGGTATCAAGTCTCTTCTTGGTAGCCTGCTGTCCTTCCTCTGAGTGCCACCAGGTCTCCCCCTCCAGGGCACATGGTCAAATATGAGGCACGAGAGTACGTGTGAAAGTCAGACCCCACTCTCCACTCAACTGTGGAGAATGTCCTGTCCATTGGCTAGTTTAAATCGGCAGCAATAGATAATAGAATAATGGGAGGCGGGGGCTTTAAATGGCATGCGACATCTTGCTTCTGGGATTCTTTCCTGATTTCCTCCCCTTCTGTATAGACAACCCTTGAGAACACACATTTCCTTAGTACACTAATATGGCCAGGTAGGTTATAATCAAGCCTTGTTTTCCTGGGTGCACTTCTGTTGATTTGACAAAACTCTGCTTCACCACTTTCATTTAATACTTTGGCCTGTAGTTTAACCTTAGGGAACCATTTTCTTAATAAAAAAAAAAAAACCTATGAATTTCTTTGCTGATACCTTACAGTGTCCCACAAAAACGACAAAAACAAAATAATTTATTGTGATGCAGCAATGCAAGTTTACTCAGTGTAAATCTTTTTTTTTAATTTATTTATTTTTTTATTAATTTATTCTTGTTACATCTCTATGGTTATCCCATCCCTTGTATCCTCCCATTCTCCCCTCCCTCCCATTTTCCCATTATTCCCCTCCCCTATGACTGTTCCTCAGAGGGATTACCTCCCCATGTATATGCTCATAGGGTATCAAGTCTCTTCTCGGTGACCTGCTGTCCTTCCTCTGAGTGCCACTAGGTCTCCCCCTCCAGGGGACATGGTCAAATGTGAGGCACCAGAGTACATGAGAAAGTCAAATCCCTCTCTCTACTCAAGTGTGGAGACTGTCCTGTCCATGGGCTAGATCAGGGTAGGGGTTTAAATTTTATAGCAATGTAGAAGGATCCAGTGGGTCCTAGAAACCTACAAGTAGAACATTATGATAGGCAGATTTGGGTCAAGGGGTCCCGCTCATACTCAGTGTAAATCTAAACAATATGATTTTCAGTCTGGATTGTAGGAAACGGCTAACTGCAATGACACTTTTTCTATTTGTGTGCTGGTATCCTAAAGTTAAGAATAAAAGCATCTGAATGTGAACATTAAAATCCACTGCCTAATACTTTGAGTATGAAAAAGAACACTTTAACTGATCTCTCTGCTTGCTCATCTTCCGCTGGTAATATCAGCCACATGGTGGCTCACAGACATCCATAACTGCAGATACAGGAGACCAGTGACCACCTCTGACCTCCATGGGCCCCAAGCATGAATGTGTTGGTGCACACATACATGGAGGAAAAACTTCCACACAAATAAGTAAGTAAATAAATAATCTAAAAGTAAGAGCAGAGCAACACAAATCAGGGAATTGCACCTATAGTTTACACATGGCCTTAGAGGTATAGTGAGTTTCTTGTAAACAATATTTAGTTGAGTCATATATTTTTGTTTATTTGTTTTTAATTCATTAAGTCGAGTCATGAAATTTAAACAGAGAATGTATCCTCTTATGAGGTAAATATCAAGGTATGGTCTTCTAACAGCCATTTTATAGTCCATTTTCTAGTTTACTACAGTTATTTTATCTGTCCGTTACAGTAGTCAGAGTGGGTGTATAATATACTGTAACAGAAGCTTTGTCTTCTTACTCATGGGCTTTGGTCTGCTCAGCACGCAGTTTTCTTTGTATTTATCATAATGTTTAAATAGATATCTTTTGATTATAACAAACTGGCTGAAATATAGCAACATATCACCATCAAAAACAAGAAAAAATATTCTCCTGGAATATTAATTTCTGGTTTTTATCTTTTATACTGGCTATCTCAGCTTATTAATAAAATTACTTTTAAGTTTAAAAATATACTAAAGGAGTGGATAGCATATGCAGCAGTATTAGAGCATGTTGGATATAACTAAAGTTACACTTTCCCTTGAGTTTTAAACCTTCTGATTTATTTTTCGAATAACAAGTTTCCCTTTCCTCTTAAGCATTTCCTGTAGGGAAGATCTGTTATAGATATATTGTTTCAGCTTTCATTAGTCTGTGAATATTTTATTTCTTCTTCATTTCTGAAGAATATGTTCTCTCAATACAATATTCTGCGCAGCAGGTTTTTATTACCTTTTAGTACTGTAAAAATCTCATTCCACTCTCTGCTAGTCTCTAAGTTTATTTAGTTTATTTATTCAAATCCTTATCGCAGCCCCCTCCCTCCTTTTGTCCAGGTCCCACTCTCCCACCCTCTTCTCCTCTCCCCCTTTCTCAGAAAAGGGGAGCACTCCCCCAACGCTCCCTGGCGCATCAAGTCACATCAGGACTAAGCGTATCCTCTTCCACTGAGGCCCAACAAGGCAGTCCAGCTACAGAACGTGATCCAAAAGCAGGCAACAGAGTCCATGTCAGAGACAGCCCCGATCTAATGCTTGGGGACCCTCATGAAGACAGAGTTCCCTATCAGTTACATATGTGTGGAGGCCTAGGTCCAGTCCATGCATGCTCTTTGATGGTTCACTTTCTGTGAATCCCCACGGTCCTTGGTTAGTTGACTCTGTTGGTCTTCTTGTGGAGTTCTTGTCTCTTCTGGGTCCCTCTGTCCTTCCCCCAACTATTCAACAAGACTCTCAAGCTTCCACCAAATTTTTGTCTGTGGGTCTCTTCATCTGTTTAGATCCTCTGCTGGGTAGAGCCTCTCAAAGGACAGTTATACTAGGCTCCTGTCTGCAAGCATAGCAGAGTATCTTTAATAGTGTCATGGGTTTGCTTTCTCCCATAGGGTGGGTCTCAAGTTGGTCCAGTTGTTGTTTGGCCCTCCCTTCAATCTCTGCCCAATCTTTATCACTGAATAACTCATAGGTTGGGTAAATTTTAGGTTGCTGTTCCCCTCCCTCCACTGGAAGTCCTTCCTGGCTATAGGAGGTGGCCATTCTGTTGTTTGGAAAAACTTTTTTCTCCTTGCCATTCTCATGTTTCTCTTTAATATAATGCAACCTACATATTTTCTATTTTACTGTTTTTCCAGTGTTCCCATAGGGTTCTTCATTCTTCTTCATTCTTCTTTACTCCATAATGGCATGAATAGTCAAATGATCCATCTTCTCCTTCTTCTTCTATTCTGCCACTAGTGCCTCTTATCAGATTTTTGCTTAGGATACATTCCATGTAATGAATTTCCGTTTGGTTGATTGAAATTGTTTCCTTTTCTCTATTGACTTCTGTGCTAGCATATTCAATCACATTCTTGTTTTCTTGGAGATTATAGAGTTTTCTTAAAACAGATGTTTTGAAATCTCCATTCAGGATTTTAACCATACTGGTTACTATACTCCAACCACACTTGTTTATATGGTTGATGTCTTATTTTGATCACTAATTGAAATTATTGTTTGCTGAAAGTTCTTAATGCTTATTGGCATAAAATATTATTTTGGTATTCAAGGTTTACATATAATCTATTCTGTTCATAGTCTGGCCTTGGATGTATCTATCTTTATCTTTCTATAAATTATAAGCAACCTTCTGATTACCTCTGAGCTTATGCTGTTCATGTTATCTCATTCCACACTAGATAGCATTTAAGTCCATAATTATATGAATCAATGATTAGGATATTGATACTGTTGTAATACTAAAGAGTAATTCAATCCCATGTTCTATTTCAATAGGAGCTAGGATAAAACCTGGAAGGGTAGGCTTTTCGCTATAAGCCTGTTTGTGTGGTTAGAAGCCAAACCATTATGATAGGCCCAGGTAACCACCCACAGCCATTTTCCTACGGTCAGGTACTGTGATGTCTGCCAAATTCTGGACAGACTCACCATAAAAATAGTAATACCAACCCACTGTAACACATTTTAGACAACAATACAAGAATGATATCTAGCCTGCACTACACCAAGACAAGTATATCACAAGGTAGGTCAAAGTCCACATTTGCCTATCTACTGCTGATGTTACAGCTATGCTGGGCTGCAATGAAAGTCTAATACTCTGGGACCTCTTGTGCCCACATGACGCTGAAAGCACTCCAGAGACTCTGCTTATAGGCAATAGCATGAGAACAGGGAAACGTATGGTTATATTTTACCAGTGAATAGCTGAGATTTCAAGGCAAAGTCCTGTCTTAGTTTTCTATACTACCACTAGTGAACAGAGTCTTATTCCATACTGTGGTGCTCAAGGGTTTGGTTTTTTTTGCTTATTTGTAGTGGCTGAGTCAGTACTTTGGCTACTATAGGCAATATTAAACTATGTTAAACCAAAATTAAGGCTGTTTCATGCTGAATCTCATAAAACAATCTGGAAGAGCTTGGTCAGGCCCACTCCAAATTGTCAATGAGGCAAGCTAAAAATCTTGATTTGTCCCATTGATGCACAGGTCCTCACTTGATATAGAGAAAGGACCAAAGGCTCCATCTGTTAGCTCTGGGCTAAAAATATAAATCTTTGGTTTTCTCTTTTTTTTTTTTTTTTTTTTTTTTTTTTCATGCTGGATCCCAACAGAACAGGTCTGAAACTGAGTTCTAAAATAAAGTTTTGTGCTACTTGCCACGTTGGTGGTGAATCATGTTCCTTTCTCTCTTTGGAGACTTGGAGAAGAATGGTGATGCCATTCCTGAGTCTAACTGATGCAGGTCCAGTGGCTCTATCTAAGGGTATTGGGGGAGGAGTCACAGGACTATGTCAAACTCCTGAATTCACTGTCACAAGCTTAATACTGGTATTGAGGTTAAAGCCTGGCATTAACTCCCGCTCCCTAAGCCCAGCCAAAAGACACCTCTTCACACTACTTGGACTTCAGTAATGAGGTGACATAATCAATTATTCTCTAGATATCTTTTCTTCCTTTACTAAGGTAAGACTATATATAGTCTCTCAACTAATGCCACAGCTCTTGTGGAGGTTCTTTGGTGCATGAGTAACTGTCTACACTGTTGTGTCTGTGACATGGTTAGTGCAGATTCTGACTCACTGGCATCTTAGTCTAGCTCCCTTGAGAAGCTAGATCTTATTTTCTATTAAGTGATGCGTGGGAAAAGCTGGTTCACCATTTGGAAAAATAGAAACTTGAATTCTCTGCATATGTAAAATTAATCCTCAAGTTTTTTTAGTGTAATAATATAATTACTAGAAGAAAGAGTGAACAAAAATTAGTATAAGGGTAAAGAGTGCCCATGAATCCCTATTTGATCATACAAAAACTTTTAAATGTTATATTGTAAAAAGTGAATTCTATATAAAATTGATCCACAAAGTAATTTTTGGTTTATATGTTTACTGAACCAAGCAGTTGGGTTTATCAGTCAGTGGTGGCATGTGTTCAGACAAAGCTGAGCTCTTTTTCTCCCAGATTGCCATTAAACATGTTTTGGGTGAGTCAGTGATTAAAAAATGTTCTTCTGGTCTCAGAAAATGAATGTCGCACTGGAACATCTGTTCACTGTATCTCACATGCAGTACTTTTCATTTTCTTGGCATTTCTGTCTGATTCCCTTTCTTCCTTTCTCCTTATACTTAATTCCACACTTAGTGCATTTCTAATAAAAACATGAAACTCCATACCAAAGATACACAGTATGAATTTGGAAGAAATACAGCATGTAAACCTAATTCTTTTTTAACAACAGAAATAAATAAAACACAATCAGATTTGCATTAATTACTCTATTTTCATTTAA
The DNA here is from genome assembly GCA_907169655.1 of Acomys percivali. Lineage (NCBI taxonomy): Eukaryota > Metazoa > Chordata > Mammalia > Rodentia > Muridae > Acomys > Acomys percivali. Next base: position 135,419,367 of record OU015745.1, on the reverse strand, counting down.
AGGAATCTTCTATCCAAAGAGCCTGCAGAAGAAGGTAAGTGCCTTGTCAGAGGTTTCCTAAACTCATATGTTTTTATTTGGGAACATATGGTTGAGATTCTTTCTTGACAGAATACCAGGAAATTAATGTTGGTATGTCACTATAAATGAGACCACTGTGCTACATCCATAATTAAATATTCACCAGCAACATTCACTGCTTTCAAAAGGACTCTGTTTTCTTCCACAGCAAAGGCCTAGAAAGTGATACCAGGCAGTTTCCTAATGATGGGCCAACATAAGAAATTATATGAGAATCCAAGAACTTGTCAAATGAAATAACAGAAACAAACAATTTTCCACCTTTATAAACATGAAAGATCACTGATAAGATTTTTACACTAAAACAAGTAAATAACTATTGGATAAGTTAAGATATGACAACTTAATAAAAGTGCCATGTTTTAACAATTTGACTCAAATAGCAAGCTCTGAAACTTCATATGAAATTAATATATCAAAACAGCTTGCATAACCTTCAGGAAATATGTATCTTTTAGTAGGACTTTATGCTTTTGAATGAATATAATTTTAAATTATCATCCCATGTATGTGTTGTACATCTGTCTGTATGTGGAAATGTGTAAATGTACATGTCTGAGGGAAGAAGTTAAACTCCCTATTGATCTTCTTTCTGAAACAAGGTCTCTCAGTGAACCTAGAGTTCATTCACTAGAGAATACTGGTTAGCCAGTGAGCTCCAGGATCCTCCAATCTGCCTCTGTAGCACTGGAATTACAAGCAAATACCACCATGGTCCACCTTTTACATGCTGTCTGGAAACCTTAATTCAATGACCATCCTTTTATAGCTAGCACTTTATTGACTAAGTCACCTCCCAAGTCCCCTGAAAACTGTTCAATAATTCTAAGGGAACAAATAAGAAAGACCTTTTATATGATAATTTATGAGATATTCACTCCTACTCTGACGTAATACTTTCAGAAGCTTTTTGCACAATGATTTCAGGAGCACTCTCCTCACATTGTTTGATGCTATTCGTGTTTTATGCCATGTTGTAGTTCTACTAGTGCTATTTAACTTCAGAAGAATAGATTGATGTTGCATAAATCACCTATTAACTTACCAAGGTCTGAACACCATATTAAAAGCCAATTGACACAAACTCCAGTCACCAATTTCTGACCATGGTCAGATAGTCTTTATTTCCCAAAGATGCATTTTGTAAATGAGGAGAAAGGCCATGAAGATCTCTCAAAGGGTCACAGGAGGAAAAGGAACATGCCTTTCAGGAGTGATGTGAGGGTTTGGGATTGGTCTGGTGTCTAAGGGTCAGAACATGTGTAGCTCGAGTAGTACAGAAAGATTTCTCATCAGAACCACACATACCAAAAAGAAATATTTATTTCAATGTGTTAGTTTCTAGATGCTCAACATTCAGCATAACTTTTCTTAAATATCAATCATCCTGATCAAGTACTGTAGTCTGGGTATCTCCTCGTTGAAATTCCCTTCTCTTTCCTAGTGAAAGCAGAGCCAACCGTCCATATTTTCCTCAGAGTTAGTTGCTTTAGCATAGGTGAAATGGCTTTACTATGAGTGAGCGACCGTTACTCTTGTGATGTAACAACAAATTCCTTAGCAGGACCAGGGTTCTCAAATATACTCTTTGTCTTATGATGTACTTACTTTCTGATACACCCATTTTAAGTTGAACTATTGAAAGAAAATGCTCCCCTAAGGTACCACATATCCTGATTTAGCAACATAATGCATTAGAACTTTAACTGTCCCTCTCAAGATCACTGGGCTAATGGCCAGTTGCTGGCCATCACTGCTAAGCATCAGAACCTATGAACCTATGAAAAATATGAATTCAAAGGATAGTCTGTATTGAATGTGTATGGCTTCCGTGCATCATAAAGCTGAAAAGTCCTGAAAAACTATTATAAAAAATGACAGGAGAAATCCATTGACTTAACCATGAGGTAGTCAAAGACATACCACTTGGTGATAGAACCAAACCTAGTGAGTTTATTCCTGGGTAAGCGCAAGGCCACTTGTTTCTCCACAACAAGGAGAAAGGGGGTCAAAGAAAGCTTATGACATGTTATGACTTGCAACAAATAAAGAGAATGAGGATGACTCAAAAAGTAATGTTTCTCTGAACAAGTGCATCAATGGAATTTTGTCTGAGCTTACTGTGAGTTCCTTTTTGAATGGTGATTTTGTGTCATCTTCCTTGTATGAATGTACATTGATTCCTACCTGTGAGTTGTCCCCAGCTACAAGGCACACAAATCCCGTGTGAGTGATGGCTTCTGTTACTATTCCTACTTTTGTTCTGTGGTCTTGATGAGCAGTATGCTAATAAAAATGCAACAGTCATGGGATGAGGATGTGGGTGAGCGGATCAAGTACTTGCCACAAAGACGTTAAGAGTCATACACTATGGACATCCTTGATGCAGCCTCAAAGCGGGAAAGCATAAGAAGAGATAGTCACCAACTACAGCCTAGTGGGGGTCTGGAAAGAGGGAGGGAGAGAGAGAGAGAGAGAGAAGGGGCTTCAATTCCCCAAATTACAAGACAGCTATAGCACCATGGCCATAGGTAGCTATGATGAAGCCTTGAAGGGAGAGACAAGGGCCAGTGGACAAGTTTTTGAAGAGATATGCAGGCTTCATATCTAGTGATCTAGCATAGCCTGGCTTAGTCCAGATATCAGGAAGACACTATTAAAAGCAAAGTTATAATACCATCTAGGGATGGGAAGCTGTGCTTGCCACAGCTATAAGATAGTAAGAAAACTGAACTCTTGGTAAGAACTTTAAGATCACTGCCCATTTTATCAACTCTGTCCATGAGGGGACATTGCTGCTGTGTGTGGCCTGACTTCTGGGAAAGCAAAAAAGGCATTATTTATCCTGTCATGTAGTGATGAAATTGCTCAAGTAATTAAATGGCACGGCTATGACATAATCCTTCCTATTTCCATCTCTCTGTTTATCTAAACAAGATTTCTGAGCTCTCTCATATGACGGTTGTGAAGACTAAATTAAGAAAACAAGAACTCTAGGAACAGTGACAGGCACATAAATCCTGTGTGAGTGGTTGCTTCTCTTTCTCTTTCTAATTTGCTTATGTGGTCTTGACAAACTGTATACTAATAAAAAAAAAATGTAACAGTGGCTAAAGTGCTTGCCACAAAGGCATGAGAACCGGAGTTCAAATCTCCAGAATCCATGTAAAATGCTGATGAGCACTGTCGTCTGCCTCTAACTGCAGTGCAGCAGACAAAGACATATGATCCGTAGAATAAGTGGGTTAGCCAGACCAGCCCAAATTACAAACTCCAAGCTCACCAGAGACTTGCCTCAAACTATAGGTGGAAAGTGATCAAGGAAGATGCTTGACGCCAGTTTTATGCTTCCTCATGTATGTGCGCATACACATACATTTAAGAAACATGCAGACACACCTACATGTACACACATGCATGCACAGGCAAAGTATACCCTCTTGAAATAACTGTTAAATTGTAAGAAGTTTTTAACAAACTATTTTTTTTCACTGAGAATAAAATAAAATAATTTAGAAAAAGTTGACAAGTGACACAAAGAGTTGATGCATAATTTGAGTTTTTATTGCTATCCACTTCTGGAAAGCTGTGCCATCTTCCCTCCAGGGCCACCTCTGTGAAGGCCTTCAGCCTTTATTTCTGTGTCATTTACTCAGGCATGCTGAATGGGCATGCCTTTCCATAATTGTATAACCTGACTTTTCCAAGGTTCAAATGCGTGTTCAACGGGTAGTAAAATGACACTGTCCTAGCAGAAAAGAAACCTGGTGGGAGATAAATAGATGTGTTTGCTCTCAAAGTCATATTATAGAACCTAAAATACGTTACAGACTTATGTTTCAGATGACAATTGGGCTCTATAAGAATCTTTTCCCAGAATATCGATTGTTCCACTGTGTGGTCACTCAAATAGTTTTAATCTAGGTCCCCAGGGATGGAGGGAAAAAATATCCACAGGGCCCCCACTGTGGGTTGTGGGTACCTGCAATTAATTGCTAACTGCCACTTGTGCGGTGGGCCTATCATTCTCAGAAGGGCGGGCGAAATCTCCTTTAATACATTTGCACATGACTGTGAGTGAGGAGAGGGGGGCAAAGCTCACACGCAACTCAAAGCTACTTATTCTCAAGATGTAGCTGGAACTGTGGAGAGGGATAAGGCTCTCACTGATGTGTTAGAAACAGTTTCCTTTTCATGCCTTTTCCTGGAACGTTCCCCTTTGATTTTGTCACCCTTGGCTTGGCTCCCCCACTCTGCCAGCCTCCTCTGTCTTTTCGTGCTGTCTGAGCGTTTCCTTTCCAATATTTTGCCTGAATGTTCAGCTCTGTTAGCAGAGATGCTAAGTGAGTGCTTTGAAGCGTCACCCAGTGAAATCCAGTTTTAGACAGCACTCTGATCCCCGCCCCCGCGGGAAATAAGCTTTCGGTTTCTTTGTGCTCCAAGCAGAAACATGAAAGACAGAAATGCTTTGCAGGACCAAGATTTGCCAAAGCCACCAGATAAGCCACCTAAACGAGGTCTGGTATCACGCCACGTTAAAAGAACACTTCAGGGAGATGTTCCATTGCTTTCTGAAATGTTAATCGTTGTTGGGTTAGTTTTTGTTGTTGTTGTTGTTGTTGTGTTTTTGTTTTGTTTGTTTTGTTTTTGTGGATTAGATTAAATGTGAGTGGCAAGCAACATCCAAAGGTGTGAACACGTATATCATATGATAGCAGTCATGTTTTCTTAACCAAATGACAATGATGTCAGAGAAAGCATCCTTCAGACCTTAAAAAAGCTTTCTCTTTAATGGCCATTGAATTCCCATAACCAGGCCTGTTTTCATATAATATCTAATTTTCATAACTTTCTTCAAAAGAATGACTACTACAATGTCCACAGAGAAATACTCAAAGATCCAAAGGAAACGCAGTAATAATTTAAGCTTGGGCAAAGCTATGCCTTCGGCCAGGTGACTATTGCTTCACTATTGAGCAAATGAACTGAGATGGCGGTGAACTTTCTCAGTGTCACTTTAACCTTCTATTTGAGTTGCTGGCAGAGGGAAACTAGTCTTTCAAAACTTGAGATCATTTTGATAATAACTTTGCCCTTCTAAAACTTAGATTGTGAACTATAAATATGTATACATATCTGGGTGTGCTGATTACCAATAATCCTATGAATGAAATCGCCGCAGTGCGCTTTAACAGTTCTGTGTTCTTAGACTTTAGTATTACGTCCACCTCATAGTAGAGCCCTGAAGAGCCTGACATCATTTGCTATTAACACTCCTTGACCATTGTCGGCCCTTTATTTAGTCCCTTTACGTTTTCGCATTGGCATTGGCATATCCATCTTTTTGAGGTTGTTCCATTTTCAATTATCCATAGACTCGTTCTCGTGAAGTAATATGATCTAGCTGCTCAGTCATATTTACCCATCCTTTTCCTCCATGAGTAAATAGTATGTTTATAAACGAATGGGAGGTGAGGGTTCCCTGGGGGAAGAACAACTTAAGTTGTGGCGTTTTAATGTACTGAAGACAGAAAATTGTAATCTGTGGATGGGATCAAGCTGTCATCGATCCATATGCAACCCATAGAGGAAATTAAAACAGATTCCTCTCCAATTAGACACAGTCTCATTTGAACTTGGTCTTTTCTGGGTCACTTGAACCCTCTGAACAACTCTTATTCTATGTATACTAACAGACCCACCATTCCGTCACAAGCAAAGAATGAGGATGCATGTATGCTCTCAGTATTTGTCAGTGTTTGCTATATGTCTGATGCTTTTTTTAAGGCTTTGAGATAGAACAGTAGACGAAGTAAACTCATTTCATGAAGTCATGTTCTTGCCAGGGAAACAAGAATTAAAGAGGAATCTGTAATATAGTAGTAGGCTAAGGTCCATGCTATGAAGTGCTATATGGTACAAGGTGTGGGAGAAAAAAACAGCAGCCTGGGGGTGTCAAAGCGTATTATTACTTATGAAAGTCTCTGAGAATACAATACTGTATTGGAGCCCAGACAACTTCCAGAGCACACAGGCCATTGCATCCCAAATTCTTTAAGCCATGTGTGAGTGTGCTCTGTGGTAGAGGAAGAATATCATTCCATCCAATGGTGGTGGCAAGGATGTTAGGTATAAATCTGAATGTGTGTGGGGAAACTTCGTATAACTTTGGAGAGAGGAAATTTATACCCTTGCACAGGCATCAGAGGGCTGTGGTGCATAAAATCAACGAAAGTGGGGAAGGGAAGCAAGAAGAGAGAGTGGACATCCTGCCAAGCAAGGGCAGAAGCTTGGAATTCTAGGCAGTGATAGAAGTGCCCCGAGGTGGCAGTTTTCACCTTCTCTCATGTAATTAAACCTCTGTGGATCAGTCCAATTATGTGCCAGAGCTAATTTGCACTGACATAAAAGCACCAATCACAAAACTTCATGATATTGCATACTTACTGTGAAACAGCCACAGGAAAACATTAAACCCATAAGTCTATATCTATTAACAAGGGCGTATGTATTGATTTACTGGTTGTCCAGACTTAAGAAAGCGATGATGAAAATATTAATAGCTCATATTTAACTAAAGAGTTATTTGTGTTAAACAATGCAGCTACAGGCAGTTTCAGCTTAATTGAAAGAAAAATTGTAAAGCCAGGTGTGGTGGCGCATGCTTTTAATCCCAGCACTTGGGAGGCAGAGGCAGGTGGATCTTTGTGAATTCGAGGCCAGCCTGGTCTGCAAGTGAGTCCAGGACAGCCAAGGCTATACAGAGGAAACCCTGTCTTGAAAAAACAAAAACAAAAAACAAAAAAGAATTTGTGTAAGAGCAAGAAAAAATTTAACAAAACATAGCAAGTTGAGTTGTAATTTCTTGAGAAAAAATAACTAACAAATTGGGAAGCAATTCAAGTTGTAAAATGACATTTAAATTCATGTAGATAGAATATAGTTGAAAGTGCTTGTAAAGATAAAAATAATAATAAATAATAAAAATAAATAATTCATAAGAAGTAATTGTCTACCAGTAATTTAAAACTAATTGTATTATATATGTCAATATGATTTACAGTTTTTCTTCCTATTCTAGTGTGTGGAATTTATTAGGTTTTATACATACATGCATGCATTTTTATGAAGCTGATTCTTAAGAACTTACAATGACCCCACTGGAAAAGGTGCATCTGTGTTGGCGTGCAGATTTTAAATACAATATAGACACAATACATATGGTAAATCAAAATTCAGAAAATACTCAAAATGCATGAGAATCTCCATTTGATAGTATCAGATTTCAAAGAAATAACACTGTGGAAGCACATTTCTTCAGCAGATGTGGTGCTCCTGGAAGTTTATGCCCTTCACTCACCTCCTTCCTACAAATTAATGCCAGGGCCTCCTGCTGCTTAAATGGAAACATTATATTTTCACATGTGTCCTGTTCGCCAGGAAAATCAATCAGAGATATCAACCATTAAACTTTTATAATTTTGATCTTCTATAACTTGCAGTCACACAAAATCAGAACATCATTAAAGGAATATATTCATCTCATGGAAAGCCAGTGTACTCACTCCTTCCTACCTGTCACACTAGCCTTATTCTACTTCTAGCACATTCTCAGAGGATTTCCCAGTGGGTAGAGCCATTATCTCCCACTCCCTGGAGCATCTTTTCCGTATTTAAAATTTCCCTTAATAGTCATGAGCTAAAGCCAATTTTTGCATCCTTCCAAAACTGATGATGATTAGATGTCTGACATTTAACAAGTGAAAGCTTCTTTCTTTTAACTATAAATACCAAATTAATAAACTGCACAAGTTAGAATCAAATACACTTATTGCTGAAACCCAACTAAGTTGCTCATTTAGGATGCGCCCCCAGGAGAGAAACAACTGTTAGCAAACCACCATTGTGAACTTGGGACCGCAGCTTCCATCCTCCTTGTGTAGGAATGAAAGTGAGGATGGGAGCCTCGGGGAAGCTGAGCCAGGGCCGTTTGTTCCTAAGACCTGTGCAGCATCCAGGCCCTATTTTGGTGAGGGGTGTGCATGTTTTTTTACTTTATGCCTGTCCCTTTACAATATTTATTTTCCCCAATTTTAGAATCATCACCCGTGGGAAGGAGATGTTCTTATACGTAGAGTTCTCCATATCAAAAGTGGGCCAGGCCAAGTTAAGCTGGAATGGTTGATCAACATACTTTAGGGGGAAAAAAACCCAAACAAACTGCAATTTAAGTTACAGATCACACAGGAGAAGAGCAGTGGCAAGAAAAACAAAGGCTTGGGGACTAGAGAGATGGTTTGGTCAGGAAAATGCTGGCCTGGCAAGCAGGTGGACCTGAGTTCAGATCCTCAACACCCATATAAATACCCAGGCAGGCGGCGTACACCTATAATCCCAGGGCTAAGGAGGCAGAGAAAGGAGGATCCTCTAGCTAAATCAATGAGCTGTGGGTTCAGTGGAAGATGCTGTCTCAAAAACAAAAACAAAAAAAGAAAACTGAGAAAGACACATGACATAAACCATCAACTTCTGAGCAACACACACACACACACACACACACACACAATGTGCATACTGACTAATACCCTAAGCATGTATGTGCATGCAATAAACACATACAAAGGAAATATAATGGCCATGAAAATGATAAGCTGGACACTTAGAGCCCACTGTAGTCTGAGACATGAGATGCTGAGGTAATCTGTCCAAGAGTTAGTTCAGAAGCCCAGAAAAATGAATTCAAGGCCAGCCTGGGCTACAAGTCTTATCTCAAAAACATGAAAAAGAAGACGGATGAGGAAGAAGGGAAGGAGGAGGAAGAAGAGAAATGGTATTAGAGGAACCCAAGAATTGTAAACAGGAAGAAAGGAAAATAATATAAATAAATAAATAAATGAGTAGCAACAACAAACAAAGAAAACACCAGTATAAAATCAAATAAATAAATAATGAATGAATGAATGAATGAATGAATAAAGAACAAACCCAGAAAACAGCAGTACTAGAAAATAAATAAATGCATACATACATAAATAAATAGTAAGAACAAATGTAGAAAACAGCAGTACTACGAGGCAGGCTGAGTAAGAAAAGTTTATAAAATAAGCCAAAAGACGGTGGAAAGGTAAAAGGATAGGAAGGGAAGAAATGGGCAGGAGTTCGTTTGAGTTCTGCCTTGCAAACGGCAGCCCAGAAGAGACTCTGCACAGGAGAAGTCCTCCGGGCCTGGCATAATCAGCTACTCAAAACCTTAGAGACAATCCCTGAGAATTTTTCATTGAGAAAAGCTCACTTACATTGGAAAAATCGTCTTTAGAATACTGATATTCGCAAGTACACTTTATTTTTTTTTATATATATAAAAATCTCTATGTCCTTCCTGGGGTATTTTTAGCTGGCACAGAGATGATGATCTCTCTGCTTGCAGAGTCTCGCATACATATTTTAAAACCCACACCTCCTGAAAGAACATAACGGATAAAAATTTGTTCAGAGTACTAGTGAAAAATACAATGATTATCATAAGTGGCTTACTTAAGCCATGGAGAGTGGAAAAATAAATTTACATCCTAATTATGTTCTTCGTAGAACTGAACAGCTCCTTCATATATAGATTGGCTAACTAGGATTTAGGCAATATTTATAAATTACTGAGTGTTGCACCGTATCTCTATAAATTCCATTTCTTCAGAAAAGGTGGCCATACTTAAAGTAATAAAGCCATTGCAAAATGTAGCTATTATCATACGTGTTCATTATATTCACTTCAAAAGTATACATTTCGGGCATTTACCCATTTCTCTCATTCCAGCTGGTGATTAAGAATTGAAAATGCACTAGTAAAACACCCTAATTGTTTTCATAGGCATCCACAACTGTCTAAAAACAGCCATAAATGCTCTCCGTGATTCTTAAGCTCAAAATCTCCCTTTAAACTGGTAATGACAACTCAATGTGCAAGTCTCAGAGCTGCTGTTTTCTGTATAGGTGCTGCCTCTCCAAAACTGCATCCGGGGCTGCTGGAATGGCTGAGTGCATCCCTGACACACACATGGTGGGAGGAGAGAAGCAACTCCAGCAAAGCATGTTCTGTATTCTGTACCTCCACATAGATACTACGCACACATATATACATGCTTACACATATATATATATATGTGTGTGTGTGTATATATAATGTATATACATACACACACATACACACACACACACACACAAGTACAACTGCATGCAGGCACACATGCACATGAAATGTGTAAATAAATCCATCAGTAACTTTTCTGTTCTTTGATTAAAACACAACGACCAAGACAACTTATAGAAGGAAGGATTTGTTTGAGTTTATTGCCAGAGGGATAAGAGACCTTCATGGTAGGAGGCATGGCAGCAGGCCTAGAGGCAGGAGTACGATCTGAAGAGAACCCCTGGAGGGGGAGACCTGGTGGCACTCAGAGGAAGGATAGCAGGCTACCAAGAAGAGACTTGATACCCTGTGAGCATATACAGGGAGAGGAGGTCCCCCTCAGTCACAGTCATAGGAGAAGGGAGTAAAGGGAAAATGGGAGGGAGGGAGGAATGGGAGGATACAAGGGATGGGATAACAATTGAGATATAATATGAATAAATTAATAAAATATATTTAAAAATTTTTGTCCTTGAGAAGGTTAAATGGATTACAAACAATTCATATACTATACTTATTAATATTATAGATAAATGACATAAAAGTTTTCACAATGATTATGTTTTCTTAATACAGATTATAAATGTTAGGAGTTCGAAGTTTACTGCACATATTGTCCTTGGCTGATGTCATAGTTTGAGCAGGACTCTTGGGCCCAGATCCGCCTGTCATAATGTTCTTCTTGTAGGTTTCTAGGATCCTTTGGATCCTTCTATTTCCCCATTCTCCCATGACTCTCTCACTTAGAGTCTCAATAGGATGTCCTCCCCTCGGTCCCACTTTCCTGGTAAGTGAAGCCTTTCACGGGTTGAGTGGAGAATGGGGTCTGACTGTTACACGAACTGTGGTGCCCCATATTTGTCCACGTCCCCTGGAGGGGGAGACCTGGTGGCACTCAGAGGAAGGTTAGGAGGCTACCAAGAAGAGACTTGATTCCCTATGAGCATATACAGGGGGAGGAGGCCTCCCTCAGTCACAGTCATAGGGGAGGGGGATAGGGTGAAAGCAGGAGGGAGGGAGGAATGGGAGGATACAAGGGATGGGATTACCAATTTAGATGTAATATGAATAAATTAATAAAATATATTTTAAAAAAGAATTGCGACTTAAACAATAAATAAATAAATGTTAGGAATGTAGCTCAAGGGTAAAGCATTTAATAAACATGCCCAATGCCCTGACTGAGCTTGATCCCAAGAAATAAAAATAGAAAACAAATAAGTAAATGCAAAATATTTAATTATCTAAGACTATATAAAATTTAACGTGTTTTGACAATACATAAAACAAAATACTCCAGAATATTCAACAGTTTGCTCTTGTGGATTGTATTATAGGGGTTTTAATTTCCTTATGTGGAATATTACTTCAGTAATCATAACAGATGGCACTTTACGCGCATTTTGAAGCACACACGCTTTGATGTTCGCTTTTGGACAAGATGTGTGTGTGTCATGTAATCTACGATCAGGCACAATACTCACTTGAGCTTCATAAGGTGAAGTAAATCATCCATGAGACAAACATTCAAGATGCATTGAGGAAAGTATAAACATTGATCAAGGGAGCTGGCAAGCAGCTAAACGTTCTGGCGTCTAAGCTACGTTTGTTTTCATAAAATACAATTCTTAAATGTTCATTTTCACCTGTTCAAAGAAGGACTGAGGCATCTCATGAAGTTGAGTCAACAATGATGTGATTATTCAGGCAGATGGTCCCTCTCTCTCCTGGCAGGAGGAGGATTCTTAAGCACGTCAGAGTCATAAGCCTTTCCTTCTAATTTCCCATTTTGGCATGAGTGAATAATAATCATTCCTTCACCCCACACCAGTCCCATTCTGATCAGCATTAACATCTCTTCTGAAAATGTATTAGCACTCCAGTTGTAAGATGCCAGTGGGAGCACGCTACAGTGTGAAGTCTGAAAGATCAGAACTCCACCCAGGTTTTGCGTGTGGGAGACAGATGAGATAATCATTCATTGTGTAGAGAAGAAGTGTGCTCTACTGGGCCGTTATAAACGCTGGAATTTCATTTTGAAGTTTTCAAGTTTTGTTCTCTTGGTTTATGGTTTTATGCTAAAATTACGGCTTTGTAATAAGTTGTGAGGCATGCTTTATGCACTGTCATAATTATAAGCCGTTACAGTTCATTCTTTGTGTCAGGACGGTTTTATGGACATTTAAATGAAGTTTCTGACAATGAAGCTAGGGCTCTAATCGTACTACATTATGGCTACACCTGGTGGAACGCAGTCGCTCAGTGCTCCTGTGATAAGCCACTATGAAGAGGAGGGTGGAATTTAAAACCTCAGCTGCTTGCCTCCCACAGAGCTCCAGCAAGACACATAGATTTATCAACCCATTTGTATTTAAATAACTTATATGCTTTTTGCCTCACTGAGCCACAAAGCCATCAAAAAGAGAGTAGGGGAAAAACTCACCTCTGTGATTTACTTCTTTTTTTTTTTTTTTTTTTTTTTTTTTTTTTTTTGCCAAGAAAGGCACCTGAAAGTTTGAAAACATGAAACACAATGGCTCATTCGTTCTTTGCCCTGGAAGAGCACCATCGGTGTGCTGTGCTTACTTTTGCAAGTGTACATGCTACAGCTGATCTGTTATCACACGTCAGAGGTACACTTTGAGCAGCATTTACCAGCCGATGCATTGGTTGATTAGACTCTCTCAAATGTGGTGAAAATAATTTGTTTTTTTATGATCCCAGGTGCCGGCAGAATGCTATTTCATTTATTTTATTTCTCGTTTAGTGTGTGTTGTAGATTTCTCTATGATGTGTGTGTATATGACGAGTAGCACACACAGTGTGTATGAGGAGGTTAAAGAAAAACTCTGGGCAATCAGTTTTTTTTTTTTTCTTTTTCTACCATAGGTCCTGGGGATGCATCTGAGGTCATCAGGCTTGTTTGCCAATTGATTTTCTCCCCTGATCCATCTCTCAGGCCTCAGAGAACTACAGTTACAGGGAGCAAAGTGGCCAAGGTTTCAGAAGTGTTTAAAGGAATTCCATTGGGGGGGGGGGGAAGAGCAAGAGAGTGGCAGGGGGATGTAAGGAATTTGTGCCGATACTTTACTTTGTATGGCTTCTAAGAAAAACATCTAATAAAATCTAATGAAAAGATGTGATGTCATTATGGTAGCCTTCCTCAGGCAACCACGTTATTGAGATTTCATGGGTACACTTTCTTCGTCACATGTAGGGGAGCTATCTAGAAGCAGGCACCCTGGATTCTGGCTCATAGACTCTTTCCACACACGCCCTTCCAAAGTTTGCCCTGAGCCTTAGGCGTAGGTGCTTTAAAGATATATCAGTTGGCACCAGACGCTCCACAGTGACTGATTCTCTGCATTGTGACCACCTGTA
>OU015745.1:135356148-135390722 GCA_907169655.1 Acomys percivali | reverse complement strand
TAAAATAACAAAAATCTAAGACCCAATCAAAACACTTGAAATACAGCCAAATATATATAAATAAATAAATATGTCAACCCAATGATTAAATACAATTTTAATATGTAGATACATTTGTAAATTTAAACACCTAAGATAATGGAAAGTTCAGATTGGATAAATGAAAAATCTCCAAAATCATTTTACTAATAGCTTCTACTAACTTCTCAAAAAGAATAGCACTGACAACACAAAAAACTGTGTATCAGAGCTGGGGAGATGACTCAGCAGTTAGGTGTGCCTGTTGCTCCTACAGAGGACCCACAGGAAAGCACACAGCTGTCTGTGACATCTCCACAGGCTCCAGGGCCTTCAGCCAGCCTCCTCCAGCATCCCTTCCTACACACGAATACATAAGACCAAGAAACACATGTACATGCACGCGCATGTGCACACACAGACACACACGCATGCATGCACACACACAAATATATATATATAATAAATAGATGATAATAAAAAAATTATAGATAAGCGATAGGTAGATAGATAGATAGATAGATGATAGATAGGTAATAGATTGATAAATAGGAGGATAGATCAATAGACCAAATCTTTAAAACAATTATCTCTATAATAATTATATAATATATAAAAAATTTCATAAAATGTTAAAAATCTTACTTAAATAGATGAAATGTTGAATATATAAAATATATCTTACTGAATCAGTAATATGAATCATTGTCATCTCAAGAACACTAGTAAATGTTTAAAAATTTATCAAAGGACAATTTACAGAAACATTCAAAGCTTTGTAGTTCTGCTGGTGAGTTCTTTTAAGCTTAGAGGAATTTATTTTTCCTAGATATAGGATCATTTAAAATTCATCCTTTATGTTTTATTAATATTAGATAACTCTAGTAACTAAATCAACAAGCCTAATACATACAAAAGCTTAAATGTCACTATCATTTATTAATAAAAATGCAAAATATCATACAAAACATCAGCTAATCTAATTCAGTAACATACCAAAAGAAAAGCCCTCCATGATCAAATATAATTTATCTCAGAATTGCATTCATGGGGTAATGTAAAGAAATGCAGGCATATAAAATATCTCATTAGAAGGAAAATTGAACTCTGAGAAACGTTTAATGAAAGTTAATACATTTTGTTTGGGATATGAATATAAATCACATTTATTTCAATTTTCATTTCTTGTACTATATTAAATTAATATTATAACATGTATTTCAATCCAACTTCCAAATAATAGGTAATGGTTTAACAGTAGAAGCATTTCAAATTAAATTAAAAACAAAATAAGGAAACTAGCTCTCATTATCTTACTCTGAAAATCCTAGGCAATATAATAAGCAAATCAGAAATGATAGATGTTAAAAAATGGTTGTTATAAAAATAAATTAAATCCAGAAACTTAAAGTGTTTGGTAAAGAGTTGTATTACAAATACACACAAAATCAATAATAATGAAAAAGAAAATATTATAAATCAAACTCACCTCTTAGGAAAATATATAATTCTATGAAAAGCATTGTTGTTTAATTTTAAATTTATAATAATTGGTACAAATAATTTCATATAAATATCTTCCTATGTCAAACCATAGGAAAATAAAATGTTTTTCAATACTTTAATTTTTATAAATTAATTTATATTTTTAATATATTCCAGTTTATAAGCAAGCAAATATTTTCAAGAAACTAATTCCATAACAAGGACAATTGGATACAATTAGAGAAGTCATTTATCCAGTTAATTTGCAAACCAATATTATTGCAGTGCAGAGCTACATACACTTAGGCAGAATGGCAATAAAATGGAAATTATACAATAATTCAGTATATTAAAAAGGTGCTGTAACAACGCAGTTGAGATTGCATACATGCATGGTGTATGTGTAGTACTTATAACATAAGCACATGTAATTTTATATAACATAAACACTTACATTAGCTTTCCTTATGCCACATATTAGAAGGAACTTCAAATTGGCTAATTAACTAATGATAAAAATAACCTTATAAAGATTCCAAAGAAGCCCGGGAGATGGCTAAGAGGGTGAGTGCTTACCTGACAATCTGCTTAGATTCTCAGAAACCATATTATAAAAAGCCAGGCATGATGGGTGTGTGTGTAATTGCACAGCTTTTACAACCAAGTGGGAGGTAGACAGGAGAATCTACAGATCTCAGCCTGGCTTAGGACGCTGTGAACAAGAGGCCCTGACACAAGCAACGTGAAAAGCGAAGGCTTACATGTGACACTGTCTTCTGACATCCAGGTTTGCACTGTTGCACAACTGTCACACAAACAAGAGTACACATACACTCATCAAAGACGCGCAAAGATTACGAACACCTCACATTAGCTATTATGTAAGTGAATTCTTATCAATTCCAGAAACAAAAACCTAACTTTTTTTTTTTTTTTTTTAATTTCAAAAACCTAACTTTTAAGATTAGAACTATCCCAAGGTCAGCCTCCATTCCAGCAAATGCCCTTCCCAACTACTGCCTTCAAATGACCAAAGTTGTGTTTGTGCTTAAACAGCACCTTCAGGCTGTTTCACAGGTGGCCCCTTGGGGCTCACAGGATGACAGAGTAGCTTAGCTGTTACCTGTGCACCTGACAGAGGTGCACTCCTCACCCAGTGGCAATGAAGTGCTCTGGCCAGTGCTGAACTAGTGACTCCTGTTCAGGAGCCACCAGGCGGAACCAGCCACCCACCTCCACATTCAGCCACCCATACATCTGGAAAGGAAAGAACAAGAAATCCTAACAAGCACCACAAACAAGTCATACTTCATGAAACGAAAACCAGTGTATGACATCACTAAATGCAAACTCTGAACCGTCTAAAAATGCACTCTGCACTAATAAGAGTTTAAAATACACTGAGAAAATCTTGTCAATAAGAATGTCAGTGGCCTTCTGTTGTTATACTCTGACTCAAATGGTAGAAGGCACAGCATCCCATCCACAAGCCAAATGTCATCCCAAGACGTAAGGTGAAGGACAGGAGAAAACAACTTAAGCCACAGGTATAAAAATAAGTAATAAATATGGTTTTCAAAAATTAAGTTCACCATATTTAAAGGGATACAAATTAAATTAATAATAAATCCTGGAGCAAACTGATCTAAAGCCACCGAGATGCCGGACAGTGATGGAAGTCAGCTGGGCATTTCTTCAGGAAGGGTGCACGAAGGCACTTGCCAGTCTTGTAAAAACCTGTTTACACCCTATAATCTGATGATTGCATTTCAAGACCCTTTTCTTCCTGCCCGTGAAATAGGATGGGAGTACTGAATGCCAATCATAACCAGTTTTATAATAGTGAAAACCCCAAAAAATGGATTAATAAAGTAATGATTAACACAGACAGTGTAGTGTATACAGCAATCAACGGGGAAAACTCCAGAAAGAGATATTTAGAGTGTCGCATGATGTGAAAAGGACAGGACTGATAGGATAATATCAATTTATGAAATGGTTAAAAAAAATGTCGATTGTATTTCAAGGATCATTGTAAATTCAGCATAGCCCAGGCTACCTCGGTGAAATACAAACACAATAATGAAATTAATGATCTAACTGCAAGGTCATGGACATTTAGGTGTTTCTGGGAAGGGGAAGAGGACCCAGAATTGACATGCTTCTGTCACCTGGCTTTGTACATCAGTGTCACACTATGTGTAATATATATTTGAAGGCTTTAACAAATCCAATATACACTTTAATAAATTATGCACACAAAATAAGTGATTAAAGGCCAGTATAAAATCAATATACCAATCATTATATAACTATATATAATGTATCTGCATATCAAAATGAGCATAGAGAACACTAAGCTTTTACTAAGTATATGCTTTGAAAATCTTTTGCATCTCCTAGGTTGCTTTTGCAGCCTGTTGATTTCTTTGGTTGGCCATACATTTCAGTTTGATACAGTTTTATTTCTGTTGCTTATAATATTGGTGTCAAGCAGAAAATTATCACCCAGATTAAAATCATGAAGCTCCTATCCGATGTTCTCTTATAGTCTCAGGACTTCTATATAAACCTTACTCGTGTATTTTTATGTCTGGTAGAAGATTTGTATTTAACATTTATGGGTGTTTTTGTCTATATGTATGCATGTGCAGCATATGGATACCTGGTACCTGTGAGGGCCAGAAGAGGACTTCAAGTACCCTACAACTGTGGTTTAAGATGGTTGTGAGCAGCTGTGTGGGTGCTGGGAATTTAATCCCAGTCCTCTGGAA
Organism: Acomys percivali; assembly: GCA_907169655.1. Classification (NCBI taxonomy): domain Eukaryota; kingdom Metazoa; phylum Chordata; class Mammalia; order Rodentia; family Muridae; genus Acomys; species Acomys percivali. Next base: position 135,386,445 of record OU015745.1, on the reverse strand, counting down.
AAACATTGAGTGGTGTAAACCATGAAGCCATCTGTGCACAGCCCCCGCCCCTTATGTCTGGTAGAAGACTAAGTTACAACTCTTTTTCTTCATTAATTTATTTATTTTATAATGTTACATCCCAATTGCCCAATCATTGAAGCGCTGTCCTTTCCCAGTTGTATCTGATGCCTTTTCCAAGGGTTCGTTTCTGAATCAGCTCGACTGCTCGACATGGGCTTTATCTCAATAGCATGCTGTTGCGATGACCTTGGGTCCATTATGAGGCCTAAAATCAGGAAGCATGATGTCCCTGGCTCAGTACTTCATATTCTGTCAGCTATTCTGAATCATTACAGGTCCTCAATACTTGCAGGATTATTCTTTCTATCTATCTATAAAATGTAATTGAGATTTGATAGGGATTAAATGATTAATTGTAATTCTCTCTGAGAATAATAAACATTAAAATAATGTTTTATTCTGTAATTCATGAGCATGGTATATATCCCTATTTGCATTTGGTTTTAAATGCTTTCACGAACATTTTGTAGCTTTCTGTGAGTTTCTAGCTTCTAGTTTCTAAGTATTCTTTTGATGCTATGGCAAATGGTACTGTTTTCTTAGTAAAATTTTCCTCTTGTTACTACCTATAAATGAAACTAATTTTTATATCAAAGAAGAAAAAAAGATAACTCAGGAAAGTAATGAAAGGAAATTGTCCAAATGTTTAACACTGTTTGTTATATACTATGTAATAATATATGTGTTGGTTTTTCTCTACATCCAACCCTTAACTTATATGTGCAAGTATGTTTTAAATATGAAAATATTTCAGATAACAAAAGTGTCTGTACTCTCTCCATGTCATGGTGTCCAGTATAAGAGCTGAGAGAGAAGTATGTTTTTAAGTACGTGCAAATAAACAGCAAAGGAGGTTTTCAGCTTTTAATGTAAAAACATGAATATTTCTCAATTCTACTGTTTGTAATACTCAACACAGTACCCTCAGTGACATGAAATCCAGCCTTGCTGTGCTGTAGATCAGCTCATAGCTTTCCTGAGCAGGCACGTTGGACATCTCTCTCATCTGCAACCTCGTTACCTCAGTAGTGCCTTTTCTTTTAGCAGCGACTTCCCTTGAATTTACTTGTTTTTCAGGTCATTGTAAACATTCATCTCAATTCCTTCCACTATTTACTTTGTTTTTCTTTTGCCCTATAGGGGTTCAAAGCCAGAACACTGCACATATCAGGCAAGTGTTCTGTTGCTGAGTACAACCCTCCAGCTGATTCCATTTAATCATGTTGAGTCTCAGAAGCTCAAGACTCTAGGACAGTGGCTCTCAACCTTCCTAACACTGTGGCCTTTTAATACAATTACTCATGTTGTGGTGACTCCAAACATAAGATTATTTTGTTGTAGTGTATGTATGTGATATGCAGCTCTATATGTGATATGACCCACAGGCCGAGAACTGATGCTCTAGAGTCTAGACTAACTTGATGAACAATAATAAATTCTGGGTCTAAATAAAAAACATTCCAGGCCAAGGACTTTAAGCAAACAAAAGTTTAAAACAAGGTTCTGGAACTTTCTTCGATATTATCTTATTGCCTCAAGGGGCCATTTTGCACAATTTTAATATCAGTGAATTAAAAGCATGTTATAAGAAGGATGTTTGTTAGCTACTGGGGCACTTGGCAATATACAATGGATTTTAAAACCTAAATAGAAGACATTGAAAGAGGGAAAATAAGAGGAACAAATAACTGAGGACTTCATATTGACATTAAACATCAAGAAAAGCATGCTGCCTGTAGTGTAGCTTCCAGAAGGGACTGATCAAAATCAGGAGGGTTTTTGCACAGAAAGAGAGGTCATCTTCTTGCTTAGAATATTTTTTGTAAATGCGAAAAGAAAGTAAAAATTGATGGTACATATCTAATATGTCTTTAGAGGTAGCTTCATAATGGGGGGTTTATATTTCTGATTAAGACACATTAAAATGGCATGAAAGTGCATTTAACAGTACACATTATTTGAGGCCAAATGTAAACAAGTCTTTGGATCAAACTGCCTTTGAACTGTAATTATCAAGACGACAACTGGTCACAGTTGCAGGGGAAAGTGTCCTGTGGTCAGCTGAATTTTAGACACACACTGGGTTAAGCAGAGTTGAATTGCTTTCTTTATTGCATGGCTTGTGGGCAATGTGCACCTTACTGTATAATGTGAATTTCCGACAGGGCTGATGGTAGGCAGGGTTTCCCAAACATGTTTGACCAATAAAAGCCTTTTGTGTGTCCCATGTTTATGCATTGAGAAATGCTGCCCCATGGGAGCTGTGAGCCTCCATTTGTTCTGGCTTCAGACCCCAGATTTCATTTTAACAACAGCCTTTCCTTCTCAGTAAGCAGAAATTGCCAGCTAAAATATAGCAGAAACAGAGGGACATAAGCTAGAAAACTGGGATAAAGCATATAATAAAGCTTCCTTGGAACTCTAGGCTGTGAACTTGGCATATTTTCTCATTTAACTAATAAGAAGAAAAAAATGGAATCAGGAGACCTTTCATGTGAATACATGTCATTTAAATGAGATGTTAAAAAGCTAGAAATATAACTGCTCTCAAGAGATATTAAAGTAATCCCAGACTTTTATAAGAGTGACAGTTTTTGGCATTACTTCATTGGCAAAACTCCTGGTTACTGCCTGGAACCAGCAGTTGACTAGGACACCAGCCATCCCTGCATGAAATGAAGGTGCTTGGCAGCCTGATGAGGAGAGAGCTCCCAGGGAGAATGGAGCTTTGAAAATGCCTGGGACCATGGGAGGTAATGGCTGAGAGAGAAAAAGCAATCACTGCCACAGACTCGGTAATAGGAAAAGTCTGGAGGTTCTTGCTACTTATCTAAACTGCAGCTCTCCTCTCTCAGGCCTCTGTGTTGGCAGGACAGAGTGTTTCATGTGGCTCAGTGCTTAGGCACAAGACTCAACATCCATCAGCTAGGGATGATGAACTAAAGCCAGGTCATGGCATGGAGTCTATAGAGGAATTTTAATCCAGCAGCATCGCTGCTCATTCAAGGTACCATCTTCAAAAACCTTCTAGGTCTATATGACCTGGATAGAATGCATACACACTCTGGATTACAATATGATCTGGCTGTAATACAGACATGCTCTTAGTATACGCTTTTCATCTGAGACAATGAAGGTCATGTGAGTTGATGGAAGGAAGCAGCCGTGATTGAAAATGATGTCTAACTGAGGGACAAATTGAAGAACCAGAGAAAGATTTGATAGGATAGGATATGTCCAACTCTCACGAGAACAGACAGGAAAGAGAAGCTACTTAAGAGCAGCATAATAGCTCAGTTAGTAGGACATGGGATTTTTAATCCCAGGGTTATGAGTTCGAGCCAAATGTTGGGCACCATATGAAAAGGTAACTTTTACTAGCCAGATGTAATTGTCATCTTAGAGGCTTACTACAGAAGAGACTCACTCTTTCTAACTTTTTCTGAACTCTGACTTCAATTGTCTCTGCTGACCTGCACTGAACTGCCTGAAATCATGAACAAACTCAACATCACTGCACTCACTGCATTGACTCCCAACTGACTGAGCTCAACTAAACTACACTGAACTTCCTGTATTGTATTGAACTCAACTCAACTATGCTGTCTTCCCTAGTGAACTCTTTATTGGATTCAACTTTACTCCTTTCTCTTCTGTACTGTCTTCTCTACTGAACTCTCTACTATACTCTACTGTATGTCTTCTCCTCTCTGTCTCTGTCTGTCTGTCTGTCTGTCTGTCTGTCTGTCTGTCTGTCTGTCTGTCTGTCTGTCTCTCTCTCTCTCTCTCTCTCTCTCTCTCTCTCTCTCTCTCAACTCTACTGTACTTCTCTTAAGTAGCTTCTCTTTCCTGTCCTCATGAGAGTTAGGTGTATCCTATCTCTGACTCATTCTATCAAACCTTTCTCTGACTTGACACTTTCTGACCCTCAATTAGACATCACATTCAAACATGGGTGCTTCCTTCTACAAGCTAACTTTCCCTTCATTGTTTGAGATTAAAGGTGTGTACTAAGGGTGTGTTTTATATTCTAGCCAGAGGGACTAAAAGTGTGTCATTCTGTCTGAATCACACAGACCTGGAAGTCTTTGGATGTGATCAAAACAGCCCTATTACAGATGAAAATTCCCCTACGGAGTTCTAGTAAGTTGCTATTAACATAGATCCTACTCTCAAGGAACATGTGGGCTCTGGGCTTAAGAGATATTTTAGTAAAAGGCGAAAGATTTATACAATCTGAAGAGAACCCCTGGAGGGGGAGACCTGGTGGCACTCAGAGGAAGGACAGCAGGTCACCGAGAAGAGACTTGATACCCTATGAGCATATACAGGGGGAGGTAATCCCTCTCAGGAACAGTCATAGGGGAGGGGAATAAGGGGAAAATGGGAGGGAAGGAAGAATGGGAGGATACAAGGGATGGGATAACCATTGAGATGTAACAAGAATAAATTAATAAAATTTTAAAAAATAAATAAATAAACCTAAAATTCCAGTATAAAAAAGAAATATTTTAATTAACATTTAATACTTATGTACATATGTAAAGTATACTATTACTTTGAATTATGTGTATATGAGGTAGTGGTGACCTCTAAGTAACTATTATATCAGTCTTGACAAGTACAAGCAAACTATCTAGCTACTCTGAAATATATATTTGCTAGATCGAGTTCAGCTACATGTATTATAGAACACCAGAAGCTATGTCTACCTTTAATATTGTGTTCATGACCAACTCTTCTTCATCTCCCAACCATCTACTCTCCCAAGTCTTTGGGAGCCACCCTTCAATTATCAGCCTCTAAGATCAACATTTTAATATTTCACTGATGAAGATGATCATACAGCAGGCTTGACTTACCACAGTTAACAAGATATCCTCCAGGCCAGGACACATTGTCACAAATTACAGAGTTCCTTGGCACTTGAATGATCTTTTAAAAATATATTTATCTGGGAGAGTTTGGCATTTGTGCCATTGTGCACACATACAGATTACAGGGCAACCTGTTTGAGTTGATTCTGTCATCAACTATGTAAGTCCTGGGGATCAAACACAGATGACCTAAGTTTATGGCACTGAGCCAGGTTGTTAAGCCAGGTTTCATTATATTATATCAGTTTTTCTTCATTCATTCATAATCATTTTATACATACCATATCCTACTGTAAATGCTACTGAAATAAATGCAAGCATGCATGCGACTTTTCAACATGTTAATTTCCTTCCCAGTAGTAGGATATCTGGATCCTATGATAGTTTTGGTTTTGATTTTAGAAACCTGTACATTATTTTTGATAATGGCTATACTAAACAAATTCCCCTGAATAATCAATACACTTTGCAGTGTATTTACAGAGAAAGAGTTCATCCCTGGCTGAAGGAATACAAAAGGATTCTGGGTAGAACGGGACAAAGACTGTGTTTGGGCTTTGCTGGTTGACAATAGCTGACTAATGCACATGCCTTCCTTTCTGTTGTCCAATACCTAGGACTTGCATCTTTCTGAGAGCAAGAACCAAGGTATCCTTCATCACGTGTCATCTCTTAACACTAGCATTGCTGTACACACTAAAAGACAACAGATAATATTTCACAAATGAATTGAATACTGAAAGATTCTATGAGAATAATATTGACTTTGATGGATTTGGGGTTTTTTGTAATGTGTGGTACATTCATTCAGAACAATTACCCATAGCATCTTCAGAGCAATCCAGAACTCCACTCTCTCCTACTGGCTACCTTCTGAACCATATCAGTTATTCATTATAGACTTGCACACCTCCTTCTCGGAGGGCATTTATACTGAACTTATTCAGATCTCTATGAAGCACCAAAGAGAGAATTTAAATGTGGTCATTATCTCAGGTATGGAATGAAATGTAGTCTTCCTTTCAAAAGACACTGATTAATAAGGCTACTTGGAGAAGGTTGGGTCATAGCCAGACCACTGAGGCTCTGCTTGTCTTTAACCTATAACTCTCTCCTTACTCAAGAATTTCTGAAAGATTAAAACTCTCCTTTTCCATTTCTCTTCCGTTAAGTCATGGAACATCTGATTCCCACCCAAATTCATTTACATATGATCATTAAGATGGTGTTGGTGCCCAAAGTAAGAGAGAAAGAGAGAAGCTGAACATGAAAAGGAATCTTAGAAATTAAATGTGTAACCTTGAAATTAAAGGTGCAGTAAATATGAGCCTCGAGTAAATTGCTTATGATGCAATAAAGTAGAATTATGGATGTGGCAGTAAAGAGAGGCAATATAATATTGTGTATTTAAGGAGCAGCTATCAGCAAAGGAATAGATCAAATTGCCATCTTGTTTTCTGTTGACAGCTCCTGGGGTGGTTGTTAGTCTACATGAATAGAAAACAGGAGCCAACACTGGAACCTTTCCATTTCTAGATCGTCATTTAATAGGTCACCCCTGCTTTCTGAGTGAACTCATAATTTGCCACAGTGGATGTACACAGCCAGTTAGAGTTTGCAAGGCTTACTGGAACACATCATATCCTGATCTGATCCTTCTCTCTTCAAATAAAGTAGCAAGGTAGCTATATAGTTAGTAAATTACTGTATGCTTTCACTATATACTTAAATTCCTACAACAGAGCTTTTGAAATGTTTTCACTAGGTAGAACTGATAAATAATTGGGGTGGGAGATATTCTCCTTACACTAATCAGATCAACATATATTTTACAAGTGGATGTATCAAAATATTGCACTGCACCTCAAAATTTTAGTTATTTTGAATCCATTCAAAGTGAAATAAAAATTAAATATGAATCCCAGCACTCTTGGAGGCATAGGCAGGCAGATCTCTGTGGGCTTGGTCTGTAAAGCGACTCCAGGACAGCCAAGGCTACACAGAGAAACCCTGTCTCAAAAAACCAGGAAAAAAAGAGTCAATCTGGATATTGCATTATTACTCTGTAGCTTGTATAGAAAGCTACCTCAGGGCTACTAAAATGGGTTACTTGATAAAAGTTCTTGCCACAAAAGCATGAGAACCTGTGTTCACATCCCAGTATCTATGTAAAAAGTCAGGTGTGCAGAATAGGTCTGTAGTTCCAGAACTGAGGGGCAGATAGGTTGATCACTGGAGCACACTGGCTAATCAGCCTAGCTGAATTGGTGAGGTCCAGTCTCTGTAAGAGATCCTGTCACAAGAACAAAACAAAACACGCTAAGTAGAGAGTGATTGAAGAAGACACTGATGTTAACCACTGACCTCCACACAAAATGGCACATATGTGTATGTTTAGGTACATGCACAGATGTATACACACACACACACACACACACACACACACACACACACACACATCTACCTTTAAACTTGATTACATAGAGTAGTAGATTTGCACTAACAGTGCTAGAAATCAGAAGTGTAAATTCAGGACACTGACAGTGTCTTGCTTCCTTCTTTCATTGCCCATGGGACTGAGTTCCTGCATATTCCAGCTTTTATTGGCTCTAGGGACCCCTTGGCTTGTCTGCACTTGCTGCTAAGTGATTCTCTCCAGGACAATTGCTTCAGATGCCAGTCCCATTGCAGAGACACCCTAATTTCCACATTCCGAAACAACTTCTATAGCATCTGCGTGAGTATATTAAACTGCCTAGATGACATTTCCACGTAAGCACCTAAGAAGAGGCATCAGCGAATAGTCAATCTCACTCCAAGCCAAGCTCCCTCTGTCCTGTTCTTCAGCAATTTCAACGACTACTTAAATCTCCAGACATAATGTCATCCTTCATTCTTGTCTCTCAGCTGAACTGCTGGAGTAGCCTGTGGTAGAAGAGGTTCAAGAGTAGATCCGCTTGTGTTTGGCTCTCGCCCATTTCCTCCATCTCCTCATTAATTTTTTAAAAAGCCATGTTAATTCTCTTGCAATACTAAACATCACTTAACTACTCTGTTCAAAACCTACTGCTAGCTTTCCATGCCTCTTAGAAGAGTCCTGTGACTGTATCCTCAGCCCTCTAATCTACTCCCATCTACCTCCATCACTTGATTGAGCTCTTTTACCAAAGCCTGCCTCACCCAATTTCAGCCACATAAGTCCTGAAAAATGACCCAAAATAGCCCTTGTCCTTTCCCACTTTGCTCCCCCTGAATAGAGCACCCTTCTCCCAAAATCTTCAGCCCACGATACCTTTAGTGCAGACCAGCTTGTCCTCTCAGTAGGCATGCCAATACCCTTCTTCCCACCTCTGAATAGCTTCTAGAACAAAAGCTTTTAAGGTCACATAATTTATATTCATTCTCATTTTCTCCCTTCCTCTATCTTTCTCTTCCAATCCTCCTTTCTATTCATAATTTCACTATGCAGGTCTGGGCTGGCCTAAAACTCTCTATGTCAACCAGGCTTGTCTTAAATTCACAGAGAACTGTTTCCATCTGCCTCCCAGGTGTTAGGATGACAGGAGAGCACTATCATGTCTGGGTGTTACAGTTCATCTCTCTTGTTCACAGGTATATTCCCAGTGCTTCTTATAGCACTGGTTTTTACATACAAAGCATTATATAAATAAATGACTAGAAAAAATAATGCCTCATTGGGTGAATTATTAAATTCTATGATTCATGGCCCATCACATATAAAAACAGCCAAGGTTTATGTATGTCTGTGTGTGGATATATGCATGTTTTTACTCATATGCATTCATGCATGCATGCTTGTAAGCACTGCATTTCTAAAGTGACTATTGGAATATGTTTATTATAAGTCAAGTCAAGTCAAAACAATATTCCTTTTTATGGGAACAGGACTTAAAGTCATGTCTTTCATGCAGTTTTGTCATCATTAAATGAGGCAAATTCCCTGGGTCATCTTCTTAATGTTTTGGAGGGAGAAAGTGAGTCATTGTTACAATTCCCACCCATAATCCAGTTAAACTGAATCTGGAGGGAGCCAGGATGGTTATGATGGAAACAACGCTATTATGTTCTTTGAGGACCATGACTATATGCCCATCGCAAGGCCCTTCATATCTACAACATTATACTTTTCATGCTCCACAGAAGCTGTGACTAGAAGGCACATTACAGAGACAGCAATTGAATACCCTTAGAGCCAAAAAGAAAACAAAGAGATCAGCGAGCTCTCAAGCAAGGCTGGGATCTTCACAGAGTTGGTTCAGCCCTCTCCCAGTATGATTCTATAAGAATTGAATGTGAATTAGGAAAAGTTTGAAAGCTGCTTGCTAGAATTCAAATGTCTTATGTGCTTTAGTCATAGGGGAGGGGAATAAGGGGAAAATGGGAGGTAGGGAAGAATGGGAGGATACAAGAGATGGGATAACCATTGAGATGTAACAAGAATAAATAAATTTTTTAAAAAAAAGATCAGTTTGTTAAAGGTGTGGCCTCCATAGTGGCAGCATTCTTCAGGGTGTTGAAGATCTTTTTTTTTTTTAATTAATTCTTGTTACATCTCAATGGTTATCCCATCCCTTGTATCCTCCCATTCTTCCCTCCCTCCCATTTCCCCTTATTCCCCTCCCCTATGACTGTGACTGAGGGGGACCTCCTCCCCCTATATATGCTCATAGGGTATCAAGTCTCTTCTTGGTAGCCTGCTATCCTTCCTCTGAGTGCTACCAGGTCTCCCCCTCCAGGGGACATGGTGTTGATGATCTTGATGTGGTAGAACCTTACCGGAAGTCCTTAGGTCACTGGAGAAATATCCCCTAAGATGACATTGCTCTTCCCCTCTTTACTTTCTAGTCACAAAAGAAGTTTCCCTCCAAGCAATCTTACCATGAACTATTGCTTCATTAAAACCCAAAGCTATGAAGCCAATAAATCATGGGCAAGAATCTCCCAAATGCTGAGCCAAAATACACATTTTCGTTTTATAAATAAATTGCCTAAGGTATTTTATCATAGTGAAAGATGGCTGACACACGCACCATTGCCTGTGCATACCTTCCGAAGACTCACGAATTAGAACATTTCTTGTCAGGCATTCCCTGAGTGCCACCCTTTGCTTACAGTGACCATGTTATCAATCAAACATCAGTAAGGTTTGTCATGGAGAACAAGTCTCTTCTACATCTACCTGAAAGTACGTGGTGCAAATCGAAAGCTTCTCTTGACCACCCCTCATGCTCCTCCCCCATCACTCCCTGTAGACAACCTCACCCATGAACAGGATATTGCTGTACATGGTCCCTCACCAGTGACTGTCACATACAAATGCACCAACAGCAACAGAAGTACACTGAGAGGGCAGACTTCTGCCTCCAAAACAGATTTACAGTAATTTTCTCTTTGCTTATCTTACATTACATTTCCAAGAAGACTGTGCTATTTAGATAAAAGTGATTGACACTAAGCCATTAAATAGTTTTCACTTTAAAGCCCTTGGGGTAAAAAGAGAAGATACATGCACTAGTTTCCTAGTTGTTGTTAGACAAAACAAACAAACAAATAATCAAAACAACCAAACAAAGGAACATTCTAAGTAGGCTAAGTGGTTGAAATGATAGAAAGAGAAATGTCTTCACACCCTATCCTAGATGCTGGAAGTATGGGATCAAGGAACGGCAGGCTTGTCTGCCCCTTGGCTTGCAGATTGCCCCTTTGACTCTTTCTGTCCTCGGATAAATGATCTCCTTCGGCATGACTGTACACAGGTACATACTGTGTGTTAGTGAATTCCACTTTCTTTTCCTTTTTAAAGAGTTATTTATTTTTACTTTCTGTGCATGGGAATTTTGCCCGCATCGTATATCAATCCATGCACCCGTGTGTGTACACAGTACCCGCAGAGGCCAGGACAAAGTGTCATATGCTCTGGAACTGCAGTTACAGATGGTTGTTAGCTGCAATGTGGGTGCTGAGAACCAAACCCAGGTCCTCTGAAAAAGTGCCCTCTACTGTGTAGCCATCCTTCCAACCCTTTGCTTTCTTTTTCTATAACCACAGACTGGATCAGGGGACACCCTCCCTGCCTCATCCTAACATCATTATCTTGTAAAAATGCAGTCAGTTCTCAGGTAGTGGGCACCGAGTTAGGGCTTCCATAGATGAGCTTGGGGTGGAAACAGTTCAGGCCAGGATGATGACATACACACAGGAAAGGGGGATTGTTAATTCAAGTTAACTCAAAATCATTGACATAGTCCTCATTTGGTTTATATTCTTTATTTAGTGGCTGTATGAAGGAGCTGTGTTCCAGTGCAGAAGTATAGTGGTGTATATGTGTGTGTTTGCGTGTATACAAGTATATGCACACCAAATACATATATACATGTGTGTCCTTATATGAAATACCAAACCACAAGAAATACCAAGTGCCATTATTATTTCAAATAGCACACATATCTGTACAGAAATCTACAGCATGATTCTTAAAAGCCCAATTTCAAATTTTAGAAAATATTGGTCTATATTTTGAGTGTGCGGCATATGCCTGGGTGCACAGATGTGTGTGTGTGCCTCTGCATGTGAATGTGGAAGCCAGAGGCTGACACTGAGTGTCTCTGTCTACCACTCTCCACCTTATTACTTAAGACAGAGTCTGAGATTAAACTGGAGATTTCCAAGTAGCTAGACTGGATGGCCAGTGGGCTCCTAGGATCTCCTTGTAGATTACAAGCCTGCCACTATGCCCAGTGTTTTTATGTAGGTGCCACAACCTACATTTTTATCAGTGGATAAAAAATATGCAAGTGTTCCTTGGAGTGAGTTCCTCTGCTTCTCGTATTAAGCGTCTCACATCTTAAATCTGAAGCTCAGGAGAGGAAGCTAATGTTAATTGCCTGCACTCACATTCTAAGGACCCAGTCTTGCTTCAGTTAACAACTTTGTCGTGTTTTGGAAAGTGTTGTGGTCGTGGTACTTCTCCAGCAGTCTGTACACCTCCTATGACTGTAGACTTGGGATATTCATCAAGTGTTCCTTTTGGAGAAAAGGAGAGTTTGGTGGGGGTACTGAGCAGTGAGAACCATGCACAATTTTCATTTGGTGAATGAAAGACAGAATTGCCTTTAAAGGGCCAAAATGGAGATCACCTGTACACTAAATTCATAAAAAATAAATTAATTCATTTCTTAAACCCAAGAACATTCAGTTTTGTACAAAAGACAACTATAGACCAGAGGAAGCACTTTGAAGTGAGCAGGAAGTTCTGAAATTGGTAGCAAATGTTTTGTATAGTCATCACCATGTGCAGTAGTGCCAACACTTTTATAGGGAATAATTGTGTTTTCATCGTATTGGGCTGAATTTTCCCATTTTCTTTATACACTAGGAAAGCAATGAAGAATGATTCTCCACATTTAGAAATGATAAAAGTATAAATAACCTGATGAAGTGAAACATGAGCACACACATGATATCAGACACCTAGGCATCCGAGCTTGCCACTGATGAGGCTGTTTTGGCATTTGAAATGTTTGGGTATGATATGTACTTTCTATGTTTCTTTTTCATTTACTAAAATTCCTACTATGTATGATAGTTATAAGGTTTTGAGGAAAACTTACACAGAAGAGCTACTTGAGGATGATTATCCTCCCACAACCTCCACAATCAAGTAGAAAATGGGGACTGACTTTCACATGAACTCTGGTGCCCCATATTTGACCACATCCCCTGGATGGGGAGGTCTGGTGGCACTCAAAGGAAGGATAGCAGGCTACCAAGAAGAGACTTGATACCCTATGAGCATATACAGGGTGAGGAGGCCTCCCTCAGTCACAGTCATAGGGGAAGGGAGTAAGGGGAAAATGGGAGGGAGGGAGGAATGGGAGGATACAAGGGATGGGATAACAATTGAGATGTAATATGAATAAATTAATAAAATATATTTTTTAAAAATCTCAAAGAAGAGTTAGGTAAAGCCAGTATCCACATTTCAGAACTTCTGCTCTTTATGCAGATGCTCTTATGTGGATCCCCTCCCACAGCCTGCCCTGCACACCTTACTGCTGCTCTCCTCACAGGCTGACACTGACTTCCTCCCTAAGTAGGTGCAGCATGAGTACCTTAAGATGCCCGATTTCCAAAGGGTCAGATTCTGAGCGGCATGGACTCTCTGTCACGGGGCCATTTCTGGGGCTGGAGAGAGAGACTAGTAAACAAACAACTGCTAATGACTACTGTGGAGATTCTAACAGCAAGCGCCCTCTAAGTGGGTCACCTTGACCACAGCGACAAGCTCATCCTACATCCGTCTGCCTGTCACCACTCAGTACTTCTTGCCTGACCCCTCACCTCTCAGTCCACTGTCTACTCACAGCTTCCAGCCAAACTGAAAGTCTATCCCTAATTAACCTATTTTTGATTGACAGAGTGAAAACACAGGCATTTTCTTGATACTGCCTTCGGAATAAATATCTCCCACGGGTCCTTAGGTGAAGGTTAACATGACATCATCGTTTATTCTTAACTATGATTTCACAGAGAACCATAGTAGTGATCTATACATGTGTTGTTGATGCTATTGATCTGTAAATTCCATAAATACATTTGAAAGAAGCCAAATTATGTTACTATAGATGTTCTTAGTGCTCAGAGTTAGACACTAGTTAATCAAGAAAGTTGATTCAACAGAAAGTTATATATGTATTTTTTAACTAATCTTTCAAAGTGAGGCCAGTGTAATTACATTTAGTTAAAATATGTACATTAGAGTTCTCCATCTGAGAAAGAACAAATGGAAATTAAACACCTGATGACTATTAGTGCTTTTTATTTCAGACTCTGTCTATGTATGTATGTATATATATATATATATATATATATATATATATATGTTTGAGTGTATTTGTGTATGTGAATGTGTGTGACTGTGTGTTTGAGTGTATGTGTGTATGTTAATGTGTGTGAGCATGTGTGTGAATGTATGTGTGTGAGTGTGTATGTATATTTGCTTGAGTCAACAGAGAATTTAAAGCATTCACAAATCAAACCATCACAAACAAGTTTGGAAACAGCTAATCCTGGCCCTTCGTAAGGAACAATGAGAGCAGATCAGTCACAGCCTATGAGCATTGACCATGCCACAGGCACGAGTTAAGGCTTATTTGTAGATAAGCTGGGTAAATCAAGGACTAAGCTAAATAGAAGTCAGCTTACAGTGTTTCAGTGGTATGTTCTGTGTCTATTGAGATAATCAGGACTGCATTTGAAGAATATTAAGAACATACAGCTAACATTTCATTCAAGGTCAGAGCTTCAGTCTCTGATGACACCCAACAGTATGATAATATTGTCTGTAGTGAGATAGATACGCATGTTTACCTAGGACCTGAAAGAACATATCTTGCCAGAATTAGAACACAAGTTTGCTTTGGGGCATATTCAAATGATTTTTCAAACACAGAAAACAACCCTTCTTTGAATATGCCCATATGCTTTGGAACATATTAGGATGTGTAGGATGTGACACTAGAATTCTGAGCCCTAAATGCAGAAAAGATATTTTCATTCTGAAAACCGTCAGAGTAGGATTATTCCATTTTGTCCCTGGTCCATCTCTTCCCAGGCCCACTACAGTTAGGTCTTGAATGTCTGATTTTTAAAACACACTTACATTGTCTTTAATCAACATGAGTATGTGTGGGTGTGTGTATATGAGTATGGCAGCCAGGGTATGCACATGAGTGTGGGGGCTGGAAGTAAGTATGCACATGAGTGTGTGAAGATGGGGGTGCACATGTGTGTGTTGGGTGTGTAGAGAAGTATAGGAGTGCAGATGCACATAAGTACAGGTGCCCAGAAGTGCATCAGCTCTGGAGTTTGTCTTTCTGGCGGTTATGAGCAGTCCAGTGTAGGTGCTGGCAACCAAGCGTGGATGCTGTACAAGAGTCATACACCTGTTCATCACTGCTTAGTCATCACTCCAACTCATAGACACTCTGTTTCCAATAGAAAAGTCCCAAGTCCAAGGCAGTATTGCCCACCAGGATAGAGTATAAATTATGTCTAGTCAAACACAACACAGCTCTTGTGAAAATCAGAGAAGATTGCTTTCCATCACATTATCAGCTATGCTTCCATGGTATAAAATATTTGGAATATATCTACCTACCATCTAAAAGGCATTATTCATTCAATGTTGGATTTAAAACTTCAAGCATAGATGTGCAGAAAATGTAAAACTATTTATTCACATGTAATACATTCTGATAACATTCATCCTGGATTCTGTATCTACCCTGGTCATTCTGCCATTTATTGTTTTGGGGTCTTTTGTTTGCAATTTAGTCTTCTTTTAATACAGTGATGTTGCGTCATGTCTACTCTTTCTCATGCAGCTCTTTTGCATCTACAGGAGGGATTTTTGAAACTGTGGAAAATGAACCGGTTAATGTTGAAGAATTGGCTTTCAAGTTTGCGGTCACCAGTATCAACCGAAACCGAACTTTGATGCCCAACATCACATTAACCTATGACATCCAGAGGATTAATCTTTTTGATAGTTTTGAAGCCTCCAGGAGAGGTAACTATCTTTCCACTTTCCAAAGCTTGTTTGGTGATAAGTCCGCTGCACAGGTCACCTTTTCACTGCTCGCCCTTTTTCAAAATGGGTTTCTTAGTGCAAATGAGTTGTAGGAATGCCTGGTCCCCAACATCACTGATCAATGCAATCCGAACTCACCTGATGGACTCTGCCCAGCCCTGTTTTCCAGGCCCTTCTGATTAGCTTACCCTTCGGTGCCCTCCACTCTATGATTAACTGGCCCAGCTGTGAATGGAAAATGTCAAACTTGATCTGTTTTTCCTTCCTGAAGCTAAGATGCCACCATGAAATTGTACAGTGCAGTCAAATAAAACCTCTGTGGAAGGTCACCTCCATCAAGCATGTGAAAGTGACCAGGACATACATAAGTCAAGCTGGGATCACAAATGGCTACTGCACACTGCTGGGCTTATCTAGGATCCACTCATTTTCTTGCTGTTGTTGCTTTTGCACTTTTCAGGAAAATCATAAAAACATAAAGATTAAATCTGTAAGAACAAATCACAATTTGATTTTCTGTTTTCTGCTGAACAGAAGACAAGTACTCAAAAAGTAATCCATTTTATATGTAGCCTGCAAACTTTATGGTAGGGGCTGATTCTTGCAGAATGGAGGGACTGGTGGAAACATCCTTTGGGCACCTCTAGAACAATTCTCTAATGATCACATATACCTGAAACATGGCCTCTAACAAACGCCTGCCTACTCACAAAGCTTAAAGATTTTGTGAACACAAAGGTTGCTGTTCACATTGTGTTTGGAAAGGATTCTTTTCCTTCCAGAGCACACTTTGCCTTTTGCAGACAAACAAATCATACATGATCCACTCCATGTTTTTGGTGATTTTCAGGTAATTGAATGGTAATGGTTAACAGAAATAATGCAGTTAGACCAAAGATTGTGTTTGCAGCCAGACGTGGTGGAACATACCTGTAATTCCAGCACTCTGTGAGGCAGAGGCAGACAGATTTCTGTGCATTCAAGGCCAGCCTTGTCTACAAAGTGAGTCTAAGACTGCCAGAAAAACCCTGTCTCAAAAAAACAAAAAAGAAAAGAAAAAGTGTTTGCCTGCAGGGATTACAATGTTACTTACAAATAAAATGTAAAACTTTCTTCATCAAGTAGATAAAGATTAATCCAATAATAATGTCTCCTCAAGTACCATAATCTTAGTATAATGACCCTGTTTTCTTAAAATAAAAGAAGGCTTGGCATGATGGTATATGCCCATGCCCCAGCACTCTAAAGACTGAGATGAAGGTGAAGCCAGCCTGGGCCACATAGCATGACTCTGTCTCAAAAAAAAAAATGTTAGAGATTCCTTTTGGGTCAGAATTGCCTATGAACAAATAATAAAACTGTGTAGTGATATTTATGTAGCATGTTAAAACTTATAAGGCATCTTCATATATGTACTGTGTGAATTAGATCTCTTGCTATGTATCTCTGTCTCTTTCTCTCTGCACCTCTCTGACTCTTCTCTCTCTTATTCTGTTGAACAACATCATAGAAAGCTAAGCCAATGACATTTAACAGTGATACTTCAACCTACAAACACAATCAAAGTCTTTCCTGTGATCTGAAGACCCAGCCATACTTGTAAATTAAACACTCCAACAAAGAGAATTCTAAAGGATTGATTTTCTATCAAGAAATATTAGCAGCCCAGAGTCATGATACTTATCAGGATTCTTAGTCCATTGTTTATGCTGGACAAGACAGCAATTTGCATACTCCCATGCTCACGATGTATATGGCTGATGAACACACATCTAGAAGTGAGCTTTTGAGGACAGTGACAACACACCTTCAGCACATTGCAGAAAGCTGTGCATCTTCCTAGCCAGTGCAGACAACCAGCAGCAAGCAACACAGTGCCACAAGGTGACCTTGAAAATGACTGTCACCATCAACTGTCCCTTAGATGGCTGCAACATGGCTGTCAACCTTTTACTCTTTATTCTCTCTAAATCACCTCAGAGTAACTTACAGAAATATATGGTGTTCATTACCTTATTTTATAAAACTGCATAATTATAAAATAGCTAACACAGATTTACTTATACAAATCTATTTGTTTAGTTTATGTATTCAATTATTATCACTTGGCAACTCTAAAATTCATTTCTAAAAATTACAATTTAAATTTGAAAGATGCATGTAAACCTATATTTAACACTCACTTACATATGATTAATGAACAGTGTTCTACATGGTGGGAGAGGATAAACTAATCTTTCTGGAAGGGCATTTAATTAATATGCATCAAATAATTTTAAGACACCAAGACCTTTCGGTAGTAGATGGCAAGCCCTCCAGTCTAGAATCTACTTCAAAGAAGTAATTGAAGATGCAGAGAAATTTGTCAATATTGAAAAACTACTTATCATAGTCAAAAATTGAAAGGAGATTAAATAGTTAAATGTATAAGAGTGGCTTAGATAAATTACACCATTCGTGCCCAGTGATCTGTTCTTCCAACAGTGAGTGGAAATACACTCCTGAAATGTTATACCGCCTTAGAGATAAAGTTATGCTTTCCACTCAAGGAAAACATCAGTGCATCACAGTGTACATATACAATGTATACAATAGCAATCTCAGTTTCCTGAAATATCAGTAAGCATTATCGCAAGTTGACTGGTTAACGACGGAGTCTTTAGTCTTCCCTGCAGTATAACTATTCTAATTTCTTGCAATGGATGCTTTTGTTCTTATAACAAAACAAGTGTTATCAATACAATTTTTGATGTGTGTTTTAATTTCATTTGGCTGATAATTGAGGGAGAAAGAGGCCTGACCTTGGCCTGGGGTCCTTACGTTCTGATTAAACTCTGTTACTGTCCAGTGGCCATGATGAAGTAAGTACTCCTTGTGTGTGTATGAAATGAGTGGGGTAGAAACCTGAGTTTCAGAAAGGCAGGAGTCAAAGCATTCTGTAGTTCCCTCGGGAGATCTTCTAAATTATCTGACCATACTAATCTCTCCATCATCACCCTCCCATATGGCAGCACTTAATTCATAGGACATTCATTTGACAAATGTTTTGCTAGGTAGCTCACAAGAGTATTCATGGGATCAAGTAAAGGATTTAGCCTTCATCTGATTGAAGGTAATGAACTGAGACCACTAGCTCATTTTTATTTGCAGGGAGTTGGCCCTGTGATTTATAGCTGATCAGCCCTTCATTTACATTACTGGTACCTTACTGCCTAAAGACTACCAGAAGCTGGAAAAGGCGGATGGGAGTTATGGGAGGTTCTCCAATGGCTAAGTAGAATGACCACGTAAGGAAAACATGAATTCACAGAACTCTGTCTTTCTCGCCCCCCCCCTCCCTGCTCTCCCTCACCACCCCTCTCCTTGTCTTTGGATACCGTCAGCATGCGACCAGCTGGCTCTTGGTGTGGCTGCCCTCTTTGGCCCGTCCCACAGCTCCTCTGTCAGCGCTGTACAGTCTATTTGCAATGCCTTGGAAGTCCCACACATTCAGACTCGCTGGAAACACCCTTCCGTGGACAACAAAGACTTATTTTACATCAACCTCTACCCAGACTATGCAGCTATCAGCCGGGCTGTCCTGGATCTGGTCCTGTACTACAACTGGAGAACAGTGACTGTGGTGTATGAAGATAGCACAGGTATGGCACTCACACAAGCCCTCCCTGGCCGTGTTTACTCTAACCAGTTTGAGACCTGTCAAGTGGTATGCACAGAAATCCTCTCTCACATAAGCTAACTGAGAATTCTAATGGAATCTGGGGGTGCCGTGCATAGCTAATTCAACATATTTAACATGTAGAAATACATCATCTTATTGATATACATTGTGATCTAATTACAGTGCTAACAGGGGAGGGGGTCTCATTAGTGCAACCCTACTGAAACTAGAACTGCAGTTGCAGTGACCTAATTAAAGGGTCTAACAAAAGTAGTTATGCATATGTCTATTGAAAAAAAGTTGTCACAGACAACAGGCAGGAATTTAGTTAGACATCATGCCACTAAAATAAGCAATTCTTTGAGAAAGGGACTGTGAATTCCAGGGATCCGTCCGTAACAAACTCTGGGAGTTGGGTTGTGGCAAGAGGCAATACTGTGGTTATAACCCAGCCTATTGCCATCTTACAGTATACTCAATAAACTATTCTAAAACGAATTAATATGCATTGATTGTTCTGACAGTTTAGCACCTAATCCTCAATAGATACTGTCTCTGATCCTCACCCAATTAGAAGTTAACTTTGCTGGCACTTCCCCCCTATTATCTCAGTACTTGTTGGAGCTCAAGCTCCCTTGTGAGTGTGTGTGTGTGTGTGTGTGTGTGTGTGTGTGCGTGTGCATATGTATATGGAAAGGCCAGAGGCTGATGTCACTCTTCTCAATTATTCACCTTTTCTCCTAAGCCAGGATCTTTCCCTGAACCTAGAGCTCTGATTAAGCAAGCCTGCCTAGCCAGTGAGCTCCAAG
Organism: Acomys percivali; assembly: GCA_907169655.1. Taxonomy (NCBI): domain Eukaryota; kingdom Metazoa; phylum Chordata; class Mammalia; order Rodentia; family Muridae; genus Acomys; species Acomys percivali. The sequence continues at coordinate 135,366,423 of OU015745.1, read as the reverse complement.
ATCATCCTGGCTCCATTCCTACACTGCCAAGACACAAGTGCTCGCTACTATGGCTCTCTTATTACCTGGGTGCTGGAAAGCCAAGCTTTTATCTTCAGGCTTGCACAACAGACCATTTACCATTAAGAGTCATCCGAGCCCTGACTGTCTTACAATGTCCATCTTTCAGTTTGAAGTCAGCCAATGAATGTCCCTCTGCTACACAGTAAAGTCTCACATTTAATTCACTGCTGCCCATATTTGCTCACATGAGCTGTGATGAAAAGGGTACCATTTCTTAAGAACCCCGCAACTTCTTCCTAAGTACTCTTTCTGAGCCTGGCCGCTCTTTTTACTGAGTATGCTATGTGAAAATATCAACAAACACTGCTGTGTCTTTCCACAATGTCAGAATTCACTGGCTAACAATAAATTCGCAAGGCATAGCATTTTCATTAGCAGCAATTTTCCAGAAGATACCCTTTTCCTTGATATTTATGGTTGAGGCAAGAACAAGTTTTGTTGTTGTTATTTATTCCAATCTTGATTAGTAATGTTAAATTTCAAATTATATAATATTATATATCACAATATCACATAGTCAATCTGTCTCTATTTGAAAATCTGTAGCTTATAACATGGCTGTAAAGCCTTTAAACAGCAAGAAATTTCAAAGAGGTGTGAGAGGCCAAAGCAGAGAATCTGGTAGAAAGTTTCTAGGATAGGTCTCTCAGGGCAAAGCAGTCTGAAACAAAGAACAAACACAAGAGCACAACCTGCTTTTGCAAAAATATAGTAACTTAGGGCAGGATACAGACTGATCTCAACACCCAGCTGGTGACATCACTCGTTGTTCATGATCACATTCGAATGCTGTCTCTCCCAAGCTCTCTAGAACCACCAATGGAAGGGAGGGGCTTTGCAAATCAAAGCATTACACATTACATATCTGCAATGTGCTCACATGTGTAGGAGAGGAGGCATCCCTAACATCCAAATTTCTAGCTTTGCTTAGAATGTGCTTCCTATTGCATACCAGGCATGTATAAAAGAGTTCAATAATTTCCTGCGCAAAGAATACTATTGACCATCTGACCCTTTTCCAAGAATTTAGAATAGCTCCTTTTTTTCATCTTCCAGGTTCATAATAAGACTAAAGAAACTGGCAGTGAAAACTAGCAGGAAGAGTCATTTCCAAGCACTTTGGCTCTTTTTCACTTTTCACTGCCTTTCTCAGCAAGCCTTAGCTCATACTGTTCCCTAGAAAAATGAATACCATGCCTCCTCTATTCAGCATTAAACTCTGACTCCAATTTATACTGTCAGATAAAGGTGACTATTATGATCAGAAGTACACACTTATGTATTTTCCTATGCCTCATCGCATTTAGAAACAAGTGAATGCCACAGTTGATTAGACATACAAATCATAAATACTATAGGCTAAGCAGTTCCTATGAGGAAGGATAAGCCACCAGCGGTTGTAAATCCTCAATTTCACCTGTTTGATGTACTAGGTGACAGCATGTTACCAAATGGACTCCACAAAGCATGCTTAAATAGCCACCAAGTAGAACATTATACTGCAAACACGAGTGTAGTTAGATCTTTCCTTCTTGCCTGGGTTCGATAAGTAGTTTTGTGAACTAATAAAATCAAAGGCACTCTCAATTTAAAGAGCTCTCCTTGGTATAACCATTCAGTCTTCCTACATCTTCAGCAAAGCAAAGTCATCTACAGGAAAATAAATTCTAGAACACCTGTGTTTAAGCGCAAGTCCAAACAATGACATGGGCATTATAGAGTTTAAGGTATATCAGAAAAAATATAATTCGTAAGTGGAAGTTTCAAAAATTAATGTCCTAACTACCATGTAACACCAGGGAGTCCATTCATAAGTAGCAGACACTTTGCACAGCAACAACATCAGCGCACCATTTGTGTCACTGTTGACCATAAGGTAGAATGAGCTCTTGATCCTTGGTATGTTCATCTGAGCTCCGATGCTCAATAAATACTTGTTAAAATTAAAACCCCAGATGACTCGGTATGCTACCCATTAAGTGAGAGATGATTCATGATAAAATGATTTTGCCTACAACATTAAGAATGTAAATGAATAATCAATTGAACCATTAAATTGGAACCTAGAGAGTAAGCAGATCAGCTGAGATCGATGAAAGCCGACATTCGGTGACTCAGAGTGGGTTTAATACTGCTAGACTCAGGGTTCTCCGGTGTAGTAATTATCAAGCCATAAAAAGGGGGAAACAGCAAACCTGAAGGAAAAGAAAGGACTTAGGTGTGCTTGGCACCCACCTCTGCAACAGAATTAAGTACCCATTAAAGAGCACTTTATTGGGATGTGTTTAGTAGGAGTTTGTTAAATAGTCTGAAGCCAGCACAGCTGTCGTGGGACAAAATGCCCCATTACTCCCATCGAAGTGAACAGGAGCAGCACAAAAGTCTCAAAGGACAAAACTCAATTCATTCAATACTTGCAGGCAGAACTCTGTCCTCTACCAGCTAAACTGCAGGAGGGCTCTAGAGCATTTGTAGAAAGGATGAGATTTGGACATGCCTAACCTCTTCCCTTCCTGATTCTGCCCACCCTCACCCCCACCCCTGGGCTCACATCAGTCCCCTGGCTCCAAGCCTCACGTTCTGTGGTGATGTGAGCATCCTGAGAACTTGCTGCCCACAGGACCTCTCTCTGCTTCATTAGACCCCTATGGAGGTCTGGCTTCTTTCCCTTAACACACAGCAGAACGCTGAGAAGCTGAGTACCAAATGCAGCATGAAGTCTATTCAGCACTTTCTGCTTTCTCAAGGCCTAGTTCAGCAAAACTTAGCCTCTGCACGTTATATAGAAGACAGGGCCAGAAACTTCTTACATAAATAGCAAACACACAGAACAGTATTGAGGCCATATGTTCCTGGATACAACTACTTTGCTGAAGTATTTATATATAATATGTAGATGAATGGACATGGTATGTGACAATAAAACTTTATTTATAAAGATATATATGCTTGTATAGATTTGACCCTGGGCCTCTAATTGACCCTGATGTAAAATATAAAGGAGAAGAAAAGAGGAGGTAAGGAGGACAGAGGTGGGAGAGAGAGAGAGAGAGAGAGAGAGAGAGAGAGAGAGAGAGAGAGAGGAGAGAGAGAGAGAGAGAGGAGACTAAACAAGAATCAAACATCTGTAAAAGCTGAGACTTAGCCACACCTATGAATCTGTTAGTGTTCTTTCAATCTTTTCTGTTTATTAAATCAGCAGTTACTGATCTTTGCCTTGTTCTCTGTGCAATTTCTCACTTGATAAATTGCCTTCAGTGTAGGACACATGTGAGTGATACCTTTCCTTATTAATCATAAAAGCCATGACTAACAATCCTATAGCAAAAAAAATTAATAAATAAAAGAATAATGGATTTATTTAACCTGATTTTTACATGATGCAGGATCCTTTAGAATAAACACTAGAAGACTCAAGGAAACCTGGACATTATTTACGTATGTATGTGTAAATGTGTGTATGCATGTATGTATGTATGCATGTGTGTGTATGTGTGTGTGTGTGTGTGTCAGTATGTGTAATACAGGAGTACAGCACATGGCAGGGAAGTATTCTACCACTAAGCTATTACTCCAGTCCTTAAAGCTCTGTCTGTATTTATGATTAACTTGAATGAATGGACACCTGCTTAGAAATGTGACTGGCCAAAGTGGATGATATGGTGGTGATAGAAATAGGAAGGGCCTGCTCCAGAACGGACTTTGTGTAGCAAACGTGTTATGTCATAAGTAATCGTGCTTGCATTTTTACAATAAATTCAGAAGCTATGTCACTTATGCTGTCTTTAGTACACCGGGCACCACTAATTTTTCTTGGTAGTGGCCATGGGCAATCACAGGTCTTTTGCTGAAGTCTTACTCACTAATATTAACTCTTAGCTCAGACATCCCTCTCGATATATATGTATTGCAGAATGGCACTGACAGGGTTTTAATGGGATGATAGAGATTCCAAGAGGGCTATTGCTGGGGATTGACATTAGAGACTAAGCCACACAGCCTTACACAGGCACAGAGATCTTCTAAAAGCCAGAGCTGGGTCCAGTGGAATGGAAACAAGTGGCAGCTGTTTCAAGCAATAGCTTGTGATAAACCAAATGGGCAAAGAGCTGATGTTTCAATCAACTGTTGATACTGTCACACATGCATCCTATGATCTGATGAGAGGTCGGTGGATGCCACTGCACTGAAGCATCTCTTCTGTCAGATGATGAGGGGCCTCTGTGTTCCACTGGTTGGTAAGTCTGCTAAGGCCCCAACCCTGACCTTTATTGAACGGTTCTAATACACCAATGTATCCATGTGGTCCTCGTTTACTTTGATAAGATCACAGATGGTAATATTTCATCTGTTTTCTGGTTCCTGCTGGACTGTCGGTTGTGTATTCACACAAGCCAGGTACAGAGACGCTCCACACCATATTTGCACTCAATATGGCTGCAAACTACTGTTTTATAATAATGGAATTGCTCAGAGCACAGCACAGCCTGAACATTGCTGTTTTAAGCAACATGAAGGAAGATAGATCAGGAGACAGCCTGTTCTTCCACGTGGTTCTTTTTGGGCCCCTTGTGTTGTGTTCCTTTTTCTTGGAATATATGGGAGAACTTTCTGGACTGATTCTTCATGGGACAAAGAAAAGAGTATGTGTCTCAGTGTCGCTGTGGTAAAGAGTGCCAGTGTCTACACTGATGGGCGGTGAGGCGGGGCGAGGGTCAGACAGACAGACAGACAGAGACAGAGAGTCGTAGGACAAGATGGTGGAAGAAATGTAGAAATTTGTTGTTACTGAGACCTTCCATCTCTTCCCATTCAAGGAACTCAGACTAGAAGGTGTCATGTGATATCCTGAGTTAGAGCCCCAACACTGTTAATGGGAACTAATGACTAAAACTGTCGCTGTTTTCTTTAAACCGATGACATTCTAAGAATAATTTCTTTACAAGGCAATGGAAACATGAACTTGGCAGGCCAGAAAGGGTGGGATTTCACAGTGTTCCATTATACTTGGTTAGACAAACACCTACACAAATAGCACAGAGCCAGCTCTTGGCAAGCAATCTCTAGTCCCCATTTCAGTGGGAGAACCCCACTCATGCCTAGGTTTCATTTTGTAACTAACGTAAGTCAACCATGTTAGAGGTTGACCAGTCTCTCCCTTTTATTCTATTTAAATTTCCCTTCAGTAAATGGGCTTAATCCCCATGTCCAGAGAGATTGGGTGATGTTCCTGAGATACTGGAGAAACCACATAAGGCAACACAGCATGCACAGTCCATGGCATTGCTTCTCTTGCCTACTCTCTGCCTGCCTCTTTTCCACAGTGTGTTTGCTACAGGTTGTTTGGTTTTCTTATTCTTTTTTTAAATATATATTTTATTAATGTAATAATATTGCATTTCAATGTTGCATCCCATCCCTTTTATCCTCCCATTCCTCCCTCCCTCCCGCTTTCCCCTTACTACCCTCCACTATGACTGTGACTGAGGGGAACCTCCTCCCCCTGTATATGTTCATAGGGTATCAAGTCTCTTCTTCATAGCCTGCTATCCTTCCTCTAAGTGTGGCCAGGCCTCCCCATCCAGGGACGTGGTTAAATATGGGGCACCAGAGTTTGTGTGATAACACCTTCTTAGTTTACTTTTCTTCAGGTAGTGTCTAAAATGAAAATATGTATGAAGATACAAATTTCTCTTTCTATCACTATCTCTCTCTTTCTCTCTCTCTCTCTCTCTCTCTCTCTCTCTCTCTCTCTCACACACACACACACACACACACACACACATACACACACACACATACACACACACATACACACACACACACACACACCATAGGCATAGAGACATAATGATAGAACAGACCTCCCTTGTTAGAGGTATTTACTATTACCAAAACTGTTCCAATGCACAAACAAAAATATCTCTGACCTTTTGAATCCTCTAGCCTGTTTATATAAACAAAACACAAAAGCAAATATTTCATATACAAATAGCAATCATTGTTATGAAGAAAAAGGAAGCAGCTAATCTTTGAGGGACTGGGCAAAGAGGTTTGCAAACTTACGTTTAAAAAAAATCTGGGAAGAAGTACTCAATGGTAAACATTTAAAATAAACCCCAAAAAGGATAATGACCAAGCCAAGAGGTTACCTGGAGAGAAAATTCCACCAGGAAGAGCTGATGAGAAGACCCTGCACTAAAATAATGCTCTGACAGCATTTCGATGATGAACCTATCATTTAAAACCTTCCAGAAATAGGAGCTAGAGAGATGTCTGAGTGGGTGAAAACATTTGCTGTGCAAACCTGAGGACCTTACATCAAGCACCCATAAAATGCCAGGCATGGCAACATGGGTACCTATGGAGGGAACAGAGGCAGGAGGATAGCTTGAGTATGCTGCCCTCCAGATTCACTCCAACTTCAGTTAGAGACTTGTCTCAACAGAGTAAGGTGGAAACATTACTTCTTCCTCTAGTTATAGTGTGTGTGCATGGGTCCATGCATGGACACACACACACAGGCATACATTAATCAGATACAACACACACACACACACACACACACACGAATACTACCTGCACACAAATAAGATTTTTAAAAGCTTGAATATATAAATAAGGTATCCTGAGTCATATTTTCAGACTTCACTAAGCACATTGGGCACACCTAGTCCCTCCCCCAGACATATGCCGGCAACAGTATCAGGTGCTTTGATACAAGCTTTGTCTGCTCTCTGGATTCACTTGTGCTTGGTCCTCCCTCTCTAAATGTCCAATTGCCATGGCTCTTGCTGAATTGTACACGTGTGGTCATTGAGAATGTTCAAGTGCAGGATGTGTGAGTAAGGCCTAAATGTCTGAATGAGTCAGCTACGAAAGAAAAAAAGATAAGACTTAGGAGGAAGGGGCCTGCTGTTGGGACCTGCACATCTGCAGAGCAGGGCCATGGAAGGAAGCTTTGATCAAACACTTAGGAAGAATCACCAGGAGCAACTTCGGTGTAATTAGAGCCGTGCATTTCCAACCAACCAATAGGATTCTTGGAAGAGCATTTCTTGTTTTTGAGAGAGCTTCTTCTCTGGCATCAGACAATGGGACTCTTGTCACAGAAGGGCCCTAACATGTTTTTTACACCTGTGTATGACATAACTTAATTTCCAATGCTGACTCTACTGTTTCCTGTAAGACTCAAACTCATATTGCACCATATCATCTTGACTCCATCCTCTGAGAGCAGGTTTTATATTTAATAATGCTGTTCCATTCTGTCTGGATATGTCTCCAGTATTTATTGTGTTTGGTGAATTGTTTTAGGCACTTGGAATTCACCAGTGAGCCAGGACAAAACAGAAGACACTGACTTCAAATATTTATTTACTGTGGGAGCCTAAAGAGCAAACCATTTATTCACCTTCAATAAAGTGATAAATAATATGGAAGAAAAAAAAGTAGCATAGGGGAGAATCTGGAAGCTGGAGTGCAGTCTTCCAGTGTTTAGGATCATGTCACATTGCAAATGTGAGATTTGGGCAAAAAGTCAAAGCATGAGAGGAGGTGAGCCATGTGAGTGGTACCCAAGGGCTCCAGGCTGAAATAGTTGCTGAGGGTGAAAGTGAGGGTGAAGGGCATCCGGTCTGTTTTAGAGCTAGTGAGAAGATCAGCATGGTTGGGGTTGATTGAAATAAGATTGGTGGTGGAAGAGGCCAAGAGTAGGAACTGATGGATCTTGTGAGTATTAGAGACCCCTGGAGGAATTTGTGCTCTGTGTGAAATGGAAAGTGCTGAAGAGGATTGAATCAACAGTATATTAATGGATCATTCTGGTTGTTGTATTGATAAAAGCACTCTGGGGAGGGCAAAGTAGTCATGACAGCCTGCCAGATTGCTCCTGCCGAAACCAAGCCAGGAAACGGAGGTCCTAGCACTGGAGTGAGAGAGCATCAAGCACTGGAAAAACTCTAGAGGCCGAGCAAGCCTTATACTCTGAGTGACTCCCACTTGCAGGCTTTTCCTGTAATCCCTTTTCTCTTGCTTCCATTTACATTGTAGGATGGGGTGTGTTTGAACAATGGATCAAAGAGTGAAAAGTCTCTGAGGAAGCTGTGGAAGCAGCATTATGGATAGTCCCAGCTTGTCATTTTATCCTGCTTTGACAACTTTGTAAAGCTGTCTTACGTATCCATCACTACTTTGGTGTCAGCATGACACCGACTTTGAAGTATAAAACTCAATTATCTGAGAAACTCGTGACACTTCAGGTTGCAGACACTTGCCTCAGTAGTAGCAGGAACAGAGTGAGCTCCCAAATCTCCTCAAGTAGCAAGGTTTTGCTGGCATTTCAGTCGAGTCATATGTCAAGGAAAACATATTGCACTCCTTTGACATGAGACAAGCGCCATATGGTAAGTTTATTTTTAAATAGTAGGTAAGAACAGGAAATCTATGTTCTGTCTTAGGAACTATTAATGCTGTGGTAAAGGCAAGCAGCCTGTGACTTTCTATACCTGTGGGTTTAAAAAATAAAAACCCAGAATGATAATAATATCTGAGGTGGTGAAGGTTGGGAGACAAGGAAGTGAGTAGAAGATAGTCTCTTCAGCACTGATGTGAGCCAAAGGATAGAGTTGCCATCATCCAAGATGGTGAAAGGGTGGGTGAAACTAACCTGTAGGAAGACAGGTGGGTACTGTCCTCCTTTCCTGTCTGTTCCTGTCCTTAAATTCCCTGTCCCAACGCATCTCGGCGAAGGAAAGGGTTTATTTAGCTTGCAGTTCGGGGTTACAGTCTGTAACAGTCCATTATTTCTGGGAGGCCAAGGCAGGAAGTCAAGCAGCTGGTCATATCCATATTACAGAGCAGAGAGAAATGAACGTAGGTGTGTTGCCTGCCTCCCCCGCTCTGATGCAGTTTAGTACCCAGCCCATGTGGGGATACTTTCCATATTCAGGGTAGGCCTTCCTGCTTCCAGTAACAGTCAAGACGGCTCCCAGAGACATAGCCTTTACTGGAGGATTACGCAGTTGCTATTCTCTTCCCAGATGGTTTTAGGTTGTGTTGTGGCATGTTGACATTGAAAACTTAACATCACAGACATCAAGTACTTGCTCACAAATGTGCTAAATTTGAATTTTAGACCCAAATAGACATCAAGCGGGATTGTGACTAGGAGGGTCTCCATTGAAGGAAAGAAGTCTGGACTTCACATGCAAATGTGACTACAAAGCACTGAATCCTTAAGACAATGAGTCCCCGACAGACAGACCAGTCCTGGACTCACGGCATATGGCTCTTGAGAGTATTTTGTTGCTGTTTATTCCTAGGTTTGTTAGTTTATGATTTCCTTAAGTGATTTTCTGAACCCGTCACAGCCACATGAGATACCCACCAGTCTGCAATAATTACTATTCATTACATCACACATAGTTTTAAAGTTTTAGAGCAAGGATTTGTTTTATTATGTTAAATCACTATGATTTGGGGAACAGTGTGTTCCCTTGTTAGAGGAAGTGAGTCAACTGTGAGTGGGATTTGAGATTTTAAAATCCCATGACAGATTCCCTCCCTCCCTCCCCTCCCTCCCCCCCTCCCCCCCTCCCTCCCTCCCTCCCTCCGTCTCTCTCTCTCTCTCTCTCTCTCTCTCTCTCTCTCTCTCTCTCTCTCTCTCTCTCTCTCTCTCCCTCTCTCTCTCTCTCCTCCCCTCCTATCTGCAGATTAGGACATAGTTCTCAGCTACTTCTCTAGCACCAAGCAACATGTTAGCTCCCATGCTCCCCAAAATGATGACACTAGATTGACTCTCTCACCTGTAAGAAACCCCCAGTTAAATGTTTTCTTTATAAGAGTAGCTTTGGGTCATGGTGTCTCTTCACAGCAACAGAGCAGTGACTAAGGCCGTCAGTATTCAAAGTAACAGGTTTTGTTATATTCTTCCGTGCATGCTTAATTTTGGTTGACCAGCCTCTCCTGAACTCCATCTCCATGATCCACAGTCAGCTTGTGACTTTCTGTCCCAGTAGTCTCTCATTTCACGTCACATGCATATGCTTGTATTGCAAGTTATTTTTATTTATTATCTCTCTGTCTCCATTCCTCTCTGACCCTCTGTCTCCTCACTCTTTGTCTTTGTCTTTGTCTCTGTGTCTGTCTCTGTCTCTGTCTCTGAGTGTGTGTGTGTGTGTGTGTGTGTGTGTGTGTGTGTGTGTGTGTGTG
>OU015745.1:135310972-135346389 GCA_907169655.1 Acomys percivali | reverse complement strand
CTCTCTCTCTCTCTCTCTCTCTCTCTCTCTCTCTCTCTCTCTCTCTCACACACACACACACACACACATACATTTAAGAGGAAAATGTGCATGAAACCAAGCCAAAATGCTTAACTTCAACACCATTTATTGTCTGGCTACAGTATTTATACTTCTGGGAAAAGGAATTACTCCATAGTCAAAAAAGGCAATTAAGTACAAAATCAGATGAATTCTAAAATACAACAGGTTAAATTTTTTCATTAAAACTAAACATTTCTGATCTCTGTCTTCATTATATGAGTTCATAGTGAATTCAGAGTGACAAAGATTAACAAGGTCTAAGGGTTAACAAATTACAAGAGGTTACAAGAATATATGTTTTTTAAATTAGGACTGACCTGGCTACACATTTTCCAGCTATCTCTTTGTTTATAGCGAGTTCAGGACAATAACTTTATCTGTCTTTCATTCTAAGAAACAAAATAAATTTAAAATGATAGCATATAATGCTGTAAGTAACAAGGTATATTTGGACTTCAAGGTTTATATTTAATTTCTAGGTAGCCCTGTTATATTTTGGGTTTATGGGAAGTTTAAACCAACATGCCTATATTTATGATGTATATCAGAATTCATGATGCTATCTGGAGTGAAGGCTTATCTGAGGCCACAAATCAGTCTCAAGGATGTCCCCCAGTGAGGCATCTGGAGGTCCACAAAGGTATTTATTGCAGCCATAAACTTTATGAAATTGTTTGAGAAGATATAAAACAGTTTAACTTTTAAAATTGTTTGAATCAAATCAAGAATTAATTCATCTGAACAGCAGTACATCTTCATTAAGATCTTGTAGGAAGTTTGTTCAATCAGAGTGGGAAAATACTCAGAAAGTGATGGTTCACACCAATGCCAGATTTTAGAGAGATGCGCCAATACACAATTGACAGGGTTGTCAGAGGTTGTCAGCACTTCTGGAGTGTATCATAGTACAGACCTTTCAAAATACCAGATCCCTTCCAGAGAGCTCTCATGCCTACTGAACTTCCACAAACCAATGGCTCTTGACATCTTGTTGTTGTTCCGGGGGTGCGTCATGGTACAGACCTTGCAATATACCAGATCCCTTCCAGAAAGCTCACATGCCTACTGAATTCCTTTAAAAGAATGGCTCTTGGCAGCAGAAGACCTAGCTCAGACCCATGCAGGCTTCCTGATTGTTGCTTCAGTCTCTGCGCCCTTATAAATCTTACTTAGTTGATTCTGTGTGCCATGCAGTCGTGGTGTCCTGGACCTCTCTGGTTTCTACAATCCTTCCTCCCTCTCATCTGCTGGATTCCCTGAGCTCCATCTAGAGCTTAGCAACAGTTCTCTGCATCTGCTCCCATCAGTTGCTAGATGAAGTCTCTCTTACGAAAACTAGGCTAATCGTCGATCAATAAGTATACCAGAATATCATCAGGAATCATTTCATTGACTTTTTGCCAGTCACATTTGAGTATATCTTGGGATTTCCAGCCTCTAAATTTCAGCCATCCAGACAGTATCAAGCATGGGTTCCCTCTTGTGGCACAGGCCTCAACTTGGACCAGTCACTGGCTGGCCACTCCTACACATTCTTTCCCATTTTTACCTCTGCACATCTTGCAGGCAGGATGGATTGTAAGTTGACGGTTTTGTGGCTGGGTTGATGTCCAAGTCCTACTGCTCAAAGCCTTGTTTGGTTATAGAAGATAGCCAGTTCAGGCTCCATATTGTCCATTATTAGCAGTCTTTTCTAGGGTCACTCTCACAGATTTCAGGAAGTTTCCACATCGTCCCACATCATCCCAATTATATCCTTTGAAAAACAATTTTTAAAAAATTCAACCTTTAAGAGAACTACTCTAAACTAACTGTCTGCTAGTGGTAGAGGTCTGTGGAGGTGGGTAGAAAACGGGTTGAATCACTTTTGTATTGGCCATTGGTTCAAACACTTCTCTTTCACCTTCATCTTGGGTTTTCAAGCTGTGTTTACTTTTTCTGATCATTTTAGTGGTAAGGTTTTCAGTGAAGCTTGGTAAAAGTTACACACAGCTATGCACCTATTTTTCTTTATAAAACACACAGAGTCAAAAAAACAACACACACATACACAGAGTCTACTTCATGCTACCTGTATAAGCATGGCTATGAGACTATCTCCTGGCATGTGAGTAACCTCTCAGGGCACACATTCCTGAGGAAAACTGATTCTACCTCCCTCAGCAGCTATCATTTAGCAGAAGCTAGTGGGCACAACCTCATCAGACTCTCCCCATATATACTGAAATTGTGGCTAACTTGATTTTATATAGTCTTGTCATAAATCATCAGCCACTATTAGTTCATACACTGTCATGCCAAAAAATACTGACTCACTGGAGAGTTCTGCTCCTTCTAACACCACAGACCTTTTGTCACCTCTTTCATGATGATCCTTGAGCCTTGTAGGTAGCAGTTTTGATGTAATTTGCAAGTAATTTTGAGGAAGAAAACAGTTACAAAGGTTCGTATTGTGTGCAAATGCAGTTACTCCTTTTCACCTGGCTATAGAGGACCTATGTTGGACATCTGGAGCATATTGTATTGAATACTTTGAGTTTGCTATTCTGGTCAAAATAATACCCAAGCCCTTTAATGATTCTCTTTAAGTGACTCCATTAGCTTTGAGCTTTGAACTATGGAGAGAAAGACATGTACCTTCTCTTGAGGAGTGGAGAATTTGTGAGTCTAGATGCTAATTCTGGTTGTAACTCATGAAAGTGGAAAAAAAGGAATGAAGGAGGATCATGTCCTTGACAGGGCTTCACTAGATGCTAATTATGGTTCCTGGCTCCTGGCACTCCTATGGCTTGCATTCTGAGGTGAGTTTGACATGCTCACTTAAGAGTGGAAGGAACTGAACCTCTGTTATCTAAAGAGGCCCGGCCAAGTGGCTCCCGACTCTCCATTTATCCAGGCTGCCAAGTAGTCTCTGCAGGCAGCCAGATGTCAGAGGCTATGAAATCACATTATCCTGAAGGACCCTCTTCTGCAATGGACAGCCATTCTGAAGCAAGTTGCTAAAAATGTCTAGGAAAACCACATCCTCTCATTTCTATTCTTCATATGAGGCTCGTATTAATAACTTTCCCTTTTGTGTATGAAAACAGTCACTGAGAACACTCTCCTGGGTACATCTGCCATCCCTGGATGCTCCCATCACTATCTTCCTCTTTGCTCCACCTTCATCACATTTCCTCACTTGTTAACACTTCTTAAGAAAAAAAAAAAAGGAATTAAATGCACCTTAAAGAAGGTGTTTGACATTTATCTGAAAATTAAAAAATGAAGACTCTATAGTTATTATTGGGCATGCTAATTGCTTGGCAAAGTGATTATTTCTATTCATATTGAACAAGTACTATATGATGAGAATCTGAAAAAGTTATTTCCCCAAAATTAGCTCGAAATTCAAATGTCAAGACTTGATTAGACTAGAGAACAGCACAGCTTTCTCACTAACATACTGTCTTTGCAGATTCCTGCAGTCACTCTCTTCCCCCAGCAACTGAGAGGTCAGCATCTCCTCTTCAAAACTGCCACCCACCTTGTTCATGCATCACTTTCCAGCAAGCATCTTGATGCTTGAGAGCATGCTGGTTTCTTTTTCTCCTGTCTCCTGCATCCCTTTCTCACTCCTATGGTCCAAAGTCCTACTCTTCTCCAACGACCATGATAAATATTCACTTCTTCTCATGAAGTTTTATTCTTTGAGGGAGTGGCGGACAGGAAATGAGTTTCTATGATGATGAGGGGGGTAGGAAGACATTACATGTGGAACTGTCAAACTGAGGCTTACTCCAGGCTGGGATTTAAGCAACCATCTCATCTCATGGTCCTAGCACTTTGACAGAATTAACAGTATTTTTCTATTCCAGTTGAAAACTGAAGCTCAGAGGTAATAATATCATATTATACAATGCACTGAGAATGTTTTTAATACAAAGCACTAAGACCTACAAGACCTGGACCTCTATCTCTTTCTAGTCTTCTTACAAGACCGCAGTCTCCAGTGACCTACACACTCAAGGAAGAAGGAGAAGGGTGTGGGGCCAGATCGCAAGGTGACCTTCATTAATCTGTATGCTGTATTAGGCAATAGCCACCAGAAGGACAGGACCTTCTCTCTTTTTACTTACATCCCCAGCACACTCTGTTATGTCACATAGTGGTTGTCTTGTGCAACTGCTGAGTGAAGAAATTAATGCACCAGGCACCACATTAGGAAGAATCTCCACAGTTCCTTTCCTTCTACTCACCTGCAATGAAACACTCCTGCTGGGGAGCTAGCTCACTGGCAGAGTGCTTACTTAGCACACAGGGGACTCTAAGTTTAAGTTTGACATTGGTACAGAAAAAAAAAAAGGGACATGATACTTCCAACTCTGCCAAGGCACATTTGGGCCAGTTATTCTTCACGGCTTCAAACATCTGGCTTCATTCTTTCCTTAGAGCCTACAGTAGTAAGAAATAAGAATGCCTGAGAACCTGTGACTCCACTGCAGAAAAATCAGTTTGGCACTTTGGAGAAGGTCAGAGTCACTTACTTTTAACTCTTCTAATAGAAGCGGGCAAAGGAGGCCTGCATGCTTGTGGCTTTCAGATGGGAAGGAAGCCCTATGGGGGCTCTAGTCAGCAGAAAAGCTGCAAGTGGCACTCAGCCAAGTTCCTGAGCTGTAAAGCTGTCCCAGGCAATCCCAAGCCTCTATCTCGAACTTTGGGACCCACTCTACTACCATTTCCATGACTAAGTGCTTCAGAGTAGTCCTTCCCCACAATGCCTGTGGCAGCAGATAAAGCAGAAAGCTAGCACTGAGCCATCAAACATTCAAAGTGAAAATATTTTACAAAATTATATTGGATTTTTTTCCTGTCAGAATGTACATACTCTTGCATTTTCCTTTTTTTTTTTTTTTTTCTGTTCCCATTTGATTAGCATAAAAACAAGGTCGTGAAGAAGATTTATTTTTTAAAAGCTTGGCTTCTCTGCTAAGAAGTACGATCACAATGCTGATTAATCAAATAATTCTGGGCATTGATTTTGCCTTGTATGCACTGTGCCCACAGGTGGTGATGAGGACAAGCAGGTGATTAGACAAGATTCGCGCCATCACTCTTTTTCTCTCAGGACACAAAACATCACTTAACACAGACACAGGATGCTGAGAGGTTGCAAACTTGCACCTTCTAAGTGATATCTTAGTCCATCTTTTCTAATAACAGACAGACAAGTACTTTTCTAGTAACAAATATCCAATGACATACCTTAAGGGCTGCTGTTGCTGAACACCTGTTGTATGCAAAGCATTGTGTAAACATAGTTAATATACCATTCCTTTAATTGTTATGGGAAAATTCCTAAAAAGAAAAAAGGCCTGAGGAGGGTCAGGGGAGGAAGAGAAGGGGGAGGAGAAAGAGAAGGAGGAGGAGGAGGAGGGGGAGGGGGAAGAGCAGGGGAGGAGGAGGAGGGAAAAGAAGGGGGAGGAGGTGAAGAAAGGAAATTAACTCTACAAAGGAAATAATTGCCCAGAGATATTATGCAACTTGGTTAGCATCATATAGCCATCATGTGGTGAGATAGAATTAAAACTCACCTAAGAATTTAAACAAACTACTCATTTAGTTTGTTTCCATTGCATACAAGATATGACTGATTATCACAGCGATCAAATCTAGGATTCATATCGTGTTAGCTTCTACTTCTTATATGCAGTTGTTGTATTGGATTCTCAGACACCCAGCTGTCTCTGCCTTTATAGAAGGTCTACATGTATAGGCTTATGCATATATAGGCCCCACAACCTGGAGAGAATGTGGTAGAGACAGTAGGAAAAGCCACTCTGCATTTCAGCAGCTCTGAAACTTAAAGGTGTTAGGTACTTTGCAACAGCCAAAGCAGCAGCAACACACCAATAAACCTCTGCCAACCCTCTCACGTCAAAGAAAGACCCTAAAAACAAGGCCACAAAAACCATCTATCTAATGCCTACAAAACCACTGTGCACCCAAGAAGTCACTTTGTAAACTAGTATGGGACTCCAAGTAGAAACGTGGCTAATCTAGTTGAAAATGCTTTTGCTCTTTCCTAAAAATAAATGAATAAATAACTTTTATGTATTTGGTGCTTCCTATTTGCCAGCATGTGCTAATCATTTGGATAGAACAATTTCTTTTTATCTGCTTAAAATAGCAGCACACTACAAGTGAGAGAAGGTGGAGCAGGACCCCAAGGCCCTCGTGCCTAGGTTGTTAACAGGCTTCTATATACACCCTAGGAAGAAACTCTACTGCTCCTCTCTATCTTCATCACCTCATCTTCAAAAAGGATTAATGGATTCCAAGCTGGCTACATATGTGTCCAGTGTATCTCTTCCAAATTTCTCATGCTCATGAGTTCTCTCACCAATGTTGAGATTTAAAGAATTTGCATACTGCCTTGTACTTAGTAGGATATCTAAGAAATAGAGAATTAATTAAGCAATACATTATCTTTTAAGTTCTTCAACTCCTTTGATGGTCTTTAAGCCAGCTAATTGATGAGTTCATTACTGTGGATAAATCTTGATGACATAATCATGATGTATCTCAATTTACACTAACTGGATTATAATTTGTAGTATATTATACAATTATTTTGGCAGCACATTCTCATCCTAATTATGTTTCTCTCAGGCAGATATTAAAGTATATTTACAGCCCTTGAGCATACAGTTAGCTTTAGCTCTAAGAAGCAGTTCACAGACATGAATGTGCTATCTAAATTATACAAAAATTAATTGACCTTTATGGATAGCCAACAACTTACTGAAAATATACTCCATTCATGACATTCATATATTAAAGGACGCCCACTTCAAGATTCTCCAAATCATCCAAATAATATTGGTAGAAGAATGACACATGTTTTTACTTGTAATAGGAAGCATAAAAATTCTATAGATGTGTTTCAATGTAAACTCCTCAGAAATGTGGTGATGCTTCATTCCAGTCCCATCAGGATTTGGCTTTAATGGAAGATAAAAATGTATCCTGGTGTGCAGGGCAGAGATAAATTTACAAACAATCATGCAAAGAATTGTACTTGTGTATCTGAGTCATATCTTAAGACTTCAACAGGAACAGTGAAATTCAGCTTACTTTAGAATTGTGGAGATATGCCATTCCTGAATGTGTCTTTTTCTTTGTGGAAAGGGGTACATAACATCTCCGATGTTCAAATGAAGCATTTAGACTAAATAATTGGGGGGAGGAGAGTGTTACTATGCAAAACACATCTCCTTTTTCAATGCCCACACATGAAAATTTTTATCCAAAGGGTCTTCTCTTACAACTTCCCCACAGCTGGGGAGCTCTCTGTCATCTGGGCTATCCTGTGACTAAATTGGATTTCTATTCAGCTACCTCTTTTATGTGCCAAGTACTACACTGTGATAAAAAGAGGTATATAAACCCCAGCCTAATAAATAAAGTCATCAGAAGATTTGTTATTTTGTGCCTTTATACATGAGAGACAATTTTACATGCCTCACATCATGCTGGAAAACACTAAATTTGGTGGTGCATACAGGGTGCTAGGCCAGTACTAATTCCCAAGAAATCCCACCTGCTGTAGATTATCATCATTATACTAAGAGTAACTCATGCTTCTTGATCTTGACTTTGTGTTTCTGGGCCACCTCTTATACTATATGATGACAGTGACACTAAGACCTCATATCAGTGTGACAAATCAGGTCTTCATATCGAATAAAGACAGAACCAGATCTTCTTATCTCATGAGGCTCAATTCAGGTCTTCATAGTAAATGAAGGTCTTCACATATAGCATTGTTCACAGTAAGGTCACTCTAGGTCTTCGTTTCCTGATGAATGTTGAACCATTCTTTAAATTTAATGAAGATGGAACCAAATGCCCTCAGCATTAGAACATGTATCACCTGAAAATTATGTACTGATTATACATGCATAATATCCACCCTTGGATGGATATATCTGAATGTTTAAAGATGCAACTTCACAAATGTTACTTTTTGCTTTTTATTATATTTTTATTATCTAAAACAATATTTAAATTTAAATGTATTTTAATCATATTCTTCCCTTCCCCCAAATCCTTCCAACCCTCTTGTCCTTCCCTACCCACTCAGTTTTATAAATTGTTTCTCAAGTTTTAAACAAAAGCCAAATACAGCAATAACCACCTCGCCCCTAAAATCCCCAAACTGTAACCAAATAAAAGCACACACAAAAACCAAACAAATAAACAAAACTTCATTATATGTTGGTCATCTCCTCCTGAACATGAGGGCTGTCCTGCAGTGGTTGATATACACAAAGTCATTGTTGGAGAAACCTGGTTTTCTCACTTTTCCCTTACCCTTTAGGTATAAATGATAGTGCAATTGCTAACCTTTATCCTAACACCCTGGTCTGTCTAAAGTTCCAGGCTACCAACAACATCACTATGCTATGGATATTTTAGAGCCTACTAGTAAATGTCCATGCTCTAGCTCTCCTTTGAAAGGGTATCCTCAGACAAACTTGAAGGATGGTGTTTATTACCACCATTATGGAATGTGTTTATCACAGAGAGCTTGTGTGCCATGTCACAGGTCCAGCTTCCAACGTAGGTTATGTTCACTGATCTTCTTCCACTTTGTCCTCTCTAAGAAATGCCCCTTCCACAGGGAACCCCTGAGCATTGCAGAATGTCTATGTTTTAGTTTCATGTCATCTTCCCAAAGTTCCAATGCCTCTTCATTGATGGATTGCCTATTCCATTCCACCATTCACAATCTTCTCTCCCTGCTCTGTTCTCAACCATCTGCACACAGGTGAATTACTGTAGCACAGTCACTTTCTAGAGCTACCAGAAATGTCACCTTTTTCCACTCCATTTATTAAAAGCCATTAATGTCAGCTTCTTCTCTGAACACACCTCTGGGAACAGAAGCTTGAGAAAATGTTAAGACCTAGAGACACTCCCAAGTAATGCAGTGAGTGCTTTGTGGGATGGCTTTCCCTTTTCTTTGATTTATCTTGGAAGCAGGAGGAAACTGGGTTGACTTTGTAAATGGTATAATGCTGTTGTCAAATGGAAGCAAAAAATCTCTGCACTTCCTTTGAGTTCAGTTTGTTAGTAAGCTTACACACTGTTAGCATTTGTGTGTAAAAAGAAGGGATGAAAAATTAGAAATGTGTCAACTTCAACAGAAAATTAATTTTTCTCTTTGATGAATGTATTTGATGCTCACCTGCTGAAAGCTGTGAGTTCCCCTGCACTGTAATTAAGGAAAGATGAGACATGCATTTGCTTTTTGTTGTTACTGTAACACACACAGTAGTTTAAAACAACAGAAGTCTCTTAGTAGTTGAGGAGGTCAAGTCTTGAATGAAGGTCGAGGCAGGCTGCTTTCCTCCAAGAGGAAGAGACACAAAATGGCAGCTCTTTGTGTTTTCATTATCTAAGGTTTTCCTCATGTCTCTCTCTGAAGCCCCACATCACATCATCACTTGCATTTTGCCTCTGACTATAATGCTTTCTGATTATAGCTCTTTTTTTCCCACCATATAAGGATACCTATGTCCACACAGATAGCTCAGGGCAACGACTTCATCTCCAAACCCATGATCTCATAACAACTATGGTCTCTTTTGCCATACAAATAAGCATGTGAATATGTGCTCAAGTCAGGGAGGCCACCTACAGGGAATGTTAGTCTACTGCAGAAGAGAAGGAATTCTTCTGTATCTCCCAGGTTTTGTGACCCGCTGCTGTCTGCTCTATAATACACTGTCATTTAGGAATGTAAGTTGATTTAATGTGGCAATAAACATTGGCAAAAAATGTGTCACAAGAGTAGCTTACACCTCACTTACTCCACTGATGGTGGGTAGGCAGCACAGCTCACGTAGCCTAAGAGGATAGATGGATGTGACTGTAAGTATCACAGAAAAATAGATGCACCCTAGAGCTCAAATTTTTACCTTCAAACTGTTCCTCTGATACTTGATGCCATCCCACTGTTTCTGAATATTTTTACACAGAAAGAGCTTATTCCTGTCTGGGGGTAAAGTCCATACTTTAGCTACAGTGCATGCTGCACATTTTGAAGTTATTCATTTGAAATTATTGACTAGAAACCATGTCTAATGTCTGGGACTTCATCCTTCTATTGAGAAACCCATAAAAGTAGCAATATACTTCAGCTTAGTCAATATAAACTTCCAGGACATGCAATTTTTGAGGGAAGAAGCAGTAATATAAAGCCCTATATATATTACAAAAACCCTCAAAATAGCCTAGGAAATGTCCAGACTCTATTTTAGAGTTTTGCTACTACAGTCACAGCATTATTTGTGATGTATGGATTTTCCCTAATGATAGATGTTGGGGATTCATGGATAAGGTTTGCTGTTGCTATCTCTTTACAAGGCACTGCTTTCTAAGAGTAAAACAGAGTGGAGGTGCAGGGTTCTTCAGATCTCAGAGATGCTATCAGAATGCTTGGCTCCATCTGTCTCACAAGATGACTCTACAGCCACGATAAGCCTTATATCCCTCTAAACTATGTCCTCTTCCTCTAAATGTCCATTCTATCTTAGGAAATACACAACCATATGGACTGTGTGCTTCTTAGGGTACTCAGTCATTCATCAAATCCAAGAGCTCAACTTTGTCAGTGACAACAGAGATAGACCAATGCTACTGTATATAAGGTTCAACTGTCAGCTGTAAAAACTTCACAAGGCAGCTGGACCACTCTAATGTCACCATTGCTAATGCGCAGTAGCTGTGTTACAGATAACACTGGTATTATTAGAATCATTACAATTGTCCTTTTAGGAGCCAAGTGGCATTGAGCTTTTGTTCTGCCATTGTCAGTTGAATTCTAGCAACAAAAAAGAGAAGGCGTAAATTGTTTTCTAGAAACAAAGGAATAGCCATGTAGCCCTTCCTAGGTTAGTACCATGATACAGAAAGGGCCTCTGAGGAGATGCACATATCCTTCCTTCTTATGGATTATGTGACCAAGAGAGAATGCAATATCCTAAGGATGCAGATCTTGAATCTTTTGTTATTAGTCTCCCTTGAGTTCTTACAATTGATCCTCAAGTAAAACAGAGCATGACTTACAAACAGCTATTACTGGTGTCGCTGGAAAACGAAATTAGTCAAAGGACTTCCTGATACACTAAACCAACTCAGCTACATAAGATTGGAAAAGTCAGTCATTCCTTAAGGAAAATACAGTATAGAGCTTGTCCTCACCATGATTATTTATAGTATTTTCATTCTATAAAGACCTGGATCAGCCCAGAAAAACACATTTGAAACAGAAGGATAATGTCTCTTAAAGGGAGTGGAGAACTGGAAGAGGAAAGTTGGTTGATAGAAACATAAACCTGATAACATTTGTCCACATGAAGATATACGCCTGTGTTTCTGATTGGCTTCTAATGGAGAGCTTATGATATAGGCCTTAACCTTCCTAGAGATCAAAACAAACTGTTAACAAGATCACTTATGTGACTCCTGGTATTTAAGAAAAAAGGAAAAGGAGATTATTCAGAAAATGCAGCTTCTCCCAATGTTGATAATCATTCAATTAATATGCTAGAGTTGGAGAGATGACAAATGTCCTTATCTTTCCTACTTTGTTGGCCAGATCTAGTACAAGGCCTCATGTATGAACAAGGATCAGCAAATACAACCCTGTCATGAGCCTAGAAACACAACAAACAGAATTAATGGCTTCCAGTCTAGGGATGTCATTCCCCCCCACCCCACCTCCAACTCCTGTCCTGTATAGCTCAGGCTAGCATTAACATTACACACCCACTGCCTGATCCTCCTTAGTGCTGAGAGTTCAGCCCTGTGCTTCCACACCTCAGCCAATTTATAGTTCTCCCTATGTCAAAGACATAATATCAGAACTTACCTTATAATAAGTATGTCAGGAAATTAGTACTGGGAGATCATTTTAGTGTAAGCAATTAAGGAGAATAAGCAGTATAATTGAATATGACATACTTGATCCCATATTTGTTATACGGTATTGTTTGTGACGTAATGTTTTGTCTTGGGAATGGCTTAAACAGAAGCAGAACTTGCACTTAGCAATGTTAACTTGGTGAAACATGCACACTGGTTTAAATACAAACAGAACTGTGTCCATCAATGCTAACTTAGTAAAGTGAGTACCACTTACCGGTTCAGTAGACAAACATGGCATAAGAGTTCAGAGAAGGCATGCATAGGAAAATTCAGTTCTGTGAACAACTATTATAAAACTCTACATGTCATGATTATATTTTACTTTTAAAAATGACTTTTATCCTGATGACATTTTTCTTAATCCCGTACTGATTTTAGTTAAAATACCAACACCTAAAGAAAAAGTCACAGAGAGAATACAGTACATGTATTTTTAAAGCATGCCCTCAGAAGACAGGACTCTGTGTCCCAACCCATCTACAGGCTACTACGAAGGACAGTTGTTAAGGAACACCATTCTTGGGGCTTGCCATTTTTTATCTTGAAAGTTTTCTTTCATCTGGTTCTGGAATGTCCATGAAGTTGACAGGGTTATGATCAGTGGCTCTGTACTTGTTTTATAATTTCTAGAAAAACCAGTACAAAGACAGAGTGATTCAGATCCGAACATATAGCTAGGAAAGAGAGCAGAGAACTCTGTGGTACAATAAATGCAAATTACACCTGGAGGACCCAAGAGTTCCTTTTGCAGTAAGAGTAGGCCCGCAAACTGCCGCTCTCTCCATTGCCACACGCCGTTTCTAGCCCTGCATAACATATGCCAAACTAATATCTGCCTCCAGGAATAATAAGAACAATAACAAAATAACTACCTAAATGATGGCTTTTATTTTTTAAGAAGTGTTCACACTTGCAACAGAGGGTCAAAACCTTCTACAAAGTTCCAAAAGAAAATTCAAAGCTGTAAACTCAGATAGATTTGTATTCCAGTTTAAGTTCCAGAAATAATAGTTTAAATCTAGTATCCAGCTTCATATCTAACATAAAGTTCTCTTTGCACTATCTAATAACCAAAATGAACAACTGGATTCCCGCCTGACCCTGGCAGGCCAGTTTTGTTTTGTTTTGTTTTGGTTTGGTTTGTTTTGGTTTGGTTTGGTTTGGTTTGGTTTGGTTTGGTTTGGTTTGTGCTCAAATGATATAAGAAAGCAGTAACAGGACCTCAGCGCGCGTGGTTCTAAATGTTGCTGATGGCCCTAAAGCAAGTCCACCTTGAAAGAATCCTCTGTGTGCCTGATCTTGTTAACATCATAGGAGCATCTTAGAGACTATTAGCTCATGAATCACAAAAGAGTATTCCATCATTCATAGTACTTTCAGACAGTGCAGTTTCATTAAATAGCCTCTGGTTTCCATGTTAACAGAGATGAGTGTCTCCCAGGTGTCCATGCTGTCTTTAAATGCACTCTTCATTCCTTATTCCCTTTTATGTAAAGCCATGCCAGTTAGCATATTTTTTAATTTGTTCACTTTACATCCCAATTGTAGTCCCCTCCTTCATAGTCTGCCAATTGCACCCTCCCTCCCTTATACTCTCCCTCCCTCCTCTAGCCCTCAGAAAGGGGAGCCTTCCTCCCCTAACATCTGAACTCAGCCTATCAAGTCTCATCTAGACTGCCTGCATCCTCTTCCTCTGTGGCCTGGCAAGGCCGCCCACCATGGGGAAGTGATCAACATGTGGGGGCCAGAGTCGATGTCAGAAGTAGTCCCAACTCCCCATATTGTAGGACCCACAAGGAGACTGTGCTGCCTATCAACTACAACTGAGCAGAGGGTCTAGGTCCTCACTATGAATGGTCCTTGGTTGGTGCATGAGTCTCTTCAGCAGCCACCTTCTCTGGCCAGAATTGCTGGCTCCTCTGGTCTACTTGTGGAGCTCAGGATGAGCAAAAGGACATTTTCTCAACTATGTTCATAGCAGCTTTATTTGTAATAGCCAGAATCTGGAAATAATGTAGATGTCCCTCAACCAAAGAATGGATAAAGAAATTGTAGTACATTTACACAATGGATTACTACTCAGCTATTTAAAAACAGGGAGATCTTGAAATTTTTAGGCAGTTATCATTTTAAGCAGAACCTCTTACTTTTAAATCCATCTTTTAAAGTTTTAAGTATCTTCGTTCTTCATTGCCAACTTCACATTTTCTACAGACTAGTGTGCCTCACCACCATACATACCCTGAACCAGAACAGCTCTATGAGGGCGCCTAAGAAACCCTGACTTAGAAACTTCCAGATGGTTGTGACTTGCATACAAGACTCACAAGAGTTATGAGAAAAACTGTCTCAGAAATGTAGCTTGTGAATTTTTATTCATTCCCAAACCAAGAACAATAAGTAATATCCAAGAAGAGTTTTTGAGACCCTGCAACATGGAAGATAATACCCAGACTTAGATAATGTAGAAAGCCATTTGAAACAATTTCTGCCTCATTGATCATAAAAGGAGATTCTCTGCTTAATAAACTACCTACTGACCACCACTATGTCTCGTAGCTACTTTCTTCTTCTCCCACAAAGTAAAACCAATGTATGCATGCCAAGAATTCTGGAAATACCAACATCCCACAGAGGTACCTGAGAATAAGTTCTGACAAGCATACTTTCTTTCATCTGTGAAGTCTTGTTTGTGTGTGAGATTGTGTGTGTATGAGATAGTATGTGTGTGAGATTGTGTGTGTGCTCATGTGCTCATATATGTGTGCTCGTGTGTGTGTGTGTGTGTGTGTACTCATATGTGAGTGTGTGCATGTGTGCTGCACAAGCAAAAGAAAGATAATTTGAGCAAAGTAAGAGTGGAAAGGGCAGAGGGAGGTACAGAAGGGCAAGCAGTATAGTATGAATATATGATGATGCTATAATTATACTATTTTGTACACTAAAATAACAGAAAATAAAAGTACGATAAAATTCTAATGATCCACTAGTTCCACTATCTGAAACTAAAGTTTGCTAGAAATATAGACACCTGCTAATTCTAATATACACTAAACAATGTTGAAAAAAGATGTAAAAGGTAATGTGGGCTTTGCCTAAGTCTGGTCTTCACCATCAGTGAGTTCAGGTTTGTTGGGTAAGATGAGAAAGAGATAATAAGTTTTCAAAAGCATGTTCAGCTATAAATCCTCACTTGACTACATCTGCAAACTAGCATTCCTATGTCAACATACAATGACTTCTGATCTGAGAAAAGTATCATGTTAAGGGCAAACACTAAGCAATCTACACATCTAGTCTAGGGCATTGCACTGGAAACCTAAGAACAGAAAACACAAATCTCATGTCATGATGCCCAACCCCCAATATAAGACCTGTTGGCTAGAGACTATTTTTAAATTTGGTCATCAAACCAATTACTTCAGTGTAAGTCCAACAGTCTAATGATAAGAAAATAGGGCAGAGGTCAGTGGCCTCCTCCCCACCCACTAATTGGCCTCAGGATACTGATCTATGGGGTCTACTGATTTCTATAGTCTGCGTCCCCAAATTTTATAGCCTGACACTCTATTTCTTATCATAATCTACTTCTGACTCTTTCCTTCATGTCTCTGTTGCAGATTTTGTTCATGGGCATGATGACTGAATATTATCACTACTTCTTCACAACCCTGGTGAGTGCTTCCAGTAAGAATGCATTGCACACAGGACCTTAGCCAAGCTGTTGTCATGGAGATTCTCTTTACTTTCCTGAGACTCCCCTAAACCAATATCGCTGAGCCCCAGGTACCTTTGTTTCTTTTTACAAAAAGATCACCAATGCATAAGCATCAGAAGATCGATGAAATCCCATTAAAGAAGAGCTATCCAGAAAGAAGTACCAGCTATAGTTTCTCCATCCATTCAGAAGAGTGTTGAAATGTGTCCTGGCATCCTTTGATATGATAAAGTATTGTTCCTGCCTGTGTCCAGGAGACAATGGAGTTCAGAGTCATTTAGGAGCGCCTGGCAAAGTTTCAACAAGTTATGGAGACCCTGTGCACACTGAGAATTCTACATCATTAAGGAAAATGATGATTCAAAGCATAAGAAGTTCAGAAGAATCTCTGGCAGTTAAATTTTGTGGCATTATTTAAAGAAGAGGAATTATTTGAGGCATTTAATACACCCAAATTACATTATAGATCTTTCTCAATTGGCCTCAGAAATCAGTCAACAGACTGCATATGTACCACTCTTCCCAACACCTGCAGTATAAGTTCCACCTTCTTACATAAGAAGAAAATTGAAAAAGCCATCTTCTTAGTAATCTTTAAGGGTTTATCAGGTATAACCTACCTAGATTTGAGGTAGAATGATCAGTAAGTTACTGTTTTAGCAAATAAAATTGACAAGCTAAGCTGAAGTGTGTAGGAATCAAAGGATTCGGAGCAAGGAGCAAAGAATTGTCCTACTTTCACTCCAGCAAAGGGTCCCTGCAGAACCCCTGAGGGTATGAGGATTACAGAGCACAATGTGTCAGGAGCTTGTGGGGAGCAGGGTGGAGTGCAAGTTCCCACGTTTTGCTGATCTTGTGCCTCGGCATTGCTTCCGGCCACATCTATTCCTCTTTCAGAACACTTGAATAGATCAGTGTTTTATGTATTCACATATACAGCCCTTCCCTATAACCAGGAAAGCCAGAGTACTGCAAGGCCATGTAGCCTTGGGCCTCAGAACACTTTTCGAGTCTTGGTTGATCATTCCCAGAAGAGCTGGTTTGGCCTTCATTTCAGAGATTGAAGCGTAGGAAGTCTGGTCCTCAATAGAGCCTATTGAATGAGAGCACATTGTACAATTTCCATTCTGGTCCACTCCTTACTCTCTGGATAGCCTCATTCTGCATTTGCAAGAGATGTAAGAAAGTCACACATGAAAGTTCTACATTCTGTATTACATAGAAACCTCAAGTTGTAGGATAGCTAAAGTCTACGTACGTTTAATATATTCAGCAACAGGAATTCGGCAGGCATGCTGGAATTTTCTGTGTAAATAACTTTCCGTCTATTAATAGAATATGTTAAAAAAAATTCCTTCCCCAGGTCACAGTCTTTGTAGTTGCTTTGTGTTTTCCTACAGTTTGATCTGCATCCTGTCCTCTGTTGCTTTCACATTCTAGCCAGCTTTAGCCGTAAGTAACAGTAAATTAGTGCAAAGGAAACACAAAGTTTACACACTCACATACATCATATATGTTATAATGTATATATTCTATGTTTAAAAGGCAGTGTAGGGCTGGAGAGAAGGCTTGATGGAGTGTTCAGTTCCCAGCACCCACATCAGAAAGTGGCTGTATCTCCATTGCCAGGGGATCAAGGTGCCCTCTTCTAGATTTCACAGACACCTTCACTCAGTTGCACATATCCACACACAAACACTTGATTAAATCTTAAAAAATAATAAAAGAGCAAATCTATATAAAACAGTAGTATAACTTTCATGGCCCAGAACTGGCAGGGCAGGGCTGTGATATTACAATTCTACTGACCAATCCAAAGTTATCTTGGGACTGATGAGCAAGAAGACACCTCCAGGAGAGTGACTGTGCTGCATCTTCTGCAAGTGCGAATGCACAGAAGTCGAGGCCCCCTGCCTTGACTGCCTTGAGCAGCTGCTGTCCTCTTCATACCTGGACCATGCCAGACTCTGTTTCAGAAAGCAGCTTCATTGCTAGGCAGTGTCTGCACGGGTTGTTTGTTTGTTTGTTTGTTTGTTTGTTTGTTTGTCTCTGCTAAGTGTTATTCTAGCTAGTTTGGTTTCTTCTCAAATATTTATAGTGCCGTGGGTTTACTCTAAACTTGTTATATAAAAAATTGAAGCGATCATTCTGTTTTTAAATATGTATCTACTGACAACTATCTGGTTTACGTCCAGCTTTGTCTGTCTTAGAAAACATTGGGATGGTTTGGACATGTGCTCTGATACACTGTCATGGTAGAAATAAGTCTCCTGGAAGTTTTCACACCTCCACAACCACAGAGTCCAATATATTCTCTAAAAACGACCCATATTCAGAGCCCTTATTCAGTGACTACTCTTTATATTCTTGTTGAGAGGAATAGGAGTTGTCATCAGGGAGCCACAGGATGTCATTTTCCCCTCCTAGAAGTCTTTTTCTTCACATTCATATGCTGTTTCCACATTTCACCTAAGCAGCATTAGCCAGACAGCCTACAGCTGCAGCCGTGCGGAGCGTGGCTGATGCTGCCATTGTCCTGCACTTCCTTTGTGGCCCTGCCACCACTGAGAAATAAAAGCATAGAGGCAAACAGACAGAAAGATCTCAACTATCTCCTCAAAGACTACATCCTAGGAAGAGAATCCTCACTTTCAGATATCATGTCTGGGGTCCAAGGCTAGACAACTTGTTGGTAAATTCCTCTTCTTCATTTATTCAAACCTGACATTCTTCCATAAACAGGACATGATAGCACTTCCCTTTGTGTCTTTGTCTTTTTATTGCTTCTGTAATCATTGATCTTTTTTTACATCAAGAACATCAATACTGCTAATTAATTTCTACTTTTGTTTTTATAACACTGCACAGGACTTGTTTGCTTTAGACCTGGAACTCTACAGGTACAGTGGTGTAAATATGACTGGGTTCCGGCTGCTGAATATTGACAACCCTCATGTGTCATCCATCATCGAGAAGTGGTCCATGGAGAGGTTGCAGGCCCCACCCAGACCTGAGACTGGTCTTCTGGATGGCATGATGACAGTGAGTAGTTTTATTTTATTTTTCAAACATGTTTTTTTGTTTGTTTGTTTGAGAATCTCATCTAAGTACACAGTGTATTTTAATCAGATTCATTTAGACTTCCGCTGCCTGCCCACCACCACCAAGATTCAAATCACTGTGGAGAAGGATGGGAACATGGGCAGAAAGATTGTAAGAGACGGGATAATTTTAATGAAATCTCATGGTCATGTTTTAACTCTATAGAAATAAAGTTAAGAATCTTCTATGCCTTTGCTCATGGAAGCGAATGGTATTTTAATGCCTATCTTGAGAGAGAATGTTCAAGAGAATATGTAGATGTTTTGCAAGCTGGTGTGTGGTTATTATCAAAAGCTCTTTTCTTTACCTTTCCAATTGCACTTGTCAAAAATCAAGTTGCTGGCATCATTTTGCAAATAAAGAAAGAGCAGGATCAAAAAGGGTAAACAGAGTGTGTTCACTCATAGGAGTGTGTCTCTGGGAGGAGTGCAAAGAAGGAAGAAACATCCTTTTTTTACTCATTACCCAGGAATAAGGTGTAGATGCAGGTGTAGACAAACACCAGATCTCCACAGGACCTATGTGGTCATGTCCTTAACATCCCAGCTACATATGGGCACAGTTCTGCAGATGCTGACAGTGCTTAACTTCAGGAATATGTCACTCTTGACATGGGTGCCAAGCCTGTCTCTTTCGAGTCAGAGGTAGTCACCTAAACAGAAACTTGCAAAGTGCCTCGTGGAGAGCTTTGAGGAAGCATCATTTGTCTCTTGCTGTCAAATGTATCTGCCCTCGCTTTATTTCTCTAATGAGTCTCCCTGGGTGATGAGGAAAATAGAAAAATAATAATAATAATAATAAAAACACCTTGCTTCCTATGTAAGAACAGTATTACTAAAGGGGGGAAGATATTGGAAACAAGAGCAGGTAATAGCATTTTAAATTGGTATAATATTTCACTCTCGGTCCCCATCATCCAGAGAAGCACTCTTGCTTTTAAGATGCAATCTACTACTGATAACTGAAAGGTATCATCTCACTGAAAAATGAACTTCAAACTTCCTTTTTCTTTTTCCTGTGAGGAAGAAGTGAAATGAAGGAAATAAATGAATGCATTAAGTAGCCCTGGATGGTTCTATGTTCAGAGCCCTGAACATAACTGAAATAAGCCTGAAATAACTCTTAAAACACACTGTGGTCTGGGAGATAATGATGGACACTGTTGTGGTACAAATGAGCCTTACGTAATTTGAAACGTTGCTTTGAATGAAGACAAGCAGAGACTATGCAGAGAAATACTAGACTTCAGACAGGGGAGGGGACGTTCACTTCCGTGGTTCCAGCCAAAATTCTCCCTTTTCCCATGGGTCACAGCTTCATGCCAGATGCTGAATATCCATCACGAGAATGGTTTGATTTACCGACAACAAAAGCATCTGCGTGTTCACTTATATGGAGGAGAGTAATTTGTATATGTTGACCAAATGAAAACCATGGAAGAAGAAAAATAAAGCTGTGAAGCTTTTGCAGGTTAATGTGGGCACAAGGTAGTGTTGTTGCCAGTCACCTCCATTAACGGCTGCCAAATGGCTGGAACCTGGTGGAATTAAGATGTCCTGATCTGTCTAAAAGGATCCACCTGACAAAGAGGTTTCAGGCATGCTTATACTTCTATTATTATTAATTTTTTAAAACTATGAAAAGAAAAGTTATGGTCAAAGAGATAACTTCCTGGTAAATCCTCTGCACACGCGTGTGAAGGGTTGAGTTTGAAACGTTAGACCCCACATAAAGCCAGAGGCAGTAGTGTGCACCTGAGGTGTGAGTCCTCCTACAGCGACCTGGGAGGTAAACACAGTAGACTTCTCAGAGGCTCCTGGGCTAGCTGTCCTGGAGTTCATAGTAGCAGACAACAAAAGAGGGAAACTCTGTCTCAAACAGGGTGGAAAGTAAGAACAACCACGGGAGATTGTCCTCTTTCCTCTACATGTGTACTGCGTGTGTGCGCGTGTGCACACATACACACCACACACACACACACACACACACACACACACACACACACACACACATTATACTCACAAATTTTATTTGATTAAAAGAAAAGTGAGGATTTATAATATCACAAGAAGATATTTCAGCAGAATGCTGTAAAAACAGATAGAATAACTATGTCTGGACATGTCAAGGTGAGTCAACCATATTGATAAGACAGAGTGCCTACCTTGCAGATATAGCATTGTGGGATGCATACTTTTCTATTTTTATTTTTATTTCTTTTTTAGGTTTTTCAAAACACGGTTTCTCTGTGTAGCCTCGGCTGTCCTGGACTCGCTTTGTAGACCAGGTTGGCCTCGAACTTATAGCGATCCTCCTGCATCTGCCTCCTGAGTGCTGGGATTAAAGGCATGGGCCACTACACCCAGCTGGGATGCATACGTTCAACCAACATTTAGCAAAAGAATTTACATGGAACCTCTCTCTTCCTAAAGGGCCATGGACAAGGATGCTCAATGAAATGATAAGAGTCAAGAGAGGATACACACACACACACACACACACACACACACACACACACACACACATACACATACACATCATGTCCCCAGTTCCAGGCCAAGTGCTAAGAATTTTCTAATCTTCATTTGTTTTTCAAGACAAGGATTCTCTGTGTAGCTTTGGCTGCCCTGGACTTTCTTTGTAGATTGGGCTGGCCTCAAACTCACAAATACATACCTGTTTCTGTCTCCCCAAATGCTGGGATTACAGGCATGCACCACTGCACGCAATAGAATTCTCTAATTTTAGATAGCATCAATCAAAATGTTTTCTTCACTACCCCAAAGATGAAAGCCAGTGGATATATGTATTAGGTCCAACATGACCCGTTGTTGCCAGCACTTGTAGCCCTGTCTACATTTACTACTATGCCGGCTACTCAGATATCTCTTCATTAGCAAGGCCTTCTGCGAGCTGCGTTGTAGTATGGTAGCTTCTTCTGTTATTCTCCTCATTCTTACCTGTTTTAATTTTCTTCCTAAGCTTGGAACTACTTATGATACATTGTGATCTGTTGGATTTGTGTCTTTCTCTATGAGAATATAAACATTTAGATAAAGATGATTTCTATTTCCGTAATATGCTCTGTTCTCAGCATGAGAAGAGGCAAGGCACAAAGAAAACTTCAATAAGTATGCATTTGGTGAAATAATTTATGCAGAAAACAAATTTAATTAAGATTCTAACAAAACAGATATTTAAATAAAGAATACCATATAGCCCTGAAATAGTTCTCAGAAATGCCAAAGTTCTTAAAAGCAAGAAACATGCCTTATCAATGAAAATGGACATTATTCTCAAGTAATGAGTTTTTTATTTTAAAAACTAACACTATAAATGGCATTACTATAGTAAATATAACCTGGAACTGCAAATCAATTGCTTTTTCAGGAATATTTTATCGCAGCAACAGAAAATTAACTGGAACATTAAGTCATTGTAAACAATCCTACTGGTATAATAGAATTGTAGTCCCTAAAATTATATGAATATTCCTGGTGTTCTGCCAGACCCATTACCTGTATTCAGTGTAGTCATTTTCTTACATGTGCCACATACATTTACAAATTATAGATGTGAGATGATACACTAGTTAGAAAATGATATAATGGGGAAAATGCATTTTGACTACCCATTGACTTATCGATTTTTAAAATAATTTATTAAAGCTTTTCTTAGAATGTCTACACTAAAACATCCTCAAAAATTTCCATAATATATGTCAAAATATGTACATTTCTGAAAAAAAGAGAGGTCAATCATACCCAAGTTCAATATAGTTGAACCTAGATTTAAAGAACAGATTTAATTAAAGAAATAAAAACCTACTTAAGAACTGGTTAAGAAAACTACTGCTTAGCTCAGTTCAAAACAGTAAAATGCACTATTCAAAAACACACCTTCAATTATGAACACCAAGCAAATAGAGTGAACCAGATGTGGGACAAGGCCATGACGTCTCAAAACTTGTTTCCACTGATGTACTTTATCCACTCCCACTCCAAATACCAACAACAACTGTAGACCAAATATCCAAATACCTGGGCCTATCGGAAACATTTATCTTTCAAACACCACAGTGCATGATTCAAAAATGCCACGGAGACAGAAACCACAGAGCCCTACCTGCCATTCTCCTTCCCAACTCACAAAGTACTCATAGTATGATGCAACACTGGGAACTTTACTCTGCTCTCATGCATCCAATAGTTCTGTAATTATTATCCATGGGAAAGACATCTTTGGGTAGCCACGGTGAGTCTTCACCGGGACTCCAAAGATAAAAGATAGCAACCGACTGGATTAGTAGAAAAGGCAATGATTTTCTTCATAATGGAAACCAGAGTTTAGGTCCTGGCTATGCTTCCTGAGAAAGCAACCTCTCTAAATCCATTTGCGGAATCTGTAAATTTGTATAATATCAATATAATGTCATTCACTAAATATGTTAGATAACATAACAATGCTTCTATGTTTTGGGGATGAACTTACTTCATAGCACTTGCTGGTTTTATTCCACAAAGGAACAAAGGACATTCTGAAATACAGAGGTGTAACCAACCCTTATTCTGACTCACTGATAAAAAAATAAATAAAAAACACTATGAAATTACAAAAAGTGTTTTATCAACTGAAGTGTTAACTAACACATTAAAAGTTTATTTACTTGAGAAACTAGAGCAGAATTATCCTATTATTTATTTATGTTATTATGTATTTATGAGACACATTCTTTATTATGACAGTTGCCTAAGGTGAATCCTTAGCTGACATTTTTGTGACCTAGTATGACCGAAGGCATTTTCCATGTGCTTGTTTGCTCTATTTATAACTCTCCTTCCTTGATTCTTCCTGGTCTCTACTTAAAGCTAACAAATATCTACTAAAGCTCAAATTAAGGCAATCACTCTATCAAACCTTCAGTGGACCTACTGGGATTCCTTTCCTAACTATAGAATTTTTAGACTTCTTGAGCTGGTCCTTTTGGCCCCCCTTCCTAAATCCATTCCTAAATTCCACTCATCAACAGGGCATTCTACCTGCTGCCATCTCAGTGCCAGTGTAAATGAGCAAAGCTTCCTCCAGCACTTGGGGTCCCCCAGCAGCAATGCTCCACAAGTTAGCACCATCAACAGAGTTCTCATGGACAATTTTGCCAGTCCCTACCTTACCTATAACCATTTCCTAATGTAGAGAACAGTGGGAAACCTATGCCTCTTA
Source organism: Acomys percivali (assembly GCA_907169655.1). NCBI lineage: Eukaryota > Metazoa > Chordata > Mammalia > Rodentia > Muridae > Acomys > Acomys percivali. The sequence goes on along the minus strand of OU015745.1, from coordinate 135,322,310 downwards.
ACCATTTGCTCCCCAAAAACCACTTTTCTTCCTAGCATCCCAATCAAGGATAAAATATGCCAATTGTCTTTGTCTCTGGGGTGATGAGGCATCTCATTGGCTTGTGTTGGCAGTTACTACAATGTCCTAATGCTTCTTTATTTACACAAAGAACACCGAACTCAAATAAGCTGTTATATTTACAGTGGAAGCATATTACATTTAAAAATGAATAGAAAGTAAAAAATCAGCAAAGGAAACTTCATGCAGGGCAGAGCTTTCACAGGTCTGGGCTTCTGGGTATTGCATACCATTGACACTCCCTAAAAGGTGGTTGACTCACAGCCGTGATGTATGACTATACACGTGAAGTGCAGTGATATGTGACTGGACATGTGATGTGTTGCCCACCAGGAAATCCACCCAACCTCTGATGTCCAGGAGTATTATTAGAAGTGAGCCACATGAGCACAGAGCACCCACACAACTGACCTTAGTCTCCAGCCCTTCCAGATCTTAAATTGATACAGCATAGCCCAACACCTCAGACCAACAACAACAACAAGTAACAAACATTTACCGCAATTACCACATTTTTAGCATCTGTGTAGCATGGCCCCAGACTACAGAACACTTGGACTTGAACACTTCAAACCCACTGAGTTTTACTGTGTCAACACTTTAACACAAATTGCTCTAATGGCCAAAACATTGTGTATTTGCTATGGGAAGTCAGCTTTCAGTATGTGTATGTTGCTGAGAAAAGATTTTTTAAGGGCATTGAGAAATATTATTGTATCCAGGATTTCGATATGAAAGCCAGAGTTGGGGAAAGACTAATGTGAAATGTCTCCTGGACAAGCTTGCGCTAATGTACACGTGATCACACAGTAATTGTAGCTGCCTGAACAATACTTACACAAGATCAATAGGTTTATGAAGCTCCAATCTTATCTGGATAGCTATTGACACATTATGTATACTAATGGGGGAAAGTCAGTTTTCTTCAGGGTTGTGACCTACTGTCACACAGGCTGACTGTGTTCTAACGTATGGCCCTACACCCATGAGCATATGAACATCAGTAATTGGACTTATAAAAAAGAAATAAAATGTTTAGAATCTGGGACAGGAAGATGAGCCGGTACGGATGAAGCTAGAGGGGCTAATACAGGTGTATATGATCAAAATGCATTCGATATGTGTATGGAATTCTCAAAGAATAGATAAACTAATTTTTTAAATGTTTCACAATCGAAGGGCATGTCACACATAAATGAGGTGCTTGTAGTACTGGCCTGAAGCATATTGTCAATAAACTTTAGCCTTTATCAAGCTACTATTGTGATCACTAAATAATTAGACAAGATGGACCACAAATTGTACCACCAATTTTAAGGTTCTAAATGTTGTCTTTCTTGCTATTAGTTTATAGACACCATTTAATCTCTTCATTTTCTTTCCGTAATTACAAAAAAACCTCATTGTTTCTTGAGGATGTGTAATTAGTGTGCAGTAAGTGTTCACAGTTACTACAGATTCCATTTTACAAAGTTAACCTGGCAATAATTCATTTTCTCCCAATTAAACCAAATAAGGGCAAGAGAATGATGAGCAGATGGGTGCTAGGTTGAGGCAAGCAGGGAACTCTATTCTGTCCATGTACGTAATTAGCAGAATAGATGTGGACCAGCTAACTTCCACAAGACTTGGTTTTGTCATTGACAAAATGGATTCTATCAATCTTGAAACAGTAAAAATAAATTTTCAAAGCTTAGCAACGATGACTGCCATCACTTTAATCCTACTCTGTGTCAAGTACACAAGTAAAATGTTTTATTTTAAATATAGGTATTGTATACTTCTTTTCACAATGCATTTTGTTTTAAGGGGTGAATCAATAATAACTCATTCTGTGAATGTTTATTAAACTATGTTTCTGTGCAAAGAACTATGCTTAGGTACCAAAGGTTGAATGTGAACAGTTTCTGTATTTAAGAAACCTGTATTGTTTTTGATTAAGTGACAACTGTTAGAAACAAGTTAACATTTCAATGACAAAGACTGTACAGAATAATAAGGGCTCAAAATAGAGGTATTTCTGGCTTCAAAACTGATGCTGCAAGGTGTAGTATCCGTCACTTACGCTCTTTCCACAATTAACAGGGAACAGTTCATGAATCACCTAATCAGAGAAAATCACATATGAATTTTCTTTTGCTAGAACCTGGATTCTAGGTTTAACTGTCAGTTTTCCAGCTATATACATATGCTCCTCCAAAAATCAATATTTTGCCTGAAGTCAGTTTCACACATAATAAGTAGCTTTATCTATGTGTTCTGCTTACTTTGGAGAATTACTGAGAATTTCAAATGAGTTTATGTGTTTGAAGTGGCAAAAAAAAAGCCCTCCAGTAAAATATGAGGGTACCTTGAGATTTTTATCCCCCAAACCACAGGGCAGTATAACTGACAAAATGCTATGAGTATTACATAAAATTTAGCAAGTAAGAAAAACTTCATGAGAGGAAGAAGGAAAAGATAGCTATTCCAAAAGAGAAGTGACCACTATCGACCTCTAACATGCCAACTCAGAGAGGCAAGTGCAGCTTACTCTGACCCACAGGCCTGTACCTCAGAGAACCTCCCAAGCTGAGCTTCCCACTGAACTTCATACCATGAACTCACTCCCTTCCTCAAGTCTGGTAATGAAAGTGACCAACAAAAGCATCCTTAGCAATAAAAGAACCTAGCCGGGTGTGGTGGCGCACACCTTTAATCCCAGCACTTGGGAGACAGAGGCAGGCGGATTGCTGTGAGTTTGAGGCCAGCCTGGTCTACAAAGTAAGCCCAGGACAGCCAAGGCTACACAGAGAAACCCTGTCTCAAAAAAAAACAAAAAAAACAAAAAAAAATCAATAAAAGAACCTAACTGGCTTTCTCAGGAAGAATTTGTTCTCTAAGACATGCAAACCAAGAAAGAAAAAAAGAAGGTTGGTTCTGAGAGACAAGACCTGTCTTTGAAATATCAAGTCTTAGAAGATTCGATCTGAACATAGTTGACTTCATCCCTGAGTTTGTCATAGAAGATACTCCAAAGTATTTCTGGAATACAGTCTCTTGTAGTTTATTTGAGTTTTTAATTTTGTTTTGTTTTGTTTTTTTAAGAACTCAAAACCAAACGTAGGATTCTGACTTGTTCTGGAGTATATTTTTTTGTAGAAAAAAATTACCTATTAGAGACTGAATACTGTTTAGCTAAAGAATAAAAGGTTTATACGATCAGATGAGTAGCAGGGAAGGAGAAAGTGGCAATTGCACGGAACGAGGGAGGTAATAAAGATGGACCTGATGGCATGATGCATGTTTTTCCTTACAGACTGAAGCAGCTCTGATGTATGATGCTGTGTACATGGTAGCCATAGCCACCCACCGTGCCTCGCAGCTGACTGTCAGCTCCCTACAGTGCCATCGACACAAGCCATGGCGCCTTGGACCCAGATTCATGAACCTGATCAAAGAGGCAAGTGTTGTTTCCTCCTAGCTCATTTGCTTAGCGCCACTTGATGTGTCGATTGGACACATTTCTGGTGACACGGCCATGTGAATGGAGGAGCAGAAACTGCCAACCAGTATTCTCAGACCTCAATGTAGGAAGTCTGCCTACAGGAAGTATCCTGTATTTTCCAATATGATGTTGCAATGTTTAAACATGCTAATAGGTGGTAATTCTTCTGTCTTTCATTTCATCCAGGCTACAGTTAGACCTGGCTCTTCACACATAAGAACTTAGGGATATTGAAGCCACAAGGATGCTAATGCCCACATTGTGGCCTCTTGGTCTCTCTGGCTTCCCAAGGGATGGGCTTTTCAACACTACACAAAGGTGTGGTTCTACTCAACTTACTCAGCATCCTAACTGTTCTTTACGGGTTCAGGATATTCGGGGAGGGGCAGCTCTAACTAATCTTCAGGTATTGTAGGCTTTCCCTACTTTACCTTGTTCTTAGAGCAACTTAACTTCCCTTCCCAAGACCCTGTCTTGAGACTCCCAAGACTCCTAAAATATATGTGCCTTTGGATTATCTTTCAGAGCAGCGGGCACACTTAGATATTTATGGACTTGCCAATACGAACCAAGAACCTTGGGTGCAGAAATCATGTCTGAGTATGCGCAATGTCCTGTGACGTGTTCCAAAACGTTCTATGTGGGGTGCAAAGGGTTAATTCTCCCGTGAAGAGTGTCTTCCACCATACCCATTCTGGAGAAAGTCCAAGTGAGGCAAAACCCCCACTGAGAAACATACGGAAGAATAATAACACAAGGGAAGAAGGCCCACTGTGTCCTGAGGAAAGCCACCGGCTTTGGGCTGGATCTCTGCTGGTCTCCTCAGCACCCACAGAGCACCTGCCCAGCTGTTCCATCTGCTTCCCCTTGCAGGACAACTCTAGATGACAAAGGCAATGACCCGACAGGGAGTGTGTGTAACAAATAAGACCCCAAGCACCAAGGACAGGCAGCCTTCACTGTTGAGTAAGATGTACACTTCCAGGGGCAAACCCTGCACTTTTTAAGACTGAGAAAGAGTTCCTCCTTAAATCTTGGCTTATCTTCCCTATCCTGTCCCCACCGGCTGCTTAGGTATAAACTCCAGCTCCTGATAATGCTTGTGAGCAATAGAACAAGGCTTAGAAGCTTAACCTTCCTGTGTCTGGAATTTTTATCTGTGAAATGGGAATAGACCATCTGCCTTCTCATCGTTACTGCACAGAAATTGAGTAAAGTTACTAGTTGTGAATAACAGTGGGGGGGAGGGAGGGGGGAGGGCGTCCAGTAAGCCTTTCAAATACTGGCTTTCTTTACCATGAGAATGCACACTTATAATAGCCTCATTCAGTTTACTGAGGATGGTGCCAGTGATTTAAAACTGGCAAAAAAAAAAAAAAAAAGAAATCAGAAATAGGCATGAAATGAAATGCCCTCTCCTGCAGCTACATAAACCTGACATTGTGTGACTAATAGAAAACTGTCACATGGCTGCCTTTCCCCCCTCCAACCTCCACCCACCTACCCGCAGTGATCATAGTCCTGTCCTGAATCGCTACCCTGATTGTCTAGATCTTTAACAAGAAAACATCAGGTTCCCCTTTATCTCAAAGCTGTAAGAGGAGAGGGAAACTCCATAGGAGAGCCTGAGATCAAACACTCAGAAGAGAGCCCAAAACACCTTTTTGCTTTTAACTTGTGTTGCATAAGTAGGTGAAATTGCCAAGCTGCGTTTAGATATGTTTAAAGGACTAACGAGTCCAAGATAAGGAAGCACATGGACAACAAGAATGCATTTTCTATTTTTGTACATGAAAAGCAAACTCTCCGCTCTCTGGATCCATGATTGGGAGTGAAAGGAAGCCTGTCAAGGGAGAACACACAAACATGTGTCTGCATTGTCCCTGTCCTCTCTTTGGTTCCTGAGTCACTGTGCCATATGCTGCCTTTGGCATGATGCAGGTCTCCACGGGGAGGATGGCATAGTGTTAGGGCAGGCAGGGAACCAAGACTAGTGTCCCAGGCTGCTGGAAGACTGATAGGAAGGAAATTCTGCAATCAACTAAACATAAAAAAAGGGAAAAAAAATGCAGGTTGAGAACATAGCTGAAATTTGCAAGTGTCAGATTCCATTATAAAACATGAATAAAGTAGTCAGTTCTAAAACTTCCCCAGATTTTTTTTGTGTGTGTGTGTGGTCATTTTCAATTTCTAAAGGATTTCCAAATATAGAGTATGAAATAATGAGAAGGGCAAAATCAGCACCTTGAATTTATGAGGTGAAGGCCAACCCTGTCACTGAAGGTAAAGCTCCCGGGTGCAGTTGGCTGCAAGCACAGTAATCCCTGACAAGTGTGCAGTATTTTGAGTCAAGGAGCCTCTCAGATGACCATCTTAAACTAAATCTCAGTCAGTACTGGGCTGACAGTGAAAGGGGTGGAACTAATGACCATTTGGAACATGATGCTGTGCATTGCAAGGTCAACTTTCCGGAAATTTGCTAAGCAAATGTGTATTAAGAGCTAATAATTTTCCACTCAACAAAAGTTACTCTTGTGAAATAACTGAATTGGTTTGCTCTTCTCTTGCTGTGGTAAAATGAGGAACAAAAGCAACTTAAGCATGGAAAAGTTTTCTTTCAGTTATATTTCCAGATAACAGCCTATCCCTGGGGGACATCAGGGCAGAAACTCAAAGCAGGAAACTGGAGGCAGGAACTGAGGCACACAAAGGAAGACAGTTTACTGATTCTCTCTCTCTCTCTCTCTCTCTCTCTCTCTCTCTCTCTCTCTCTCTCATGCTGAACCAGCTTTAGTGTATAACTCAGGACCACCTGCCAGAGGTAGCACCACCTACGGTAGGCTGTGCCCTCCCACACCAACCAAGAATGAAAATAAGTCTCCACAGACATGACCACCCACCACTCTGATCTTGGCAATCCCTCAGTTGAGACTCCCTCCCACGAGGTGATTCTTGGTTGTGTCAACTTGGCAGTAAAATCTAACCAGGACAGTAATATTTGTGTGGTTCTGGGTATCAGAGAGTCTCCCTAATGCTAGACAAGTGTTCTGCCAATGAGCTATATTCTGAACTCCTGCCCCACATAGTATTAAGTTGCTGTCACAAAGGATAACCCTATCAACAAAGTAGAGGCTTTATTTCTATCATCTACTAATATAAATTCTACCTGGCTGAGAAATGCCAGTCTTCATCCGAAGCTGTCATGTATCATACATAATATAAATATTATTCCATTCAGCAGGATTTATATGCTCCTTGGTGACCTTGGTCCTGAATCCCCACAGCATCTCTCTCATCTCTTACTCTGCCACCAGCCCTTGTTGAACCTGCGATGTCTCCCTAAACATGTCATGTACTCATGCTCAAATTCCCTGGCCTCTGGCTCAGTTGTCATACTTGTCAGGATGAAAGCTTGCGTGTCATACAAGCAGCACCTATTATCTTTTGATCCTGAGTCTTCACCTCCTTTCCAACTATAATTATGCTGTCATGTTTGTTTTCACATCTTTCTCCCAAGTTGTGCGTCTTTCCAATCTCAACTCATTGGCTTTTGCACAAAGCAAGTACTCAGGTAAATTAAGTTAGAGAGTAAGGATAAAAGGAACCAGAGAATACACACAACTTGCAGGCCGAACGGAGGGACAAGATACACTCAGTACATTTAATGTACTCTATTTCAATAGAGACAAACCATGGACCAGACATGTTCACCAGCACTGGTGATTCTGATATGTCTGTGGCAGGAGGTCTTATTACTCTATCTGGCTATTTAGTTCTGGAATGGTGTACAGAAATCTGAAGCAAACTTCAGTTTACTATCTGTAAATGTGGCCATTTAGCTTAAGGTTTTTCACTTTCTTCTATAACATGTGGATAAATACATTCCTTATATTTATGTGGAATATACATATATTGCATAAAAAGCCCACCAAAACAAATGTCATGTAGCTGCTGCCTGATAAAGGGTAACTATATCAAATGGAAGGTTCTGTTAAAAATGTACATCAATAAATCAGCTGTCTGTCAGCCAGTACATAGCCCAACCTATTGTAAGCACTGTATAATTGTGATTGGTGTCATTTTTGTTATTATTGGAATCTAGGATGATGTGGCAGTTGTTTGTATAAATATGGATAAGATGCCGCAGTGGGAAATCAGAAGTTTCCAGAAAGCTAGGTTTATGGCATATAGGCACTCAAATACCAAATGCTAGGGACCTAGAGGACTCCCCAGAACAACCATACACATGATTACTTGGGAAATTAAAAAGACACTAAGAAATTATCAACCAATTCAAGAGTCTCAGTATTTTCAAATCACTGTGTCAAGAAGTACTGAGAAGTCAGTGTCATTGGTATTTGATGTATATGAGGGATCCTTGGCTGCATCCTCACATAGTATAAGAGTAAGAAGAGACTAGCTGGCTTGCTCCAGCCCTTTGATAAAAGGGTCAACCATTTGCTTAGGACCACCATCTTAGTACTGTTAACATGTAGACTGAGTTTCAGTGTGAATTTGGAAGTGACACAGCCAAAGCAATCACCACAGAGCCTAGATAGTTATCCCTGAGGTATTTGATCAATGGCCAGGGAGACAAACACTAATCAGAAATATGAAGAACCAGAAGGGGGGCTGGAATATTCTGCCAAGTTCATGGGGAGGAGTTTATAAAGGACATGGACCATGGGTCTCATCTTTGAATATTGCCTAATGCAACTAGATATCTCTTTGCTCTACTAAATAGTTCTACCTCTTGCAGCCTTCCCAGCTTCTTGCTCATTTCCTCATGCACATGTTATCTTTGTGTGTGTGTGTGTGTGTGTGTGTGTGTGTGTGTGTGAATTGTATTGTATGTATGTGTTACAGATGTGTGTATAGGTGTTGTGCATCTTTAGCAGCAGACTATAGATACCTTCTTCAATCACTCTCCACATTTTTTGAGGCAGGATCTCTCACTTAACCAGAAACTTGTAGATCCCACTAAGCTTGCTGCTAATGAGATTCAAGGCTCTTCTTCCCCAACTCCCATCCCTAAGGTTGCAAGCTCATGAGACCATTCACAGATTTTGCCCCTGGATTCTGTGGGTCCAAACTTAGGAGTCCATGGCTATACAATAACCACTTTACCCACTGAGCCATTTTCTCAGCCCCACATGGTACTTTTCTTTTGCTACCCAGAGTTTTTGCTCTGTTTCATGTTTACACTATTTATATCCCATTTTCTCCCCTGCTTTTGCATTCTTTTTTCATCAAATAATCTAGACCTTACTGCTGGACATCATAATTATTCTTTCATCTATATCTTAGCTTCCTTCATAGCAAAGCTTACTTAAGCAAACTACAATATGAGATAAATTTTATAAAGACAAATTCAAAAGGTTGCCCCTAGAATAATCGTTTAGCATCACAGTTTGGTCCCTAGTTTTTCAGGCCCAGACATAGATGTTACTTGATGGAACCTCTTAGCTTTTCCATTGCCAAGGACAACTATCCAACACTGTGATCACTCCCACCATGCCCCAGCTCAATAGCCACTACTCTCATTGCCAGATTTCCTTCACCTTACTTGAGAAAAACTAGTCTAGCAGATGTGAGAAGCTTCAGTTTTCAAAGACTTATTAGCCAAGTCTTTGGCTCGTTCCCTTTCCCCAGACCCATAGGACAAGTGTGATGTCTGTTCCTCATTATATTCCTGGCTTCGTGTCCTTCTGAAACCCTCTACTGGGAATGCTCTTCATGTCTGGCCACTCCCTCTTCTAGGACACTGTTATCAGTTTACTTGAGGATCACATTTTCCCTAAAGTTTTTCAAATAACATCACACACACACACACACACACACACACACACACACACACACATCCTTTGCACCATTCTCTAAAGTACTGTATGAGCATTTGTATTATTGATTATTTGAGAATTTCATACACTATATTTTGGTCATATTTATTCCTCTTCCCAACTCTTCCCAGATCAGCTTTTCCTTTCCTACATATCCAACTTTGTTTTTAAAGCCCGTTGCTTCCAATGTGTGCTGCCCATATATTCCTGGATGTGGGGTCATCAATTTCAGCATGATTGACCTACCAAGGGTCAAATTCTTAAAGAAAACTAACTCTCCCTCTGCTAGGAGCTATTAATTGCTAGTAGTTTCATGGGTTGTGGTTGAACTTTCTATAAAACTGTCCACTTCACACTGGGAGTTTTGTAGCCTAAATTTGTGTGTGTGTTGTAGATGCTGTCACAATTACTGTGAGTTTATATGTGCAACTGCCCTGGAAAATATTGTTTCTTAGTAGTCTTCGATGGCTGCCTCTGGCTATTACACTCTTCTTGTCCCTCTTCAACAATGCTGTTAAAAATTTTACTGCTGAATTTATAGCACTTTATTATGGAAATGTTTCTATGTGTCCTACATATCAAGTTTCTTGGAAATAGAACATTTTGTATTTGGGTCTGGGGCAATGGTCCAGTTGCTAAGAGTAGTTGTTCTGCAAGCATAAGGCCTGTTCTACCTTCATCTCTGTTCCTATGATGAAGTGCCCAGGCAAAGAGCAATATCAGAGAGCAAATGCTTTATTTGACTTACTGTTTCAGGTTACAATCTGTTACTGAAGTGATGTGAAGGCTATATAGTTTTAAAAAAAAAAACATGGAACCTGAGTTCAAATCTCCTGAACCCACGTAAAAAACTGAGTATACCTATGCATGCCTGTAATCTAAGCACTGGGGGGAGGGAAGTCAGAAAAAAGTGGGTAAAGAGAGCCTGTTGGTCTGCAAACTTAGCCAAAATGACAAGCTTCTAGCTTAGTGAGAAACGCAATCTCAAGGCATGCCTTGTATCCCTGCACACACACACACACACACACAAATAAACAAAACCTTGTTGTATTAATTTTTCTTACCCAATACAGGTTCCATTTTTTGAATAGGGTAGGTGTTGACTAGTGACTAAATAACTGAATGTTTCTTTAAATATGACCAGACTAACTGGAGTGAGATATGAATTCAGCCCCACATGGCAACCAAATGTTCATCTTCTTACACAAATAACATATTGATTAGCTATAGTAATAAGTTTTTGTGCTGCAAAGACAATTATTTGGTTAATATGATCCAAGTAATTTTCATATTTCAAGAGAGAATAATCTGATTTCTGGGTTTTATTGATCCTATCCTCCAGATAATTAGACAAGCACTGGATCTCTGTCCACTTTGCATGTCTCAGATCTGTGACCAAATCAGCCTGTACAAGAGTAGATTTATTCTATTTCAGCAGGGAGGCCGCTGTGTGACCCAGAGCCACAGGACACTAAGCTATGCAAAAGAAAATCCCGGTGCGTGTTCTAAGATCAACCCTTAGAAATTAAAAATTAGTGCATGCCAAAGATATAGTTAAAGTCAGCAGGTTTAGAGTTGGAAATCAGGCACTGGCAAGGAAAGCTGTTATATTTTTAAATTATGCAGTGAACTGTGCAGGCTGTTATTGCAAGATAATGGGTTATAAACAACATGCACGATTGTTAAAAATAATTATATATTGAACAGATGCGAATATACTGAATGCATCATCTCAGTTCCTGAAATAGCTGACACCATGCAACCCATGTGGTCCAAAGGTCACGCTTACCATTTCCTCCTTGGACTGATATTTATTTTCAATGCCATTGTTGTGTACACTTCAGATTTATTGTTATATGCATTTTCTAGAACTGACATCAAATTGTTGGTGACGGGACACAGATTACATTGTTTAGAAAGCGATAAATTACAGACATTTGTCACTGTGTGG
>OU015745.1:135272146-135310572 GCA_907169655.1 Acomys percivali | reverse complement strand
CAGGATGAGCCTTTTTAAATTAAAGCTCAGTTGAGTTCCACACAGTGTGTTGCACATGTTAAAGCTTCCAATCAGGAGTCTGGGCCACGTGTAGACAAATTTTTTAAATCTACAAAATGCCATCTCTAGCCTCTTTTCATTCTTCTATATTTCTTATGGGTGCCTTGTAATTCCATATTAAGCATTGGTAAAGTAAAACTTTTTAAATATATTTTATTAATTTATTCATATTACATCTCAATTGTTATCCCATCCCTTGTATCCTCCCATTCCTCCCTCCCTCCCATTTTCCTCTTATTCCCCTCCCGTATGACTGTGACTGAGGGGGACTTCCTCCCTCTGTATATGCTCATAGGGTATCAAGTCTGGTAAAGTAAAACTTTTTAGTGGGGCGAATGATTATTTTAGCTAGTGAGTCAATACTCGGTGACAGGTGTCACCAACTCTATTCGCAGGCCAAGAGGGAATTTCTAAACTTAGAAAGCTTTCAGAAATCTAAGAAAAACTTCCTTAGTAGGACTAAGATATAGAGTTGATTCATAGTCAAGTCTGACTGTCTCCCCACTGTCACATTCACAGACAGTGCTGCCTTCTCAGCTCCCGTGCCTTCAGTCTTTGGCCTTCAGGCTGTAGAGAGTGCCTGTCCACTTCTTCCAGGCTCAGGAAATGGCCCAAGGAGTGAGTAGAGTACAGGCATTTGTTTTTCTTTACTGTAGTCATGTGGTCCCCTTGAGGGATGATGTCCATGGCAGAGCAGCTACCCCATACCCTAGCCATGGTGTCTTCCCTCTCCCTTTCTCTCACTGCCTAAAAGAGTGTCCCATTTGGAAATCCTACTCTTTTCATCCAGAGCATTCATAAATATTTTTGAGTAACTGTCAAGTTCAAGTAAGATGATTCAAAGTAAAATGTCTCTATCCAACAAGGAATTAATAATCAATTGAGAAGCAATTGCTAATATACTATATGCTAACTAGGTACTCAAATGAATAGAAAACAATTATGTATAGAAGCCCAGAAATATGGCTCAGTAATAAAGGCACTTGGCACACATGTCATCTGAGTTTGATTTCTGAAATTCACATAAATAGTGAAGTTGAGACCTGCCTCTACAAAGTTGTTTTCTATCTTCACTGTTCACACTGTAGCAGTATATCCACACAAGAACAAGAACAAGAACACACACACACACCAGACACACACAATCACATACCAATAGTTATAATACCAAGTGCTAAGGCAACAGTCAGAATAGTGAAAATAAGGCCTAAGGACGTATGATAGAGAGTTGACAGGTAACCATTTATCAGAATCTTGAACCTGTATCTCCCCTCTTAAGATATCTATGTCTCCTAACTTTCTTTTCTTTTCTCCTTCAAATTTGAGACATGAAATTAAGAATAAGACATATTGCAACTGTATTACTTCTAAAATATGACTCAATGGTCATTTCAACAAGACAGCATTATATTTTAAAAATTACATATGGAAAGAATACATTCTTCAGGCAGTCAGGAAGCTATTTTTAAAAAAAACACTTGTGATTCTAAGACCACAACTCACTGTTCACCTGAAGCCCCAGACTGGAAAGACTATACTCGCCAAGGTACAATAAATTGATGGTGCTAAACAGTCATGTCAATCAATAGAATTATGACAGAGGATATTAATCAATTAGCAAAAACTAGAGGGCAAATTGTCAAACAGTGTCTTACTAATAAAAATCCCATTTGAAATACAAATCAGAAGTGGGTCTTCCCAACTGTGTTCAGCCCCCTTGAGTGTTGACATCTATAACTCAGCAATTAGTGTAAACCATGATCGTTCTGAAGATGAAGCCAAATGAGACTCGGCAGCACTACTTTCTTTTTTTATGTCATGTGCTTGATTCAGAAAGTAAATTGATTTCTATGACTCAGCAGCAGATGGTTCTATTTACGGAAGAAAGGGCTATTGGACTAGCTGTGTTACAATTTCTCACAACTCATAAAGGCTTGTTGGAATATTTGTTAAGATATAAGGCTTCTCAAGCAGGCACACATAGACATAAACACACACCTACACATACACCACATACATGTACATGCACACGTACATGCATACACATACATACACACACACACACACACACATACTTCCTTTGAGTTTTGGGAGTCAAGACACTATCCAAGGTCTTGGTCTCATCACTGAGGAGTTATGTCATCGGAAACAAAGTTGTATCAACTTAGTCATCTCATTATTCTTAAAAAACCTTGATGTAATAGTCAATTTTCTGAACAGCGAAAAGGAAGCTGATTAATTCTCTAAGTGCCCCCTGTCTTACTGGCTAGCCATCCAATCTAGAGAGAAAGGGAGCCCACTAAAGTAAAGCCCATGTGCACTTGATTACCAGGGACAATGTTCTTTCTCTCTATTGATGTAGTACTTCCATGTGCTTGTCTTATGAGGATATACAAAGATGACTGTGGGTCCCATCAGCAAGGAGCAGCCTGGGACATAAGGACCACTTTGAACATCCCATCCCTCTTCTATTGATTCTGGTATAATTTAATTTGTACCTGGAATGTTTCGTCAAAGGTCTATATGATAAAGACTTATCCTATGTGTGTGTGGGGGGGGGAGAGTGTGGGTGTGTGCTATGTCTCTGGTGTCTCTGTGTCTTCTCCAAATTCACCTTTTTATTAAGGCGCCAATAATAAAGATTATAACCCATCTTAATGTCCTTATTTTAACTTAACCACCTCTGTGAAGACTATATATAGCCATATCCTGATATATTAGGAATTAGGTCTTCAAGATATTTCATTAACAAGGACACAGTTTGGACATAGAAGGGTCTCATACACATGTACTCACACTGTCTTTACAGAAACCCTTTATGCCTTGTCTCTTTTATATCAGGAAATGGAAGATCACTACAGTTGGGTAACTGTCACAATGTTTCCAGCTCTCTGCAAAGCCGATGCTTCCCATCTCTTTCTTTCCCTTCCTGTCTCAGCTCCAATTCCAAAAGTTTAAATGGAAAAGTAGAGCTTTAACCTCTGCCCGGTATTCTTCTGTTAGAATGCTCCCAGAACACTTTAACTATTAAAATATTTCTAACAATTTTATGGTATTTAAATTATTACGCAAACATCCCAAGCCCTCATAGCAGCTTCTTGCCAGAGAATCATAAAATCAAGGGTTTTATTGACTCGGAGTCTCTCTGGCCTGTGAGTGTTCACACTTCTTTGATGAAAAATATGTCTGGTCCCACTGTATAGTCTATCATTCTCACTGGTACTTACCAAACAAAGAATGTAAACGCTTTAGATGAGAAATACAGTAACTCATGACTCCTGGTTCTGTTATTCAGCAGCTTTACCTCACCAGCAGAGTTATTTCTTTACACACTGGCAGCAGAATGGAAATGAGTTATTTAGTGGAAGCATGGCAGATTCTCTGGGTCTCAAATATTGTAGCACTTTCCGGCACTCATGCACGGGGTTGTGTTCTTTGGATATGCTTCTGCTATGCTGGGTCACCTTCCCACAGGGACACTCTCTTCTGAAGGTAGAGGACAGGAGTCTGAAAGAATGGCTTGCTCTCTACTTGCTCAAGGATTCTCACTTTTATCTCTGGGGACATGGCAGATGACTCCTCCTTCATATAGCTGTGAGAATGAAGGGAAATAGTTTCTACAAAAAGGGCCAGCACATGTGATGGGGGCTTGAGATACTTCCCAAAGAGGAGCTACGTGGAACGCGTCTATATGCTGCTTAAATGTTTGGTCCATTTGGAGAAGCATACGCAGATAATGGAGAATAACAATGTGAAAAAGAGAAATTTAGGCAATAATACCTGTTAGTGGGTGAAAAGGTGGGGATCCTGGAATACTCACAGGGTATAAAGGCACAGTTCAGACCTGCTCTCGGGCAGAGAAATGCATAGGTGCTGGCAACCTGGCTATTGATTATGATGGTACAAGCGTGGAGTTGCTGTCCCAGTGCGACAGAAAACCAGAGCCTCACTAAGAGTTAAGATAAACATATTCATGCGTTTTGTAACAAGGAGCAGTGGGAGAATGGATGTCCACCATGTCACCTGTACTACGTAGCTTGAAATGCCTCAGACCAGGTGGCTTAAACAACAAAAGCCTGTTTTCTCACA
This sequence comes from Acomys percivali, assembly GCA_907169655.1. NCBI lineage: Eukaryota > Metazoa > Chordata > Mammalia > Rodentia > Muridae > Acomys > Acomys percivali. The sequence goes on along the minus strand of OU015745.1, from coordinate 135,306,423 downwards.
CATCTAAAGTTCATAAGTGCAAGGTTAGGGGTCAGCACAGTGGGTGCTCCTACGGCCAGCTCTTTGGTTTGAGTTGGCGTCTTCTTGCGGCGTTTTCATATGTCCTTGTCTCTGTCTGTGATTGTTTATCTGACGTTTCCTCTTCTTGTTATAAAGATCCCAGTCATGTTGAAATAAGAGGCCACTTCTACAGGCTCAATTCATCTTAACAACATTTTGAAGGCTCTATGCAAAATACTGTTCATTTGAGAGTCAGGGCTTCATATGTAGAATTTGTGGAAATCTAATTCAGCCCATAATATTGTCCATACTCAGAAACCTCTCCAGGGTGGGATCATTGAATACAGAAAAAAAATCATTTTATTAATGTCATTAACCAAGATGGCCCTGAAACATTCAATCTACAATCAAAATGGGGTATATGTCATAGGATAGAATTTTAGTCAGAAGTGTACTCTTAAGACAAATGAGTTACGATCCTTACTGCAAAGGTAATGTGGTGCCTTGCCCTGGACGACACTGTAGGCTAGTGGTGTAAGCATTGTCACGTGAGAGTGATTGTTAAGACAACAGTGCTCTTCCACCTCAGTTGCTTTAATATCCTCTCAAAGGACAGGAAGTTGGAAAGTGTCAAGCAGCAAGATGAAGAAGGTCTCTCCATATTTGGAAATTAGTTGTTGGCCAAGTAAATTCCAATTAAAGTGAGTTGGTGGATGGCAGCAAGGGCCAGATTATTAAAGACATTTTGTGTGGTTCTAAGGAGCCAGAGAAATTATCCAGGCCAGAAGAGCTCACAGTTAATCATATCTGAATATCATAAAATCTCTTAGAACTCATTAGTTCTTACCTTCAGCTCCTTGAGACATTCAGCATTCTTAAGACATCTTGGGAAAGATTGCACTTTAGGCATCAACAAGAAGATAACTTCTGCTGCTCAGAATCCTTTCTCTTTCCAGTGCAGCAATACCAACAATGTGAAGGATGTCAGTACATTAAACTGTGACAATATTCACAAATGGCATTATTTAAAAACATACACACAGAAAACAATAGACTCAAGAAGATATAGAAAAGGCCTTTGGTCCCCAGGATGTCAGAGAAGCCATCAGATTGGGCTAAGGGAAAGGAAGCTTCTAGAAAGCAGAACAAAGAAGGTAGGGCACAGCTGTCTGGGTTTTCGTTGCTTCATTAAAGGTATTACAAAGCAGAGATTTGAACTTTAAGCTAATTAAAACTTGAAAGCACAATTTGAATACCAACTTCCTTTACATTCTGTATAATAGAACACTCAGAGAGACAAATGAAACCATCTACTGTTAGCTTTTAGGTAAATAAATGATCTGAAAGTTTGCCTTGGAAATTGGTTTTGAGGTAACCTTTTGGACATAAGTGTTAAAGATTTTGCATTCATTTCTTCCATTTATTGATTCCATGGCAAGGAGTGCTTTAGCTAATGTAACCTGACAATTACTATCAGTAAAAGCCAGGCATATAAAAGAGCTTGTTTTCATTACCTTCCAAATATTCTATCCTTCTTAAAAATAAGTCTTGTGAACCAACAGCCAACTGGTCTGTACTAGCATTATTTAAGTACACAAATGATCTAGATTTAACTAACATAGTGACAATTTGTGATCTAAAATGACCTAGCCAAAGGATTTGTGACTTTGTTTTGTTTTGTCTTGTTTTGTTTTCAAGGCAGGGTTTCTCCCTGCACCTTTGGCTGTCCTGGACTTGATTTATAGAATAGACTGGCCTTGAAGTCACAGCTATCTGCCTGCCTCTGTCTTCCTGAGTGCTGGGTTTACAGGCATGAGGATTTATATTTGAAATTCTTCTGAACAAGAAAATGAGAAGTTCTTCTGCATCAGTATATGTTATTAGTGTTCTCACTGTCATATGGTTTAAAAGAACTCCAGGCCAGGTGTGGTGGCACACACCTTTAATCCCAGGATTTGAGAGGCAGAGGCAGGAAGATCTCTGTGAGTTCAAGGCTAGCCAGATCTACAAAGTGAATCCATGACAGCCAGGGCTGTTACACAGAGAAACCCTGTCTCATAAAAAGAAAGAAAGACAGAAAGACAGAAAAGAAAGAAAGAAAGAAAGAAAGAAAGAAAGAAAGAAAGAAAAGAAAAGAAAAGAAAAGAAAAGAACTCCAACAAATCCTGGAGATGTCTAAATGTAATAAACTACTGGCCTAATTTTGTACCTTATGTTTGCACAAATCAAAAATGCTACAAGTTTTCTTTTCATATGGCTGTCATGCAAAATGGGGTTACAGTATCATTAGCCAAAGAAACTACCAGTTAACCAAAGAGAAGCAAAACCCACTGAGCTCTCACACTTTACTAGCATGATTTACCAACTTTCTTAGTCAGTGTTCCATGGCTGGGAAGAAACATTTTGACCAGGACAACTCTTATAAAAGAAAGCATTTAATTGGAGGCTTGTGTACAGTTTCAGAGGTTTGGTCACCATGGCGCAGAGCATGCCAGGCATGGCACACATGTTGCTGGAGACTGGGCCTTGCATGGACATTTCAAATGTCAAAACCCACCCTCAGTGACATACTTCCTCCAACATGGCTACACTTTTTAATCCTACTCCTTGCAAGTAGTGCCACTCCCTGATGACTAAGCATACAAACATAGGAACCTATGAGGGCATTCTTATCCAAATCATCACACTGAAAAAAAAAGAAAAAGAAAGAAAAGAAAAAGAGTCAACAAATAAAATTTTCCTCTGTGGATACTGAGTTGATCATTAGATAATTATTCTGCATAGTTTAGCTTATAGAAATTCACTCTTGAGACAAAGAGCATAAATGTTGATTCTCACATGGGATTAATCTTGCCAACTAAATTACAAAGCGCATTCCAGCCACCCTCACTTTAATCATTTCAGGTGTGAGTTTTTTAAGTGAACTAAAACCTATGAGAAACTCAAGCTCAACACTTTTCATTTTGACTCCAGATAATGGAACTGGTGAAATAAAGGCATTTTACAAAATCATTTCTGGATGGAATGATATATTAAATAATAGAATATTTAAAAAGAGAGAAGAAGCAGAATGAAAAGGTGAAACAAATACAAAAAAAATTGTCAGAAGGAAAACCAAATGTCATCTTCCATTCTCTATTAAAAAATGATGCTCTTTTGACATAAGATTCAGTTTCCCAGTGAAAACTGGACAAATAAAAAGGAAGAGAAAAAGTCACTCAATGTGGAGTGCTATGTAATGCATGCCTATAATCTGAGTATCCTAACGGCTGAGGCATAGTTAACTGCAATACCAGCCTGGGCTACGTTACAATGTGAAGGCCAACCTGCTCAATATAGAGGGACATTGCATTAACCTAAAACAAAAATGCCTAAAACAAAACAAAGTGACTTATTTTGTGGGCTTTGTAATTACATAATTACCTAAAATTATTTATAACCTGGTCAGCAGTCAATGTTATCAATTCCATCTTCCTACTCTTTATAAATGAATCGTATGGACAGTTTCACAAAGGAACATAAATTTTCACTCAAATGTACACTGCCCCCTATGGGTAGTGTCTGATAATGTTACTCATTGGCCAAAGGCCAGCACTACTGAGAGTTGGAGACACCATCTCCCAAGAACTGCAGTGCTGATGGGCTCCTGAAGGCCAAGGGAAGCCAAAATTCCCTACATCTGGCCCTCAATGAAACATGCTGCAAAGGAGAACTGAGTGAGGAGGCAACAGCAATGCTGCCACAGGAGGAAGAAAAAAGGTTGACTTCCACCACATGGATTTTATTCTGAAGTATACACCCCATTGTATAATGTTCTCTACTTAAAAAGAATCAGTTTATTAATAATAGTTGTATAAAACAAGAGCAAAATTAACATTCACCTTTGAGAGAGGTCCACTGTAGGATTTGCAGAGCAGGAAATACTCATAGGACACATAGCATTAGATTTGACTTACAGATATTTCACTGGCCCCGTGTATGTGAAGAATTAGGTAAGCCTATGACCTTTTCCATCACCAGGTCACTGGGACTCAATAAAGCAAGAAGAGAATGCTGCCAACTATGCTGAGTGTGGAATGACATGCTTTATTGGTTCAACAATGAGGATGCTTTGACCTAAGGTTACGTGATAGGGGAAGGGCCGTTCTCAGTTCTCCCAATTTTCATGAGACTGAGACTAGCTCTAGGATGTACTAGCTTCTGTTTTAAAATTCAGACAATTTGGGGGAAAATTGAGACCAGAAGATTGCCTTATGTGGGGGTTCATAGCAAACTTGTTCACCACCCCTAGGTGCTATGCAGTTGGTAAATGTGGCTCTTTGTTTTTATATTATGTAAATAAACAATTGGCCATTCCACAGTTTGAACTAAGAAATCAGCAAGAAGTAATAGAGCAAAGCCAATGACTAGATAGTCTTCATAACATCTGCTTCCTCGTGGTCCACAAATGAAAATGTGTCTTACATGAGTTTCCTGGCTGCTGTCAAGACGAGTGACTGATAGCTCTTGGGAGGATGCTGGTCATCTTTACAGTTTCTGTGCATCCTGCTCACTTTTCTCCCGATGTGTAGCCAAGCACTCCTTCCTCCTGATTCAGAAGTGGCCTTTAATTTTTGTGTTTTGTTTTCCTTTCTGGAGACTTGGAGGCTAGAATTTTGCCTCCTCTCAACTTGAAAGCTTTGTGGCATTCTCAAAATTTTAAGTAGAAGGCTCTTTGTCAGCTGAATGAATTTACAATTGGATTTAGTCAATGTACCCTGAAGCTCATATTTATATGATGCCAAGAAAAAAACTTAGAATGCTAAATGATTTTCTAGAGCAATTGGCAGAGTGAGCATTTATATATATTCATCTTTAATACCATTTAAGACATTTAAGCTTAGACTAGGGAAGGAGGCAAAATATGCTGGATTTATTTTAGAGCCTTCCCTCAGAATATTTCCAAATCCTGGCCCCGGATGCATTATGTAGTGAGGCTTCTGCTGCGTGGATTTTTTTCTGGAAAAAGCTAACATCCCAGCCTCAGCATAAAGCTCAAGTGAAACTTAAGTTCAGCAGAGGCCAGCCCACCCCCAACCAGATAAAGATAGGTGGTGATTTCCCTGGAAGCCAGTGCACCAAAGTGCTCGCCCTCGGAGTGTAGAGCATGTCCTCTATTTTAATGGAGTTAAAAGGGGGCATGATGGAAACAAGCCATTTCTTTCAACAAATTGCTTGATTGAGTTCCAATTACAATTTTATTCTTCCTTGTAATACTTTTACGTGTGATGTCCCTGGTCCCATTAAAACTGCTGTAAACCTTGCATGAAATCACCTACTGATTTGTTACAAGGAAAAGTCCTCTCAGAACAGAAATGCCTGTGATGCCTCAGGTAACACGCAGCATTCAAACCTACAGAATGATGCTTGCTTTTATCTACAGTCAATATACAAACTAGTCCACATGTAAATGTGTTTACCCTGAATAAATTTTTTAAAAAAATTCTCAGTACCCCTGGCTTATATATGCATGGCTTTGGAAGGAAATTTAGAGATGGCACAGTGTCTTCAGAGACAGAAAATTCCAATGGAAATATCTGAAGGATAAGGGAAACAGGAATATCTTTGGTCATCTTATGATGCTTAGATAGGATTGATAACACTCATTCTTGCGATGTCCTATAAGGTAATGCTATAGATTCCTATGCAAAAAATAGATAGGATGAATTTGTCCAGCTGGTAAAGAGAAAGAAGCATGAATCTGGGCTGGAAGGAATAAGAACCCCATTCCTCTTCGGCTTTATCATCCAACCCCCATTAAAGAACTCACCACCGGTTCTGTGTGACTGAGGAGACCCAGCACGTGGTAGACCAAGAACACCAAGTACAAGTTTTATAAAGCACTAACACCATGTCCTTAGGGATACAGTCAGTTAAACGAGAGGGCCATATGGGCAACAGATCCCGTATAGAGGCAGGCAGGCATCAATGTTAATCAGTATAGTGATGACAAGTCTGGAAAAATACCATTCCTGTCTTTGGGGCTTAGGGCTTCTTGGAGGAAGAAGCGTCAGAAATGAAACCTGAAGGACAGAAATTGGCAAGGTGACACCGGGTTATTGTAAGCCTGCCAGGTAGAAAACGTGATAAATGAACTAAGAGGTTAATGAGCGTGTGTGGAGGAGTGCCAAATGCCCTGGTACAAGAAAAGAAAATGCAAATCAGAATGAAGCAATAAATAATAAGCAGACTTTGAATAAATGTAATTTAAGCAATTAAGCTGCTGCAAACTACCAAACACTGAGCTATGCAATACCAGCCCAGAGTGCTCCTTTACATGCTCTTAGGCCCAAAATGTGTAAGGATGCAGATTAAAATATCTGAATGCAATGTCATCCTCAGGGTTTTATCAATGCATAATTTCAATGCTAAGCAAAATATTGACGTCAGATACAAAATGATCTGTTACCCTCTACACTCAGTGAACTTGTCATCGAGTGAAGATAAGCACCCTGTCTTATGTAATCAAGCAAGCAGCTTGTCAATATGCCTGTCTAGGAGTGTATATGAGGCCGTTGGAGCAGGTCACGATGAGGTAAGTTGAGGTTGCCTATAAGTCTTGTCATGCCAGAAGTGAGAACAGCAGTATCTGCGTCTTTCTAAAATAACTTTTACTAATCATTTGACTGAATAGCTCTTACTATACCACACTTCACAAGCTCTTCAAATTTGGCAACGGCTGCTCAAACTTGGGGAGAGATAATGATCTGAAGGCATGACATAAAGGACGGTGCCACCGCCGCTGCCGCCGCCGCCGCCGCCGCCGCCGCTGCTGCTGCTGCTGCCGCCGCTGCAAATATAAAACAGTACAAAGACACTGGTTCTCCTATGGTTATCAAAAGAGGTAACACAGCACTGTGATGTCCCTACTCTGCCTGCTTCATTCTTGGTTCCCAACAACGATGTTGGGCCTCCTCACATGGCACTCCTCCTCTTAGGAATGTGTTTTGTGGATTTTTAATCTGTGGTAATAACGTTACTAAAATAGGATCACATGTGTACTTTTATTAACATTCTTTGAAAGAAAGTGCAAAGTAGAGGCCCGGAACACTCTTTTAGAGATTTTTCTTTGTTTACAGATTTTACTTTGTTTAAAAAAAAAAAAAATCACTTAAAGGTGACTGGCAGTAGCTATCCCTCCATACTTGTCCTATTTTGCTCTCTATTGCTGAGATTAAAAACACTGTGTCCAAAAGTGATCTGGAGGCTGAAGGCTTTGTTTCCATTTCCATGTTACAGCCCTGTTATCAAGGGAAACCAAGACAGGAGCTCCAGCAAAGCAGGGACCTAAAGGCGGAACTAAAGCAGAACCACAGAGGTTCTGCTCTTCCGGGCTAGCTCATACATCTCAGGACCACGTGCCCATGGGTAGCACTGCCCACAGTGGCCTGGACCCTCACACATCAAACATCAATAAAGAAAATGCCCCCACAAACTTGGACAGAGCTCAATAGGTTAAGGCATTTCCCCGATTGAGATTCTCGCTTCCCAGATATGTGTAGATTTGTGTCAAGTTGACAAAAACAACCAGCACAGCATGAACGGGAAGAAAATGATGCTAATCTAGAGCCAAATAGAGACAAGCTCATCCTATCTAATGAGCACAATTCAACTGAGCTGTAATGGTATCAAACCGATTGACTTTTACTAGCACAGCTTAACGATCTCACAGTAGATAGACAAATGTATGTTGCTTCTACTAAAAGTTAATTTTGAAAGCAACATCTTCAAAGCATATGTGACACCAGGCAAATATTTCTTTTCTTGCCTGATTAGTGAATATTGTTTTGGAATATCATTAAATCAAATAACTGTGGTCTAATTAAGTCTCTTGTAGTTTTTAGTGGTTTTATGAACTGTCACAGGATTTATTTAACTTTTTTTTTCTCCACGTTACTGAACTGTCTTTAGAAGCTGGGTGAATTTAAACCTCACCATTCTTATCATGGGGAAATAAATGCTGGAAAGTGTTTGGGTTGAGATAGTATTATCTAGTGCGACGATAGAAGAGCAAGAGTGAAGGGCTCACTCAGCAGTTTGTGTCAAAGCAGCAAGCTATTGCTTCGGGCAGACTCGGCAGACTCCGTTGCTTTCTTTGTGCTCCAGTGGGCACAGCTCCAAAAAAAATTGGCAGTTAAGAAGTTGCAGAGACTGAGCTCTTGGGTTCAAACCATCAGAGCATGTCAAAGGATGACAAAGGACCCTGGAGGGGCTAAGAAAATATAATGTTGCAAGAAACTAAGTTTACTTGCCTAGTGGGCAAGAGAATGCTACATCCCTCTCGGATTGAGCTCGGCTTGGCTGATGAACTCGTCTTAAAGGAATCTCTGCACATTTTGCTTACTTGATTCTTTGTAGCACTAGATGTCCCTCTTTGTTCATTTTGTTTGTTTGTTTAGGTTTACAGGGTGAAAAATAAGCTTTTAGAGAGGCCCCCCCGGGGGGGGGGCGTCTTCCTGTGATGTTGGGATTTGGGCTTAAGCATTACATTTATCTATCGTACTGGAATTTCAGTAGCTCTCAAACCAAAACAGAAAACAAACGGGAAGCTCTCAGAGTCTGCTCTAGTCAGTATCTTCATGTTAGAGGGGAAATTTTGGAAGCTCTAGGGAAAGAGATGGCAGGATTAAAGTAATTATTCCCAACAAGAAAGTGTTGATAAGGAAATCAGAGGTTCGGGGTTGAGCAGAATGCTGTCCTATTGTGACCAAAGGACAATTATAAAGGTCTCTAACATGAGAAGGTTCAACAGTGAAGGTCTTGTGTTGTTTCAGAGTAATGTCTTGTCAAAGGATGAAATTTTTGCATCTTGTGAAGTTGTAGTAGGACATAAGGTTTGAAATGGCCTGCTCAGAAATGCAGTTTCATTAGCATGCAGTAAGCACAGACCATACACCTAAGTGTTGGGTGCAAACGGAATGGTTAGCCCTAAAGGGAAATGGTCAATATAAACTACTTCAGCTTTAAGAAAGCATAGCATGGAGGGAAATACACACAATTAGTTGTAACAAGAGACCGCTATGTGCAGTGTTCTAGGATGTAAACTAAATAAAATTAAAACTTTTAGAATAAAGGATGGGGAGGTTGGTCAGTGAGTAAAGCACCTGCCAGGCTAGTGTGAAAACCAAAGATGAATTCTCAGCACCCATGTAAATGTACGTAGGCATGATGACCTATTAGTAATCTGTCTCTATCTCTGGAAGGGAAAGACAGAAGATCCCCTGAGCAAGCTGGCTAACAAGACTAACCTTTTCAGCAAGCTCTGAATGTGATTGAGACCCTACTCCACTGAGTAAAATGGAGGAATGGCAGAGGATGATTTCCAACATCAACTTCCAGTTTCTACATGCACAAGCACACATAATACTGTGGTTACGAGGACCCAGTGCTGCCACTGAACGTATAAAATTTATCAAACCATGTTAAGCTCCCTTGGATAGTTCAATGTTTACTTTCTAAAAGTTACATGCCAGACTGTACCAGCTGTAGCTGATTTTCCCAATTGCATAACACCATTACTAATGCTACTATTTACCTCTGAACTGCATATGCTGTGTAATTAGAAGGTAGATGAAAGATAGATTAGATAGATGATAGAAGGATAGATAGATAGATAGATAGATAGATAGATGATAGATAAGAGAGGGAGAAAGATAGCGAGAGGAAAGGAGGAAGCAACAGGGACATTAGTCATCAGTATGAACTCCACTTAGCATGTAAAGGAGGTAGTTTTCACTTATTCTGTAGGCAATTGAAAATATCTATTCAAAGTACTCTCCTGAGGAGTCTGTTATTCTACAGTGATTGTTGCATAATAACAGCAGCAGCAGCTGCTGCAAATGTCTAGAGATTCTTTTGCTAAATCAACAAGTATGTCAAGAGTGGTTTCTAGGTCAAGCTTCAAGCCATATTTCAGTGATTCTCAATGTGTGGAGTGAGGACAACCTTCATCAAAGAGAACTGAAGCACTTGTAAAGAAGCTTCAGATCCTTGGATTCCACCTCAAAGGAGTGTGTCTGACCTACTCCTTTAAAGACGGGAGTCCCTCCATTAACACAAGTGACAACCTAGGAGAGCTCTTGGTGTTTTACTAACAAGCGGCATGAAAAGGGCCTGGAGAGAGAACAAAGTTCACTGTAAGCTACTCCACGAGTAACCAGGCATCAGCAAGGAGCAAGCAAAAGAGGAAATAAGCAAATTGGGCTTATTAATAATCCTTTGTTAAAGTTTTGAAGCATTACATGTGCTTATCTCTATGATAGCTAGATGAAGACAGTCCTCACTTTTGCAAATTAAGATGAAACCACTAGCTATTAAAATAAAGGTCAAAATTTGAACTCACATCATTTTAAACCAAAGTCAAATTCTCCCCCAAAATATCGAGCTCCTAGTTCACGTTCATGACAATTTAAAGTTGCTGTCATTAATTGAAAACTCCTTTGTTTACAACTCCGGGCTCATGACAAAGATTGATTTGGGAACAACATGTGACAATCAATTAGGTGGCTACTGGCGGCTCTGTTGTTGCTGTTGTTGGTTTTTAATTTCTCGTTGTGATGAGGTCGGAGGAGTCAGGACTGAAGCCAGTAGAAGTTTATCCTTTGTTGTCTTACCAAATCCTCCTGTTTTTAGCTGAAAACTTCTTCATTTTCCACTTAGCTCTTTAAAATTATTCTGTCATATTATGGATCTAGTGTGCCTTGTAGAAGTCAAGGCAATATTGATATCTGCTGTTTTTAACTTGTTAAAATAATGGCATGGGAGGGAAGACTGTGTAGGGTACATGCAGAAGACATGTTAATGGGAGCAGGCTTGTGCAATGAGAACTTTAAAATGTGCCATGCAACCTTACATTTAAAGTATTAAACAAGCAAAAGTCACCAGAGTTTCTGGTAAAAGGCCTCTCAGCTGAAGCATACAATTCAAAAACCCAAATTCCAGAGAGCAAGCTGTAAGGATGGCAATCCATTCCACCCAGTTGTTGGCAAACAGCAGGGGTCATGAGGGCACTGAGAGGCAGTCTAGCAGGAAATCAGAAGTGGTCGAACCACAGGGTCATGTATGCCCAAGAGTTCAGGCTCCTTTTTAGAGATTTTCCTCTGCAGTGGCAATTAGTGTCCTGTGCCTGACTGTGGACCTGAAAGGAAAGGGCTGCACCAGAGTGCTTCCTGTGACTTTCCTCCTGCAGACAACAGCATCTAGCTTTGTGACCTTGACTTTCAGGACATGCTAGACAAAGCAAAGAAAGTGGGAAATAGCATCCTAGAGGCCATAGCATGAGATTTTTGTCTGAGTGATTCCTCAAGATCTAAGCTGACTCTATCTAGGCGACTCAGACATGAAACAGGCTGTGATTTACTGAGATGTCAGGGTTGTACTGAAGACTCACAGTTATTCCTTTATTTCTTCTCTCATTTTGGGGGTAGAGGGCTCTCTCTCCTCATGACACATCCAAAGTCCATAGTCAGAGTGTAAAGTGAGGAAAAGAGCCTGGCCCCTTTGTAGTTTTCTTGTGACCTCACCCTGGGGAATAGAGTGTGACAAATCACAAACAAAGTCAGTCAGTCTCTGAATCCCTCCAGGGATTATTACAGACAATAGGATTCATCCTCTTGATAAACTAGGATGATCTGATACATCCTTAGCTACTGGAAGGGTCACGGAAGATAAGCACATGGACATTCCTTCACACCTTCCAAAGTAACCAATATGACTCTCGTGCAAATCTAGTGTGAAGAGACACCCCAGATCTTCTTAGTGATGATGGACGCACAAGCAGATACAAATGCTAGTTCACAGTTGGAGGGGCAATGGTAGCAGGCTGTCCATCAGAAGACAATCTCTGACATAATCTTGTTGAGCTAGAGTCAAAGCTTAGTTTTGTTCTACAGGGCATCCTTTCAAGGTCATGAATCCTTTGCGTGTCTGTTGGACCAAAAACCAAAATGAAACACAACTGTAAATTAACATGTAAATTCATAATCTGGGCCCTCCACAGCATAAAATAACAGAACAACAAAAAAGTAAAAGCCACTAGAGTTAGATCATCCATACACAAGGCTGTTAATGATCCCATAATGCACTGGGAGAACACAGAACGATACTTTTTTTGCCTTTTGATTTTCAAAATTTAGGTAATTCATCAGTCCACGGTTACATCATAAATAATGTCAGAAAGTTATTCATATTGCAGGACGTCTGTTGTCATTGAATTTGGGTTTGATTAATTTATATGGGGGCATAAGATGTTAATTAACTACATGGGCTACTAGAGACCAGTTGGCAAACTCAAAACCACTGCCCAAGCAACTACTGAGCTCACAAAATAATTTCTATGAGAAAACATCCAAAGTAATATTAGACTTTATTTTACTTTTTAAAAAAATATTCTTACAGGCAGATTTAGCCTTAGAGGCCAAATTCAATTGAAAATTGCTTTAATGTTTGTATTTAAAAGCAAAAGGTAAACAATGAAAAATTATGCCTGGGCAGTGTCACAGGGATATAGAAGTTGAGGGTCAAACAAGCGTCACACAAAGGCATTTAAGTAAAGGACAGCAAACACTGGCATGCTAAACCCTGTAGAGAGTATGACACAAACATGAAGAGACCTGGAGATTCAGATGACATCAAGAAACATGTCTGAAATCTGTTGCTTGGTATACAGTGTAAATGCTGAATATCCTTTGTGGTGGCCACTATTGGTTGTCAACCTGGTTAATTCTGGAATGAACTAAAATCCAAAAATAGAGGGCATACCTGTGAGAGATTGTTGCCTGCCTTGAAGTTGGTAGAGCCTCCTTTAATCCCACTCTTGAGGTGGGAAGACATACCTCTCATCTGAGCAATGCCTTCTGCAGGAAGTCTATATAATAGCTTGGAAGAAGGAAGCTTTTGCTCTTTCTTTGCTTGTCCTCATATTGTTAGCAAGTCCATTCCTTCACTGGCATTGGAGCCCACTTCTTCAGGATTCCAGGGTCTACTGAAGACAAGGTGAGACATCTAGCCTCGTGGGCTGAGCAAGGACTGAATTCTTGGACTTTCTGTTTACAGCCTGCCATTGTTGGACTAGTCATCTAATAAATCCCCCCTTTCTGGAAATTCATTCTATAAGTGTTTTTTGTTACTCTAGAGAACCTGACTAATACACCTCCCAAAGGCCTGTGCCTAAGGCTTGGTCCCCAGCCCTTGGGGTTGCTGAGAGCTGACAGCCCTAGTAGGTAGGGCTAGTGGAAGGAAACTAGGTCACCAAGGAGCATTCTCTAGAAAGGGATATTGGATCCTTTCTATCGCTTTGCTTCCTGCCACCATCCACTGTCGTCCTGCCTCAGGCTCAAAGAAATAAGGCCAAACATGGGTAATCTCAGACCCAGTAAGGCAAAACACGTGTGACAATATGCCTTCTTCATTTCTGCTCTCTTCTGACTTCAGGGTTAGTTACTGAACAACATGACATCTCTTCTTTCCAGAAATGATTTTTGCTATTTTCACTGACTCTCGTTACAAGGTGTTTAAAATCCCTGTTGCTTCTTGAATAAATTATCACAAATTCTCTGGTTTAATGCAACTCAAAGTTATCCTTACACGTACGTGTGTGTGTGTGTGTGTGTGTGTGTGTGTGTGTGTGTGTGTGTGTGTGCAGGCACACACTTCCTTCAGTATCCCTGTGGAGGTCACAAGACATAAGGCTTGAGTTTTTCTTTCCTTCTAGCATGCTTTCCCCACATTTTGAACTCAAGTGTTGGGCTTCGCTGTAAGTGTCTTACCCACCAAACCATCTCAATGCTTCACAACTTTATTCCTTTATAATTCTGGAAATCAGAACTCTGACACAGGTCTCACAGAGCCCAAATTCCAGCTTTGGGAGACATTCTCTAAGCCCTGTCTTGTAGAGCTTTGTGTCTGGCTTCGAAGCCAGTAAGGTAGCACCGTTCAAAACTCTCTCTGACTTCTTCAACTGTTATAACTTTAAATTACATCTGCCTGAGCCCTCCTGTGCCCTTCTTATACAAATCTTTGTAGTTACATGGGGCAAAGTCAGATAATCCAGGTGGTTGTTCCCTGTTAATATTCTTAGCTTGATCCTATCTGTATAGTTCTTGGTGACGTCATCTAGAATACAGGACTAGCACATGAGCATTGGAAGAGGCACAGTGTTATTCACTTCATCATACAAGTATCTTAGAACAATTCAAGAACTGTATCAGTATAGTATCCATATGCATTTCTATACAATTTGGTGAGTTTATCTTTCTTCAAGGTATTGAACATGTGAGAGATTTCCTGACTTGCCAGAAAAATACCTTCCTTGCCACTGATAGGCCGGGAGGTCTGGAATCCTGAAAATCATAAAGCAAATGAGAGAACGGTTCCTTGAAGTGGTTTCCTAGACAGTAGTTCCATATTTGAACAATTGATCCTTGATAATCATTTGCTGTCTTTGATTAAGTAAGATTTGCTCTCAAGTATCACAGTAGCCTTGCATCACCCAAAGATTTCTGTTTATCACCACAATGGGAGACCACCTATGCATATGTGCATATGCAATGTGGTAGCATCTGTACCAATGGCCACCTAGGTATCAGTAGGTGAGACTGTCTGGCCCCATCCTCTCCTGAGTCTCTGTGGTTAGCAACCATTCTCATAAACAGTTCCCAAACTGTGTTCTCAAACAAGCAGGAGAATAACGTGAAAACCACTTGATGGTGAGGTGGAGTGGGAATGGAATCCTGTTAGAATGGGGCAGAAATCACTGGCTTTTGTGTATTCTCATTAAGAGCAGAAGCCTACTCCAAGGACATACATCAAATTTGAAAGGGAATAAATTCTAATTTTGTTTTTTTAATATTTGGGGGGAAATATGACAAATGTGAAACTTTAGATCTTATAAACAAACCTGTAAAACTATATAAGCCTGGCTAAAATTTCAACACATTTCTTTGCATCTACCTAGATCTACAGGTATTAAACGTTAAGATCACATGTTCAATTTCCTCAAATTCCATGTGCTTTACGCACTCCTCCTTTTCTATTACCTGTATGTGTAAATGATTTGGAGTGTAATGTATCTTTTGACCACTAAAATTCAGCTCACTTTTTACCTTACATACATGAGTATGCATAATACAACCCTCTCAGTGAGCACAAGCCTTTTAATTACTTCCTAAAGGGAAGAAAAATGAGCATGTGAATTAACATGACCCAAGGTGGCACCTTATTTATAATGTATAATAGTTGCATAGATGTATGCCGCCTGCATGGAGCTATAGGTGCACATAAAAACAAGCCTGTCAGCATCTTTTACTGAGAGATTATCCATATAGCTAGTGGTTATCCACAAACAAACTTTACTTAATAATATCTCAAGATCTGACAATCAATCATAAACTTGAAAATTAAGTTTAAATGGATCCGTCACAGAGCAAAATTACTATCGATATAAAAATCTGTCCTAATTCTAACTCAATAGATAGCTTGCATAACTTTATACTTTTCATTTTTAAGATTGTGTGGTACTACTAGCCTACCTAATGAGCCAGTATGAGAAATTTCTGACCCTAAAATTAAGTATCTTGTCTATCAGAAAAGAAAAAAAAAACCCAATCTGTAAAAAAAAAAAAGTACTTGAATTATATAATTATATAATTCATACCAAAAGAGTTAAAGAAAATATACATATTATTTTACTAGCTAATTTTAAGAAATAATTAAGTGTGATCAAATGCACATTGATTACCTGAACTTATATTTTTGTACAAAAAAAATGCTTTTGAGGTAACAATTTCTATACTCTGAGAATATCATATGATGTATTTTGACCAAGGCCATTAGTCCCTTTTCCTCCTACCTCCACCAAACTGAGCCTTTATCTCCTCCAAACTTCATATCCTTTTTTAAAAAAAAATTAACCCACTGAGTCCAGTTAGTACTGACCATAGACCATGAGTATGGGCCCATCCGTCTTAGCATGGATGACCAGCCAGCAGTGATGCCTTTAATTAATACCCATTCTTCCCAGTCCAATGGCTGGTCCTCAACTATCAATAGCTCCTCATCGAAGGATGGGGCTCCAGGGGCCTCTCATCATTCTATGCTAGAATAATTAGTGACTTGCTTGATTTGGGGAGGTCTTGGCATGCAACCATATCTGCTGTGAGATCATAAATAAATCATTACTCTCATGTCCAAAAGACATTATTTCATGACGCTCCTGGCCAACCTCTACCTTGTAAATTATTTTTGCTCTCTTTTCCACAATGTTTCCTGATATTTGAGAGGAAAGAATATGATCCTGGTGTCCATACTACAGCTGAGTAATGCACCATCCTTTTTTCTCTGTACTTTGACTGCTTATTAGTTTCTGTGCTAACTGCCATCCACTGCACAAACAGCCCTCTGATGAAGTATGAGAGCTGCACTAAATATCAATGTATACATCTGAATTTAGAGGAAATTTTTATGTCATGTCCTTTTACCAGAATTATAGTAGATTTACCTCTGGGGCCTATGACCTCCCCAGACATGAGTTCCTAGCACGATTTGCAACACTAAGCAGCTCCTCCTGTGGAAAGGGCCTCAAATATAACCAGGAAGCTGTTAGTTACCCTCATAACGTCCATGCCACTACTGTACCCACAGGCATATCTTGCCAGGCTGGTTATTACTGTAGCATTTTATTTACATGCTAGATCCCCACCTGATTCCAAGGGGCTAGATTTCTTTTTAATTGATGTTTTTATTTTTTCAGTTTATATCCTGATTGCAACCCCCTCCCTCCTCTCCTCCCTGCCCTGCTCTCCCACCTTTTTCCTCCTTTTCCGCTCTCCCCTTCTCCTCAGGAAAGGGGAGCCACACCTTGTATCAACCCACTCCTGCACATCAAGTTGCATCAAGACTAAGCACATTCTCTTCCACTAAGGCCAAACAAGGCAGCCCAGCTAGGGGAAAGTGATGCCAAAGCAATCAATCCTTTTCAGAGACTGTCCGGCTCCACTTGCTGGGGACCCACATAAAGACCTAGGTCCAGTTCATGCATGCTTTTTGGTTGTTTCTTCAGTCTCTGTGAGCCTCATGGGCTTAGGTTAGTTGACTCTGTTGGTCTTCTTGTGGAGTTCTGTGGGTCTCAGGAGATGTTTCTTATAATTCTTGATATCTATGAAGAACAACTCCTTCATTACATGAAAAACAAGTATTCTCCACCCCCTCCCCCTCCCTTTTCTGCCCCCCTCTGCCTCTCTGGTTCCTTCTCTCTCTCTCTCTCTCTCTCTCTCTCTCTCTCTCTCTCTCTCTCTTTCATGCACACACCCCCAATCCATCTGTGTTATTGGGGCTGTCTGAGCAACCAAATACCCAGTACTATGTACACCCAGTTGTGTGTCAAGACAGAAGCTCCTGAGCCACCAAGGGCTCTCTGTGCCATCAATGTGGTCCTGGGTTGGCCATGAGCTAAGACTAATCTCTGAATCCAGTCTCAGTGGAGAAATTATTCAAGCTATGAGTTAGCCAAAGACAGTTATGAACTGTCAGATTTTACCATAACTTGGAATTAGAACAGATAATCAGAAGAAGAAAGGGAAGCAGTGAGAAGGAAATAAAATTAGATTTATTCCTTCTCAAGTCTCTGATGGGGTTGAGGACCAGATAATTTAGTTTTACAATTAAGCTTAGTTATTTTGGGGTTAAGATGTTTTTAGGTCTAGATTGATGTTTTAAGTTGATAATGATGAGATATGATAGATACTGATTTACATTCAGAAACTTAGATGCACCAAGATCGGAAAGATGTTTTCTTCAAGGCTGCAAAATACAAATATCCAAAACACTATAAATGTAACATTAATGTAATTCCTGATTGTTTTGTGGTTCTTCTTGCTATAGGTAGTCTATTATATATATGTATAATAATGTAAATGTATGTGTAAAAAAAGAATAAAACTCAAAAAAAGTATCTCACATGATAAAAAATGCAGACAGAAGTTAGGAATGATTAAATTCTATTACAGTTTAGGCCTTTCTCTAGTGCTAGGGAAATATAAAAAGATGTCTCTAAGTGTGAATGACCCACACAGCTTATTCTAGCAGGCAACAGTGTTTGAATGCCTTTCTAGGACAGACTCCAACACAGCCGGCATACAATTTTACATCAGTTACATGTGAGCCGGGAAGAGGGTGAGGTTATCTGTTTTAGAAGCTGCCAGGAGAAACAGAGGTTACTACTGTCCTATGGAGCAGTAAGATGATAACTTTTGTACCCATCTGACATATTAGATAGAATGCCTACAAATGAGCATGCTAATTTGGATCCTATATAATGGTAAACTGAAAATTAACATTATTCCCCCTCAGCATCAATGGAATCATACCAATTTTTCCAGTTACATTTTGGTAACATACATGACATCTATATAGGGGTGATTTCTTGCCGTGCCTAGTGTCATGGGGTTGTGGTCTCCACACCAGCAATGAGATGAATACAGGGGATGCATTTTCTTTCCTTGATTTAAGGAGGAACGTTCACCTTTGGGATCTTTATGAGCCTTCTATTCCCAATGCTCACATAAGAAACCATAGTTCCTAACATTGAAAAGAGGTCTGAAACTATTGTTCTTAATAGTCCATGTTCCCTACAAGACAACATTCGACTCTCAAATAAGTGTCTGTCTTTCTATGGGACACAACATATTCAGCATAGCAAATAACAATGGCTAGGTCAGAGAAGTCTTTAAGGAAGGATTTAGAATCCTTTATGTAGTTAAATTTCCTTAAAAATGAGTAAAACAGTCATTTTAACTCATTAGTACTTATAATTGTCTACAATAAGAGCCTAGAATTGAGTGTTAGACATTTACATCCCAAATACACGTATATGCATACATATATTACATATATTTAACTACAGTAACTAATGGTTTCTTGAGGAGAGACATACAATAAGTTATAAGGACTAATGACACATTTCTTGTCCTTCTTTCAGTTTTGATTTTTATCTTTTATCCATTAGATGGTATGCCCAAAGGAAAATAAAGCAATCACATTATTTGACTTAGTTGCACCTAAGTGGTAATTGTCAAGAGATCTAAGAGGGTAGAAATTAAAGCTATCTCCTAAAATAGGGACAATTGTATAAGTGTTGTTTTCAATTAAGTATACTATAATTGTGCCCTCAGCAAATGCATCTACGTAAGACAAGTAAATTATAATTATGAAGAATATAATTATATGCCATTATCTAAATTGTACATGGTTCAGGCCTGTTTCAGAAAATGGGTTCCTTATGGGTCTTATTTATGGCATACAGAAGTTGTATCTTCTTCACCTTGATCAATAGTTAAGTTGGTGACTAATAAATGCTTAGCAGCAAAATTAGCCCAAAATTCCAAAGAACATATAGAATACAACCTATGAAGAAGCAAGAGGCAGCCAGACATGTGTAATGTTGGGAGCACTGACTTTAGAGGTCAAAAGGTACAGCTTAGAAAAAAAAAAAAAGCAGGCAGGGAGGCTTTGTAGATATTTGAGGCATGGAAGGAGGCATTGTTAGAAAATAAAAAGAGAACTTTTTGCCACTTGGATGTGCAGGGAGGAAAGCGAGAAGTGGGAATTACTCTGCCGCAGTGATTGGAACAAACACTAAGTTCAAGAATAAAACCAATGTAACAGAGTCCAAACAAAGCGACACAATAGGCACACTCTGAAGAAATACAATTGGATTTCCGAACTGGGCTCTGAGAACATGCTATGAGCTGCGTGCTCCATCAAGAGGTAAATGCTACCGGTTCTTTACATTTGCAGAGAGCCCCCTAAATTCTGCACAATGGGCTAAATTGATTCACAACATGACCCCCATAAAAGCAAAGCTGCCTCGAGGAAAAAGCTTTCCCAAAACTTTGTAGAACTTAATGAAAATAACTACCTCCTTCCAAACAGATCAGGAGGTGGGTTGGGACAGCTCATTGTCTACAATGAATTTAATCCCAACCCCTAACACAGTAGAGATTTCAACTGACCCAAAGCTTTAGATAAACTGTTCTCAGACATGAGGCATTTGCAATAACCCCAACACTGTAGCTAATTTTGTAGCTTTTATTTCCACAAAGGCCGCCTTTGGCTTTAAAATAAGAAGGTGGTGGCTATAGCCCAGAAAGGGAAAATTGATATTCTATGGAGTTGGGGAGTGACTGTGATGCCACGGAGAACACAGATACAGACAAAAGAAAGGCTCCTTGCACGTGCCATTGGTTGTTTCTTTCCTGTCAGAGAGATTTCTTTATTGTATCTCAGGTGGTAGAACAAGTGATATCGTGATTGACTGAAGAAATGTCAACTTATTTTAATTTTTTTTTAAATTTTGTTCTTGGCAGACTAATTAATTTCCCTCCCCAAACACACTCTCTTATCCTTCTCCCATGCTTATTAACACCTTTTCTACCAGCTCTTTTTTTAGTGTCATGGCTTTGGTTAAGTTCTGTGACCCATTTGGTTTAATCAAGATTGTCTGTGTGACCCTTGCATTATAACTACCCATTGGAGCCTGGTGGGCTCATCAAAGGCCGCACAATGAGGTCAATGTCACCTCATTTTAAAGAGGATATTATTGTTTGCTGTTATTCACTTTATTGTTTGCTGTTATTCGTGCTCTGGTGTAAAGTCTGGGGACTAAGGCCCAGGACCTGAAGAGACCACTCTTTGTGTGCTGGGAATTGGTCAGCTTAGGTACCCAGTTCAGATGGGAAGCTCAGAGTCTACTTGACAAATCTCTTCCTAAAATTTAGTATCCAGTACTATCAAGAAATCACATGTAATTCTGCTATGATGTCCATTCTAGCTAAATGGTAACCAGAAAATGCACTGATTAATTACTATGGCTGATATTTTTTTTAACTTTATGTTATATGGAAACTCTGTACGTCTTGCTGTGGAACTGCACTGACCCATGCTTAAGGGGGTGAAAGTCAGTGGGGCAGAAGGTGACAAGCCATGCTGTTCCTCTATTCACATTTGAATGTCTGAATGGATTCCCTACCTTTTATTCTGTGATAACTACCTGCTAACACATCCCCGGTATATGACTGTGACCCTCTTAAACTAATCCTGCTAACTCTGCAGAGTGCTCTCTCCCTGCAGCATCTGACTCTGCAACGATTCTGTTAGCGCCTTCCAATGATCCCAACCCTCTCTACTATCCAAGCAAGCTAGTTTGAGTCATAACATCTTTATTAATAGAGGCCGACCTTCCCTACAAGGCTCACTTCTCGTGAGCCCTTACTATAGATTTAGACTCCTGGAAACTTACAATGTGTTTGTTAGGCTTTAGCCCAGTGATGAGTCTTTGCTTGGTCTTTAAATCTCAGGCACTTTTCTGACTCTTTCTTTTTTCCATGTGTTTCACATACATGTTTGTCTGTTTCCATGCCTTTTCTTCATTAAGCAGTGTAACTCTTTTCCTCCCACTAGTCGGGTGGTGTTGTTAACCTTTAATGAACTGACTGACCCCACTGAGGTTGTACACTTTTCTATTCTCAGCAAAAATCCCTGATGCAGATAACAGGCGTTTATTCCACATGAACAAACAGTAAAAGGAATAAATAAAGCCATCTGTCTCCGGCATGATTCTCTTTTGCAAACACCTTTGCAGGAACACCCAGCAACAATAACTGACTAGATAGCTCTGAATCCTGTGGCCTCATCAAATACACAGAGAATTAGCCATTACATCCTTCAACACAATACCAAGGTTAATATGACTAAAAAATAGTTGCTCTAATTTAAAATAATATCAATAGGTTCACTGTGTTTGGCAACCTTTATTCCTCACATAAGCACTGACATCATAGGTAAATGCAGGTTCAAGTGAGATAACTTGCCTTGAGTCCCACATCCTGAGTCCACCCTAAGCCTCAGAAAACCCATGTTCTTTCCACTGCTTGTCAGCCAGATGGAAAGTTGTGTGTGATGGGGAAACACGGTATAAGCAACTTCACATGTCATGCCGTCTCCTTCAGGATCTTCACACTACACACCTCAGATTGATTTCATAAAGTTGGAAGGGAGGAAAATAGTGCAAATGTACACAAAAAGCCAAGTTCATTTATGAGAGAAACTCAAATTAACCAAGTTTATTTGAGGCCTGTGAGCCGCTGCTCTTTAGCGTTTAAGGAAACCACCAATGGTGCCAATAATTATGATTTTACTTCTTCATATCTTGTAGATGCCTGTATAAATGTAATAATGGCTCTCAGAAAAGATACACACCCTAATCCCTGAGATCTGTTAATGTTGCCTTATATGACAACAAGAAAGCAAGCAAACAAACAAACAAAAACAAAAACTGGAACTGTGTGCTTAAATTAAAGATGGAGGGATAAAGAGATAATCCATAATTATGTTTGCAAGCACCAAATCCAATCACAAGCAGGAGAATGTTCAGACAGACAGCAGAGGAGGGTGACGGCCTCAAGACACAGAGCACTGAAAGCCACTCAAAGCAAGAAGAGTCCACAAGAGCCTCCAGAGAGATCCCCCAGAGCACCCAGCTCTGCTGACAATGTTTTTATCAGCAACTGTAGGAGAATAAGTTTCTACAGTTTTAAACGGAAAAATTGTCCAGACCAGGAAGTGAATCCTGTTAGTCCCTGTACTTGGGAGGTAGAGACAGGAGGACAAGGAAGAGGAGGATAAGGAAGCCCTGGCTTCCTAGTTAGTTTAAAGTTGGACTGAACTAATTGAGAACCTTACATTAGAAACTTTAAAAAAATGAAATATCTGGTGCCTCACATTTGACTATGTCCCCTGGTGGGGGAGACCTAGTGGCACTCAGAGGAAGGACAGCAGGTCACCGAGAAGAGACTTGATACCCTATGAGCATATACAGAGGGAGGGGAATAAGGGGAAAGTGGGAGGGAGGGGAGAATGGGAGGATACAAGGGATGGGATAACCATAGAGATGTAACAAGAATAAATTAATAAAAAAAAAACAATACACAGACAAAAAAAATGAAATAGACATAAGTAGTTCATAGAAATGGACTATGGCAGCCACAAGAAACTAAAGTTCCTAAGTATTAAAATGAAAAAATCCTGAATAATCCCCTGAAAATGTCAATGATGCTCCTTATCTTTTTCACAGAGGAAGAAAGAGGCAGGAGCCATCTCCTGTCTGCAGTACCTTGAAGGGTTAAACTGACCTTGGGAAACAGAACACTATGGCCTCTTGGGCTTTTTAACTCAAAGAACAGATGATTTTATAGCAACGCTTTTCTTCCTGCCCATTTAGATTGCCACTATTACAGGACTGGCTGTGTTAAAATGCTAGGGCTGGTAAAATAAATGAGAACTAATAAAACAGTGAAGTGTTCCACTTTCAAGCCAGTGAACCAAAGCAACAGTTTAGAATTCATGCTGCAGCTCCGGTAGCTGGACAGTGGGATGTAGCTGAGGCCCCGCACTGCTGATGGGTTTGAGATTGTGCTAAGTGCTGAGCAATAACACGATACTCTTAACTGTCCTCAGGCTCGGTGGGATGGCTTGACTGGGCGTATCACCTTCAATAAGACTGATGGCTTGAGAAAGGACTTTGACCTGGACATTATCAGTCTCAAAGAGGAAGGAACTGAGAAGGTAATTTCCTTGATGATAAATAAATTAACCAATGGACTCACTAAAAGGGCACCGTTCCTGCATTTCAGCTAAGTGGCAACAGACAAGTAGGAGAATGATAAAATGACTTTCTAACCATATTCCTTAACACCTGGCATTCTAGACCATTCTCTCACATTGGAAGGTAGTCTTGGATGGGGTAGATTCCCAAATTACATGTGGAACTAACAGCACTAGCTAATGTTTATCAACTTGTTATAGTAGCTACTTCTTGGTCTATAAACAAATATGCATTGTTGCCTACATACCCGTATGCACTGGCATACGTAGGCCCATTTCTTAGAGATTTTACAAAGTTGAGTGTATACTTGGAACTGTGGAATTGCAGCTGGTTTATCTGCTACAAAGCATCTAAGGGTTACTTAGAAATTAATTTTAGCTGAACTCTATTTTGAGATTTGTGACAGAGGGATGGGATAAAATAGTATAGGAAAGGCTTGCTGGAACAAATTAACATTGCATCCTTAATTTAAGACAAATGCTACAAATTTTAATTTTAATGCTGAATTCTCATTTTGGGATTATGTTAGTTGGAAGTCTCAATTTCAAAGTGAAGTTTTATTTTACTGCTTATTTAGACTAACACAAATGTAAACTGTTAAGCAATGATGATAAAATAATTTTGCTGCTCAATATATTTTATGATTTCAAGTTAATATATATGTACACAAGTTGCAATCAGCATTCAAAGCCTAAAGAACAAAAAGTTCTGAAGGCCCAAAGCAATCACCTGGGCATCGAAACTCCATAGACCAACACATTCTTATATGACAATGACTAACACACAAAATGTGGTATTCAATTATTCAATATAAAAGAGAACTTTGAAACAGCTAATTGCTTGCCTAGTTTCAAATAGTTGGGTTTATTTTTAAATCAAGGAAAGGCCTCCCTATATGTTCTATTGTTTTCATTTACTGGGACACGTTTTTCTCCCGTGGCAGATTATCACTGCCCTCTTCTCTCACACCATCCCAAGCACCATTAACTGAAGCGAAGATTAATCAGTCTAGATGCTCTAGAAGGCTGTCACTGTTGTTGATATGTTTGAGAAAAACAATTAGCCCATGGCTTGGAGAAAACACATGCATGTGGATTTTCTGTCTCAAAAATGCTGCTTACTCCCTGCTTAGAGCTTCACTCTATATGAGTTCCTCGGCTGGTTTAACAGAGCACAAAACATACACCTGCCCTCCATGACAGCATATGGGATTTGGGCCAGAGGGAACAAAAGAGAATGCTCATTATAATCGCAAAGCTTATGGCTACATGAAAGAATCTATCTGTTTCTCTACACATGCTTCGCCCCACCCCCACCCCTTTCTGGCTCCTCTTTGTGTGTAGAATGGAAGTAAAGTTGCTAAGGAAGTCTCTTTTCTGGCCCAGATAGGTGATGAGCTAGTAGTTGTGATGTCTTCACAGCTACGAATATACAAAGTGATATTATGCACGTTGTAGTGGTGTTGTTGGGTTTTTTTTCCCCATCAAAAGCTAAATGAAATTAGGTGAAAGTATTTTCTGTTTCTTATCTCTTCAATGTTTGCGACAGCTTTTTCCTTCAGGTAACTTGGGCTCAGTTCCTGAGATTGCTGGTTGAGCCTTGAAGGCAGTGGGAAAAGCTAACACATGTCTCTCAGGATCCAAGGGACGACATGCCCATACTTTCCATGCCAGCTTCTGGGGCTCACAGGCAAACCATTACCAAAAGTCCATCACTTGCACCCGTGTCTACCGTCTGCAAAGTCATTGTCAAAGGATACACCATTCAGGTTTCTCTGTATAGCTTAGGAAGTGCATATATGTATGTGTGTGCATGCACACATGCGTGTGTGTGTGTGTGTGTGTGTGTGTGTGTGTGTGTGTGCTGAACGATTGTATTTTACTGTGAATTCCTTCAACAGCTCTCTTAAAGCATGGTGAATATCCTTTAGCCCTGCAGCACACCTGTAAACATTCAAAAGTGCTTTAATTTACTTTCTGCTATGTGAAAGAAGCATGGGACTCTCCTTTCTTTGGTACCCAGCCTTCATTTGCATTTCCTTGCTGTACCTATTGTTGGCCTTTATATGAATTAAAATGCAAAATCCCCAAATAACAGATGAGGAGTGTATTGAAGACTATATACTTCATGGGTTCCATGCTGCATTTTAATTAAGTGTGTTTTTTTTTTTTTTTATTTTTCCTTCTGAAACCCAAGGCTGCTGGTGAAGTGTCTAAGCACTTGTATAAAGTGTGGAAGAAGGTTTGTACCCTGATAACAATTGCAGGACACTTGGGTGGGGTGGCTTCTCTCTGCCAGTCTCACAAGACCAGTAGCTTACCAGCTGCATGCAGATTAGGGGGTGAGACTCCACAGAAGGGAGGCGGGCGGGCGCAGGGAGAGAGAGTGTGCCCACCCTCAGCATTATCAGGAGTTAAAAGTAGGCATTCGATGGGTTACTGAACGATGGATGGGTAAACAATCACGCCTGGATTAGTTTTTTGCCATTGGGCAGGATCAGTGAAGTCAATGAAGACTTCAAGGAAGTAACAGTGAGGAACACAGGCAGAGACTCAGTTCTAGATCTTTACAAACCACTAACTAGTTATCCTAAGGGGAATGAAAACAGGTTTGATCCATCAGGCTAGTCAGATAGGCTCGGGCCTTTGAAGGCAAGGGCATCTCCTTCAATGTCACCACTGGGAAATCTTGGCCATTTTTCAGAAATTCCCCTTGCTTGTGAGTTGTCTTTGTTTTGTCAGAGCACGCGGTCTTGAAATTTATTTTAGAACTAATTTCCAGAGGACAAATCCTCAGAAAGCTTTTGAAGGGAAATGAGATTATTTTGTGAATTTTAGCACCCACTATTTCATAGTTTATTGTACAGGACCCTGTTGCCAGTGACTTTGCATAGATTTACATAAACAGATGTTGGACACCGCAAAGATTTGCTCGAAGAAAATGCCCCAGCAACAAGGAAAGGCTTGCGTTGTCTGGTTCTTTCTCCTCACTCCTACCTCTCTCCTTTTTCCTCTCTCACTCCATTTAAAATCAGTTGCTAAAATTTCTTTTGACTGACAGATGGACTTTAAATTACTTTACGTTGTTCTACGTGAGCAGTTTGTCAGGCTCACATCGTCTGCCGTCTGTGACTGGCTGGGTCACAGAAAGCATAAGCACTTTCTGATAGCAGCCAAAAACCGTCATCATCCCCTGGTAGAACTTGGTAAATTAGCTCAGAAAAGTCCTTCTTTTAAGCATTAAAAGCTATGATCTAAATAAGCTGTTTTATTGATGAGCCAGGTTGTTGCCTCACTTACCGGACGCCGCTCTGAAAGCAGCTTATTGCTTGAGCTTGAGGACCCCCCCCCCAGGCTATTAATGCGATGCTGAATTAATTCAAACTAAGTGCTCTAGAGGGTAGAGTCCAGGTTCTCAAGTTAGGCTCAAGGGAGACCGGCAGTCATCCAGGCGGCACTACACTGTAACACACACATCCACATCCTAAGGATGTACCATCTGGGCCTCGCTAGTCCGTGCCTTTCTACCTCATCCTCTCGGCCCGTTGCTTGCATCATCAGCTGAGTAGGCCATGGTTCATGTACTGTTCTCAGTAATGGGCTCTGAAGCCCCAGGGGCTCACTCAAACCCAAGTAAGATGCACTTCCCCAAGAAGATTCTGTCTGTTCGCTCCAGCACAGTCACAGCCCAAAGGTCTCAGAGCCAGGACTTTATGTAAACTACCAGATAGCTCACCTGAAATTCTTTGCAAGACAGGGAGAGAGTAATCTTTTCCAAGGTGCCCCTGCGTTGAGGAGGCTCAAGGTACAGGAAACAGAAAGGGCTTTGGTTTTGTTTCCCTTGCATACCTGGTCATTTCATTCAGCCATTTTAGACTCTGTGTTCCCATGACCCCAAGTTTGGAAAACAGATCCTAATGACTCTCTTAAATGCTTTGTTTTGTCACTTTTTTGAAAGTCAGGTCAGTATTCCCAGGCCATTCATTCACACACACTTCCCAGATACCAAATGGCTGCTTCTTCATGCCAATTTAGACAATGAGCAGAGGCAGGCAGCCAGAAACGTATGATCCTCCCCACACATAAGAGATCCACATCCATCACTTCTCAGCGGTGAAGTACTCCTTTCAGCTTTGGCTTCACACTCTGAAAATTGAAGTTCTGCCTCCTACAGGCACTTGTCCCTGGCTGCAGAGAGGACCACAGGGCCAACATCTGGGCATCTGGTTAACTGCACTGCCGTGTCCAGCAAGCACACGCACTTGTCCCTGGCTGCAGAGAGGACCATAGGGCCAACATCTGGGCATCTGGTTAACTGCACTGCCGTGTCCAGCAAACATGCATCAGCACATCACAGAGTCCCACCTGATCAGAGTCATTGGACTGCTGACAACCTGTCCATTTATTTCAAATACAAAGTAAAGCCAGCGCAACAGCCTGCCCTTTCCTTGATTTTCGTACTGGTTGTGTCTTTTATTTAATGACTTCTGCAGTGCGGCTGGCAGGAAGATCATCTCCTTTCCCTGGTTTTACGGTGGAAGAGCTGTGCTCTCGGGACTTTGAGAGGCAGTTGGGGCAAGGCAGCAGCAATAGTCTGTCAGCACTTCGCTGACCACTCCACTTCTCCTGAGAACAAGAAGAGCCAGAGACAAAGCAGGAAAGGATATTTGTCTAAACATTTAAGTTTCATTTTTAAAAAAAAATATTACAGCAACATTCAATAACGCCATGTTTTAAGATGAAAAACACTTAAATGCATATGTAACATTAATGAGAATAAGAGTTTTTAAACAAGATTTTAAAAGTGGTGGATGTCACAAGCATATTCTCTAACAATTAGTTAAAAGCTAAATTCTGTTCTTCTCAGTGCCTATGTCAGCTTGGATTTGAAATTATACCAAGAGCCCATCTTATACACAGCTTTCTTATACAGTACAACCTAGAGTATAGCTTTAGATAAGCATAAATATACCAGCACATTTACCTTGATGCGAGTTTCCTAGACGCCAAGATGCTGCGTCAAAAGCCTTGGAGGAGAGAAGGTTCAAAGAATGTATCCAAGTCCCCAAGAACAGAGGCTCTCCCATCAAGAGATAGACTCGGCACTACATCCCAAGAAGCCCTGAGCGTTCTGAAGAGCTAGCTCCCAAGAATGCTAATATCCTTTCTGTAGACAGTTGCCACACCCAGTTCTCCAGCCACCTCCATTAGTCTCTTCATTTCTCCAGGAAACTAACCCTGATTAGCATGGACAAAGCTGAAACTGTTTCCACTTTTGTGTGAATGTGCTCTAGGGTCTTAAAATTTCCTCCAAGAATTTATATCTCTAAAAAGATACCTGCGAAACTAATGTTGCTAAAATTAGGGAGGCGATCAAAGCAATGAAAGCAAAGGTGGAAGGCACCTATCATCTCATATGGGGTAAAATTTTTCATTGTAAAACGATAACAACAAAAGGGGATAGAGTGATGGCTCAGTACCTCAGCGCACTCACTAGTCTTCCGGGACACTGGAATTCTGTTCACAGCATCCACGCCAAAATGCTCACAGCTCAAAGAGGCTCCCTCTTCTAGCCCCAGCAGGCACCCTCCCCTTCACACAGCACATACATTCCTAGAGACACATGTACAAACAAAATTAAAAAAAAACACATCTTTTAAAATAATTTTTAAAGCATTTTCCTCTCCATTTTCCTGGTGATAAAACTGGAGTACATGGGGGGGCCTAGACCATTGTCCAAGGTCACATAGCTGGTAAACTGCAAAGTTAAGTTATAAACAAAAGTCTGTCTGCACAGCCCGAGCCAAATGTCATCCTGTAGAGGGAAGCCTGTTCCCGTACCAAGGGAAGGTATTTAAGAATCAATCACAGATCTCCCCTACCCACGTGAACTTGTACAAACCTAGAGTCATACATGCCCCTCATTTTCATAGCTCATTTCCTTTAAGGTTTTCTAAATTAAAATTTTTTAAAAAATCACTAGCAATTCCAAATTATTTCACGAGGTGAGCTTGAAGACATTGCTGTGAAAGTCATTTACATGTCTTGTATTGTTATTTGTACAGTTCCTCACAGGTTGCAAACATTTCGGCTTCTACCATCTCACTTGGCCTTCTCACCATCCCTGTCGGGTAGAGAGGAGACTCAGAAAGGTTGACATCCTGTTTAAGGTCACAACAGCCACTGTCTGGCTATTTCCATCTGACTTTGCCCTTGTCCCATGGCTGATAGTGAATGTGTACAGGGCTGGGCCAAACAAATCAATTTCCAAAGCTTTTTCCTGGGTCATCTCAGATGCTAAACACATCATTGTTTGGGTTGAGTAGTATCCCTTACTCAAGAACTGCTTGAGAACAGAAGAGTCCTGATTTGATTCTTAATCCTGAGATAGTTTTATGGGCAAGGGAAGATGTCTAGAGATGAGTCTCAATCCTAACTAGAAATTTGATTATATTTCATATATTGTTTTTTTTAAATGAAAACTTAATTTTCAATTTGTATTAATTCTTTGATTTATCACACAAAATATTGGGTTTCATTGTACCCTTTTCTTAAATGTACACAAGTGTGCTATGTTCACATCTCCCACTGTCTTTTCTTCCCTCCCACTGCTTCCTCATCTCTCCCCAAATCATCTCTGCTTTCATGTCATGTACATGTGCAACACTTCATACATACCTCACACAGACGACTGGAAGGTGGCTTATTCAGTGTTTTTCTGTGCCTCTGTTTTGACTCTAACATATTTCCTGAGGTCAAGTGATTCTGGACAACTTTGAACTTGGGCATCAGGAATGATCATCATGTATTTTGGAGGACCTAACACATTATCAGTGGCCTGGCTACTGGAGAAATTGGAGGCCATGCTTTTTTTTTTAAAGGGTCTTGAGGTCTATTGAATGCTATTGACAACAGAAGTTCCTTAGTTGAAGAGTTCATGGTCAAGTGGGCACAAAAGACAAATAGGCAAATAATAATTATAAAAGACACAAGGTGTTTGGACAGAGGTGTGCACTGGGTCCTACAGGGATACATAATAGGGACCCCTTTGCTGCACTGGCCCCTCAGTGAGGATGGGTCAACTTCTCATCTATGCTGTTTCTCTCGTCTGTTTTTTCCAGTTACAAGTCTCCTCACCACACACCCTGTTCTTTCCATCCCAGTAATCACACATTTTAACAATACGTGTTAATACGTTGGTGGCATGGTGTTTGATGGCAGAAGAATGTAACAAGAGTAGAGGTCTTTTTGTCGGTTGCTATGTAACATGTCCTCCAATGTCTGCAGCTGTATTTGATATACACATGAAAGTATATGTTCAACAAATATACTATAGATGGAAAATATGATAGTCATTTACTCCTAACTTTTTAATGTGAAAAAGAGCACTGACCTTAATAATTAAAAGAGAAAATTCCAAGCCATTGTGATGACACACGTCTTTAATCCCAGCACTCAGGAAGCAGAGGTAGGCAGATCTCTGAGTTCAAGGCCAGGCTGGTCTACAAAGCAAGTTCCAGCCAGATCTACACAAAGAAACCTTGTCTCAAATAAAACAAATTTTTATTAATTAATTAAAAAATGAAATGCCTCCTGCACCTGCCTTAAATAGTTCAGATTTTTCTGCTTTGAGCTTTCCCACCTGTATCCTTCTATTCCATCACTCTGCTATACCAGTTGGGCTCTGCTGTGATGTCCTGGTGTTCCAGGGTATAAGTGTTACTTCCCATTCCTGGTGTAGTGGGCCCTCTGTTTAACATTAGTGCTGTGCGAGCAGCTGGCAGCTTCTTACATCCTGTGTTCTGTGCAGATTGGGATTTGGAACTCCAACAGTGGGCTGAACATGACGGATGGCAACAGAGACAGGTCCAACAATATCACTGATTCGCTGGCCAACCGAACACTCATTGTCACCACTATTCTGGTAAGCTGTGAAGTTCTGGTCTTTTATCCACACTCCCACGTAGACCTAAAAGGATCCTTTCACTGTCTTTTCCAGGCTGGCAGTTCTGTCTGCATATGTCTTTTTTTTTTTTTTTTAACTAAAAGCATACATTTGTGCACGCTTAAAGGAATGAAATGTAAGTGCTTGAAATTTCTCTGCAGACTTGTCATCTTACCAGAATCTCAGCTCCATTCTTCTCTGTCTCTGCCCCAACCAAGGGCTCTTTCCTATTCTCTGCATCCTGAATCATTGGCTAGTTTCAAGCAAGAGGAAACCATAGCAAAAGGGCAGGGAAGGGGGATGAGAGGAGGGGAGCTAGAGAGGTTACTTTCTGTGACCTCTCTGGACTGTCAGTCAACAGTTTTGTTCCTGTCTTTCCCTAACTATATTTCTTACATTTTCAGTTGCCCTACGCCCAGATTCCAGCTTCACTGGCCTGTGGCAACACTCTCACCTCCTCTTTGTCTCTACCCTGAGCCTTCCTAATATCCAGGAAAAATAGGTCCCCAAATGACACATTGTAGTTCCATTCTTAATTTCTTCTCCATTGGCTTCTCTCTCTGTTCATATCTCTGGAAATAACCTTTGCGTTAACTGGTCTCCAAAGACCTGTGTCGCATTGCAATCCTGATCTTATTTCCAACTAGCTACTCTAAACAAGCCAGACATTTTTCTCCTTCATTTTCCATTGGTGCTAGGTAGGCACAATCCACTCCGAGCTCTGCATTTGAAGGCATGCTTTGCTTTATTTCATGCAGTCCATAGTATTAGGGCTATTTGTCTTAAAAATTGCCTTATGAAACTTGTTTATGCAAAGTAAACGTGCTTTTTTTTTTTAATTTTGTGATTTCTTCTGCCCTCACTTTTGCTGCTACTACTTTATGGAAACAGCAGTTTTTTGTGGGGAGGTGGTTTTATATTTCATTTTTGAAAAGGTTCAGTGTGTAGTGCTGGCTGGCCTGGAACTTCCATATGTCGACCAGGTTGGCCTCAAACTCACAGAGCTGCCACTCCAGTGCCAGGATTAAAAGTACATACTGTCGCTGTAGGAAACAGTTCCTATTGTATTTGCATCCCCCAGCTGTCACTTTACTTGATGAGAAACCTAAACACACAGAGCATCTCACCGGCAGAGTGAGTATTATAATTGTATAAAACAAAACAAACTTCCATTTACTCAAGTGAGAATTAGTAAGCGCACAGATGCATGGTAGGAAGACGGCCATTACCCACATCATAAGGGTACCCGTATCAGTCAGCATCTAAGGGAAGCATTGTCAGATTCGAGGTCCAAGGTGATTTCAAATAAGACTATAGGACTGATGAAAGAAGAAACCCTGGAAACAGCCAGCCAGTATTCAGACAAAATAAAACTGAAATTGGAATAAAGTAAAGATTAAGAATCAGAATATTTAGTATACATCCTGTATGCATGTTTTTTTTTTTACTGCAAGGATTATATTTGCTGGTCCTCATTTCGCTTAGACAGGGTTAGGTCAAAGCCTAAAAGGCAAATGGACTGCTACAAAGGAAGCCTGGATGTGGGCATGCCTGGAGGAGGCATGTGGGACCCGAGTGTCCTCTAAGACTTTACATCTTCTCAGACTGAAATTTTGAACATAACTGTGCCTCCGTCACACCATCCACTAATCCCCTCCCTACTACAACAGTGCAAGCAAAAGCTCCCATCCAAAGAGGCAGGAAAGAAAGAAAAAATACATATGAATACTTCTGCAACAGTGGCAGATGAGTTTGTCAGAAAGAGGAATGTAAGCAACTGGCTTCAATAGTTTCCACTCTTAAAAAATCAACTCCAGCTATTAGGTAACTTCAGGCTACTGAGGGAGCTTTCCTTTTCATGATAATGGAGCTTTCATACCGGGTCTGTTTCACTCAGGAAGAGCCCTATGTGATGTTCAGGAAGTCCGATAAGCCCCTGTATGGAAATGACAGATTCGAAGGATACTGTCTAGATCTGCTGAAAGAACTGTCAAATATCCTGGGTTTCCTCTATGACGTTAAACTAGTTCCTGACGGCAAATATGGAGCTCAAAATGACAAAGGAGAGTGGAACGGGATGGTGAAAGAACTCATCGACCACGTAAGCAGAACTACACCTGAGTGTTTGACAAATGCTCGAAGTACAGAAGGAAGAGAGAAAAAATAGTTGATTCCATTTCAGAACAAAGGTTTTTTGGTGTTTCATGCTTTTAGCCACAGTGTGTGTGTGTGTGTGTGTGTGTGTGTGTGTGTGTGTGTGTGTGTGTGTGTGTGTTAAATAATTTATAAGCTTGTCTAATAATATATTTTTAAAAGGAAAATAAAACAACTTAGATATAAAGTGTGCTCAGTTTGGAAGTGTGAGTAAAAACAAGAGTTGAGGATTAAAATTTGTACATTCACCATTTATGCCAAAGAATAACTTGAGGGGTTTCCAACTAAATCAAGAACTGTAAGACTTGGAACTCAGGACTCAGAGAAAAATCTCATCTTGTCAACTTATATTATGGCTAGGCTGTTCCTTCCTCCCTCTAGCATGCCCATCGTAAAGACATCATCCTACAACTTTAGGTTAAGAATGGATGGTGATGCTCTCTCTCTCTCTCTCTCTCTCTCTCTCTCTCTCTCTCTCTCTCTC
>OU015745.1:135257105-135270266 GCA_907169655.1 Acomys percivali | reverse complement strand
ACACACACACACACACACACACACACACACACACACACACACACACAGAGAGAGAGAGAGAGAGAGAGAGAGAGAGATTATCGACTTCAAAATTTCAGTCATGTCACAGTCAAGAAACCATGCTCAAGATAATTTTAAATTTTTATTCTTTGAAAATAATTTTAATCAGTTATTGACCTTTAGCGATGCGTCGCAGTTCCTAGGTGAAGTTATATTGCCCTGGAAGGAATAGCCACATAGTAATGAGGGACAGGCCACATTGTGTTGATTTGTAACGCTTCTCTGCCTGGGATCAACCCCTTACTCAGCAATTTAAAAAACAGGGGGCAATAAAATGCAAGTTTTCATGCCCCAAGTCCATGGTTTCTTCAAACATTCATGCTCATAAATGAAACAAGCAAGGCAATGGTAATGGAAGGGCACATTACTTGTTATAGCAAAGTTGGCCAAAGCCACTGGGAGGAAAACAGTATGTCAGGGTGGCCCAGAAGCCCCTCACAGGCAGAGAGGACCCTATTGCACTGCATCTCAACAGTGACTTTAGCTGCCATCAGGATGTGTCAGAAAGCCTAACATTCAGAATCCTCCCGTGCTTTGTCTTGTCCATGCCACTACAAGCTCTTGGTGACTCAGAGTCTGTGACTCAATTCCACATGACCCACACCTTTGTAGAAACTGCAAATGTGATGCTTAAACCCAAAGCCCAGCTAAGCGGGGGATGGCTCGCCTTCACTGACCATCATCCCACCTAAGACCATGAAGCCGGTCACTCTGCACCAATAGGCGAAACACAGCATGGTTTAGTTGCGATCCTGGGCTTTGCACTCAAGTTCAGTGGCACAGGAGTGAAAATCAGCTGATCTCATCATCACTCTTTGCTCCAGAGAAGCTTCTGGATTGTGAACTGCATCCTTTTATATTTTCTTAAGGCAAAAGGATAAAGCCCAGTCCAGCATTTAAGTTAACACCCTCACTAAACAGATCCCTAAAAGTTATTTGTTGAACTGAATTAAATTTATAAAGTTATAAGACATCAATGGAGCAAGATAAGGAAAACCATACAAAATGCCGGCGAAGCCAAGCTCCTGATGAATATGGATGTTAGTGTTTAGATGTGGCTGTTGACTCCCTCAAAATATTTAACTCCAAGAAATTGGGTTCATGATGAACATAAGGCTGAAATGAGCCAAGATTCTAAATTCAGGGCTTGCTTACATTAGTGACTTAGTCTTCTGAAAATGACACTTTTAAAGTTGGCATTTAGCAAAAAGTAAAAGCTAGGACTCGGTGATGACTCCTTGAAAGCTGAGTCTAAGGCTACAGTACAAAACTAATGGTTGTATAATAATTTCAAATGGGCCTTTCTCCACTGAAATAGAAGGATCCTTCTATCTTCAAAGCAGCCAATGTCTATCAATAATGAGAAATAGATATGCCCTTCAATTTGAAATTTTCACAGCGAGGACTACTTCACAGCTTTCCACTTTGTGCAAATTTTGTGTGCCTAAACCCAAAGTAACTGTTCTCATTGTAGATCCACCAGTTTGCTCTGCTGCGTTTTGATATAATGCTTTGTTTTAAATAAAAAAGGTCTTTCTATACAGCCCAGGCTGTTCTTTAACTTCCTGTAGAGACAGCCTGGCCTCAAACTGAAAGCAATTCTCTTGCCTCAGCATCCCAAATGCTGGGGATATATGCAAGTTTTGACCTAGATTCTAAGCACCTGTCCCTTTGTCATGTTCCTGACAGTCAATGGTGGCTCACTAAGGGTCATCTGGGATAGTGGTTTCAGGTGGCTATCCCTACAGACCATGTTTTGGTTTTTTTCCTTAGACCTCCTCATGTGGACACACTGTCACTGTGGCTATATTACGCAGGCTTTACAAGTCACAAACAAAAATATCTGTACCTATACAACAAGAGCGTCTTTATCCATTGTGAAAAAGCCAGCATCTTACAGCACAACCCGGGTTGTTGTTTAATATTCTGTAGCTCACATGCTTCCAAGTCATTCCAAATCTTGGAGAAAAAAGAACCAGCAGCCTCCTGAACAGCCGAGAAGCACACTGATGTTTACACAGTTTCCCTCTGCTCCACAGAAAATCCAATTAATTGCTCACAAGTGTTAAAGTATTAATATGGGGGAAATTAAAAGTAGCATCCCACGTGCTCACAGATCGGAGTATATTTAATGGGTAAACAACAGAATATTAGGGGCTGGTGATTTCCAGGTTTTATGGTCTACTTGAAAAGCCTGTATTCTTGAATGCATAATCCTTCTAATTTATTGCAATTAATATTTTAAAATTATTGTACAAGGAACAATGATATTGTTTAAGTAACAGCATCTTTAGTCTGCATGCTGTTTCAATTATTAGGCTCATTAATATCAGTATTCGTTCTTTCAGCTCAGCAAACTACTATAGTTATAAGAGTGTATAAATTCAAAACATAATTATACTGTTTCAACAGTAATTAAAACATATTGGCATGGCACTGACAATTAAAACTTTGTGCATAAGCTTAAAGGAACCTGCATGGTGTAACCTGCAGCTTGGGAAAAGCCACAGGAAAGAGCTGGGTGACATTATGGTGCGATAAATGACCAGGCTGCTATCCCAATGGCCCTAAGTTTCCATGAGAAGACACTGCACACTTTGTGGAAGGTGTCCAGGGCTTGTGAGAACATTTGTCACTAAGAGGAACTATCTTACCAGTTCCTTGCACGTAATTCGAAGCATGCCTGGCTTCTCACTGGAGATAATATATTCTCCTTCAGCCCATCTCCCTGATGCACCTGCAGTCTGCTATTGTTTACTGCTAAAGCCTTGTGGCTTGGAGAGCATCCATATGTTCTCATTGGCGGTATGGTATTTTAACATTACTCTAACAATCCTTTTTGCCTTAAAAGGACCCAAAAGCAAATGGCAAAGCTTCTAATGCTATGAATTATTGAATCTTAAATTATTGCCCATAACTTTTCTGAACATCTGGAAATGTCTTTAAAAAAAAAAAAGCACACCATGCTAGCATAGCTGTCTAAAATACCCTTAGATCACAACCTCCTCTGGATTACATAGATCAGACCTATTCTTAGAAAAATAAAAAGGGCTAAAACTGTAATTACTTCTGCAGATTATTGTTTTAAATGTTACTCCTAGACATCTAGATTTCCCCCATTTTATAAAATGATAAACTGAGGGCAAAGAATTCCAGTCAAATTTTTTGTGTAGATTTCCTCAATAATTCATCGTACTTCTAGAAATTTACTACGCATGGCCCCTTGCAGGCACAGTGATAATGCCATAGAAAATACTGTACACCTAACCAGTGCTGGTGCTTATATGACTGCAAGGCATAATTTAGAAAACAATTCAATTAAAAATAAATCAAGAAGCAAACATGAGCTTCCAATTTCCCTCTCTGAGCCTTGAAGTTAACGCTAATATACTATATTAGTATACATATTACATACCTAAAGCTGGGCTATGAGCGTTCCAGATTTAAACTTTGTCTTTTCATGAAAGGATTGAGGCTTGTATTTCTATATAGTATCTTTGAAATAAATGATATATGCCCCCAAAATCCAGCCCTTCTTTTTGTTCGTGTGGTTTTTTCCCCTGCACCATTTGTGAAATGCTATAATCTGCATAAGGATATGTCCATGGGACTATAAGTGTCCCTGGAGGGCAAGTGGTCCTCACAATATCTAACAACATAATACAGTTCAACTGTGTAATCCTAATGCCTTGTATGATGCTCTTGTTACCCCTCACTGAGGTCAGATCTTGGATGAGAGAGCTTTTCTTTATGGTTTTCCACTTGCTCAGTAAAATGGAAATGAGTGAAAATGCAGAAGAACACAGTAGGTGTAGGTCTGAGGGGTGCAATCCTAGCTACCAACAGGTTTGACCTGGAATTGAGAAGCTGGTGACTTCTCACCCAAAGACTTTGGCATGTAGCCCAGCAGTGCTGGAAACGGCTGTATGTGATCTTCACTCCTGTGGCTTCTGCTCAGTGGTTGGGTTTCTCCACTGCTCAGCGGGTTTCACTTTGCTTCGTGTATATGTCTCATATTTACAAACTGTTTCTGTTAATTATCGCAGGTTTACACCTTACGAGTGGTACAACCCCCACCCATGCAACCCTGACTCAGACGTGGTGGAAAACAATTTCACCTTGCTAAATAGTTTCTGGTTTGGAGTTGGAGCTCTCATGCAGCAAGGTACACGGGTTGCCCATTGTGTCACTTGCATCCCACAGTCTGCTGACAGGCTTTCATGCTGGTAAACTCCACCATGAAGCTAGATGGTAGCATGGAACACCCAGGGATAGAAAAGAATAGAAATGGACTTTCAAGTTAGCTCTCAAGATGACAACAGAAATAGATTCTAAATGGGACTTCCTTGCTATGTGTCTAAAAAGAAAACTACTTTCAAACAATGACCATACCTTCACCTGGAAACGGTGAAGAATAAGTAAGCTATACTGGTTATTTTCTCATTGATGTAATCAAGTAAGTGAATAGAAACAATTTCATGGATAAATGCTCTGTATGACTTGTAGTTAAGAGGACAGTTCATCTGGTATGGGAGGCATGGCAGCAGGAGCCTGGGGCAACTGTCTCATTGTGTCATCGGTCAGGGGACAGAACAGTGACTCCTGTGCCCCTCATTCTCTCCTTCCGTATCACTGCTTCCTCTTCATTAAGTTTACCACCTCAACCCGTAGGACCATGCTACTTACACTCAGGGTCTTCCCTCCTCAGTCAACCCTTTCTGGAAACATCTTCTTGGGCATCCCAAGAAATGTGTCTTCTAGATGACTCAAGTCTTGTCACATTAACAACATAGGTTATCCATCACAAAACCTTAGATTTTTGTTTAATAAATGCATTCCCATAGATTGACATGTCAATCTCTTCCTTCTTAGCCATAGCTTCACAGGCCAAAGGTTTAAACAGAATGGAATTTAAATCCTTTGATGTTTGAGTTCACTTGGATTCCTCCAATTGCTAACAGGAGCTAGAACTGCCACCTCATTGCCACTCTGACAAACCCTACTGAGATGCAACTTGGCTGCCCAATAACTTTTTGCAATCTCCCTTGACTGGTAACCATAGCAACAGTAAACTGTAAGGGTTGGAGAAATAAAACTGAAACCAAAGAAATGTAATATACTTTACCTTTCTCTATGATTCCAGTGATTTTTGTTTTTGTTGTAGAGGAGGGAAAAGTTGTTTGAACCTCTGGAACAAATCTATCTTGTTTGCGGATTTTCTTCAGCTTTGATTCAGGCATATGGTATACCAAATATTTCCAAGATTAAATACATTAATTTAAGAAAATCGTAAGTCACAGATGCTGTTGTGTTCAGAGTATGTTTCCATTTGACAATAAGCTTCAAAATAAATTAGCAAAAGAAAACCCAACTGAGACATACATTAAACATGTTTATGATTTGGAATTCAACCTAAGGTTTTTAATTAGGATGTTGTTATCATATTTGAAATGTTTACATCATGTGAATCC
Organism: Acomys percivali; assembly: GCA_907169655.1. NCBI lineage: Eukaryota > Metazoa > Chordata > Mammalia > Rodentia > Muridae > Acomys > Acomys percivali. The sequence goes on along the minus strand of OU015745.1, from coordinate 135,264,735 downwards.
AACAAAGACAGAGAAAGAGGAAAGGGAGAGAGACAGACAGAGAATATATATGTATATAGATACATATATATATATACATATGTGTATATTGGTCTTTGTTATGGAAATACCTCATAATTTAAGAAATGGACACATCTATTTTTTATAATTATTCATAGTGATTGGGGGACTGTTAAATGGATGTAGACACAAGCAGATTTAGTAGAAATCACTTGCATGAATTCAAAGCATAAGACAGAGCTATAAATCCTTCAAGATACCCCATTAGAAGGTGTGCCTTGCTTTCCCAGATCATTTAATTCTTTAGGGTACTTATCATGTGAGCAGTTATTCTCAGAATAAAGAAGGCCTCCTCTCATCCTCCCAACTGGCCCTCTCCAGCAATAGAATAAAAACAAATACACACAAGCCTCACTGAGCAGGTTGCAAGCCTACGCAGGTGTGTGCCTATTGTCACATGCATATGTCCAGCTTTAAAACCTCACTCACATATTGTCCCCATTTGGAGTTTACCAGCATCCACAGCAAACTGTGGGATGCAGGGTCTGTTAGTTACCACTACCTTGGATACATGACAGTCAGCCCCAGCCAGACTCTGCTTGTCTTGAAGACGTTGGCAAACATATGTCAGGTGCAACAAGCATTTCCAAGTACAGTACTCATGCCTGTTAGTGCCTCTGCCCTTGGTACGTGGCATTGGACCAGGTAGCTACCCTCTGTCTACTCCCCCCTGTGTGCAGAAGCCTGTCATTGTATTAATTGGAAACCACTTTGCTGCATTTTTGTTTTAATGTGATGATCAGACTTTCTCTTTTCTACAGAGCCTGAGCAAAGTCTGGATCAGGATTGGCTGTCATGTCTGCCATAAAAGGCACTAAAGAGACTTCAGCAAGTATTGTCTCATCCTGAGTATTTCCAGCGGTGTTTGACTCTGCACTGTTACTGTTTTCATGACTTCATCTTCTAGGGCACTGAACATGTGCAAATCATCTCTTCTTGAGAGAGGCCATTTTGAATACATCAAATAACATTAAGAATTAAGAAACAGAATTGTCTGAAATTTTTAAAGCAACCAAGTAACATTGAAATTTTTCATTAATACCATCTAATGAGAGTTTAAAATGAAATTTCATTAGATTGCTACATTTTCCTCTAAATTTCTGAGAATTTCTTCTAAAATTATAAATATTTATTTTATAGTTAAAAAGATATAAATTTATGTTTTCATGTCAAATGGCTGTTCATCTTTAAGTCCATTTCTACTGTCATATAATACGTAATTATGCTTGTATACAGCTAAGTTGAAAGCTATCTTTTCACAAATGCAATAATAAAATAAGGATGAACTGATAGCAGAAAATCTCTACCTATAAGGCAAGGGAAAAAATGTATCTTTAATGTGATATTTATCTCCCATAGCTATTTTATGAAATAAATCGTATTTTAATAGCAGCTAACTAAAAATCTAAAATAATATCACACTGCCACAAGGCTGCTAGATCAATTAAGCACAAAGATAAGGGGCAACCTTGAGCTTTAAGCTCCCATACCCATAGGCGTGTAAATCCTATTAAAACCACAAGATCAAAATAACAGCAACGGATTATTCTGCTAAATCCTTGGAGGCAATTTAATAGAAACGGTTACAAATTTGTGTAATGTTACACACAGAAATTCAAACAAACAAAAGAAGGGAATGCAAACTACAGTCAATCCATTTGTCTCATCAAAGGGAGCCAAGCACAGAAACACTAAGAGTATTAAAAGAATTATTTCTGTATTCAAATCCCAGATACTCAACCAGCCTGTATCTGCTTATCCCTGGTTTTGAGTTGGTTTTGATTCCATGAGCAACGCAGGTGTCTGCCAGTAGACAAAACTGGAGAATAGACTCACTCATTTGCAGACTAGTAAATTCCAATTTTTCTTCTCATCTCTCATCGTTAGTACCTACACAATTTCACAGCACCCAACTGGTATAAAGGAAGGATCCTCAAAACCCTATGTTTGACCCACTGTACTCAAGCGTTTCAGGCTTCTGGGATTGTTGGTGGGACTGTCCCCCCTCCCCCTTTAGCTGGACACATTAAACTCTGCCATGACATCAGGTTCATGGAAGTAATACTTGGCACATCACAAGAGTGGGCTTCAGGCAAATGGACTAACTGAACCCCATTCATGAACCAACTCAACTAATGTGGACTCAATTGTATTTCTGGTTCCTTCCAACATGGTTGCTTGACATTAAGACATTTACAGCTCAAAGTTGGCCTAGACTCTTTTCAAAATGTTTGCCCAATAGAACCTCTCCTGGGGAAATAACTCTTTTCTTTGTAAACACATATTAAGTATCTCCATGTTGCCTTCTAAAAGCAACAGTGGCCTGAATGGTAACTAAAATGAGTGTTCCAACTAGACAGGATATCCTACCACCTGGGAAAACAGCCAGTTGTGAGCCAGTTCTTTATTTAAGGATAAAAAAGGTCTCTTGAAGAACATATTCTATTTCAGCCAAACAAGATTGTAAATTAGAAACATATATATATATATATATATATATATATATATATATATAGTCTCCTCCTTAAGGGTAACATTAAACAAAACAGGATTCATGCATGTCTGAGCTTTGTTTCACATTATCTGAAAATTCCCAATTGTTTTTTAAGTTGCATGTTATAACTAGAATTATTGGGAACCTTTCGAAAGGTCCTCACACTGTTTAACCTTAAATAAAAATAAGTTATAATTTTAAACCTTTTCATTGTTATATAAAAGCCTAGAATATCTTATTTCCCTCTAAATAATGCATGAGGCAGTAATAAGGTCAGGATTCTTAGGATAAACTCTTAACTTTTAAGCAACTAAATGCATTTTAGACAATCTATCTTGGGGCTAAAAGCATCTTTAGGCCATCAACTCCGAATAAATCCACTGTAATCAGAAGTAATAATAAAAGACTTGAAGAAGGGGCCACTTGGATTTTGTGCCATTTTCTAGAAAATACATTCATTTCATCTTCATATGAGATGGCCTTTGAGGAGTCTCTTCCCTGTAGCATAATGACCAGCATAAGTCTCCATTTGCTCGCTGACTTGGTTTAATATCTTCACTCTGATGATGCTGTCGCAGGATCAGAGCTGATGCCCAAAGCTCTATCGACCAGAATAGTCGGAGGAATATGGTGGTTTTTCACCCTAATCATCATTTCATCCTACACCGCCAACCTGGCTGCCTTCCTGACGGTAGAGAGGATGGAATCTCCCATAGACTCTGCAGATGACCTGGCCAAACAAACCAAGATAGAATATGGGGCAGTCAGAGATGGCTCAACCATGACCTTCTTCAAGGTAAGAACCTGTCAAAGCCTTCTGTCTCACGCTGGGATAACAGTGAGGAAAAGAGAAAGTTTCTTCAACAGAGAAAGGATACTGGGCTACGTTTCCAATGAAATGAGTTTCTGATGCTCTAGTCACGTTATAAGGTACTATGTTCTCAGCACAAAGACCTTCTTCTGACACTTCTTCAATCCCTAATTTTTTGTTTGTTTGTTTGTTTGTTTACTTATTTGTTTTTGTTTTCTGAAGCAGGGTTTCATGTAGCCCAAACTCAGTATGTAGCTGAACCCGGCCTCCAAGTCAGGATCCTTATGCCTCTACCTCTCACATGCTAGAACTTGTAGACATGGGCCACCACCCTCAGCCTGACTGCCAATTCAAGACACTGAGATCTACGGATTAGTATTCCCTCTGGCCTTAAATTTTTTACATGTATTTCTGTATTGTGCATGTGACTGTATCCACACATCATGGCACATGTGTGGCAGTCGGAGGATAATTTGTGGGAGTTGGTTTCCTCAGTCTTGAGGGTCTCAAAGACTGAACCCAGGTCATTAATCTCGGCAGCAAAGTGCCCTTACCCACCCCACCTCACTGCCACCCTCCTTCTGGTTTTATATTCGAATAGTGATACTTCCTGAATAAAGTCTAATCATGCTTCTACAAAATGAAGATTTGAATAACACTACTTTTTTGTTCAGTGCTTGTAAGATAGAAGGATGTAACAAAAAAAAAAAAAAACTTATGTTGTTCTTGGAAATAAGTTGTAGAATTAAAACCAAAAGCATCCCAGAGTGTCTGAAGCTCTCCAGGAGCTATAAATGCTTTACAAGCACCAAAGGAGAATGATGTTAAAGTAGGTTGAGTTTTACAATCAAGTCCATTTCACTGTCCAGGTCTCTTTAATTAGCGACTAACAATAATGAAGCTGATTTTTACCTTGCTTATGGAGCAAGCCTTGGTACTTCTATTATCAAGTCTCAATTATTATAACTCCCATAAAATGAAGTCTAATAGACCAGATAGGTTTAGCAATTGTACGGTGTAGCCCTTGGCTTAATGAATGAAAAAGATAAGAGTTCCAGGAGCTGACCTCCTTACATAGTCACATGCCTGGACCTTTCCAGCAAAGGGGCTGAAGCTTCCCATTAAACACTGATGGACACATAAATAACAAGTTTAAACTGTTCTAGTCTCCCATCTCACCACAGTCAGAGTGGCTGCCATGAAGAAAGAAAAGAGATGACGATGAATGCTGACAAGGGTGTGGGGGAAAAGGAACCATATTCATTCATGTTGAGAGCACAACACAGTATAGCTATTAGAGAAATCAGTACATAGGTGTCTCAAAGTATTAAACATAGAAGCACCATATGCCCCATTGTCCCACTCCTGGGCATATATACCCAAAGGTCTCTCTATGTCCTACTACAGATGTGCCTGAACATCTGCACACACGATAGCTCTATTCACAATAGCGAGGAGATGGACCAACCTGGACATCTATCAACAGATGAGTGCATTGTGAAGTGTGGTGCAGACACGCAATGAAATTTCACTCTACTGTAAAGAAAAATGCAATCGTGATATTTGTGGGACAGTGGATGCATCTGGGAGGGAAGGAAGCAAATTCTAGAAGACAAAAGTAGCATATTATCTGTCACATATGCCTTCAGCTCAGAATGTCTGTGTGCCTATAAAAGTCAGTCTGTGAAACTAAAAAGGAGACCAGGAGAACAGAGAGGGAGGTGTCAAGGACGTGGAGGAGGACCCGAGGACACAGTGACACGAAAGCGGACAGAGTCTGTGAGGAGAAGAGAAAGAAGGGCTTCAGGGAGATGGCAGAGAAGAGGGCAAGAGAGCCAACAAAACTTATGTTTATTGTTGGTCAGGATGAAAGCTAAGATTTTTCCTGCTAACTAATTTTCTTTTTAAAAGTAAAGAAAAATAGAGATTACTGTTGTTGGGAAATGGATTTATGAGGGAACAGGAAACTTTTTTTTTGGTGATATATCACTTCTTTTTTTAAATTTTTATTATTTATTAATTTATTCTTGTTATATCTCTATGGTTATCCCATCCCTTGTATCCTCCCATTCTCCCCTCCCTCCCATTTTCCCCTTATTCCCCTCCCCTATGACTGTTCCTCAGTGGGATTACCTCCCCTTGTATATGCTATCTGGTGCTATCTCAGAAAACTGGGAATAGGGATTCCTCAAGACCCAGCTATTCCACTCCTTGGAATATACCCAGAAGATGCGCCAGCACATAACAAGAACATTTGCTCAACCATGTTCATAGCAGCCTTATTCATAATAGCCAGATCGTGGAAACAGCCTAAATGTCCCTCAGTAGAAGAATGGATAAAGAAACTGTGGTACATATACACTATGGAATACTACTCAGCTATTAAAAACAAGGAATTCCAGAAATTTGTGGACAAATGGATTGAGCTAGAGATGATCATAATGAGTGAGTTAACCCAGAAGCAGAAAGACTCAAATGGTATATACTCACTTATATCTGCATACTAGCCCAATGGGCATGTCCCATGAAAGCCTTCCCTTACCAGGAAACTGGGACAGAGGGGAGGACATCCTATTGGGACTCTAGATGAGAGAACCATGTGAGAATAGCAATGTAGAAGGATCCAGTGGGTCCCAGAAACCTACAAGTAGAACATTATGATAGGCAGATTTGGGTCAAGGGGACCCACTCAAACTAAGGCACTAGCCAAGGACAATACAGGCGGTAAAGTTTAAACCCCTACCCTGATCTAGCCAATGGTCAGAACAGTCTCCACATTTGAGTGGAGAGTGGGATATGACTTTCTCAGGAAACATTTTTAACCAGAGCAAACTATAAAAGCACCTTTGCAAAGCTCACCCTCGGATTGCAAGAAATGAAGTTGTCAGCCCGGGGCTTGGGAAGTTTACTAACTTAGAAACAAAACTTACCAGGAGAGGGAAGACAAAGTGGGTGCTTCACTGGTTAGCAGTAGCTCTTCAATCGCCAAGTGAAGAATTTTAACCATACGAACAGAATCTGATGTTGAGTCAGGATACGTAGAGATTCATTAAGCAGCAGACTATTGTGAAAATTAGTATATTCTTGCCTTGAATGTTAAGAAAAACATGTTAAACAATATTTTCATGTAAAAGACAAAGTGACTAACTTACTAAGTGTATACATCATAAAGATCATGTCTTCTTCCCTAGAGGGAGATATTTTAAGAATAATGATTTCCCAAGTTTCTGAAAAGTTTGGTATTTTCCCAGAGGCACAAGTTTGTCAACATTAACGTTCATTACGGTTCTTGTCATAAACAAGGGAAGTCATTGGCCGGGCACATGAGACAGAGGGGAAAGGATTAAGTGAAATATGTGAATCCGAAAAATTATCCAAAAGTATTTATGTTGCTCAACGTTATCAAGGAATCTGGAAGTCCAGGGAAACGGGGTACTCTGATATCCCATCTCACAACAGTCAGAAAGGTTGCCAACAAGAGAGAAAAATGATGACAATAAATGAGCAGAGGCGATTTCCAGTCCTTTCAGATGTACATGACCAACAATGGAGGAGAGCTGGTCTGTGAACAGTAGACCTGACCTAACTTTGCTGAACTTGGATCAACTTCAGAGAGCTCTAGAAAGTTTTACTATTTTGAAATCAGAACCCAGTCTAGTGACTGGTACATAGTAGGTCCTCAAAAATGTGTTCACAGTCCAAACCAGTAACTAGTACATAGTAGGTCCTTACTAGGTCCAAAAGAGATGAGAGACAGAGACAATAGATATTCAGACAGATAGACAGATATTCAGTCAGTCAGTCAGACAGACAGACAGACAGACAGACAGACAGACAGATACTCACGCGCGCATGCACAGATGCAGGGAGAACAAATGTGGCTAGAAGCACAGACCTATGGAACTAGAGTCTGGTGGCCATGTCCCTTGCTTTAGTTGTCAACCTGTAGCCCAGGAACTCTGTCGATCAAGAAGGAACTTCTTTGCAAATAGAAAACAAGGACTGGATCAGATCTTGTTTTTCCCTTGGAGGGAGCAAGTTCTCAGAAAGCTTCAGAGGGTGACGATATTTCAAGCGTTTGTATCTAGATCATTCTATAAGAGGAAGAAATGTTCCAGCCGTTCAACTGTTGGGATAGTATCAACTGTTGTCACTCAGTGACAACAGTTACAAGTACACTGACCCTCAGACTCATCAATGTGCCGTCACCCTTGTACTGCCTCCCGGCCTCCCGGCCTCCCGGCCTCCCGGCCTCCCGGCCTCCC
>OU015745.1:135225644-135255749 GCA_907169655.1 Acomys percivali | reverse complement strand
GTGTGTGTGTGTGTGTGTGTGTGTGTGTGTGTGTGTGTGTGTGTGTGCGCACTCATGTGTATACATCAGTGTCAGGACCCAAAGAAGCAAAAAGAGGCCGTAAGATCCTCTGGAAGTAGTTCCAGGCAGTCGTGAGCTGCCCGGTACAAGGGCTGAGAACTGGACTTAGCATCTCCAGATGAGTGATGCATTCTAACTTCAGAGTCTTCTTCTCTACTCCGTGGATGACATTTTAAAGGAAGAAACTGGGTGATGGGGACTCATGCCTGAGATATGGTTTCATTGTCATTTGTATGTGGAAATACATTGGTCATCAAAGACTATTCATATGGGGCGGGGAGAGACAGATAGACACAGAGACAGAGACAGGGAGATGGACAGAGAGAGAAATCAAAACACAGCTTACATCACACAGTTTCATAAAACTCTTAGACAGGCTTCCTACAATTCTAGCAGACATGTCCCATCATAAAAATAGCAACTGTACTTTTTTGGCCAAGGTCAGAGAACTAATATTTATTATACTCTATACATTCACAAGTTCACGGGCACTCTGAGTCTTAAAGTTTTAATCACCGTGGATCATATAATAGTCTATTTGATCCAAGTATGACATTCATCACAAGGACAATTAGCAAGCCATGGTTAGGAAAAGGCCAATTGCCACACCAGCCATGCTGATACTGTTGAGTTTGTTTAGGAAATTTGGTATTGGGGAACTGCTGTGTTCTCCTTATCAAGACTTTAATTAATTATAAACAAGTTTATATGTCATAAAATTCATAATTCAGTAATTCTCAGACTTCAGCAGAAGTTTTCAACAAACAGTTTTATTAGTACATGGGATGAAATGAAGCTGGTTAACAGCCCAGTGTTAACTGTCATGATACTGTCCCTCTGATCTATGGGTAGAGGGCTTACTCCTTTTAATCACTCTAAGACCCCAAACAGGAAAGGCTCTTGTTGCTCTTCTGACTTTCTGGGGCACCATCAATATCATAGGAGGCAGAATCAAAGAGCAGCCACACACAGGTTAAGGGCTGTGGATGCAGCTGGACTATAACTTCCTTCGACCCACCTGACTCATTTCTGTACTTTCTACCAAAAAGGACCATTAGCCATGACATCCAATCACTACCTTTCCTTCCAGAAATGGTGTAGTAAGGCATTGTTATTTTCTGTCTCTCATAGAAACTAGAAAAGATGCATATGTGCAAAGCCATTCTTTCTCCTTGTTGCAACTCTTTTAATTGCATTATTAAATAAAGGAATGGACCTAACTTTGGTGTCCCAGTGACAATGTGGTATGTCAAATTTTTCCAAAAATACTCTTTACATAAAAGTTTAAAGAGACAGGTGAGGCTTAAAACAATTATTTATTGGTGCCTCTTATGAACCACCTTCCCAGGAGGATATTAGTTTTAATGCATGTTTCACACATAGGAATATCATAGGCCATTTCAGGAAAGTTGACTACTATCGAATACTAGGATAGAAACTGAAGCGTTTGGCGAAACCCTGACATTGCAGCGTCTGGAGCCATATAGCCTGGAACCAAGTCTTGACTCCAGCTGGTTGGCTGTGTAGACCTTAACAAGTTACTTCAATTCTCCATGCCTTAACTTCCCTGCCTGTGAATTGAAACTAACATCTAAAGCACGAGATGCTTTTCAGGGTTACACGACTTAGTGGAGGTAGTATGCTTACACGATCCCTTAGCAAATGGTAAGCAGTTTAAAAGCCATCACCATCATCACCAATTTTTAAGTGCAAAAATCCTCTGTTTCACTCTCTGTGGTAAAAATTACTTTGCTCTGGCTTTTCTTCAGCCAATCTCTAGATTGTGTGCCTTCTGCTAAGTCCTACGCCTGTACCAGGACTCACGATCTGAAATTTTTCCAGTGGCCTTGACAGACAGACAGAAAGCCCCATTTTGGGATACGTTCCCTGAACACATTCATTGCATTTGCTGTAGAACCATTTCCCACATGGTTGGTGAGCAGCAAGGGGGAGAGGCTGCCCTCTTAGAATTCATCAAGGCAGGTCAATTTAACTCTGCTCAGTATTTTTTTCCCAGTGCCTCCAAAATGTCAGCACTAAGGCTAGAGGCTGGCATGGTAACAGATGGAAGGGGGAAGATTAAAAAACCTTCTACGAAGCTTGGAAATGTGAATTACAACAGACATAAGTGCCACGTACAACCTGTTAAATACGGTACACCTCATATTGCATAGGCAGGAAGTGGGGTGAACATAAGGACTCCCGTGGGTCAAATTGGCTATGAAATTGTCATGTAAGAAGAACTTCTCAGTAGCCTCTTGCCTTGTAACAAATCACTGTCCTCCCAGACTCAAGCCAGGGATTACAGAGATTAGATCTACATTCTGTCTAAAATGACTTGGATAAAATGGGTTTTAAAAAATCATCACAGACTTGTCATTTCTAGCTTTTCATGGTCTAGGGACTTTGGACCTGCCGTGGGACTTAGGAGCTGTAACCTTTATAATTCTCTTTGCAGTTAGTGGTTAGTGCCATCAGCAAAGCAAAAGCTATTTCAAGGAAGTCACTGAGCCCATCACCTGTGGAACTGAGGCTATGGCAGGGAGACAGAGTTCAAACAAAACCACCAGGAAACAAAAGATGAGAGATATTCCTCAAATGTTTCTATATAGAAAGACATTCTTCCTGTAAGACCTTCTTGTCTGAAAATGCAAGCTCCTTTACCATCAGTGTCAGAAGATAAAAATATATTCACCTGGAAAGAAATAGCTAGAAGTTCAATTTAACTTAACCTCTTAAAAATGTCTGGTATGTTGCTTACAATGTGGCAATCTGTAACTGTAGACAGGAGAAAAACATGAGGCATGTCTGAGCCAAGATGTTTAAGTGTCTCTGGGAGAATTCCCTGAAGGGGACCTATGAAATTACAAAGCTTCAGAGAATCTTCAAATGCCATAACTTTCTATTGATTCAAGGTAAGAGTGTGATCTGACACAATGATCGTATCTGGAAAGGCAAGAGCCCCCACTGTGCCGCTGAAGATATCGTCTAATGGTCTTGCTTTAAATGATTATTGTTAAATTAAGCCATGTTTTAACATGGTGTGAAACATTATCATTTAATGAAATTTCATTATAATAAGTGAACCAATTCTCTTTCAGGCAGGTACTCCCTGTGTGTCAGCTGCATAAACTTGGATTCTGATTTGTCAGTATCTTTTGTTGATATTGAAGGATTTTTTTTTAAGGTCAGGATTTCTCAATAGTCTACTGGAGAGACTTCATATAGAATTATTTTTGTTCTATACTTTGTTCCGTATGGAACATACCACATTTACAAGGTCATTTTTTGACACAATGCCAAAGAGAAAAATCTCAATATCTTATTCCTAATGTGGATGTGTGTAGGTTTATGAAAATAAGTAAAAGGAAACATGTGTAAACATGGATCTATACATAAGACCTTCAAATACTCTGGCCTCAAGCAGGATTTCACAGGTATTGATTCTATGAATAATAGGATCATATATTTTCCCTGTAAATGCCTTTATACTTGGTTGGGGAAATGCTGTGGTAAGCAATGCTTATCTCAATAGAAATGAAGCATTGAAGAGATGTTTCTATAAATTGGAGGTTCTATTGCTCTTGAAAGCATACTATACTGCAGATCTCTGTCCATCCCCACATCTTGCCATACAAACTCAGTGGCTGAAAACAGAACTATAGAGAAAACAAAATGCTATGAAGGACAAGAAAAAGTACAAACAATACCCACATTATCTTCTTGATTCTAACTGCTACACATCCCGAAACATTTGTCCAAATGAATGGAATCTGTTCAAAGTCATCAAATACTCTCTGTATGTGGTATGCTATGCGCAAGAGCTACAGCATCCTACCTACAAGAGAGAACTGCTTACAAACCCTTGAGCGATTTCTTTAGAAGACGTGTTAGGTCTGCTGAACTATTGGCCTGAATCTGAGTATTGAAACAAATAATTAATTTCCTCTGATTAAGAACTTAGGCTCTGGAACAAAAGTTCTGGGAAGAGAGCCTAGCCTTATCACATCACGTTTCAGTGTGGTATTCAATCTCTGCCTTGTAAAGCAGAAACCCTAATGGTACCACCCACTCTCTTGTAATGAGTGAGTACATGCAATATGCTCAGAGCAGGACATGTCACACAGTAAACACTGTCTGTCTCGTGGTTGTCACTATTCCCAACCGTTTGTAACTGCACACATGCTCACTGTAAGTCACCATCCAGTGTGTACTCAGCCTGCGTGCTTTATACTATACAGTGGAAAGTAAGAAATAAGTAATCATCAACACGGTTACAGTAACTCTGACTTCTAACAGATGACTGACAGGAAATGCTTATTATCTGTCAACTGTGTCCATAAGCATAAAGACAGATATATAATCAGGTTAAGGCAGGCCAAGGAATTCATCTAAGCCTATGTCCTCTGAGGACCTGAGTGTTCCGATGGGCTTTTGACATATTCAGTGAAGTGAGAGGCAATCACTGCTCACTGCTCCCATGGTTTCATAGTTTGCATCTTCTCTAGAGTGATTTAGGAGGCTGCCTCAGGTCAAGAAGGTTTGGAAGAGTCAGGCTGTCATTCAAGCACTTGGTTTGGTCTTTTAACCTTTACAGTAATTTTTGGCAAGCTATAATTTTAAGAAGTACTAAGACTTTCATCTTGAAAACTAATGAAGTTATCCATTAAAAGGCAAACACTGAACTTACTCTGAAAATGCTATTGTAGGGCCTGACAAAAAAATAAACCTTACCAAACACAGCAGTAGAGTAGCCAGAACTAGGGATAAGCAGGAAAGATACCTTTGGCTCAGTGGCTCATTCGCCTACCAACTCTGACCTCTGTGTGTCACCTCTCCCAGGACCTGTTATATGAAAGGCCTGACCTAGAGAGCAGAGCAATGGGCTTGGAAAATCCTTAAATGAAACCTCCCAGCACAAGTTTCTCTTGGTAGATATGCAGTGATGGAAAATTCACTACATCCAAGTGACTGTATGACTTGAAGGCCTCCTCACGCTGTCTGTTTACTATGACTAAAATGCAATTAATTTTTTTGTCCCGAGCTTCCACAAAGCAAAATTCCACTTTTCTAACCATAGCATTCAGTTTAGCAAATTTTAAAATAGTGAAAAAAATTAATGTGAAATTGTTACATGGAAGCTGATGTCTATTCTGTGCCAACAAAAAGCAAACCAGCAAAAAGCCCATGGAAAATGCCAGACCTTTAATAAGTGCTATGTTCTCATATGTAAATCAAGTAAGATTAAAGTCATTTTCAAAAAAAAATCTCAGCAAAGTAGACATCTACCTTACCCACATCATCATGGATCAATGGAAGGAACATTGAATGAATTATTGGGGTTCCGGGGGCTCTAGTATTAGTTCTGATACTAACTTTCACTGTCTTTTTCTGAAGTCTCCAAACAGTCTGCACCAAAATTTCCTCATCTATAAAAGTGATAGTTTAATTGAACCTATCTCTAAAGTATCTGATGACTTGAAAATTGCATGCTTCAAAGAAAATTATTTCCCCTTAAGGTAGTTTCCTGATAAAAGAATAATTTTCCCAGCCATACGTTTACTGCAAAAAAAGACAGAGTGACCTCCCTGCTTTTGTATGAGGAGCTCTTCTCTTCACTAAGAATTTAGAAGTATCAGACTCTTTAAGGCTGAAGCCATACAACAAACGAAGCATCAGCCCTAACACCCAGAACACACCTTTGTGGTGGGGACATCAGCTCCTTTTGCAGATCACCTGGGGATGTACAGTAAATCCCTGTGCTTCATCATGGCAGAATAGGTCCCATAAAACGTCACTATGGATAAGGTATGTGTATTGAACAGTTACCTATCTCATAAGATCTTTCTCATGGAACTCTCCAAATGCGTAACAATCCAAATGAAGGCATCTGTTCCCTTACCCCCAATTCATGGGACTTATCAACCCAGGTCTTAAATAGACATAGGAGTCAAGTGAGTTCCCAGAACACTTGAGTATGAGCAAGGTACTAGAACTGAGTCCACAGGTACTTCATTCCGTGTCTGCCTCCTCTAGTCCTGTTTCGAGCTTCGCTGTACCCATAAGATGATATGCCCTGGTTTTGCCAAGGAGGCTACATGTGTCAGAACCAGCTTTAGATTGAAAACATCAGTAATTCCCATGATGACATTGATCTTTGAAATAAATGAAAGGGTGTACTGATGCAAATGAAGACAAATTCAGGGGAAAAACTTGAAACATTATGGAAATTACAGAGTAAAAATGTAAAATGCCTAATCATAGATCACTATTCAAAAGAATGGAAATTCATATCTAAGCAATATGGAAATGCAGGCAGTATGTTTTAACAAAGAAAAGAAGATAATGAGGTAATTGTGTCTATGTATGGATGCATATATAATATAGCATATACATAGTCTATTATTGACTCTACCAAAAGGCTGCATAAAAGACATGAAAATCATAGGACACTTTAAAATGAAATATGCAGCCCTTGTTATCTAGACCATGATTGCAATGAGAAATTATATACATAAAAAGTCGGGAGAGTCTTCTGGTTTGAATATTAACTAGAAAAGAACATTTACATCCCTTACTTTGTAGAAAATTTAGCCATGGATGCACTTCTTTGATAAAGAGTACAAGTGGCATATCCCAGTCTATGCTTAGCACAGTAGCGCTGGCCAGGCAGGCACTGCAGCTTCCGTGCCTGGAGACAATAGAGCAACCACTGTCCAGCGAAGGAAAGGAAGCAGGGTAAGTGAGTAGAGTCCAGGAAGGAGAATGTTTCTGCTTGGCCCAGTGGAGTGTGAAGCACTGCGCTCAAATGTCAACAGTTTGTTAGACAAGTATTGTTACTGATGCTCGTGGCCTTCCTTCCCTAATCAAGAGCAAGAAGAGGTCCTTGATCCATGACTCCCATCTGTCAGCATGCCCTTCCCTTCCACAGTGATCCAAACATCCCCAGGTTCTCAGCTGAGGTCAGCTACGTGTAGCACTGATGTGCCGATGTCATCTATCCAGTTTCCTGCCTACAGGGAAAGAATTTCTCCTTTATGATTTGACCCACCAGGATGGTGAACAGCTTTAGACCAAGTGTTTTCAGCACTTTCTGCTGGTGGGTGTGCTTTTTTCTCTCTCTCTCTCTCTGCAGAAATCAAAGATATCCACATATGAGAAAATGTGGGCTTTCATGAGCAGTAGACAGCAGAGCGCCCTGGTTAGAAACAGCGATGAGGGGATCCAAAGGGTGCTCACCACTGACTACGCCCTGCTGATGGAGTCCACCAGCATCGAGTATGTGACGCAAAGGAACTGCAACCTCACTCAGATTGGGGGCCTCATAGACTCCAAAGGTTATGGAGTGGGAACTCCTATCGGTAAGAGGGGCAAGGCACAAGCCAAAGCTATGTTGGGTGATGTTGACTATAAGTATTCAACATGTTGAGAAGTAATGTCTTTAGCAGACTAACAAGAAAGAGAAATGTCTATTTTTAAAAATAGACATTGTTTACATTGAAGAATCTCTTGATGCTTAAGCTAATAAATTTTCAACTATTATTTATTTTATATCTTAGCACAGTGTAACTATTTAAGATTTGTATGGATATCATTTTTACTATCAATGTTTTAAAGAGCATATTTTCCTAATTAGTCTTCATACATTATTTTTTTAATATCTTACATACCTAGTCTTTATACCTTCAGTTATATTAGGATATAAGGAAATTACTTCTACATAGAGATGAAAATTAATTCGGCATGTGGAGGACTATTGCTACGTCTCAGTAAATGAGAAAACAATACCATATCTATCCAAAGAAAGGGGCAGAAATTAAAATGTAAACTTTTCTCAAAGAATAAACTAAAGCGAAACAATAGCTCTCCCAAGCATCCAGATATTTCTATGTGTTCAGTTCAGTAGCACAGTGCTTCCTCAAGTCCCCATTGCCTGAGAGGACTGCATACCCATATACTAAGCTTTCCTGGGACAGAAATAGCAATAGATAACCAAGGTGTCTATGTTCAGGGGACAATTACCGGTCTTTCCGCATAGAAAGCTCCGTCCTATTCTCTCACTCTATAGAAAACTATACTTATAAGATTCTGTCATAAAGCCAGCCGGCTCCTCTCAAGTGCTTTGGTAATCCAAAGGGGAGAACTAGGGCCATCTCAGACTGCAGGCTAATCCCAGCAGGAAGGAATGTTGTGACAGCTAAGCCAGATAAATAGGAGCCCAAGGTAAACTTGATTTACTCGTGTGCATTTTTATTGCCATGTTTGACAGGGATTAGGCAGTGTGACTGTCAATATGAGGCAAGGGTCATAAACTTTAGTGCTTACAGAAACCTCATGAGCGGAGCTGGTTTGCTTTGCTCAAGTGGTATCAGGGATTCTGTCAACTGCAGATTGTTAGAGACCATGGCTTGTCTAAAGAGGGCATTCCCATCAGTCAGCTGTAGAACCATAGCCCTTTAAGGACAGGTGTGTCTAGATGTTTCATTTTCCCAACAAAAAGCAAAGTCATAATTTTCCTAATACTAATCATTTGACAGCCGATTAAATTTATTTTAAGACCTGTATTCAACCCATATCCAACAACACTCATCATATTAATTAACCAAGTAAAGAGCTTCAATTTTCATAACCAGTTTGGCTCCCCACTATTTATCCATTAGAAATATTAACATATCCTATGAGAAACTACCTTTATTATCACTGTTATGCTCTGTCTCTTTGGAAGAACAATTACACTTAGGAAAACTGTAATGACCTTCTTGGCCCTCTGTCAGCTCGTGTATAAGAATAGTTTACTGTGTATGCTTGAGGCTACTCAGAATAAGTTACTTGAGTACACTTCAGGAGGCGACCAGTCTGAGTGGTAACTAGTATAGAAGTACACAGCAATGGGCTGCTGTCGGTCTCCATTCAGAAAATCTATTTTTACACTTAGGCTAAGCATGTACAATTTTCTGTGCTTAGTTTGATCCATCCAAAGGAAAACTACCCAGTGCACAGTTCTGGGAAGTTCGTGTAGACTGCAGTGTATCTAATCTCTAGTTGTGTATTTCCCGCCATTCAAATAAGAGTAATGCTGCCTAAAGGGTCTGTTTAAAAGGTTGAAGATGGCAGCTCTGGAGAGTAAGGTTACAGCGTTCCATGAACAATCTGGGATTCCCAACCATGCTTGTGAAGACCTGTAATAGGAGACTGGCTCCATTTTCTGGTCTCTCTCTCTCTCTCTCTCTCTCTCTCTCTCTCTCTCTCTCTCTCTCTCTGTGTGTGTGTGTGTGTGTCTGTGTGTCTGTGTGTCTGTCTGTCTCTCTCTGTCTGTCTGTGTGTCTGTCTGTCTGTCTGTCTCTGTCTGTCTCTGTTTCTCTGTCTCTGTCTCTCTCTCTGTCTCTGTCTGTCTCTGTCTATCTCTCTCTCTCTCTCTCTCTCTCTCTCTCTCTCTCTCTCTCTCTCTCTCTTTCTTCTTCCTCCTCTTCCAGGTGTGTCTCCCCTCAAATTCACCACCTCTTCTTCTTTAACCTTTGCTATTACATATACATATAAATGAGGAAACATAAACATGGCCTGTTGAGCACATTCAGTTTTACTGGCATGTATGTTTCTAGGGTTGGATTGCTGTATTCCAAATGGGAGCTCATCCCCGGGGTAAAGTAATTTCATCTCTCCAAGCCATTGTTAATGCTTGCAGCGCTTAACCTAGAGGGAAATCCACCAGAGGTCCACCTCCACACTGGACTATCACGCTGGTGCTGGAGCCTTTCCAGTCTTGTTCCGGCAGACATTTTTGGGACTTCAGAGGTGCAGCTTTCTTATCATAAATAGATGGCACAAATTTACAGCAGAAATCCTTGCCCTCTGGCTTCTACAATCTTTGCTCCCCATCTTCACAATGTTTCCTGAGACTTGTGTGCAGGACTTGTATTGTAGATGTATCAGTCAGGGATGGCACGTACCATGGGTATCAGGGTGATTTGTTCTTTGCATTTTTGACTAGCTATTGTTAATAGCCTTACTTCCACTTTGTCCCCGGAAAGAGCCACCAAACCAACTTTTGTAGATTTGTTAGAAGCCTCTTCTTGTAGCTGCTTTGAGCTGAGCAGGGACAAAGAAGTGGTCCGACCCATTATCCACTATTCTGGCTGACATTTCAGAGAATGCCACGACAAAACAAATAAACCAAAAACAAAACAAAATAAAACCTACATAAGAGTGGTTTGAAAAAAAAAGAGTGGATTGGGTAAAGGGTCCTTGTTGCCTGGTACAAAGAGCTTACTGGAAGCAGAGTTATGGCTGGCGGGGCTTAAAATCTTGTAGAAGCATCTTCAAAAGGTGAAACTGCAGAAGATTCGAACTTGATGAGCAAGTTAGAATTCGGAGACTAAATGGAAAATGTAAGCATGTGGCTACAAGAGGTCCCAGAAAGGTATGCAATCAAGAAAACTAAGACCAGTCACTGCTTTTAAAAATCTCACAAGTTAAGCAAGCCCTCCTTGGGACAGGGGCTCCTGAAAATCACTATTATGATGGATAATACTTCGACTTCATTGAACTTGTCTGCATTTGTTACATAAAACAGCCTCTACCTTCAGCACCCATAACACAAGTTCTATCTTACACAGTAATCAGCAAACCGAGGGCTCAGCACAGCTGTTGCATGTGAAAATAAGTATTGCAATATTGTTTTTAAAGCTTTGGGCCAATTTATCTATTTGATTAGTGAGGCTTATGAATAGTCTTTGGGCAGTGTTCTGTTTTCATTTCTGTTGCTGAAACAATAAAATACTCTGACGAAAAGCAACTTAGGGCAGAGCGGGGCTTGTCCCAGTTACCATGCCGTGCTACAGCCCATGCTCACTGGGTAATCACAGTAGTGATAGCTGGAGGCACCTAGTCACATCCACATTCAAGAGCAGAGAGGGGTGAATGCAGACATGTTTACTTGCTTGCTTGTGTTCAGCTGGGTTTCTCCCTTCTTAACACAGTTAGAGGCCCCTGCTTAGAGATGCTGCTGCTGACAGTGGTCTGGGTCTTTCCATAGCATTAACTTAATTATGACAACACTCCCCCCGCAGATATGCCCACAGGCCAACCCAGTGTACAAAACCCCTCACTGTGCATCTCTTCCTGGGTGATTCCAGGTAATGTCAAGTTAAGAATTAAGCTAACCTATGGCCAAAATGAAGCAAAAACAGAAACTGAGCAATAAGCCAGTCACACATACACACACAGAAAGGTGAAAGCCTATTGTGTTATGGAGACACATGAGGAAAGAGATAATCAAGATAGAAGATATATTTAGATGTGGTCAATTGGTGTACAGGTGCCCAGTGTTGACCTAGGTGTCCTCTTTAATCAGGTAAAGCTTCTTACTTGACTGACTACCTTTGTGTGTTTTTAGAAATATCAGGTGTCCTGGCAGAACAGGATCAGAATGACAGCACTTATGGGACTACTAAATTTGGCATATAATATGATTCGTTTACTCTTTGGTTATTCTTTCCCACTGCGTGTTTAGACCATGTAAGTGGTAACAAACGAACCCCTTTTTTGTTGTGGTCTGTTACGCTTCCTTATGGGGTTCTGTTAGCAATATTGGAAGAGCGTGTTGGCTCCTTTAGTTTTCCTCTACCAGGAATGTCATGTACCAGGATAGGACAAGGTCGTGCTGGCCATGCTGCTTCCTTAGGAGGCACTAGAGCCTGGCTTGGGCTGAACTTTCTCTTCAAAGGACGCAAAGTGGCCAGACTCCAACATGGCCTCTCCGATCAAGAGATTGAGTGACTTACCAAAATGTAGGACCCTTTTAGAGGTGTTGCAACAGAGTATTTTCTGTCCTTCTATCTCATTTGTCCTTGTGATGATTACTATTTTTGTCAGTGTGACACAAGCTAAGGTCACCTTAGAAAATGGAACCTCAATTAAGAAGACGCCTTTATCAGACTAGCCTATAGGTAAGACTGAATGGCATTAATTATTGGTGTGGGAGGGAGCAGGCCACTGTGAGTGGTCCCACACCCCTAGACTGATGGTCCTGAGTGGCAAGAGAAATCAGGCTGAGCAAGCCATGACGAGCAAACCAGTAAACAGTGCCCTTCTACGGAAGCATTTCCTGCTTCCAGGTACCTACTTTCTTCAGTGATGGGCCTTAAGCTGCAAGATTAAGTAAACTACTTCCTTCCTTGTCAGGTTGTTTTTGGTTGTAATGTTTATCGTAACAATAGAAACCTAAGTAAGACAGCCTTTATTGGATCTAACATCTGAGCATGAGCACAGTTCTTGAAAACCCAGAAAATGCACTTTACCAGGCTTGAAGAATGAATAGCCCTTTAAAGCTTAGCTGCTATAACACTCAAGTTCTGACTTTATTAAGAGTCAGTTTCCTCAGTATTGAAAATTTTTGCAGAAAATGTAATTATCTTGATACAATATAAAGTATCTTTGAGTCAATTTTTAAAATATTACAACTAGCAGATTAGTACTGATATTTTAATGAAAATCCAGAAAGCAGTATTTGAATTTTTTTTAAAAAGGTAAAGTATTTTAAATGTATATTAATAATAATAATATAGGCCAAAGTATTATCAGTTTGGGAGATGTTTAAATTTTCTTATCAATTTAAAATGACTAATTTCTTCTATTAAAGTCTAATGTGTTTAATGAATATGTACTAAATTTAAATATATTTACTAATTTTAGGCCAATTTGAATCAAAGTCTTTTGAAGGAATTTGTCATGTAACATGTATTAAAGGTGGCACACAGAACCATGTATGCAACATAAATATCACATCATAGATACAAGCTTACAGCTGGACTCATAGACAAGATGACATGGGGACAATTATAAACAATTAGGAACACACTTTCAAGAATTGAGTTGTAATCTGAATAAATTAATAAAAAAAACTTTCAGGGATCTCAAAAGTCACGTGACACAACAACAAGGAGAAATTCTATCCCAAAGACACAGAGCATAACCAATGACAGCATCCGAGTTATATGAGAGATCAACAGTAAAGCTTACTTTGCAGACTCAAAGAAGAAAACTAGCTAGTGTCTCCGGGAACGAGCAGAGAGCTAGAGCTGGGTGGCCTTCTAATTCCAATGACTTCTCCTGATGGGTATGCCCATGTTCCTGGCAGTTCTTCTCCAAGTGAGGATCTCTTACATCATTCACCCAGCATGCCCTTCAGGAGGCTCATAAAGAACACTAAGCAATAACTAGCTGGACACAGTGGAGCTCTTTGGCCTTAAAACAATGTCCTGTCTCCCTAACCCAGCTTGGTCATCTCATTTGAGATAATATACATGAGAGAAATTGAGCAAACTTTCTTTATGTTTCCTCATAGTTGGTTCAGTAAAGAAAGAATAAGTTGGGGGTGGAGGGGAACCCACCAGGAATGGATGTCTTTGACTTAATCTTTGCAGAATTGGGGCCCCAGCATTGATTGTGACACTGGGTCTTCTTGAGTGTAACAGCTAGAGTTTCTTATCTCAGCCACCTTTAAACTAGATTATCTTACATTGAACCATTCTCATTCCGTCTTCTACCAGATAACCCCACCCTATCTCTTTAGCATCCCTCTATGATATCAAATTTTCTGAGCTATAGAAATGGTGGAAAATAAGAATGTGTATTACTCTGAGAGCAACTGCATAAGCACGTGCAAATTTTGATTGGCATTCCTTTTAGAGAGTGGAATACTTAGAGGTTGACGATTCAGCTCAGTGGTAGAGTGCTCGCCCTAATTGCAAGTGTGGGACCCTGGGTTTGGTCCTTAACTCTGAAAAAATTGTAAAAGAATAGATACTTGAAATCTAAAATTTCTGACAGTGTGGTGATGGTATGAGGCAGGAATCACGGGAGCTGATCCTTTCTATAGGTCTGCTGAATAAATGCAGCACTGCTTTCTACCCTCCTGTGAATGAGGCAGCCTCTGCGATGAGTCTGTCTACAGTTACACTTCATGGTACCTATTACACGGGAGGACCTACACGTGTTCGCTCAGTCTCTTTTGCCAACTTTACCTATAACAAATTCTAATGCTAAAGAGCCTCCATCTCCCCTTCCTAGATAAAAAGACAGATACTCCAGGAGTTTTTCACAGTGGTGATAAACCTGTCATGCTTTTAAAGCAAAAACAATGAGGGAATAATTGGAACAGATGGTAGGCTTCAGAGCGAACTCATCCACAGGGAATACAGCTGCTGGAAACATTTGAGAGATGTTTCTTTTATGATGAATTTATTCTTCAGAAAAGATCAGTTGCTATTCAGGCAGATTCATGTGTACACATACTCTTTTTTTTTTTTTTTATGACTTGCAAGAAGTCACTTCTAATGTCAATCAGACCTCGTAAGCTAAAAGATATGCAGATGTGAAAAGGTCTCTGGCATGTCTAGTCTTGCCCTGAGTCCCCAGAGGCTCCTGATTCTCTCCCATAATAGAAGGTTGGCGACGTTGGCTCAGCCACAAGCTAAAATTGAAAACTGCTGCTTCGATACTCTCAGGACAGAGGATCTAGAAATGCGCCTCCTGGGGAATTTAAAATAAAACTTCAAGAGAATGAGAGCAGTTAAGATCTAAACAGGTTACTGGAAGGCTGGAAATTACCTTCCTTAGAGACTAACATTAAGCAGAGAGTGGCTCTCCATCTGTCTGTAATGTGTTAGGTCTTGTGCAGCCTTAAGGCGGGAGGAGAGTGGCAGCGAGCATTTATTGAGCACCCACTGTGTGAATCACTATGACTACTGTGCAGCCATGACCAGGAGGGCTGTCCTCATGCTCCCCAAAGCACGCCCCTGTACCTTAAAGCAAAGGATTCCAGGTTCTCTCATTTGCTTGCACACTCTGAGGATATTAATGGCCCTAATTTTTGCCTCTACGCATTTTTCTGGGGAAGTTTAAGCAAATAGTTGATACCTTTTATTTTGTTTTCAAAATCCATTTTGTCACCCAAAAATCCATATTCTGAATGGACAAGCTGTAATCTCCCTCAAAAACACTCCACTCTCCTTTAAGGCAGATTTTGAGTGTTGGCAATTTTTTTAATCTTATGAGGAAATAAATGATAAATGACAAAATATTGGACCTGACTTATTGATCTTAGGCTACGACATGGGACATAAGTCATCTTGAGGACAGGAGGGCAGCCAGGAGCGCTTTCACAGAACTAGCACTGAGACAGACGATATCAGGAGAACTGAGTCTGAGTCTCGGTTCTTAAACATATCTTCAGATTGTGAATGTCTTTAAACCTATTTAACAAATGGTCTTGACTTTATTATTCTTAAGATTTTTGCCTTTTCTTTTAGATAGTTGACTTTTTAATTTGCCTCCACCAGGAACGGCTTTAAATTTTGTAAGCAAAAGGAGCTTTCTACCACTGAGGAGAGAGATGCTATCAAAAATGTTGCCATCCCAGGAACTAAATGAGTGGAGGAATCTTGCTATATCTCTTTTCCATTGATTAACATATGAATTCAGAATTAAGATACTATGTCTATGTGTACATGTTGATACTTTCCAACCCTGCATAAATTAAAGTTTTAGTGGTCTTACCAGAAGACAAGACCATGAAGTGACCAAGTTCTTGCCACAGAATAATATAGTACCTCAGAATTATTTAAAACATACTTTATCTTAACTGATGCATGAATCATTATGGATGAAGCACTGTAAACATCTGAAAATTTTAATGTCCCACACAGTGAAAATTCCTTGATTGTCATAGCTTTAACTCAGGGTTAAAACAGAGGATCTGCTTTGTGCAGTGACCCTGGAGCCCAAACTCCTTCTACTCTGTGGCTCCTCCATCACTACTGACTTGAAAGTGTTTCCTCATTCCAGTGTATTATGGGAAGGAGAGCAAGCAGAGCATGTTGGGAAGATTTATAACCCAAAACCAGAAATGTCGTCCATCATTTTAGGTTCCCCCTTTGGACAGAAATGTGGCCGTAAGTGAACTCTAATGGGGATAGGGAAACAGAAGAAAAAAGGGCCAAACTCAGCCACAATAAGAGATCACTTAGAAGCCAGAAAAAGGTAGGATCTAAACTATAAATCCCTTGACACGTGAAAAGATTGGTGAAGAATGTCATAGAATACGTACTTAAAGTTTCTTTATTTGGAATGAGAAACCATAACTTGTCCCTGCTCCCTTTGCTTACCAGTTAGAGCCTTCAAGATATAAGACTGGGCACTCCCAACTCGGGCTGTTATATTTGTTCATCAGGGTTTCACAGCATGTCTAGAGTATTTATCACTAAGATGGTAAAATGTTTTGATGTCTTCTTATCCCTATGGTGACCAACATCCAAATCACCCCCACCTTTCAGGCTCTCCTTACCGGGATAAAATTACAATTGCCATTCTTCAACTACAAGAGGAAGGGAAGCTGCACATGATGAAGGAGAAATGGTGGCGAGGGAATGGCTGCCCCGAAGAAGACAGTAAAGAAGCCAGTGCTCTGGGAGTGGAAAACATCGGGGGTATCTTCATCGTTCTGGCCGCGGGACTCGTCCTTTCCGTGTTCGTAGCCATTGGAGAATTTATATACAAATCACGGAAGAGCAATGACATTGAGCAGGTGAGTCGTCTCTTTCTAAGGCGGGGTAGTTTTCACTTTGAACGTGTTGTCTTAAACGTGAGAACGTTAAGGACACTTTCCCTCTTGGTAACAGTCTATTGAATTAGACGCCCAGAAGAGCCATTTCTGAGTTAGAGCAAAGAGCACTGAATCCCTGCCAGGTGCGGCCAGTACTTCAGCTCTATCATTTATTAATGAGAAGAAGGAAAAGTCTTGTACACGAAATCCAATTAGCACTATTTGAAATGACAGTGCAGAAATTCCAAACTCAGTTAATTTCTTCAACAGTTATTTGCTCTTAATATAGAGACTATAGAAAGGGCAGGGGGGGGCATAAGTCCAAAATTACAGAAGACACTTGTGAGAACTGTTACCAGCCCTTTAGTATACATTCTGAGCATGGGTACTCCTGCGAAACAATTTCTATAAAAATACAAAGCAGTATTTTTAAACTGGGCACTTACTTACATTGAGATATAATATGTGAAGAGGTAATTTGTGTAATTTTTGCTATGAGTATGATAAGCAACACAAAATGGCAATAAAATGTATTTGAAACTTTATATTTTAAAATTGCATCTAGGATGATGGCCAATTTCAATAGTCAAGCCATTTGTGCCTATTTTAGTTTTAAAGGTGTTCATGCCTGGAACTTAGATGCTTTGCGGGGATAACCCACAATTGACTGTGATTTAAGATAATTCCTTACTAAGATAAATAAAATACACAGAGTTCTAGGACATTGTAGTATATTATCCACTAGCTTAATTTAAAGATACCATTAGAATCTCAAAGCTAAGCGCTATTAGCTCTCCTACCAAATATCTCTTAATAATTTTCAACATACGGCTTCCCACGTTCATTTTGCACAGACTCCAGCAAATCATACGCTGGTTTTGATTAATAACCAGGTACTAGAACCATTTTCTTTCCGTGCAAGCTATGTTTTGAGTGCCCAACATGGGGTATGGCCCATTATAACCTTGTTTCTTTGTAGAAACCCTCCCCAGAAGTAGAAAGCAACTGTGAGAATATAAAACGCCCCTGTTCTGGGCCTCATTGTAGAAAACTATCTTTAATTAACAGGAGAATGGACTGATCTGCTTTAACTGTCAATTTGCTCTTGAGGTGTCTTGTTTTATGCTACTAATTTGAAAAATAAAAGCTTGTATATATTATGCTTGAATGTGCTACTTCATAATTGCTGGCTTCATTTGATTTAATTTTTCATTCAGACATTCATTCTTGCTTTTTGTTTATTCACTTTAATTTTTTCCCATTTCTTTTGCATGCAAGGCTTTTTGTTTCTTTTATGGACTGCAGTGTAAGCAAACCCATCCGACCAACTCCACTTCTGGGACTACTTTATCTACAGATGTAGAATGTGGCAAACTATTACGAGAGGAAAAGGGGATTCGGACACAGTCCTCAGTCCACACTGTATAGTTGAGTTTTTAAAAAGGTGTTTCAAGGAGAATTGCTTGTAATGAGTGTTGTTTGTACCTGCACCTACTAAACATAAGTAGCAATCAAGCCCATTCTCTTTAGATTAGCAAAATGTACCTACATTTCTCCAGGCACCCAGGTCAGGGCTCTAGAACAGATGAGAACTATACTTTTTAGGGGAATATAGACTCATGGATGTATGTATATAGTGGAAATGATTCTGTGCAAAATTGTCATCTTGTGCTTTTTTATGCATTAAAAATAAATGACCCTTTCTTCATAAACAAAAATTGAGACACACAACAGGGCAAGGCATGGAAAATGCCAATTCTCTGCTTTTATCTTTCTCTGCTTTGTGAATTTTACTTCCTCCTCTTTCCCTTTTCCTGTCTTGAGTGTCCCCTAGATCTATATGTTTCAAATTTTTCTGTAGCCGTGTCTTTTTAATACATATACAAGTGACTCTGTAACACTATTAATTTTTAATTAAATTGGTCCCAAGATTTTAAATGCATTATTTATCTAAAACCTCGAAGGTGTCTCTGCTCTTCAAAATTCAGGGAACCGTCTCTGAGAGAATAATGGTTGAACTTGAATGCAAAGGGGGATATGAACCTCACTCAGGGATATGATGAAAAGTCAAAATTAATTTCTGGACAGAAACTCAGCAATATTAGGCTTTCAAACAGCAGGTAGCAGCCCTGGGTAGGAGTTGAGCCACGAAGAACCTGATTCGCCTTCAAACCATATATTATTTCCTTGAAGAGCCACACAGAGCCCTAACTATGAACTAATCCGTGCCATCTTCTGTTTGCTGCTTAGCCACACTCACTCTAGGCAATGATGAGCATCTTCTCACACAAGGTTATTGCGTTTCCTTCCCACTCACCTGAGATAATGGAGTTCTTCTTGAAGCTGTCCTTTCTGAGCCTTGCCAAATTCACATACATTTCCCTGGACCCACCACCATTATTAAATCATTCTAACTGTGCGGTGCAGAAGGGCAAGGTGAATAAACACCAGAGAGAATTTCCATATGCATTAGTTACAGATCTCTGCAGATTTATTTTCTACCTGCATTCAAAATGAATAATCCCCACACCAACTCAGTTTGGTGACATAGAAAGTCAATGGCATGCTTAATTCGGTGTGATGGAGAATCTCTGCTGTTTGCCCTGAGTTCATTTCCTCTTTTCATCTCTTCTCAATATGAGACCAGTTTGTTGGTCTTTCCTCTCTGCCAGGAGATTACCTCATGGTATATCAAGTGATCCCCTAGAATGCATCCCAGAGAAGGAAGTTTTTGGCATCTGGGCAATCGTGATGACACATAACCTTCTTGCTTAGCTTCAAGTGGGTGCTAGGATTTTAGTCACAACCCTTTCTAATCAGCCTTACAGTTCCTCAGTAAAGTGTGATCAGAAAGTATAACTGTTGCACTGGCTCCTTCTCAGGCCCGTTCTTTAAATAAATGAACCCTTATGAAAACATCTGAAAAGCACCCCACTAATATTTTCTGTTATTAAAGCGGGAAAGGCTGCTGTGTATCTCTGATCAGAAGTCACATTTTCAGAACCAATAGAATCAGATTATCAGGCAGAATAAAGGCATCTTCACGACTTATTGATTCAACACACAGAATCCACAAACTACTTAAGTTTATTTCCCAAAATCTATTTAATATACCAAAGCAGCTAAAAATTTTTTTTTTCTGAGTGATTGATGATACTGGAAGCTCAGATTGGCAATAACTAGCAAAACTTGCCTTTGTGCACAGACCATCCTTAATTTCGATTCAGAGATGAATAAGCAATTTGCTTCAAATGTTAACATTGGGAGGCCTTGGGATACAGCTTGGTTGGAGAAGGCTTACCTAGCATGCCTGGAGCCTGTTTGGTGCTTCCTAGTCCCTGTAATGTATAAAGCTATATGTGGTGGGCACAAGCCTGCAATCCCAGAACTCAAGAAATGGAGGCAGGAGGACCAGAAATCCAAGATCAACATAAGCCTGGGCCACTTAAGACCCAGTCTCAAAAGACAAACAAATAAATAAAGGGTATTTTGGTGTTGTGTAAGATTGTATGCTAATTCCAATATTTATGTAGTATTTTATGGTTTTCAAAATGTTTATACACACATTACATTTGATCCTTGAAGCAATTTATGTTCAGCTTTATTATCGGAAACAGCAGATAGTATAGTCCAGAACCTTGAGTCATAACATCAAAGTCAAAAGAGAATTTTATAAATTAGCCAAACTCAGGGTCAAGTGCAGCCATGTGTGCAGTCACTGTGGGTCAGTTACTGACGTGTCCTGGCTTCAGTTTTCTAACAGCTAACACAAGGAGGGCATTTTCTAGAGTTCAAGGTTGGTTTAAAGAAGCACTTTTCAAAACAGGTGCCACTGGCAAGTGCTTAATGAAGTTTTTATACTTAAATAACCCAAAGGATGGCACACTCAACATTCCCTTATCACATGGTACTTTATATTTAATATGTGTCATAGTTGGAGAATTTCAAGCCTACCCAGTATGTTCAAGCCCTCAGGACAGTGTCTTTTTTAAAAGTAACTGGCAAGACCAGGGTCACCCAGATGATACATTCTACATCTACCATGAGAATTAAATGAAATCATATCATGACATAGAAAATAAAACCACTTATAAAGTCTTGACAATAAGTACTGGTCACCAAATATTTCATCCTAAAGAAAAATTAAGTGTTTCTTGCAGATCATATGAGCAGTAAGTTGGCATCTTCAAGCCAACCCAAGTTTAGAAAATGAGACTTGATAGTCTATGTCCATTTAGTGGTGGAGGAGGTCCCCCTCAGCCACAGACCTAGGGCAGGGGAATAGGGGGAAAGCGGGAGGGAGGGAGGAATGGGAGGATACAAGGGCTGGGAAAACAATTGAGATGTAATATGAATAAATTAATTAAATAAAACTTTTAAAAAGAAAACTTGATTATGAAAATAGAGATTCAAACTCTGTCCAATCTTCCCCCCACGCAATAAGATGAATCGAAAAGTCACTACACTCAAGAAACAGACCTCAATCAGTAACATGAGGACATATAGTGGAAGCTCTGTTCCTTCTCCCCAGACATTATACTTTAGTGTGAAGTTAGGGCAAGTCAACTGTAATCATTTGATGTGTCCAGTTGATTCTAATAGTCAAAAATGGTTAAGATTAAACAATCTAAGCACTAGTTTATATATGTAATTGGAAACCAATAAATCACTGCTTCTTATGAATTGACTCAAGCCAAAATACAGCCACTGATTCTGTGAAAGGTAATAAATAGACAGAGAGAGAGAGAGAGAGAGGGAGGGAGGGAGAGAGAGAGAGAGAGAGAGAGAGAGAGAGAGAGAGAGAGAGAGAGACTATATATATATATAATCTGGTGTACAATGGACACTTTATGTGGAGGCTCCAAGAAGAAATCTCATGTTTTTAAGACAGAAACTTCATGATATTCAATTGATAATCTCAACATTTGCTAGTACAACATAGACTTATCCCTACTAAAAATTATCAAGTAAGCAGTTTGTTGCTGCTTTGGGCCTTCGTGGCTTTTTTTTTTATACTTCTCTTCTTTGTCCAACCTTCAGACAACCCATTCAGACAGTCATGGACATGGCTGCCAGGATCACATTGACCTCTGCAGGGCCCATTGCATTCCAAGTGAAATTTAGAACAAAAACCATTAGACTGTATTTACATCATTAGTGCAGAGAATGTAGTGTAAATCACAGTCATCTGGAGAAGAGATTTGTAGTCCAATACTCATGCTCCATATGTTCACTTGGTGGACACAGCCAGGAATCTTCATGCTTAATAAAGCCTGAAGAAAGAATATTTAAATTTAGTTGTATGCATTAGTTTCCATTAAGATTGCCTTGGCTGTAATACATTTTCTCTAAAATCAGGTCACACACATGAGTCTTGAACTATCTTGAATGCTGGGGATTTTCTTAACAGTTTTTCTTACAGGAATTTATTTTGCAATAATCCACAGCACAGTTGTTTTACTTTACAGCACTTGGCAAACATGGGTTTTTATAAAAACTACCTTGAACATAGCAGTTTTGTCAAGTTAGATGGTAAATATTAATTTCTATAATAGAGTAGCAGGTTGTGGGTTATATTTTTAAAGTACTGCTTATAGTCAGGCAGAGAGGTGGGAAGGTGATTTAACAAAGGCATCAATAATAATAACAAAATTATGTTCATTTGTTTCTTCATAACTTTGTCAGTCACCTAGTCCAAAGAAGTAAAATAACAAAGCTTTATACTGTAGTTTGCTGTTTTATACTAAAATTATAAATTGAATTTTAACATTTTTGCATTTAACATGAAGATCAAAAGTATTCCTATGATTATAAATGTATCCAAAGAAAATCACTTTAAACCCTCACTGTATTTGACAAATATTATATTTTATTCTTTATAAGCCACAATGCAATACGATAATTAATTCCAATTAATTTCCAAGCACCTGGTGCTTATATGACAAGGTTTGTTTACCAGTAAACCTGAACATGTAAAAGCAAGAGGAAAGGATACACTCTTTCTGTACTGTTTTCTGTACACATGTGTTGCAAATAGCACCATTAGTTAATCCCCTGCTGAGAGTAAAAGTCCCCTGCTTGCTGCTGACATTGTAGCTCACCTGAAGGAACCATCTCACTGTGTTTCTCACATCTATGGAATTGTATGTCCAGATGCAAAGGAATTAAAAACATTTCAGCTTTCAAAATTCCTTCCATAGAAACTGGTAATATGGTCAAAAAATCCTTTTTGAATATTCAAAGAATTTCTATTTACAAGTGGTAGAGCATGCTAAGAATAGCACGTCAACACCACAGTCACACAGCTGCATGGTTTAACCCCTGCCAAACTTGAACTTCATTGATGTCAGACTGAATTCAACTGATGCCTAAACTACCTAGCAATGGGCATTGTCCTCACAATGAATACACAGCAAAGTAAAAACAAAGATTTGAGGAATGGAATGAAGTTACTGTCATTCCCACAATAATTAAGAGAGTTCAATAAACTTAACCAGAATTGTTTTTCTTCCCAATTTTTCAACTGAATGACATTTTCAAATTTACAATATTTAAATATAAAACAATCAGCTTGCCTGATCTGATCTTTGAGTCTTTTACAACCACACAAGCTAAGAAACTACTAAATCTGCCCAAGCCTGGCCCTTTCCATGTGCTTACAACTGTCCGCAGCTCCATTATTTTCTTTTCTCATTGGTCTGATGAGCTTATTTAACAAGTGATGCGTATTGGTGGGAAGACTGCCTTTGCATAGAAACCTAAACATTACCATCAGAGAAATAAGGAGACATTTAGTATTCATCCAGAAACTTCTTCCATATTCAAATAATGCTGTCTTATAAACCCAACTCTAAAACTCCTGTGTGACTCAATAGACAGAAGTCTTGAAAATTAAAACAGTTTGGTCCTCCATATTGCTGCTAACAGACCATGTGACTCTGAGCAAGTGAATTTGCTTCCCTCAACCTATAGAAGATTTAGAGGTTACCGTCTCACCCCAATGATTTTTAAACACACTAGAAAAAAAATGGAAGGGAAATAAAATAACAAAAGTGGAATGGAAATAAAATCCTTTTCGTGTATGTGTTTTAAGGTGGCTGTGTGTGCCTGCTGAACACATTACATTTTTAAGGCAGTAAGCAAGATTACATTACCTTGCCAGTACTTCAAAGAAAGACCTCCTGTGGAGAGAGAAAAGAATTGAGGCAACACAGCAGCAAGGGTGAGGAATGCCCACACAATCAAACATACGCAAATTGTTCCAAACAGTGATTAGTGATTACTGCAGAAGAGGGATTATTCTCAAGTTTGATGAACCTACATATTAAATACACACACACAAACAGAGAGAGAGAGAGAGAGAGAGAGAGAGAGAGAGAGAGTATCAAGGAGGCATGCACCTAAAGTTCTTGGAAACACAGAATTGATTACATACAAATTGGTAAAAGAGAAACAAACAGGACTTATTATATGGTAAGACACAAATCTTAAAGCAGAGTCTGTCTAAGAATGCTGGGAAAGATAAAGAAATAGATAGCATGCATGTTTTCCATTATCTTTCTCTCCCCTATCGGTTTTATCAAGTTAGAGAAGAGACAAACTGGGCTTTTCAAATTTGTAACATGGTGGGGCTCTTGGAATACATGACTTCTATCTTCAGGATCCAGATGTTTCATTGAATAAATCAATTGTCCCAATTCAAATAATCTGTAAGTAGCAAGAACCCAAACTCAGAGGCTGGAGGAACCCAGACTGTGCTGTTTTCCTATCTTACTTTGCCTCCTTTACCCAACTTTTCCCCACTGGAAAAGAGAGCACCGAGAGGAAGCTGCAAAGGCTTAGCTGCTACTTGGATTTCTAGAGACCATTGCAGAGTCTACTCCCGGCTCAAGACAGGATAGAACAATGGAAGTCTCAGAAAAGGTCCAAGGGAACAGGAGAAAGAAACACCTTCATTAGCTTCACTAGGGAGAACCCAGAAAGTGGTAAGGTTTATAGAAATCTTCCTTCTAACCTTCTCTAAAATGGCAGAGAAGCCATATATGTAGGGCAATGAGCTAATGCAGGACTTTGAAAAGTCTTTATTAAACTCACACCAGAGACAATATACAAAAACACCCAAGCCCTTTCTAAAAAAAAAAAAAAAAAAGAGGCTTGTAGAAGGATTTAAAGAATCATATCAATACAAGAGACGGGATAACAATTGAGATGTAATATAAATAAATTATATATATATAAAGAATCATATCAGATTGATTGAGGTTAAATGAAAAGACACAGAAACCATTGAGAGAGCATTAGAATCATGGGATTCCCAGGTAACTTAGCAGAGATACAGCAACATCCATGAACTAATAGATGTCACATCAGTGAAAGACAAAGAGACAGAAAGCAGTCAGAGAATAGTTGCTCCCAAGCCCTCTACACACCTCTCCTAATTCAAGTGGTCTTCAGAAAGAAAAGCTGGAGGGAGCGGAGAGGGGATTAAAAAAAATGGCCTGAGTTAGCTGATCTATTAAATAAAAATAAAAATAAAAATAAAAATAAAAATAAATTACCAAGCAAAAGTGGATTCCCTTGATTTGACAATATCTAATAGTGAATAAAGAACCACCAAGCTGAGCTGAGTTCTGGGATTTTATTTAATGGAATCATATAAAAATAAAAATTTTTTTAACATGTTCATTTATAGCTTAAGAAAATGCATGTCCACTACAGTGGATATAAATTGATGCTACAGAATTGAGGGCACCATGAATAAGCACTGTGCGCAATTAAAACCTACTTCTAGAGCTAGCCATTCTTTGAAGAAGGAAGATGCTTTTGAAATTTATCTTTATGGCCCTCTCTCATCTATGAAAAGCTTTTTTAAAGAAAACAATAAAAAAGCAAAACAGGCCCTCCTCATGAAACAACCACCACAGTATCACCTCATTCAGTGTGTGAGAAGCCAAAGAGAAGCCAAAGGCATGAGGAAGGAGCTGCGTGGTCCTTCTGACAGTGACTCCAGGCACAAGAAGGCTGCTGTGAGTGGCTTGTATGAGAGCTCAAGTCCACAGGCCTGCAAGGAGAGCTGCTGGCCTCCTTCAGGTCTGCACAAAGCCCAGGCCCACTGAGAAACTTTCTTTGCTTCCAGTGACAGGGCTGAAATAGGCTGTTCTGCATCCTTCCTTCTATACTCACCAAGTAGCATGTGTTTCCTTCTGGGACAAGAAAAGGTCTCTTTTCCCTAAAGTGTCCTTCTGGGGCCATGGACTCGATCATGGCGAGTACTGAAAGGTAAGGGGCTCCTTCCCAATTATTCCTCATACCTAGCACAAGCTCCTCTTGTGCCGTGGTTGGCCTATACTCCTTAAAGCATACTTAAAACAACTGGATCTTCATAAACCATCCTTTGTTCTACTTCTGTGCTGGGCCCGTAAGGCTCAAAGCTGGCTTTCTAATGTCAAACTTCCACAGTTCAGAGCATTTGTTCCTTTCCCCCCTTTTACAGACGCACAGCTATTATAACCAACAGTTTTGAGGGCTGGAGTGCCTTCTAACAGTTCTACAACATGTAGCCAAATTCTCTCTCTCTCTTGTCACAACTTTAAAAGTGGGGTAAATGTTTGACCCTCAGAAAAACGGGTAAGGAACATATGAATTAATACCAAAATGCTGCACTGCCTTAGTGATACCACACTTCTTAAAGGGTCCCTTTAGACCCTAGGGTTAAAGCAGAGTGGGTTTACCTGCCCCCCATCTACCCGATTCATGGGTTTCATGGCCCTGAAAGGTATCCTATGTGTGAAATCTCTTTAAAACTTCAAATCCCATTTGGATTAAGTATGCGGTTCCACAATGTATTTATTATGGTAGAAAATATGTTTCTAATGTCAACCGTTAGATAAAGATAAACCAGAGAGAACGGGTATCATGTTCCGCAGGCTGTTGGGTGGTCCTGTGTGCACTGCAGATTCGTGTTTACAGTGTGCTAGCCTGGACAGAAAAGCTGGAAATCTTAGGGATCAAATTCCTGCAGATGGGGAGCCTTAAGTGTAGGATCCGAGAAGCCAGTGCTTCTGGTTCCAGATCCTGGAAAAGGAGGAAAGTGTGAAAAAGGTGAAAAGAGAGGACGTGGTGGCTGTGAAACGTAATGTTAGAGGAATAGGGAAACAGACGAAACACTGGTTAAGTGTACATGCCACGGGGAGAAAAGACCAGAGCTTTAAATTAATTACCTATGAGGGGCCAATTCAAAAGAGCAGCAAAGATTCAGAAAAATGGTCTGGACACAGCTATCTAGGTTCAGAGATAGGATCAGGGTTGGTAGCCAAGCTGTGAAAGGGCATTTCAGTGCCTGCACTTCCTCCACCCCAGGATTCTCGGCACAGATGAGAATCAGCTCCCTCACCAAACTCTCAGGTATAAGTCAATACGTCAACACTGGAAACTCAGAATGTGATCAACATTCAGCCTCTCTGATGCCAGGACAGGTACAAGAGAGGTAACCCTTGGGTTCTGAATGAACTCAGAGAAATAATAATATCAAGGCAAATGGTATCCGAAGTGTTATGGAACAAAAGAACCTTACACAAGACAGCATGTGGATAACTACTGCAAGAATCCCTTACAAGTCTTCCTTCGCCGTGTCGGGGCAGGGCGGGCGGGGGACAAGTTTGTTCTGTGCTCTGAGATCAGTGGTCCTATGACAAAATAAAGCCTTGGGACAAGTAGGTGACCATTCCTCCCAAAGCCTCACAGCACGATACATGTATTGAGTTTGTTCGGCTCCAGTTCTTATAAAGGATTTCTGTCATTAAGCCATATTGAACATTCTAGGTTTGCTGGCCAGCAGACTTCAAGATAAAAACTGATGCTAAGATCATGAAAGCCGGGCATGGTGGCACACGCCTTTAATCCCAGCACTCGGGAAGCAGAGGCAGGCCTATCACTGTGAGTTTGAGGTCCGCCTGGTCTACAAAGTGAGTCCAGGACAGCTAAGGCTACACAGAGAAACCCTGTCTCGAAAAACCAAAATAGATAAATAAATAAATAAATACCCAATTGAGACTGACTTTAGGGAACATGTCATAGTTGGACCACACCATGACAAAGCTACTACAACTAACAACAATTCCACTGCTTCTCATAAATCTACTTCTCTTTTATCTCAAATCTTACTGAAAAGATGTTTCCAAAAAATGTCAAATACAGTGAGTGATTTTACATTTAGAAAATAACAATATTACTAGCATCTGTCTTATCAGTGTTTAGCATGAAAATGTATTAACAATGTCAGTGTCTCAGAGCGTTTCATGTATTTGAACTAATAGGAAAAAACTATACCAACATAAGAAGTTACTATATTACTGGCTAGGCTTCTTATGTTAGTGGCTAAAGCTCCTTTAAAAAGTTGTTGGGATACAAATCATAAAGTTATGAACATCAAAATAGTTTCCCTAAACATTTGTCTAAATGTACAAATAAAACAAAACATCTAAATGTGTAGATGCTAAGTTTGTAAGAAAGTAAGCTGACATTAACAATCTATGCTGATTGATAACCAATAGGAAGTCTATTTGAGAAAAGCCTAGGTCCCGACATAATGTAAACTAGCATCACATTCTAATACTGGACCATTTTTGTTTGAGGTTTTTTTGGACATAGTTTATTTGAGAAGGAAAACAACATGAACGTTGAAAAATGCTCTATGTGAAAGTCAGACCGCACTCTCCACTCAACTGTGAAGAATGTCCTGTCCATTGGCTAGATCTGTGTAGGGGTTTGAAGTTTATTGCACTTATTTTCCTTGGCTGGTGCCATAGAAATGATACCCTATGGGCATATACAGGGGGAGGAGTTCCCCCCTCAGTCACAGTCATAGGGGAGGGGAGTAAGGGGGAAATGGGAGGGAGGGAGGAATGGGAGGATACAAGGGATGGGATAACCATTGAGATGCAATGTGAATAAAGTAATAAAATATATTTTTAAAAAGAAAAAAAAATGCTCTGTGTCATACAGTACTGGGTATTGAACATAGAGCATCCTGCTAGCGCTCTACCAATGAGGTACAGCCAGAGCACTAAGCCCACCCCTCCCAGGCCAGCATCCACTGTATGATTAAAGGGCTAGGGAGAGACTTATAATTTGCATGCAGGCTCACACTAGCACCATGAAATCAAACATCTGGGCATAGTTTTTAAAAAGGCACCATGAAGTCAGCAACTATTAAAAGAAATCCTCCAATGGGGAATGTAGGAGAAAGTAGAAGGCAGGAAAGAGAAGGCGGGGGTATGGGAGAAATGCTCAGAG
This sequence comes from Acomys percivali, assembly GCA_907169655.1. NCBI lineage: Eukaryota > Metazoa > Chordata > Mammalia > Rodentia > Muridae > Acomys > Acomys percivali. The sequence continues at coordinate 135,226,795 of OU015745.1, read as the reverse complement.
CAGAAGCAAGGAAGAGGAGTGACTCACTCTGAAAATCAAAGTCCTCAAGCATGTCTTTCCCCCTTTGAAAGCCGAGAGAGCTGCAGCTCAAGATGAACGTCTGTTTGGGTCTAAACTGGAACAATTTGCTGCTCAGTTCCCCTTTCTTCTAAAAGAGAAGCCTCTCTCTCTTTTTCCCCTTGCCTGCCCCCATCTCGCTTTCTCTTTAAACACTGTCAAGAACAGTACAAATGACAACATAATTTTATTACAAGTTCATGTACAGATGAATTTCCCTACAGCCTTTCTGTCACAGAAATGTGCCTCAAACTCACAGCCATCCTCCTGCCTCCACCTCCTCAGTGCTGGGATTAAAGGCGTGCACCACCACGCCCCGCTCCATAGTGTGGTCTTCAATGACAAGAGACTGTGTTCAGCTTGCACACCTGCCCTGTGTCTAAGCACTTCTTCTTCCTTCAACACAGTTTGCAGTTCTGTTTCTCACATCCTCACTGAGACATGTTATGAACTAGAAAAGAATAGTGAGAATAGATACTAAATTTTCTTGCTTAAATAAGAACAGAATCTATTTTAACTAAAACACACTCTAAACAACTGAAAAAAATGTTTCCTGGAAGGGCATACAATGCTTTGCCTCAAAGAAGCATCCTCTTTGTCATTGTGTCCTTCTCTCTGAATCACAAAGTAGGCCGTACCTGTCAGAGTTGAATATCTTCACTGCGGTGACACAATGTTATTGTAAGAAACCTATTTACAATGTGGCCGACATTACATTATATTCCCCCCACCCATCTCTTTCTCTCTCTCAAACACACACACATACACCACACACCATGTGTACCATACATACACACATACACACACACACACCACACCATACACACCACACACACACACCATACACACCACACCACACACACACACACACCACACACACACCATACACACACATACCACACACACACACCACACACACATACCACACACACACACACACCACACACACATACCACACACACACACACACCACACACACCATACACACCACACCACACACATACACCACACACACACCATACACACACATACCACACACACCACACACACCACATGCACACACACACACACACACCACACACACACTACACACA
>OU015745.1:135202168-135225544 GCA_907169655.1 Acomys percivali | reverse complement strand
CACACACACACACACACACACACCACACACACACTACACACATACCACACACACACACATCACACACCATACACACCACACACACCATACACACCACACCACACACACACACACCATACACACACATACCACACACACCACACACACCACATACCACACACACACCACATACACACACACACACCACACACACCAGCTCACTGAATTCCCATCATAGCTCTAGGAAACAGATTATGCTATAGTACCATTTTTTAACAGATAGATGATAGATAGATAGATAGATGATAGATAGATAGATAGATAGATAGATAGATAGATAGATAGATAGATAGATAGCCAGTGTAAGTAAGCTAAGTTTCAACTCCAGTGTTCTGACGCCAGTGGACAATTCTAAACTGTGACTCATGGCCATGTTGAGATACGTTAAAAATGTGAGCACCTCCCACCAGCAATAAAGAAGCCTAGCCCGTAAGTATGGCAGTATCTCCACTCCACAGCGCAGAGGAGGACAACGGCTAGGACTCTGCCTGCAGTCACACTGCTGTGACAGAGAGGTAGTTAGCTGAATGCTTAATCCTTCCTGTCAGGAGTAGCATCTAGAAATTTAAAAAAACGTTTCCACGGTACTATGAATAGGGGGAAGTTCCTAAAAATCCCAAACCCAAATTGGCATATTGAACGTGCAAATCAAGGAGAAGTTATAACTGACATTTATCTATTCGCAGCTTGCCCCTTCATTTAAATGATCATCCTAAAATCAGAAATGCCCAATGTCAAAATAAGTAAATAAATAAACAAATAACTACAGGAACTAGTGTAGATTCTGAGATTATATAACGCTGAAGATCTAATAAATATGAGGCCTTTCCATGCTGCCCTGACACGGCGCTCTGGGATGAGCAATGACCTTCACTGTTTCATTTCTTGACGATAAGAAAGCCTATCATTTACGTGTGCTCGGGCTGACAGGAACCTTAAAGGTCATCTTTCCTTGTGGCTACATCAAAGATTTGGAAGCAGAAAGGTCAGCCCCAATATCTTGCCATTTTCTTTTTGACGGCCAGAGACAACCTGAGAGTCAGAAAAAGTTTGTGACCAAAGACAGAGGGACCAGAGCACCTATAGACTGAAGTGAAGTCAGGGGGTCACACACTTAGAGTTGCTCAGAACGTGCAGATTGCTGTATTTTAAGGCAGTCTCAACTTTGGAGGAGGATGCTCCTTTAAAGAAAATCATAATTGAAAGTTATGGTTGAAATTGAAAATTAGATACATTACAATTGAAAAGTAGATAAAAATCTATTATCACTTCTCTGCCTACAATAGGGAAGGGAGCATTGGACCCACACTTTCTTTCCTGTTTTTCTCATGGGAGCTACATTTTTAGTTCATTTTTACTGTTAGGATTCAATATGGCATGAATAGTTCAATTTAAATCCATGGGAGTTAAAATAAAAACAAAAGTGTAATTTTATAAGATGTTTTCATAGGGGGAAAGTTCACAAAACTCTTACAGTGGCTAAAAAAATAAAATCTGAACACAGATGATTTCCAGCGATATTAGCTGGGATTAGCAGTCTGTATAAATGGTGTTAGACTGTACTTTTTTTGCTTTGACTTAATATTCCCAATGATAATTTGCACCTGTCTACCTAAAGGGTGGAATAAGGTTCCTGTGTAATAATGCTCATAAAATTTTTGACACTCCTTATTTTCCTTCATCTTGTCCCTCCATTTAAATGATCATCATGAAACAGAAATGCCCCGTGCCTAAATAAATAAACAAACAAACAAAAATTGTGCTTAACTTTCTGGTAAAAGCCTTAACTCAACACTATCTATCAAAAGGATGCTATAGACGTTCATCTGACCTTCATGGCAGAATATTAGTTTGACATAGCATAATGCTACAAATAATCATATTTCATTTGTGATATAATTGTTGCAGTCCTTTTGAAATACCAGTCACAGGGAACTCAGTTGACGACAGCATACCTAAACTGACAGGTAACCAGCAAGCGTCACCTGTACTTACTGTTTTTAGTACCATAAAAAATGAAAATGAAAATAAAAACCTATGAATACGTGTTTCTGAGAATGAAGTCTCTCATAATTCACTGGATTTTTCAAAAGGCTTGCATCTAAAATTTAAATTTGCATATTGAAGTTTTAAATCAAGTAGAAATTACAACTGCTATTCACTTTAGAGCCATCAAGTCCATTTTAGACTACATGTTCTTAAAGTACAAGTTGAACACCTAACACTTAGACCTTTCCAAACATAGTAGGTCAAACATCTTCCTGTGAGTCAGGAAACACCTGGCTGTGTGCAGTGAGCTGACCATCAGCCACGTCTTTCTGGAGCTAAATCACACAAGAGTAATGCCTGCATGCTCATCATCTGTTCTGAAGGTTTTACATCTTTCTAGAATTGTCTTTTTAATACAATAGCACCTAACTTGAGAACTGTCACACTTAGCAAAGCTGAACTGCACAATACACCACTGTTTACCACCATCAAAGGCTTTACAGCATATCTTTGGAAATGATTCATTCTCCTAAAGACACTTTACATGCAGTGAATAGCAATGTCCCATTTCCCCTCAGCAGCTCCTGGCCATGCCGTGACCATTCTGCTTTGTCTCTCTGCAAGGTGGACCATTTCACATACTTCATATAAGTGGATCCTGCAGTGTTTGTCCTTATCTCACTGGAGAACATTTTCAGAGTGACCTCATCAAAAAGTAAAGCTGTACATCCCTGTAGGCAGAAATGTGTCCAGAGCTTATCTTAGAAGAAATGGCAGCAAAATTATGTTGTATTGGCTGTTTATATAGTGTGCATGCAAAGAGACATAGCATATTGTGATGGAGATATGTATCTATATATATTTTCCACATATGCATAACATTCTTCTGGCACTCTTCCATCTTCCTTTGTGTAGTACCATCATTATTTTTGCTGTGCAGTTCAATGCCATTATTTTCCATTTCAACCTCAGCTGCATCATTGCTGCTGCCAGAATCTCTGGTTTTTTTGAAGAAAATATACAATTTAAAATTGTTTTTTTTTCTTTTTTTTTATCAGAAAGGAAAGTCATCAAGACTTAGATTTTATTTTAGGAACAAAGTAAGGTTTCATGGGAGCAAAAAAGAAAGCCTTGGTGTAGAGAAGGTTTGTTCATTTTCTATAGCATTACTGAAGTGTCGTATGCCTTGATAACCCTATCAATGTTTGGATCACCTCAGTGGGGGAAAATGCCTTAATTTAACTCTATTTTGCTGTCTCGGCAAAGGTAAGTTGTCTATTTTGAGAGCCTTGAGTTTTGTTGGGTTTGGTTTGGGTTTGTTGTTTTCTGGCCTGGGAAATTCTGTACTGGTGTGTTTGTCAAAAAAGTACAGTCTACTGAGCTACCATACTGCCTCAGTTTCCTTAAGTATATATATATATAAAAAAAAAAAACAGATGGCCAGTGGGTGGAGGAGGAGGTGAAGGGAGGTGGCCATTAGTTATAGACCTGCCTTAAAAACAGTAACTTATGCTCATCAAATGGTAGGCAAGAAATACAAGTCAATGCAGGTGGCCGTGGGTCTCAGGACACTGACACACTCTTATTTTGTACTCTCTAGTGTCTCTCTTTCAATGCCATCATGGAAGAGCTTGGAATCTCACTCAAGAATCAGAAAAAATTAAAGAAAAAGTCAAGAACTAAGGGCAAATCTTCTTTCACAAGTATCCTTACTTGTCATCAGAGACGAACTCAGAGAAAAGAGACTGTGGCGTGATCCATGAAAAAAAAATCCGTAAGAACCTTCCAAGAAGGAAAAGGCCATGCCTACACATATTTGGAGGAAGGAATTCTGAGGAACATGAGACGTGTTTCAACATATCTTTATCCATAACTGCAGTCATGGATAGAGGAAGAAGAAATGCACAGTTTTTAAAGCTCACATAGATATTACTTGGGAAGTGGAACTGGTTCTTTTCAGATCAATTTGTATGCACACTTATTTTGCATTTTCTCTCTCCTCTCAATAAATTGCTATGTGTGCTTTCTAAATAATAATAATAATAATAAACAAGTGGATTTTGTTTTTCATAGCAAGTTTGAGGCTCAGTTTGTCCCCATTTCCTCCCTTCATTCCCTACACTGAGTGTTGAGTATCACTAGCTGTAGTATTTGGTGTTCTGGGGAATCTGTTAAGAAACTCAGTCATTGGGGATGAGTTTAAAAATAATTGCTTTCAGTTTATAGAGGGGACAGGCTTAATATAGAAAGGAAAGCCATTCATCTTTGTGCTCTAAAATCTAATTTTATACATGGCTTAAATACTGTTTGAACACTAGTAAGTATATTATAGAGGAATGCTTTTTTTAAAGGGGAAAGTATATTTAAAAACTAAGTGCTCACCACGTTCTAAGACATCATGTTGCTATCATGTGAGAAAAATAGATATGTTCTACATCCTCAAACAAACAAGAGGAAAATGTCTATTGCTGGGAGCAGGATCTGAATGTTGATGTGAGAAGGTGAACAGGAAGGCATGCAGAGGCAGCTGTCTGTGTCTGGAGCACTGAAGGCTGCCTGCAGGGCCAAGGTTTGGATCTTTAGACTGACACAGGCATCATCAAGTGATATGTGGGCATAAGATGGAGGCCTTGAGGGTCCCAGTCTGAGGAGGCTCCATGTTCAAAGTCAATGACATAAAAAAAAAACTGGGTTGTTCTGTGGAGAAAGGAGTTTAGGACATTTAAGATGTAAAATGCAAGATGTGGTGAGCCCAACAGGCAGCCATCACTCCTCCTAAGGGGAAACGAAAGGAAAGAAGCCTGGAAGAAAGAAAACAGGAGCTCACACCAGAAATTTCTCCCATGGTCCAAAAGGATGCCAAGTGTGAACCAGAGCCAAGCAGAGAAAGCACAGAACAACCAGGGTTACCTCAGCACAATACAGATAGTGATTTAGCAAGAGTCCTGAAGGAAAAATGGAGACGCTATGCTGTATCAAACTGGCAGTTGAAGCTAAGCCAGACAGACTTTTCCCTCTCGATTTCATAACTGAATTTTCTTTCAAAGCATATAAAATTTGCTAAGTGAACGTCTCTTAAAAATACATTAAAATAGGTAAAATTTGGGGGGAAATACGTTTTTTTTCTGAGACAGGGTTTCCCTGTGTAGCCTTGGCTGTCCTAGACTCACTTTGTAGACCAGGCTGGCCTTGAACTCACAACCATCTACCTGAGTCTGTCTCCCAAGTGCTGGGATTAAAGGCATACACCACCTAGCCCAAAGAAGATTTTTTTTAAACCAACTATAAATATACTACACAATCACCTGATGTTTTCATCCATAAAAAATATTTGGTTCCTAGGCACATGCCTGGGTCTATGTGGGTCTATGTGCTTGCCAGTGAAGAATGGTATAAACTAATGAATTCAGAAGCCATAAGAAATTACAGAGAATCTGGAACCTAGTCCAGAAAAATTCCTAGGACCAATCATTAATCTCTGGGATTTTCACCTGACTCACTAAAGAGCAGTGACTCATGCAGAGTTATGTACAAATCAATGGCAAAGTTAATTAAAAACTAGGTCTAACATTTCTTCCTTCAGCAATTTCTTGATGCTAAAAGAATTAGATTGCTCAGGTGAGAGATTGAGGAAGAGAGATAAAGGTCAAGGTTGAAGGAATGATGCTGTTAGCTAAGATTTATTCTCCACTTATGTCTCACACCTGGTCCCGGTGGCAGATGAAAAGGAAAAGAGGTGACTTGCTTCACCTGGGGCCCTGGCTGCTCACTCCAAAGGAAGAGGGAAGTATGGAGGGCAGGTCGAAGAAAACTAAATGAAGGTAAAGTTGATCTAGCCAGCATTCTATTTTCTACCTCAGCAGACTCAACTCTAGTTTAACTCTTGGTCTTACTAAATTGAACATAAGGGGGTCTTTATCAGGAGGATTCTATAATTGCTTCAATCGATGAATAATGAATGGAGTAACAGAGTAACTCCAGAACAGAATGGATTAACAGTATCTGTTCAGAGAAAGGTCCAATGGGCTGATACCCATGCAGGCGATTATTTAAAGACACACTAAGTCTATGAGTTTCAAAACATACGCTGCATCAGATTCTCCCCCAAGGTAACTGGAACCAAATTGGAACATCAGCTAAAAGAGGCAGAAGTTACAGTGGTCCCGCTCAAATTCATTAATAGTTTAGTCTTCTAGCCTAGAGCAATGAAAGGAAGATAGACATTAAATGGCCCGTGATAGCCAAAGGGTCAACTCTGTTCAGCAAGCCTTCACACCAAGCCACTGGAGTGTCTGGGGAAGGGGCTTCCTGCAGTGATGAAGAGGAAATTAATAGACAGGCTTAGGCTTCAAAAACTGGATTACTCCTCGGGTTTATTGCTGCATAAGAAGAGAAAATCATTCACATTGTAATTTTTAAATTTCTCTGTGAAAGAAAAAAAGGAGAAAATAGAAATAGAAAATCCACCAGAGGGAAGGCAAAGCCCTATATTCAAAGCCCTATAAGCCTCAGTCAAGAAATGACTAAACCATCCAGACAGGCAAACTTCTAGGTCTCCAGAAACATGAAGGCCTTCTCTGCAGATGAGCATCCTCCTGCCACATCACAGGCGTACCAGAGGGCCTTGCTGTTAAGGTTTAATTTTGTAACGTCCAGTAAGAGATGAATGGTTATCTCTCTAGAGCCTCTGCAACTAGTAGAGATTGAGAAAAAAAAATATGTGAGCAGATTTTATCTGACGAATGAGAATGCCCCACAATTGGCTCGGCATTCAAATGTTTGATTCCCACTTGGTGGATATTTTAGAAACGATTAGGAGGTACGGCCTTGTGGGAGGAGGCATATCATTTGGGAGAGGGCTTTGAGGTTCTTTCCTTCACAAAAGTCCATGGCAGGCCCCATCTCTCATTCCAACTCGTTGATGTAAGCTCTCAGCTTACATGTTCCAGTACGTATTTGCCTGCCTACTGCCATGCTCTCTGCCGTAATGTTCATGAACTTGCCCTCTGAAACTCTAAGCAAGCCTCCAGTTAACTGCTCTTTTTAAAGTTGCCTTGGCCATAGTATCTCTTCACAGCAGTAAAATCATTTGTTTGCAATCATATTCTTTCTTCTCCTGCCCTCCTTCTCACCCATCACATTTTCATTTGTCATGTGCAGATATTCTAATTTTCTCTGAATAGTTCTACAAGTCACATAGGTAAGGACATCCTTTCCATCACAACAATCCTCAGATAATAAACCATGGAATAAAATTCACAATGATCCTCCAATGTCCTCTTTGTGACAACTATAAGTTTTGAAATAATGAAGTTCAAACCCATACTACTGATGAAATAGGACAGGTGAACTCAACCAGCAGGTCTTACCCTGGGACTTGGAAAGGGAGGACCGGAGATGAGGAAAGATAGTCAAAACTGTGGTCAGAAGGGCTGTAGGGGATGATAATCCAAGTGTCTCGGCTGCTAACACACCCCTCAATGATGAAGCAGAAAACAAGTCAGTAACGAGCATCAGATGCAGAATTGCATCTGATTCAAAGTAATCATAAGTAAATGTTTTTTATAATTACAAACATGTTAGGGGAAGTGAGATGGCTTGCACAATGTCAGTAATCTGTAAATTGTTACACAATACAGTGCAGCCCTTCACACCCCCATCACCACAACCACATCCTTCACGTCTAACTCCTAGACACCAGGTATCATCTGCAAAGTTCAAGTTTGTCCCCAGTATATGCAATCTCATATGCCCACTCAGTCTCAAAATATGAAGATAGAACATCAAGTTATACTCCCCAACACAGAGAAATACACCGTTAATATAATAAAAGTAGCTAAGTATCTTGCAAGCCCAGAGTGCCATGGTTCTACCTTAAATCTTTAAGAATCTAGATTCTGGACATTGAAAAAAAGGTAGTCTTAGCTTTTTGCTTAAGTCCAAATTTATATTCAATTTTTAAAGAACAATGCATGAGCTAATTAGTTCTTTCCCACGATCTCTTAATAGATTAGATAGATAGATAGATAGATAGATAGATAGATAGATAGATAGATAGATATCATGCATACATACATACATAGACAGACAGACACATAACTATTCCTGTTACCTGGAAATATAGCCATGCTTTGCCAAGACATTTAAACATTAAAAGATCACGTCTAGGTCTTCATATTTAATAAAATGAACTTTCCATCAAGTGACCTGGAAACTACTTCTATTATTTCTCTCACCTTACTTTTTTGAACATTTTCATTTTTAAGGCAAGCCATTCAAGTCATACTGAAAACATACAGATGGCATGATCTCAGTTGGCACCCCCTTTATGACCATCTTGTGTGGTGAATGAGATTGTATTCTCCCTGCTGAGCAGGAAGTCCTTCTCAGCACGTAGATCTGTACATCACTTTTAACTTTTCTCCTCTTCACATGAGTTGTTCATCCATTTTCAAACACTGTGTAATAAACAAATATCAGCCAGTGAATGAGTCTCTTTGTTGTGTCACACAGTGTCCTTCTTGAGAAAGTCAAAATCACATATCACACTTCCAAGGTGAAATTTTAGTGAGATACTTAATTTTTATAGCGCATGATTGTGGAAGCTGTTATGTTTTGCCTGCCTGAATTTGCATCTCCATCTGCCTACAATAAACACACAGGTAAACTCCTCAAAAATAGCCTGGATACATACAGCTATTTCTGGAAGAGAAAACACACAGAAAATAAAGATATTCAAACAAACAACCTCAAAGAGAGTGCTGAATGTGTTAACAAGATCTTCCAATCTTGTGGTGTATCAAAACTTCTAGAATACCTCTGAAGAAAGATTTTCCTTATCTTCATGATGAATTCTGCACCTAGAGCAACAAATTAAAATTAGACCATTTTTAATAAAGTCATCCCAAGATTTTAAAGTAATTTGGTGACATTAAGCATAATAAACCAAATTGCAGCGATGAAAGAAACATTTTCATTAAAGCTTTAACAAGTCACACTCAAAATTCCAATGCAGAGATGGAATAGAGTCGATATTGTCTCTAGGGAACCAAAATAACAGATGACAGCTAGAATTCTCAGCTCATCATAACAAATATATAATTAGTTTTGACCTTTTCACAACATCCCAACAAATATAGCAGTTCATAAGCATGCGTGGTGCAAATGCAATTAATTGCAAGGGTATCTTTCACTGAAATGTTTAATGATCTCATCATACAGATTTCCTGGATGATTTCTTACTGACTTCCTCCTAAAAATAGGGCATCAGAAGCCATGAACCAGGTTAATGTCATCACTCTAGAAGCAACCAACATCTGCAACTATATCTAGCTCATGTGCATACTTCCTCGTTTATGTGAAAGCATTCTCTCTCTCTCTCCCTCCCTCTCTCCTTCTCTCACTTTCTTCCTACCTCCACTTGCATTCCTCATACTCTAACTTATCAAATCCAGACTTGACTTAAAGACTTAGGATCGCCATGTGTGATGGCACCTGCCTGTAATTGAAAAGTTGAGGCAAGAGGATTGGAAGTGGTGGTCAGCCTAGGCTACATAGCAAAATTTTGTCTCAAAAGTAGTGATGTACAAAGTCAAACACCACTCGTTATGTGAAGCTTTCTTTGGTCATTCATCTTTCTGTCTCCTTTCTGGTGTAATCTTAAAGTTACTGGGTTCATGGTGGTAACTTGTGTAAGCATTTCTTTTCATATTTAAATCAGACTCTCTTGTACTGCTGCCATTGATGAAGTCCCACAGTGAAGAGTTTATACCTGTTCAATATCCAAATGAATCCAAACAACAGTTAATGAATTGTCCTCCCGATAGAGAACATTACTTTATTGTGAAACTGTCTTGGACAGAAAACACATTCATTATATTTTCCCTCTCTACCTTCTTTGTGTTTTCTAAATCATATTTCCCCCAATTAGACAAGAGACTTTTCTAAGTTTCAAGAAACTCACAAAGCATTTTTATAATGCATATTTTGTAACCTTTCTAAATATTTGAATATCTCAGATATGAATACTATATTTACATCACTTCTAGCCTTCCTTTCTCTTCTCTCATGTCCTGTCTCCTTTTAATTCATGGTTTCTTCTTTAATTATTGCTGTTGCATATATACAATCTACTGAGTTAGCAGATATTTGAAGCCAGATTGCATGTTTATAGAAAGTCACTCTCGGTGGGAAAGTTGACAGTTGCCTATCAATATGAATAATCATTCACTTAAAAAAGATAAAAGTTTAACTTAGACCCTAAAATTATAAAACATGTTAGTATATTAACACAACTAAACACCTACAAGACACAGATTTCAAAAATTTAACAATAATTAATTAAAAGGAAAGTGAATTATAGTAGAAGGGAAGAGGTAAAAAGAAGAGAAATAAAGGGGAGAGCAAGAGGCTGGAAAGCAGGTAGTACAGGCCCAAAGATCAGATAAGAAAGTATCAGTATGCATATATATATAATAATAATGGAATATGTTCAACTCAAAGACGACTTATCCCTCCATTGAAGAAAGGAATTACTTGTAATCTGAAGGCGGTCAGTTATAACTCCATACAGCATTCTTGGTTACAGTAATAAAAATTCTGACATCAATTATCAATGAATACAAGCACTGTCTTTTAAAATTATTTTATGGGATCCAAACTATCTGGGATGATTTAGATATTGTCTTTCTTTAAGGCACAAGGATGAACTAAGAGTTCTACCAAACACCCAGCTAGGTTTATTGCTCTAAGTTACACCAAAAGCCATTTTAAAATCTTTCAAATATGTTGTTCCCTTCATCCCTGAATGAGCACTATACTTAAAAAGAGACAATAAGAGCAAGGCTCCATGGTGCATGCATTTAATCCCAACACTAAGGGAGGCAGAGGCAGGTGGGTCTCTGTAAGTTCTAGGCCGGCCTGGTCTACAAAGCGAGTCCAGGAAAGCTAAGGCTACACAGAGAAACCCCATCTTGAAAAAAAAAAATAAAGAAAGAAACATCCGGCAACTTTTCAAATCCCAGCACAAAAGACCAGTTCACATTCAGACCTCTCAACATTACAGTTGGTGCCCTTTCCAACCTTTCCAGCTACAAAAGCAGTGATCTCTCTTAGACATAATGCCAAAGACTTGGGAGTTGTCACCCTTCCACATGGGGATCATCAGCTGTGTGATAGGGACAGTAGGTGACTTAAGTAGAAACAGCTGGTGCTCATCCATTCTTCCATCACTTTTGTGATATTATTCTTACTTACACCCTCAAAGTACACTTTATTACCTCTAATCACAGCTTCAAAGGAAGTCATAATAGCATATTACACCTCATGTTTGTTGCACAGCAAAATATAGCTCTAAGACAAAAGGTCTTTTTGTCACTATTGAGCTATGCCCTAAATTCCTCAATTCAAGTCTGTAGGCTTTGATCTTTTTTAAGCCTACTTTAGGTGGGGTTCTTTAATGGCTCTACCTCCCTTCCAAGCCACCTACCCAAGATAGGAGAAAAAGGAGGTTAGTAGGGACAGAGGAAGTTGAACTTTTTAGACCCAGTTCCTTGGGGCAATTCCACTCTGTCATCAGGATCTCAACAGCAAACACAGCAGCAGAATCAAGCATTAGTGGAAACAACAGCAAGGATCAAAAGCGGCCTCTGAAGTTTTCTCTGAATCATTTCTCTCTAGGATCATCTTGAAACAAGCAGTGCACAGCCAAGTGATGTAAGTGATGCTAAGTATGTGAAGTGATGTCTCTCTTTGGGGGGCCACTCCTCTTTATATTCTCTCAGAATCCATACCAGCATGTTTTCCAACTGGCAAAGACCATGCCCCCCCATACACAATGCAGTTCCCAGCTGACAAAGATCATGTGCCCTCTCTCATAAGTCTGTTTCCAGTGGACAAACATCACACACCCTCTCACAAGACAGTTCCATATTCCACACTTGGGTTCAAACCAAAAACGTGTTTACATTCACTACATAGATCATATTGGTTTTTCTGCTGAAACTTTTTTATACAGTCATTACTCATGAAAATGAGACAACTTTGCTAAGCCAATGATAAATAAATGGCTCCTGTCTTGCTTTACTATAACTATAAATTTGAAAGTTTTTATGAGAACAGGTAGCATTGACTTGTCTCAAAATAATATGAAAATTCTACTCCTATGGATAAGATTTGGCATCTGCTCTCCTATAAACCCCTCCCCATTCTCTTTCAAATTCATGGCTTTTTCCCCCACTAATTATATTCAAGGCATATATGTATATGTGTGAACATACATATCTGTATAATGTTTCTCATATGTATGTTTTCAGGACTGGTTGTTTGGCTCTGTAACTTTTAAAGGAACCAGGTAGCAGATATTTAGGAAGCTGGCTAGGGTAACACCGATGAGATTTTGTCTTTATTCCCCTCAATGGACTTCTTTCTTTCAAATTGGACTCTTCAATCTTCCATTTTAGAAAGCCAAAGATAATTCTTTAGTGTAATTTTTATTATCTCATGTGTTCATTGCTCAACTCCAAACAAATTGCACAATCTTCTTACCTAAGAGTCTTGACAATATCTCGGTGTCACAGGCAAATGGAGTAGGTGAGCATTATATAAAAGACTAGTCCTTAAGCAGTGAGTACGGTCAAAAGGGCAACTATGACTTGAAGGACTTGAAGGAAGAGGAGGCAGAAACAGTTACCAGGGACTTCAGGTTCCTGTAAGAGAGGCCTTCTAAGGAGCATCAACCCTGAGAGGAAGAACACATTCACTGTGAACAAGAGGCTCGGATGAGATAAATGTAATAGGACTACAGAGTTTACTCATTGCCAACTCTCTGATCGCTGCATGTGCCTGACATTGGCTTAAACCAACCAGAGCTATATTTGGCCATTGTCCCAGGGATCATCACTCTGAAGGTCACTCTCCTAGAACACAGTAAAAAAAAATAGATGTGGAAGTGAAGACAGAATAGCTTACATAATATCTGAGAATGTTTTTCTTCTATATTAGAATATGTAGTAAGTGTCACGCAAAACTAGAATATCATGAAAGTAGAGTTTAAAAGTCCAGTGTGTCATCTGACATCTACTTTGGCATCTGTGGAGTCTCTGATGTTATAAGTTAATTCTAGGAAAGAAAAAAATGAAAAAAAATTAGTATAGGAATTGTAGAATTCAAGAAAAGGGGAGTGTTTTCAAGTTCAAGGCTTAGAGTTATGTAAATCCAGGGTAGAGTCTCTGAGCCTCTCTAGATTCCCTTGGGGAGTTGTTTTCTAACATCAGCAATGAGACGATCGAAAGCACAAATATCACGTCTAACACAAAGTCATATATTTTGTTGCTAGTAGTCATGTTGTTATTATAAGTTTTAAGTCTGAGATTAAGATACAGCGAAAGAAGTCTACTAGAGAAACTTCACCTGATTTCAAAACAAATCCTAGAAAAAATACCATGATACCCATGAGATTTTCATGAGTGGCTCGGGTTGACTGAATTGTCTGTGAATAAAGTATCTAACACCCTGGAATCATAAAGTAGTGTTCCCCTCTCCCAGCCCTCATGGGGATTCCTCAAGCTTGCTTGCTGTCATCTTAAAATTGTAATACTCATGTCTGAGATAAGCCAAATAATCTGTAGCCAGACTCCAAACTATAGAAAGGACCTGTCTTAAGTTTATTGTGTCTCCAAAGCTCCAAAACATATCAGTATGTAGGACCTAGCTGGACTATTTAGCAAGTTTTTCAGCCAAGGTCTTAACATACACTAGGTGTCACACCCAAGAAATTAGAAAAAGTTTACTGAAGAGAGTGTTTACAGAGGTGAAGACAAGACTGAATGGAAGCCAAAATGCTGGCACTATCATCCATCCTCCAGAAGGAACAGCAGGAAAGGAGAAAAAATGTCACCAAAACAAAGGGAAAGCTTAGATCATAGGAAAGAAAATAGCAACTGGGAACTGTGGCTGCAGGGAGAGGAATACTCTGGGGCTGTCACCTTTGTGAGCAGGGAAGGAAGATGTTGTGGGATGCTATTCAACTTAGCCTCCCATTGGGATTACCCATCTAGGAGGCTCAGGTCAAGGGATTCTGGGAAAGTGGTATAAGAAAAGAAGCCACCTCTGTCTAGTAGACAAAAAGAATAGGGAGGTGCAAAGACTACATCTGGAAAGATTACAAAGAGACAGAAAAAGCTCTAGAAAACAAAATTAAAACTAGAGCTCCTACTATACAAAGTTATCATAAAGAAAACAACATAGGCCATATTCAAACATGGAGAATTACAATCGGATCTTAAGAAATGCAGAGTCTGCAGGATACAAGTCATCAATATCAGCACTCAGAAGGCAAAGGCAGGCATAGCTCTATGAGTTCAAGACCAGCCTGGTCTATATAGTGAGTCCTTGTCTCAAAAAAAACAAAAACAAAAACAAAGAAAGGAAGAGAAATTAATAGGGAGGGGTGAGAAAGAAAAAGACAGAAACAGGGAGACAGAAAAATAGGGTGCTAATAGAAGTGGTTGAGCCACTGGGTCAAAGAACAGACTGGACTTCATAATGTCTCACCTCTTTAGTAGATATTTTGAAACATTCTGAGCTGGGCTTCATGTCTCTTGTGTCCTCTACTAAAGCACTTGGGAGACATAGAAATTGAAGTCAATCCTAAACATAACTTCACGGACGACTCATTGCTTGAATCTTCAAACACATACAAAAACAGCACCTATGATTTTTATGAGACTTTAGCAAACAGCACTTTCCCAGCAGTGTTCTTGCAAAGGACATGGCTTCATTTCCCAGCACCCACATGTAATGCCCATTGGTGCATCCCATACCACACACATCAAGTTGACAATCAATGGTAATCATCAAATATATTAACTGCATTAATTATAATGGCAAAAAGATGACAGTGGGTGTGGGATGAGAAGAAATAAACTTGTGACTCAAGAAGTAAAGATTAAATTTGGAGTGTGGAAGACCTTGATCATGTACAGTGTAGCATGAAGTGAGAGCTATCATCATTTGTACACCCATAAAAGCATAGAATTGTATATCCTAAAAGCATAAAGGAGAATAGAGACAACTTTCGTCAATGTTGAAAGCATCAATTATCTCTTTCCTCATTTGAATTTCTTTCTCTGACAACTGGATATCTCAAAAACATGACATATTTATCATTGCGCTGTAACTGATCCTTCGCAAATGCTCTTCAACTCCCAGAAATTAAGTCAATCTATAATATGCCACATTATGTCCTAGGAGAAGTTAAGAAGGCCAAGAATCAAATATGAGAAATGAGGTCTTTTCTGCTACCTGAAAACATTTCCCTAAAACAATGCTAAGCAGTCCAGAACTGTACGCGTAAGTGGGTTGTTGCAGCCAAATCCCAATTGCTGAAAGGAACAGGAGGGCCTCTGCCAAGGACCTAAGTTTCTTTGTCTTGGAAATATGAACTAATGCCAGGGGCCATTGCACATACAGTAAAGGAGAAAACAAGTCAAACCATGGAGGGCACACGTGCATACACACTTGTATACACCTAGCACTAAATTACCCGAAAGTGCTCAATTAAAGAGCATTACCACCCCCTTTAAAGCAGCAATCATAGCCATTATGTATCATCACCGGGCTTAAATCAGTTCCCGGGGGGATGTCCTGATTAAGCGGATTTCCCAATTAGGCCTGTCCCAGTTGAGTGGAGTGTACCATTCTGATTAGATTCCTAATTTATAGGGGAAGCTTTATATTTTATAGAAAGCAGAATAAGGAGTTGAGGAAATTGTCAGTCTATGCAATGTCTCCCTGTACATGCATCTCTCTAACAACAAATATCTCCCCATCACTGACAAACACAGGAGCTTACTTTCCAAAGCAGTTCTAATCCTCTTATAGATTGTTCCTGCTGGAGCTTAAGCTATTCTTTGAGAACTGTCCAATATGGCCTGCCATCCCCTGACAGACAAAACCAAAGAGGGACATTTCAGAAAAGAATGGGTAAATGTGTTCGGAATGGGACACACAGGCCCTGTACCACTCTAGTTTGCTTTTTGGTGCTGTGACAAACACTGACCAACTTAGAGTGAAAGGGGGCTTATTTCATCTTAGAGGTATCAGCAGGGAACCAAGAGGAGGGCGCAGAATGAACAACATAAAGAATCACTGTTTGCTTGCTTCCAGACTCACTCACACTCAGCAATGCTTCTTATACAGCCCATGCCCACCTGCTTAGGAATGTTGCTGCCCAGAGTGGGCTGGACCCTCATGTTTCAATTAATAGATAAGAGGCTCTACTACCCGCACATCCAGCCAGGTTCACCCAAAAGGAAGTCCTCAAGGCCCTAGCTACCATCCACCACAGCTGGAGTGGATGCTGTTGAGTGGTACTTGCATCTGTCTTTCGAGACTGATTGATTTACTTCTATAGCAGGTAGGAGCCCTGATGGATGGCCTCCACTCTCTGGAGTTCTTTTAAAAAATTGCTTTAAGTGAAGAAAACCTGCCTTTACCCAATGTCCAAACTGCATAAAAGACCAGCAATCTTCATCCCAACTAAGGCCACCTCTGAAAAACCATTCAAGCTTCTTAGCTCCCACTATACTGCAGCCAGTTTCTCTCCTTGTGT
Source organism: Acomys percivali (assembly GCA_907169655.1). Lineage (NCBI taxonomy): Eukaryota > Metazoa > Chordata > Mammalia > Rodentia > Muridae > Acomys > Acomys percivali. The sequence continues at coordinate 135,208,905 of OU015745.1, read as the reverse complement.
TCTGTATTATCCAGAGAATCCTATGTGAGAGTCATAGTTTTTGTTTTGAGTGAGTGAGTTTATTAGGTATATCATAAGCCAAAATAAAAGGAGAGGGAGGAAGGAGTGAGAAAGGGAGGGAGAGGGAGATGGAGAGAGAAAGACAGAGAGACAGAGAGAACACATGCCCTCTCGGGCAAGGCTTCCCAGTAGAAGAACAGCACCAGATAGAAATGACAGCAACAAACTGAGTACTCACAACGTCCATCAGAAACCAACTCAGGAAGTCGAGAATTCCACTTGAGTTCCTAATTGAGCTTTCTATCCCTGGATGAGTTTCCCATGGATGAACTGCCCCCCTCTTTCCAACTGCAGGTATCTTTATATCACAGGACACATAATAGTAACAACTGCTGGACATGGCTCACCATCAGGCTCTCCTTAAGGGCATTCTTTTACTCTTAGGCTGATTGGTTATTCTCCTGTGTCTCAAAATTGGGGCTGGAGGTCCATCCCAGCACTAGACAAGGGGCCTTTAAGGATGCCTTCAGACAAATATACTTGGGTCTGAATGTGGAGCTCAACTACATTCCAAGAGCCATCTTTTCAGTGAGTTCAAATAACACATGGCAGTTTAACCTTATAATGTCCCCACGCCTTCACAGTTCTTTCCTTCTCTCTAATAGATGACCCCAGGAACGATTGCTGATAAGCTATACACTGGGCCAGTCTCATAGAATGGAAATGAGTAGTGAGGGAGAAGACAAGGAAAGCGAGAAAGAAAGGAGTGCCCAGTTGACCAGGTGTCTCTTGGTCAAAGACAAAATTCCATTTAGATGAGAGTACAAGTCTAAGAGATCTATGAACAACAGCACAACTATGGTCAACAGCAATGTGTTGTACTTGGGAAAAGACTGAGAATGTAAGTTTTCCTTGTTCCCACCACAAAGCACAACCTGTGTGTGAAGTAATTTATATGCTAATCAAATCAATTAAGTTATTCTAATCCAGTGAATTCAAATTTTTAAATATCATGTTACTTACCACATATAATATTTATTTGTCAATTTGAAAATCATCTGCTTCTGGCCTGTGGATAGATATCAGTTGGTATAGAATGTTTCCCCAAACAGAAAAGATGCTGGGTAAAAGTCCCAATACTGCAGGAAGGCAGAATGACACAAAATGAGAAGTTCAAGGTTATCCTCAGCTACATAGAATGTTCAAGGCTAGCCTGTGCTATAGATCTGTCTGACAAAATACATAATCAGTACTTGTAACTCATCTATCTTTAATAACTCAACTAAGGAAAATCTGAGGTACACTCTACCTGTTGAAGTTTCACTCACTCACTCCATCCTCCACAACACTCTCAGAATCCTCGCCTATACTCTTTACATTCAGTCTCAAGGTTCAAGATCCCAAAGTCTTAGACAGATGCATATGTAAAACTACTGAGGGACACGTGTCTTTAGGAGCAGTATACTATTAGCTATTTTTCCCAGTAGGAACATTGGTGAACTGCAGAAACAAATTCTCAAATTCCTCAATGTATTGCTCAGTATATAACACTGGTTCACGGGTAGGAGAGAGAGATTCTGACAGATGCAGTCAGAAGATGAAAATGTCCTGCACACCTCAACTGGTGGCCCACAGCAGTTCTGATATCCATATGGATACCACTGTCAATCTCTAGGCTAGAGTGCAGTCTTGCTGTACCATGCCAACCCTTCCATGATACTATGCTTAATTCTTCATGTTGACTGCTCTTTGCTTTTCCATAAGAAATTACTGATCTTTCCAATTGAGAAATTGCCTTTGTCTGTTATAAAGGTAAAGGTTCTCTTCACTGTAAATTACTTATAGGACTGAGAATATGTGTCAGTGGCAAGGCACCTACCTACTATAATCCTGGGTTCTGGGTTTGATCTCATGCACTGCAATAGCTGCAAATAAGTAAAAGAAAACATGTGCTGAGACTTTTCACTATTTCTTTCCTTGTTATTCCAAACTGACAGTACCCCTATTAGTAAAACTCTCTTTGAAATTCTGCATGATTCTTATGATCTTTTTGGCATGCATACTGTTAGATGAAAGTCACCAAACACATATCTTTCCTCAGATTAGGACTTCTCCACCTGAGGGCATCTGTTGAGACCTTTGTGAGACAATTAGATTCTTCCTAATTCTTTTTCTGAATAGAGAAGGTGTAATAGAAGATGCCTTAAGATCTTTAGAAGCCTTTTGTTGGCATAAAAGATTTTCTGCTGTACAATCTTAGAAAGAATTTAAAGACTTGTTCTGCAAACAGCCTTTGGTGTGAGTCTGTATCTTAATTTTAGAGTCCTTTGCCCTCTGGTGGAGAAGAGAAACAGTTTTATTTTCAAATATCAAAGTCCTGTCCCTTTTACTAGATCTCTAAATTTTGATTGAAAAATTGAGCATGTACACTTGTGGCTCATTTCTCTTTATCTTCATATTATAGTCAGACAAAAATTGACAGTTCCAATAACCTACCTAGAAATCTAATTATTAAAACCTGTGAGTTGACTCTATCCTCTAGACAAATATGTTTGCAAACTTCATTGCACAGCAAGTGTGTCCTTTCCTCTAATATCCAACAACTTTTTCTCAGTGTCCTCTCTGTCATCATCAAACATACCTTCAGGGGCTATCAAGCTTCTGCAAATCATCTATTCAGAGACAAGATTATGTTTCTCCATTCTTGGTCCCTTAACCTGTTGTGGAATGTCGAATTATGTCTAAGCAGTGGAACAAAATGACAATCATTTAGTTCACTCCACTTACAAACCTGGGGTGGGGGCTGGACTCAGCTAGGTAGCTGCCACTCAGAATCCCTGGCATGCTTGAGGCTAAACAGTGGATGAGACTGAGCTTATGCTGGAGGTTTTTTTTTAATCCACAGATCTGAACTGGTAATAATTAAGACTCACACAAAATGAGCAACGCTGCAAGTTGTCAAGGACCAAAGGTTAGATACTAAGCCCTCTCTCTCTTCCTCTCCTTTCTGGTTTTGTTTATTGGTGCCCAAACCCATCCTGAGATTCAGTTCATACAGAAGTCAGGCAAGGTATGACACCCATAGTCATTGTATGATCAGCAAAGAACAAATACTTAAATGAGCAGTGGAAAATGTATACAGACTAGAGCCCAGGAGGTACCAAGTAAATTTTTCTACTTGACTTTTCCCAGTGGTGTCACACAGATAGTGTTTAATTCTGCTACCAATAACATCTTGAAATATACACCAAATATTGTCAACAAAGAATGTTCACCTAAACCCTGAAATCTAGCATTTCCAATGAGTCAGTCAAATAAACATGGCAGGCCACCCATACAGCTGACCTCAGCTCTCCTGTCCCTCCAGGGGTCAGCTGGTATCACAGTTCAAAGTCTTTGCTAAAAATCATACTGATACATTAACTTTCTGACAGAGCATGATGCTTCCAGTAAATGAAGACACACTTTGCAGACAATGTATTTTAATTCAAAGGTTCCATGCCTGGAGCTGAAGATAATCCAAGCTTTCTTTTGGAAGACATTGATTTTTAGCATCTTGGATCAAATGTCCAGGCACACTATCTAAGAGTGGACAGACTTCCAACACTGTGGCCAAAGACTTAATAACTCCCACAGTGGAAACCCTGCTGCCCCATAGAACTGTTTGACCAAGGCTTGAAAGTTGTTGGGGGATGATCTGATGTATTTTGATGCTAATTAATAAAAAGCCATTCTACCTGGGCAGGGCAGAGGACAGAGAGGTGTGGCTAAGGTTCCAGGTGTGGCTAAGGTTCCGAGGCTTAGAGAAAGGAATCCTAGGAAGGAGAAGAAGGAATGTAGAGACCCCAAGGAGAAGGAAGAGAGAAGGCCGCCATGGGTTAGATGGAAGAGAAGCACATGGCAGGCGTGGATGGAGATGAGACCCTGATGAAGAAAGCTAGCAAGTATTTGGGATTATGGATGGGCAGTAGCTTGACAGAAATTATTAGAAGCAGATGGCATGGGATCCCATGCCTGCCCCACTATGGAAATAGTTTAGAGGATTAATGTCTGCCATGCCCCAGGTTAACTAAAGCTATTTTAAAATATAACAAGTGTCAGTGTCGTAATTGATTCCTATCCAGTTTCACTGAGGTAATAATAATTATAGACCTGATAATAAATGATTATTTGACCCATATTGATAATGTAAAAATTAAAAGTGCTACCCAATGTGGTAGGCACAATAATACTAATAATTTAAAAACAACAGAAAGTCATTCAACAGGATATTGACCTCACCTATTAATTAATCAAATATAAATTCTGTTCATATTTATAGTTGGAAAACCATTTCATAATGGAGGAGGGGTGTTTAAACATTTATAGAAAGATTTAAAGTCATCATAGATGATGAACACTATCTAATACATTCTTTCTGACTCTCCTTACTGGGAACAAAAACTTTTTTTATCACTTTTCTTCTGTTCAGAGGGAAAAAAACCAATTTCTTGTCAAAAGAAATAAACACAGAGAATTTTTCTTTCAAGGCAAAAGCTCCAAGTTTAGGCTCAACCATGGCAATCTCCATTGGCCTGAGGTGAAGTTTTGAGTGACTTAGCACCATGACCTGCTGTGAGTAAAGCATTTTGTGGACCTGCATTCTCCAAAGAGCCTGAGCAGTGCCTATCACCAAACTGGCCTGAAGGAACAGAAACTGTTCTTAAAAACTGATTCTACTTTCTTCCTGTTTCCTATTTGTCCTCCTACTTCAAGCCCCCAATATAAAATTATATATGAATATCTTTCTTAAGTCCTCTTAAAGAACTAAAATACATCTATGTAGCAAAACTGATCACTGTGTTTGAAACAAAAATATATACACAGACTAACAGTTAAGCAAATTCAGATGTTTACTTTGCACTTTTAGATACTGGTGACATTGCTTTTTCCTCCCAACAAGAGCTCATTTTTTACTATATTTCACAGAGTATTTTACCTTTAGTTTCTTACCTTAAATTTATGCTGTTGGGTATTAGACCATTTGGTTGGAATGACCCCCAAATCAGACAGAAAGATTCTTGATGTCAAAAAGAAAGCTCATCGGTAGAATTATCCAAGCAGCAAGACTCTTGCTTGCATGTGTAGACTCCAGCCTCTTTTAAAAGTCAGATTTCTGCAAATTGTCTGTGACTAAAAGAATCAGAAATTCTCAGATTTTAATCTGCATTGTCCCAAGAAACAGCTTTCCCATTCAAGACCTTCTTCTAACAGAGCCAAGTGGAAGAAAAGACAGTCTGAGGTGCTTATCCAATACATAAAGCAGAATACAGCGAACAGGATGCCTATCCATCATCAGGATGCCATCCCGTGTGCCATTTTGTTCTGCCCCTGTGTTCCTTTGTTTGTCCTTCTCTGAGACAAAGTCTCTCCTTAGCCTGGAGTTCCTCAAGTAGTCTTGGCTTGTTGACCAGGGATCACTAGCACTAGAATTACAGGCAAGTTCCTACACAGTCAGTTGTTTGTTTGTTTGTTTGTTTGTTTGTTGTTTAATGTGGCATTTCCAAGCGCAGCTATCTAATAAAAAAGCCCAAGTTACTCTTGCCAGCGGTCCTATTGCATACCAGGTCACACCAGGGAAAGTTCACATGAGGATGTCCCAGCTTAGAAACTCCTTCTAGAAGTTTACATCACAAGCAGTGTTTCCAAGTGAGTGTGCACAGCGTGTAAACTGAGACTATAGTCTCAACGGAGATTCTTGTATTCGGTTATTTTCCTAGGCTTCCAAGAAAAGCAGCATTATCAGCAGGCATAGAAACGCTATAATGGTTCAAACACAAAACGATAGTGAAGTTTAATTTAAATTTCATCCTCCTGGCTATTTGTGTTTGGGTTTCACTTCACTTGAAAAATAAAGTAGCTTGGATGGCTGTGGATGTGTGGTTAGGCCTTTTAATTTCCCAGCCTTCATGCACTACTGCTTGCATGGCAGGACTGCGTCCCCTTGACACAGAAGGCAAGTTGCTCAGTTGTTCATTGACATCTTTGGCCTAACATCAACACAGTATTTTGTGTACATGTCCCACTGCTACAATCACACAAACCAAATGCTGATGACATCTGGGTCTCTCAAAGCTGTAGCAGCAAGTGCTCTTACGTCCTATTAACTTCTCCCTTGACAATGTGACAGATAGACAAAGAGTCTTTAGATATGGTGCCCCCACCTTAAACACAATGGAAGGGGTGGTAGAGAAATTCTAAGTCCTTCCATACATCTGAATAAATTCTTTCTTTTGCTGCCATTAGAGGTCAGCAATCCAGAAAATAAAATTCTTTCTATACTTCTGAGATCTCATTGCCTCTTCAGTGAACTGGGATTGGTTTTCCCTTTGGAAATTGTACTTTGTAATCAGAAGTCAAAGGTACCATTAATTTCCCCTCATGTGACTCAGACTGGGTGCTCGCCTTTGCCTGGTCACTGACAGTGTTTCACTCAGACTGTTTTGTTTCCAGGCCATGATGTTTTGTTTTGCTTTATTTTCTAATTAGCAGAGTATGGAGCCAACATGATGGATGGGAGAGGAAAGACCTAGTCCCCGAAAGCAGTATCTTCCAGTGCAGACATTCTGACTGCTCCTTCTTATTAATTGTATCAAAAGTATACAGTACATAATAGCACAATATATCATACTATATTTCTATTGCTTAATTTGTGTGTGTGTGTGTGTGTGTGTGTGTGTGTGTGTGTGTGTGTGTGT
>OU015745.1:135191182-135201624 GCA_907169655.1 Acomys percivali | reverse complement strand
ATAGATAGATAGATAGATAGATAGATAGATAGATAGATAGATAGATAGATATAGATATAGATATAGATATAGATATAGATATAGATATAGATATAGATATAGATATAGATATATCCAAACATACTAACACTGTGTCATATTACCTCATTCTGGCCTCAAGATATCAGCCCAAAATAAACTATAAAATGTGACCTTAGCTGGTAAGGAACCAGAAAACAACCCATTTGTCCATACATTTTCTTTCTTTTTTTTTCATACATTTTCAACATACTAAAAAAAAGTTGATACACTCTACATGTTAGCATTTACAAATGATTGGAAATATCAAAAATAAATATTTCACTACATGTGCAAAAATACATAAAAATGAGAAGTCCTATGACTATAAAATTTTATTAAAGGATAGTTTGTCTTATTTCTTTACATATTACTTATAACTGTGTGATAAACAGCAGAGCAGATATACATTGCAACAAAGATTGTATGACCTGCAAAGCCTGAAAAACCATCTCTCCATCTACAGACTGTGCTTTGCCCTGAGTAGTACAACCCTAAAGAAATTAAAATAAAATAAAAATGAGAAAGGTAATTCTCACTATATATACAAGGCTGAACAGCTAACACATCGGTCTTTCCCAGAAACCAGCATGGTCTGTTGTTTGTTTTGTTTGAGGATGTGCTGTGCACATACAATGCGTTTTGACCAAATTCATTCTTCATTCCCTCCATTCAAAGTCCTCCATCATCAGCCCTACCATTGTTCTTTCCCAACTTCGTGTGTTCTTTATATTTTTATTTTTGTTCTGTTTTGTTTTGTTAACCCACTGAGTCCTCTGAGCGCTGCTATTATGTATTTAGGCATAAAGGATACATTGCCTCTTGGGAACCTGCATAACTGAAATAAAGTGCCTCTCTCCCAAAAGCCATCATCAGTTGCCAATAGTGCCTCTGTTGGAGGTGGGGATGCGTGATCACTTCCTTTCCTTGTGCTAGAATTTTTGACTGTCTTGATCTTGCACAAGTCTTGTGCATGTTTTCACAGCCAATGTGAGCTTATAACGTGCGCCATTCCTGAAAACAGTTTCATTGTTCTCTTCCACACCTTTTGGCTCCTCTGTTTTTTGCCCTCTCTTCCACAGTGATCTCTGAGCCTTCGGGGGAGGAGGAACGATATGGATGCCCATTTAAGGCTGAGCACTCTGAGGTCTCTTATTCTCTGACTACTGACAAGTTGTGGGTATTTATGTTAATCACCACCTTCTCTGACGTGAGTTGAGAGATGAACTAATCTATGGGTACAGTGATAAGTCATCACAAGTTGGTTTAATATTATGTTGGTTTAGCAGAGTAATAGTAGGATGTTCTCAGGGAGGGCCACAGGTTGTTGGCCCCAACAACGGTGCTAGGCATGAGTTCTCTCTTGTGGAGTAGAAAGTGGTTGGTTATTCTTATAATATTCATGCCATTATTGTACAGTGGGCACATCATCCCAGGATGGTTATTATTGTGTTTTTCAGGGTTCACACCTGATACGTTTGCCCCTAAGCAACACATCCTAATGTGGAAACAGTGAGTGGAGTTTTTACAGTTACACATCAAAAGAAAGTATAAATCAAGGGACTTGTCAAATGTATTGGTGGGAATATCACATAGGTGTATTACAGAAAAGTTGGGAAATCCCCACTGTACATCTCATATCTTATCTGATAGCATCTTTAGCTTTGGGGTTTGCAGGAGCAGGTGGTCGATTAACACATTCAAAAAAGGTTTTTCTCAATGCTCACAATGCTGTTAGGTCAGACACAGAAGTCAGTAATGAATAGTTAAGAGGACTAAAGGCAACCTAAAATAATTTGGCTCTATTTCTGCAAATTAAAATTCTCTATAATCACAAATTTCTAATCAGCCTTGAAGAATTTGTCCCATGTATATGGCAGTTGTCCTGAGCACTTCAGTTCAGAAGAGTCAGGTATGTATGTCTCCAAACACTGAGCATGAGGCTGTATTCTGCCTCATCTTTCAAGCAGGGCTCTGTACAATGGTTAAGGGTGACGATTACCACACCTGCTCTTTTTTCTGTCCCTGATGCCAACCACAGCACTAGGCAGGCTCATACAGAAAGTAGAAATTTATGTCCTTTGCTGTGAACTCCTCCCTACGTCTCTTCTTCTCCTAAGAAGCCATCAGTAGTCTCCATCAACAAGACACAAAAGCTGGTCTATATCAGTGTAACTGACCTGCAGTGGCCAGCTGATGAGAAGCTGACCAATGATGCTTAGAGCCATCTAAACCATGCTTACCACGGCCTGCACTGTACACAGCAAAGGAGACTTTACAAAACACAATTAAAGGACATGCGTCGAGGTAGGAAGATTATTGTGGATTATGTGAGTGACTCCTAGGTATAATCACATTTCTTCCTGTCAAAGAAATACAAAGGGAGAAATGATGATCACAGAGGACAATGTGACCACAAAGGCTTTGATACTGAAAGAAGTCTAAAGCCAAGGAATGTATTGGATACAGTTCTAGATGCTAGAAAATCAGTAAATAAGAACTCTCTCAAAAGCTCCAGAGGGTGCATCATCCTGTCAACATCTGGATTTAAGCCCAGGGAAACTGACTTGAGATGTATGATTTCTGTAACTGTATGAGTCAATACTAGCTGTTTTAACCCCCAAGTTTGTGGCTATTTGTTATAGTGTCCATAGAAAACAAATACATAAACCGGGCGTGGTGGCGCACGCCTTTAATCCCAGCACTCAGGAGGCAGAGGCAGGCGGATCGCTGTGAGTTCAAGGCCAGCCTGGTCTACAAAGTGAGTCCAGGACATCCAAGGCTAACACAGAGAAACCTTGTCTCAAAAAACCAAAAAAAAAAACAACAACAACAAAAAAAAAACCAAATACATATTCTCTCTAGGCTTAGGTATTTTCAGATATAAGACTATAACTTATAGCAAGACCTTCCAAGGTGGACTTGAGAGCATTTTGATTTAAAAAAAAGAAAAACAGCAAAACAAGGGAAACCAAGATGAGGGTTTGATTTTCAAACAGATGTCCGAACTCAACGATGCAAATAAACAACAGGTGCATGTATTTTTAAAAAACCATTATCATACAAAACATCCCTAGTGAATACAATATCAAAATTGTAAATAAAGAGAAGTCAGTGTCACTGGTTTTCCTTCTGCCGCAGGCTCCCACATAGCACAGCATGGTACTTTTCATGGTCCTATCTTTACTTAAAACTTAGGCAGTTGGTTCATTCTGTGTTTTCTTGTACTGATTTTTCCTGTTAAAAATTACATTAAAATAACATTTACCTTGAGGATTGTGGTTTTTTGCCTCCCTTTCATGTTGACCCTGAATACTTTACTTCTCTCCTGATGGGCCCCATGAAATACTATACAGATAACTGGACAGGCCACACATACCGTTTCAACACACCCTCCTGTCTACTTTTTTCCCCTTCTCTCAAGACTCCACCTAAGAAGGGCAGCCTTCCAGACACGTAGCAGAGACAAATAAGGAGAGGCTGGGTGTTTGTATTACTATGTGCCTCCATTTTACACCTAATGATCTGATCACTTCCCTTGGCGGGGAGGCCCAGCGGCACACAGAAGAAGGAGGCTATGTGGATGAGACCTGATATGCTGGGGCCATATGCTGGGGGAGGAGGTTCCCTTGTGTCAGAGGTCAAGGAACTGGGGGTTGGGGCTGGGGTGGGGGAGGAACAGAGAAGGAGAGTGGGAATAGGAAGATGCAAGCGCGGGGATAACATTCAGGATGTAAGATGAATAAATTATAGCAAATTTTTTTAAAAAAATTTTTTTAAAGCAAGGAAAAAGAAAACGGCATGTCAGGGATTAAGATTTGAGAGGTGAAGAAATGCACATCTGCCAAATGAGAACCTGAAGATGTGTCTACAAACCCTTCCCACAAGCTGGTTTGACCAATTCCTATAAGATCGCTGTTTTGGTCTTCTCCTCAGTCAGCCCCTTGCCCAAGGATTTGGCTGCTTTCATCCTTGTGGGGTTATATTGAGGGCTTTTATAGTACAACAATACTTTACATTTTCCCAAAGATAAGACAGCTTGCTTTCAGCCCAGTAACACTTGTAACATATTCACTCATTGCTCCAGCCCCTGTCTAACCAGACGAATAACTACAAGGATCTGATATTCCTGGGCTCCATAAATCATGCTGCTTTCAGTGTGCCCCACCCCTCACCTGCGTTAGGTGCATCCTGTCAATGTTTGTTTGATGTGCAGCTTTATTACCTCCTATTGCCAGCAACAACGTCTTCAGCCTTAACATAAGCACAGGCATGTTAGCACCGTCATAATGAAAAATAACCAGAAATTCCTAACATTCCCAGCGGTGGTGCCACGTTCTGCAAATCCTTGGCTGTGGTGTCAGAAGCATTGCTCATCTTGAATACAAATCGCTTCTAGGGTGGCACTTTGGAGACTTCTCCAGTCCCACTTGGCACTCAGCACTCCTTTCCCGTGGCCACAGTCAGCTCTAGCTATGCTTCAAAGATGTCATTCTAAGTCTAGCGCAACAGTGTGACATTCTCAGCATTAGATACTTCTAAAATAGAAAGAACTGCCTTCTATGGACTCATCATGATGACCTATAAGAGAATGATCAAACTTGAAGTCAAGGAGACTGTCCTATCATACTGTTCCTTGCAACTGCACACAGCCCCAGAGAAGATGCTTTCTATATATTTCCCCTTCATACTATCTTATAGAGACTAAGAGAATTGATTTTTTAAAAATCACTTTTATGTGTTTAGCTCCCACAGAAAATAGGTTGAATCTCGGCTATCATCTGATGGGGTGGCAAATATATAATCTCAGAATGTCTTTTCTCCTCAATGTCCCATACCTACGGATGTTTCTTTGTTGTGTGCATGGCTTCCTTGTGTTCAAGTATTAAAATGACAAGAGCACAGGAGATGGGTCTGTCTCTAGTAGCCAACCCACTCAGTAACTTTGCATTGTGGGAAAGCAGTGCATATTCACATTGTGAATGTATCATGCTTATGAGAGAATATGTGTATGTGCCTATGGAGAGCAGAGATCAGCATCTGCTCCCTTACTGGGACCTGTGGCTCACAGTATAGGCTAGGTTAGTTGGCCAGTGTGCCCCTGTGCTTCTATCTCCACAGTGCTATGACTACGATTGCTTGCCACCACACCTGGCTTTTTATGTGAGATCATGGAAATAAACTAAAGTTCCCATGCTTACATGACAAATGTTTACCTACTGGGCCATCTCTGCAGGTCCTCAAGGGCTTTCTTGGTGGCAGCTGTGACTGATCATATATGCCCTGTTTCAGCTTCAGTGGCTGAGATTATCCATAATTTGCCATGGTTGTCTGGGAGAGAGAGGAGTTCTGCTCTGGCCACTGTGGCCTATTTGCCTCTCTGCAAATTTCATCATCCTTTCTCTAGGAGCATCTGGGTCCCACGGGCATCATTCTCTCTCTGATTCCACAAACCTAAGTGGTATTGTACATATTTTTCACAACTCTTTCCCCCAAAGCATTGTTCTAAGCACTATGACCATCACTTGCCCTCTGGCTTTTCACTTTTCCCCAAACAGGAAAGAGAACATGTATATTTTTTCTTGTTAGCAGCAGCAGACAAGCTCTCCAGTTCAAGTCACTCCAGTTGTTCATGTAGCAGATTGGACAGATGGCTGCAATTCTCCTTCCCTTCCCAGGAGCATCCCTCCTTGTCAGGTATCTTATTGGCTCCTCCTACCAGAGTGGAAGCTGTCTTTTCACTCCTTAACTTTGGGATTCCATTGTATCTGTTCTGCCCCAGAACAGACCGGCACTGGCAGGTGGTTGACAGGTGGGTGGATGCCCACTGTTAAGGTGACATCAAGGCCAGAATGCAAATGATGGAGCTCAAGAACATCCTCATCGTCCTCATCTACCAGTCAGTCCCTAGACATGGACAGAGGTCATGAGGTCCTGTGTAAGTTGACTTCCAACCCAGAATCTACACTAGGCAAAGTCATCCTAAGCTAATTTTGATCAGCAGAGTCCAGGCAACAGGAAATGATGTCTGTGTTAGCTGTGAAATTCTGGAGAAGTTTGTCATGCAGCAAAGGCTAACTGAAAGGATTTTCTCATAACATTTTCTTCGCCTCAAATCCTCTGCATTTCCCTAAGGTTTAGACTTTTGAAACACTTACTTGTTCCTCTCCCCTTAGGCTGTACTACTGGATCCAAGGATATGATTGAATTACAAGCCGTAGTGGAAAAAATAAAAAAGAGGAGAAAAATAAACAAATAAAACTGATATTATGCCCCCAAATAATTTCCTAAATATACTCTATCAGCAAGGGACTTAGGCCCACAGAAGATTTGTCAATTTAAAGTCATCACAATTTACTTCTAGATCCAAAATCCATCTATACTTTTTAATTCTCTCTCTCTTATGTATATATTCATGCAACCTAGTTACAACCCAGCTCCAAACTTCAGTGAAATTTGGAGAGTCACTCCTTCCCACATATTTCCAAGGAATATTGGTTCTGGCTGATATAATCTAACAGGTGCTTCTAGGTTGATACTGCCAGAAAGTAAGATCAATTTCCCAAGGTGACCCATCTGCCTTCACACACACACACACACACACACACACACACACACACACACACACACCACTTTATCTATCTGTATATGTGTGTGCATACATATACATACTTATGTATATACATATACATTTATATGTACACATATACTATAAATTATGTACATAGATATATACTTATATGCTTACCCCATAGACATATGCATACACACACTTGACCACAGTTACATAGCTATATAAACATATACTACATATATAAAAACCTCACATGTGAACCAAACTTTGCATTTCCAAATCAATACCTGTTCACTCTGGTGATGAGCCATAACAGGGTGAAAATTTACAACACGATGAGCTAAAATCCACAACTTCCGTGGTATGTTTCTTTAAGCTAGGATGCAGTTCCTCGTAATGTTCCTGAAGGACAGAGAAATGTTCAGAAAAGCAGCCTTGGTAGCTTCCAGGTTATTATCCCCCTAATTAAAAATGCGCAATCTCACCCATGCCACTCAACCACTCATTGAGTATGCTTTCCTTGTTATTTTACAATTAGCCCCATCTGCCTACCCACACGCCACCACCACTGCCTCCCCCGTGAAGAATATAAATAAATATGTTTACTGGGGAAAGACAACTATTAAAAGCCCCTCGTAATACAGATCATAAAGAAATATCCATTTATAGAAGCAAGTGTCAGAATCTGAAGTCCACAGTCCAAATGTGAGGACTTTTGTCACATGTAACAAATAGTTCTCTGCTTAAAAAGATAATGTGGGCCATTCTCAGATTTCCTCAGAGAAGTTATTTACCCCCATGAGTTGTAGACATTTACCTCCATCAACTAAAATTGCTAGCAATGTCCACCCTAAAAGGATGGTTATATGTCTAAGAATTAGGAAGAATCCCTTCTCCTTTGGCTACTCGCCTGTGGTGTGTAGTTTCGGAGTTGTTAACTATAAAATGAAATTGTTTCTCCTTAGATTACTGAAAGGTTAGTCTGTCTTTGAGCTACATATTAATCGCATTGTTCTCTTGTTCTATAAGTCTGTGTCACATGCAGAACATTGTCAACATGAGTCTGCTCCTAAAAGGGACAACCCTACCCTAAAGTACCTCTGTGAAGCTGAAAAATGTTCACTGAAAAGTCACCTGAAAGTGCTGTGGGACATACAAAGGACACAAAAGTTACAGCATTATCGTCCTTTATCCACTAAATAAGATTGCCTTTTCCTTCTGAAAATGAGAGAAAGGGTATACCCAGTCTCTGAAAGTTTGCGCATCTTCTGGTCTCTTCAGAAAATAATACCTCACACTTTGTCCCTATTCCCAATCCTCACTAAGTGTTAGTGCGCCATGGCCCCTGCTATGACAAATTGCTACTTGAAAAAAAGTTATTTTCAATTTTAGACAGTCCTCACAAAGAAAGAGGGCACACTTCCATGTTAGATGTTTCGTCTTCTGGAACACTGTGCCCATTTAGGAGAAAAGGAACCAGCTGGTGTCCTGAAGAAAATACATTTTGGTGGGGCTGGTTGTTGGACCGCAAAGCAAAAAATAAAAATCTATATAAATAGACATAGTAAATGACTAACTAAGAGAGCCTAAATGCAAGATATGTCAAAAGCTTGGGATATGCCCAAACCTCCCCTTTTCAGCATGCTGGAAAGGCTATTATGAACACTGAGTCTAATTTTACTTTTACCATTTGCTTAATAAAATGGCTGCATTGTGTAACTTACCCATTATTTTTTCTACTTTGAAGACATTGTCAAGGGACTCTCTATTTCAGCCCTCACATAAGGAACTATTTATCTACCATTCTTAATTATATATACTATATGACATATATATATATATATATGACATTTCTATGTTACTAAATATGTCTCCAGGTAAAACAAATAAAGACAATGATAAGAGAAAGATGAAGTGGTATTGGGCAGGAAGGGTGTGGGGGAGTGAATCAAGCTGAGCCCTCAAAAGGAATGTGGATTTAATGTGGCAGAGATCTATAGGAGGGTTCTTACTACAAATAACAGCTGAAACAGATCATATTCCCATCCTGTGACAACAGACTCTTCTCAGGAAAGCAAACTAAAGGAAACAAAGCAAGAAAAAATTTAAAGTGAGAGCCATATTGACTTGTGAACAATTAAGAACCAATGAACACTTATATCTATATTGGAAATATTAATGGTATGGTGAAATATAAAAAGAGAAATGAATTGTGTGGAGAACATAGGATTATGTGTATGTGTCACCTGTACAGACTGGTATCTCAAGCCACCTGCCAGGGTTCTCTGCAGCATACACAGATATCACTGGTTTTGTATTTGATGGCACCAAAGTAAACTAAATAGTACTGTGGATTAACATGCAGCTAATTTCTTACTGTTCTTTTCCAAAGTTAAATTTGACCTAAAGACACTTTCCTACATATATTGTTTGGCCTAAATCCTTTTCTGAGTATAAATGACTGTAGCCTAATTTTTGTGTACATAGAGTGTACTCTACTCTTGTGAAAGAAAAATAGAGCTAAACCCATCTACTTGCAAGCACCAACTGTTTATATTTACATAGGACAAACACACTTAAGGGAATTGGGTTGGCCTTCCCTATTTCCTATTTTTTATCTCACTTTCTTTCCTCTAACTGTAAATGTAACTCGCCCATGTTGGCCCGTGGAGCTTTATGCATCATTTTAGGTGCATACTCTAGCTGGATTGTAGAACTGCAATTAAGCCCATAAAGTTTTTTCATGGTATATTTGTTTTACCATGTCCTTCTTGAAAAAGACTTCCCACCATAGTCTATAGTTTTACTGATACATAATGGATCTAGAATGGCACAACCCTTGTAACAGTGTCTCCTCTCTATAACAAGAGATGGAACTGGCACTTGTCAATCAACCTTTTATGGCATGGTTCTATCAAGTAATTCACACATACAGTGGTTAGAAGTAGAGTTATTTCCATTGTATCTTCTCTCCTTTTCTCTGCATTTACTAAATCCACCTCTGGTCAGTTGTACAAAAAGAGATAGACTACAATACCAGACCATCTGTTTAGCCTAAAAGGTTCAAATCTAACCTACTCATTTCTCCTGATTATCTTGGTGAGGACATTTTTATTCCTTCTCCGAACTTAATTGTGTTGTTTCTTGACAGTTGAAACAATTTCTGGTCACGAATGATGGAGAAATATTGTAGAACTCAAAATGGGCTGCCAATTAATCCATCTTTTTTTTTTTTCACACCACAAATATTTTTTATTAATTTATTCTTGTTACATCTCTATGATTATCCCATCCTTTGTATCCTCCCATTCTCCCCTCCCTCCCATTTTCCCCTTATTCTCCTCCCCTATGACTGTTCCTGAGAGGGATTACCTCCCCCTGTATATGCTCATAGGGTATCAAGTCTCTTCTTGGTGACCTGCTGTCCTTCCTCTGAGTGCCACTAGGTGTCCCCCTCCAGAGGACATAGTCAAATGTGAGGCACTAGAGTACATGAGAAAGTCATATCCCACTCTCCACTCAAGTGTGGAGACTGTCCTGTCCATTGGCTAGATCTGGGTAGGGGTTTAAAGTTTACCGCATGTCTTGTCCTTGGCTAGTGCCTTAGTTTGAGCGGGACCCCTGGGCCCAAATCTGCCTATCATAATGTTCTACTTGTAGGTTTCTAGGACCCACTGGATCCTTCTACATTGCTATTCTCACATGGTTCTCTCATCTAGAGTCCCAATAGGATGTCCTCCCCTCTGTCCCAGTTTCCTGGTAAGGGAAGGCTTTCATGGGACATGCCCATTGGGCTAGTATGCAGATATAA
>OU015745.1:135152475-135181195 GCA_907169655.1 Acomys percivali | reverse complement strand
TGTGTGTGTGTGTGTGTGTGTGTGTGTGTGTGTGTGTGTGTGTGTGTTGAGAGAGAGAGAGAGAGAGAGAGAAGGCACCGGCATGTGTGTCCATGCTATGTGGAAGCCAAAGGTCAACACGGCTTGTCTTCCTCTTCCTTTACTCTCCACCTTATTTTTGAAACAAAGTTTCTCACAGAATCTGGATCCTGACATCTTGATTTTGCTAGCCTTTGTGACCAGCAAGTCCTCAGAATTCCCCTTCCTCCATCCACCATGCCCTGCTGCTGGAACCACAGACTGCTATGTCCTGCTTTTTCCATGGGTTTGGAGGAGGAACATCAAGCTCTCTGTCTATTGACCAATTTCCCTGGCGCTTTGTCTTCCTATCACGGTCCTTTATGAATGGACTTTTGAAGATATCCTTTTATCTGTTCCTCAAATTAGATGAATCACATACTTTTCAGTATGGTTTTTTAAATAGCTCATAATTGATGAGAAATGGCACCACGATGTGACTGTTGTAGAACAGACAGACTGTCAGAAATGACCACATTTCAGCTGAAAGTAGGATTAGAAAATCAAACCAGAAAACGGCTTTTACAATCGCTATTCAAATTCAATGCCCACCGTGTGGTGCCCTCTGCTAAAGCCCCTGAAAGGCATCCTACTCACCACTAATCTGCATATGGAGAACCTCCACCAGCAGCCGCATTTATGTATATATTGCTGAGTGTTTCACTGGATTTACAGGAGCTGAGTGGAGAGTTCCTGATACAGCCAGAAAGCCTAAGGAAATAAATGTTAATGAAAACAAAGACAAGCTCCAAGAGGAGACGAATGCTTCATCTCCTAAATTGCCTGTCCCTTCCAGACCTTTCCCCCTCAGTTTTCATTCATCTACTCTGAGCTCAACATTCGCCAGACACTAGGGACCTTGGCAAGGAAACAAGCCAGATTTCTGCACTTCAGGGAATTTGAAATCTATTTGGAGAAGAAAGACAAGACCAGGATAAAGTTCTCAAAACCTAACAGTGCCTATAGTTAAGTGATAACTCCCATGGATTTAAAGTGCCTTAAAATATCATCAAAAGCAAATTCAATGGAAACTTCTGGAATAACCTATACCAGCTTCATGGAGTGAGGGATGCATGATGAGCCACAGAAGGAGAGCTTCCTGGACAGAGGGCAAGCAGCAACTCTAAAGTGAAGTGGGACAGCACAAATGAAGGCAGACAGCACTTCACACAGTACACTAGAGTGGGCACAAGACAGAGGGGGGCCGGCAACTACAGAGAGAATGGGAGAAGGAAAGAGAAAGGGACAGAGAGAAAGAGAGATTTAAAAAAAGAGGGGAAGAGAAATATACAGGAAGGTGGAGAGAAATAAAGGAGAGGTGGGGAGAGAGGCAAAGTGACAGATGGGGGGAAAGGGAAAAGAGAGAGAGAGAAAGGAAGAGAAAGCACCAGAGAAAGGAAGAGAGAGGTTGAGATTTATTTGACTTAAACTTGCTGTGAGGGATTCTAATTTAGATCGTCAGAAGCCTTCCAGAAGTCTAAGTTTACAACAAGTTATCTCTTGCACACTCAAAAAACAAAGCGGATCACAAACTTACCATCAGAAACACACTGGCCTAAGAAGATCAGGCAGCTCCACTCTCCTTTATAGCCTAGAACGTAAAGAGACACGGTTAGCTGAGATTGGCTCACTCACCAGTAATTTTAACACACATTATATCTTTATATTTTTAAGGTCCTGTCATAATGGTTATTTTACTTCAGATACTAAGGTGTCAGTTATTTTTATCCCTCTTACACCCAAAAGGTGTTAGAGGAAATTGTGTGGCTTGCCCAAGATCCTCACTAGTCAGAGGCCCTAGGTCCCCGGTCTCCTGATACAGGGTCAAGCATTCCTTCTGCTACACATTGCTTGTTTGCAATCTTTTCTTTATTTGTTTGGTTTTGCCCCAAATGAAAATTGATATTTTGATATTGATTAACCGTTATGTTAGCATGCAAGTGGCTTTGTGCTTAGTTTTCTACTGTTTTAACCAAAGCTTACTTCCAAATGTCTCTCCATTATACATTCTTTAGCCTTCCACGCAGACCATACATACACTGTGCTATTGCTACATAGCAGGATTTATGTTCTACGGATAAACATGCTTCTTTCTTGGTTGCCCACGGGCCATGACAGACAGTGAAGTAGACAGGCTACACTGCAAGTCTTCACCTCTCCCAGGTCTCCTCCTAATTCAGTCAGCTTCAGGTCTTCACTTGCCCTCTTCTTTGAAATACAATCCCAGGTCTTATCCCTAACTTTATAGTAGACTACCAGCTGTGTCCTCTTCTTCCTCTCTCTCTCTCTCTCTGCCCCTTCTTTTGGTACTAAGCAGAAACTAGGGGAATACTCTTCTTTCTTCCTTCCAGTTCCCTGACACAGCCACCCTGCAGGCCATCCCAATTCCTAAGGGTCAGCTGCCAATACCTAGAAGCCCATTGAATCCAGAAGCCCAGAGTCCACATTTGGCAGAAGCCCAGAAGCATCCCTTACCAAGCAATAGACAAATGCCACACTCTTCTAAGAACCAGAGGAAACAATAGAAACAAGGAACATAACAGTCACCCAACGAAGACAAGGCCAGGTATCAACATCTACAATTACAATCACTCCAAACCCAAATCAGTAAGTGGGATCCACCATACAAACGGACTGAAAAGACAAAAAGCCCGTGATCACTTCGTTAGGTGCAGAAAGGATCTTTGATAAGACCCAATACCTCTTTATGATAAAACTCCTGAAGAGATTAGGGATACAATGGCTTTATAGCAAGTTCATGAAGGCCATATGAGACCCTAAGGCCAAAATACTATTTCTGGAAATGGTTTTCTTAGAGTGATCAAGGATGCCAACATACATTTTGACATTAAGCTTTAGGGAGGTAAAATTGTATGCTTTTTGTTTGTTGCCTTTAGAATTTTTAAATGATTATTTAATTTATCGTATGTGTATAAATGCTTGCTTTCATGTATGCATGTGTATCACCATATGCATGCCTAGTATCCACAAAAGCCAGAAAGGAATGTCAGGTTTACTAGAACAGGAGGTACAAACGGTGGTAAGATGCAATGTAGGTGCTGGGAACTGAACCTAGGTCTTCCTGGAAAATGCAATCACTCTTAGTGAATAATCCACCTCTTCAGCTGGCAGTTTTTGTTTTTGAAACAAGGTCACTAGTCTAGACAGACCTGAAATTCACTTTGTAGCCCAGGATGGTCTAAAACTCATAAGAATTCTTTTGCTTTAGGCTCCCTGGTGCTAGGATTGCAGGAGTGAGTCCCCGTGAATGCTGTGTTCTCTCTCTATCTTTTAAAGGTTCTTTTACACAGACCTCTTCAAATCAGCACACATTGATCAAGCATCCTCTGGATATAATCTGAGGCAGAACTCTGTGGGTGATAGAAGGTATGCAAAATTGAAGGGGTGAAGAATGCCCAGAAAGATACTTAAATACTTTGAGCTCAGGAATCAAAGCCACTAGCCTCTTTGAAGCATCAAAATCAACCTTCAAACCCTCTGAAATAATGGCTTAAAAGGTTTCCAGAATCATAGCTCAAATATGGGAAACCGGCCATGCTTCTGAGTCTGCAGAAGACTGAAGGTTAACTCTGGAAGAAGAGCGTAGGAGAGAAGTGGTTGGAGACTGACGTCCATAGAGCTGAAACTGTGAGAGCTCACTGTCTGAAAGTTTGCTGAATGCCTTATCAAGGAAAGTATTTCAAAGGCAAGTTTAGCAAAATAATAGAAGTAGATTCTCCCCTGGGGCCTATATTCTGCTCAGCTACAGGTTCTTCATCCAGTTTGCTATAATAGACAGGGGTGACACCCTTACTTGGTAAAGGCCTTAAACTGAGTAAGAAGATAGGCAGTTACGCCTATAACATTCATAGCACTATTGCACCAGGCTGAAGGACCAATTGTCTTCTTCTACCTCTCTCTCTCTTGCACTCTTACTCCAAGTCCCACTAAAGATCCCAGGGCCCCAGCCACTCATTAGGGATACTATGTGGGACCTAGAGATCATGAAACCTCTAGGGACCCAGACAAATTATTATTTGTTCTTCATCAATAGTATGAATATAAAAACAATATACTAATGCAATTAAAGTAGTCTAATTGTTCATTTTTATACCAACACAATCCTTTATACACCTTTAAATTTTGTTTTCTCCTTTATTTTTTTAATTACTTTACAGCCTGAGCCCAGCCCCCTCCCTCCTCTCCTCTCCCCCAAGGTGTACCAACCCACCCTGATATCTCAAGCAGCAGCACTAAACATATTCTCTACCACTGAGGCCTGACAAGGCAGCCAGCCCAGCTAGGAGAAAGGAATCCAATGGCAGGCAACAGAGTCGAGGACAGCCCCTACTCCTACTTTTAGGGGACCCACAGTTGACCAGACTACACATCTTCTACGTATGTGTGCAGGGTCTAGGTCTAGCTCATGCATGCTGTTTGGAGGTTGGTTTAGTCTCTGTGAGCCCCATGGGACCGAGTCAGTTTGCTTTGTACTTCTTCTTGCAATGTTCTTGACCCCTCTAGGTGCCACTATCCTTCCTCCCACTCCTCTACAAGACTCCCCAAGGTTGACCTATTGTTTGCCTGTGAATCTTTGCATCTGTTTCCATCAGATGCTGGGTGAAGCCTCTCAGAAGACAGCTATGCTAGGCTCCTGTCTGCAAGCACACCAGAGTATCGTCAATAGTGTCAGGGGTTGGCTCTCTCTCATGGGGTGGGTCGCAAATTGAGTTAGTCATTGATTTGCCATTTCTTCAATCTCTACAATTCTTGTAGGTAAAACAAATTATGGGTGGAAGGTTTTGTGAACAGGTTGGTGTCCCCTCCCCACTTCTTCCACTGAAAGTCCCACCTGGCTACAGGAGGTGCAACTTCAACTCTTTAACTCCCTGATGCTAGGAGTATCAGCTAAGGTCGCCCTCATAGATTGCTGGGAGCCTCTCTGTCCCAGAGATACTCCCCACAGCAATTTCCATTCTTTCTCCCAGTCCTATAACCCAACCCCCCTCCATCCCCTTATCCCTTTATTCATTTATTTGTATAGAGTTAGAGGATTTTCCAGTGCAAAAAAATATCTGCCCAGAGCCAGGAAATTGTCAATATAATGATAAGAACTGCATGCTATCCTTTCTAAGCCTTCAGGTTGAGTTAACTTTTCCCATTTAACATGCTGCATTACTTTCCTACTGCTGTGGATAAAACACCATAACAAAGACAACATATAAAATGAAACATTTGATTGGTTTTCTGGTTCCAGGGGGTTAGAGGCCGTAGGGGCAAAATGAAGGCAGGGTGGCAGGGGAGCTCACATCTCAAAGCACCATAATAAGCAGGAGGTAGTGAGACGTCAGTGGAAATGGTGTGAGTACTTTGAAAGCTGGCCCATGTGACACACCTCCTCCAAAGAGGCCCACCATCTCGTTCTTCCTAAACAGTTCCACCAACTGGGAACGAAGTATTCAAATATATGAGCTATTGAAGACCATTCTTACTCAAGCCATCAGACACGGTAACAACAATAAAGAGTCCCTCCATGCCTTCTACAAAGTAAAATGGATACAGACAAGACCTTCATATGTGTACATCACATGAACTCTGAAAAAGATGATATTGCCTCCCTTTTATAGTGAGAATTTGGTGTCCGTTTGAGATACCCTAAGATGCCCTGAGACTCCTCCCAGAACTCCATCATTTGTGAAACTTGTAATATTCACACTGATTCTTTTAACATGTCTGACTTAAGAAATGTATTCTGCTAGGGTGTGCAAACATGGACTAGGAGAGGAGAGTATCTTTGTCCACATGGTTTTAACATAACATGGTGCTGTTCTTACAGTGAATACCCATAACATATCTTTTGGACCCTCACCTCTTTGGGTGCTTAAAAAACTATGTAATCCGTGGGATATTTGAGGCTTCCTTTTATTTTGTTTGTCTTTGGTTAATAGTTCTGAGGTATGTGTGTGTTTGTTTGGGGGAGGTATGAGGTATTGTGCAAAGATTTAATCCACTCTATTCAGAACATGAATATAGAGTAAATAACTTCTAGAAGTCCTTCCATTTTTATTAAAGAATAAATAGAAATGCACCCCAGAGGATTACCGTAAATACAATTCAGTTGATTAAACTTTCTAAGAGGGTGCTGGAATAAGCCGCACAAACAGAAAACATCACATCAGCTTTTGAACAATTAAGACGCTCCCAGTTCCCTGTCAGAGAGTTTCTCTCTATCACTAATGACATGAAATCAGTTTGAATGCTTGACTTATTTTTATCTTTCAAGTATAGAGCAACTGCGCGCTGTGTACAATGTCATCAAGACGATTTGAGAATAACTGAGTGAAAGACTCCTCATGCCTAAATAAGGATCCAGCCACTTCCTCCTACTTCACAGCCCAATGGCTGCTAGGACATTCTTTCATGAAAATAAATATGTTGCCATAAATATAGTATTTTAATACTTTTATTTTGCTGTTGAAATCTTAAAGGTACTTCTGAGTTAACCTAGGGAATTCAATCAGTGGAGCTTTCATTATTGTTAATAAAAATAGATTTCTGCCTGCTTTCTTTGCAGTCATTGTTATGATTGTTTCGCTTTGTTGCCGATAAACACCACTTAACTGAGTGATGGTGGACTCTTTCCTTAACAAATCTTTAAAAGGCGTCAATATTACTGGCAGAGAAATGTTACCTTCCCAGCTGTCGGGATTATCATATTTAACAAAGCCTTTTTCTGTGTGAACGTGAAAGACCAAGGAAATAGCCATCATTTGCATGCAAGCTTAAACCCACTCTGAGAATGTGACCTTGATTTAGACACTGAATAATGCTCTAAGCTGTATCCATCCTGACTGCTAATCACCACAGCCATAGAGCAGTCTTACTCTGAGCAACTGGATTATTTTGTAAACACAAAGCAAATGGTCTATTAGCATGTCTACGCATTGTCATGTAACAGAAAGCTAACAGGAGGCAATGTCATTGAACGATAGACAGGGTTCCTGTTGGTGGGTCCTGGTGAGAAGGGTGTTGTCACCTCATGATAAAAGTCCATCAAAGTATTTTTCTCTTTGTTTTTATTTGGAAAATAAAGCACTACAGCAATTAATAACTTTCTACCAAAAACAATGCAAAAGGCTTCTCAAAACACTTGCAATAAAAATACAATAGTACTATCTACTGGCCAAATCTGGGAAGGGGTTTAAAGTTTACTGCCTGTATTGTCCTTGGCTGGTGCCTTAGTTTGAGCAGGACCCCTGGGCCCAAATCTGCCTATCATAATGTTCTACTTGTAGGTTTCTAGAACCCTCTGGATTCTTCTACTTTGCTATTCTCCCATGCTTCTCTCATCTAGAGTCCCAATAGGATGTCCTCCACTCTGTCCCAGTTTCCTGGTAAGTGAAGGCTTTCATGGGACATGAGTGGAGAGTGGGGTATGACTTTCACACGAATTCTGGTGCCTCATATTTGAACATGTCCCCTGGAGGGGGAGACCTGGTGGCACTCAGAGGAAGGATAGCAGGTTACCAAGAAGAAACTTGATACTCTATGAGCATATACAGGGCGAGGAAATCCCCCTCAGGAACAGTCATAGGGGAGGGGAGTAAGGGGAAAATGGGATGGAGGGAAGAATGGGAGGATACAAGGGATGGGATAACCACTGAGATGTAACAAGAATAAATTAATAAAAAAAAATTTTTAAAAGTTAAAAAAAATACAATAGTAAAAGCAAATCTATAGTACTGGTAGTAATGTACAATAAAAAGATACCTATATTATAATGCATAAACCTGCGTCTATTACCACTAACCCAGACAGCATCTTTGAAACCTACAAAGCTCCTGAAAGGAACCGTATAGAAATTTAAAATATCTTGCTATTGAAATTAAAATAAATCTTTGCAAAAGATTCCAAGGCAGATGTGATGTGGCTCTCAGGGCATGAGACTTAAAATGGAATGGTAAATGTGAAGAGATTCTTGTCTTTTGAACTAAAAAAGCCAGTGTCCTCCAGCAGCTGCTACCGAATACATATTCTAGATTGGTCACAATGGACTATTTGCATGTGGGGCTGATGAAAGCACAGTTTTAGAATCTCTCATTTATATAAATCAGAAGAAAAAGAGTCATTCTTGCTTCTCTCCTGCCTTGGGGTTTATACACTTATCTAGGAAGGAAAGTTGGATGACAACAACCATGCAATGAGGATCAGTTGAAGTCCTGCTTTCATTGGCCAACTAATGCATTTGCTTTTCTATTCCAGTTCTTTGTAAGGTTCACTGTATTTACATCGGTATACACATATGCATGCATATTCATGTGGCTATCTGTATAGCGTATGTATTGGGTGGTTCAACTGATGAGTCCTGTTCTAATGTGGTCAAGGTCAAGACTTCGCCAGCCCTGTTTCATGGTCAGACACAGCACTCTAATTTTCAGTTAGTAGGGTTTTAAAAGCAGATTGTGAATCCCAAGAATGAGTGGAAATGACCAAAGGTTCAAGAATCTATATGGCATGGAGGTTTAAAAAAAAAAAAGGCAAATCATAAGACCAGCTATACATTTATTTGTTAGAATGTTTGCTTGGACAGGAAACATTCAAGGCCATGAAGTGAAACTTCACCAACCAAGCTGCAGCGCTGTTAGGTAACCATGGGCATGTGTCACAGACACAAGTCTTGAGAATAGATTGCTTTCTTAAGGTCTTCCCTGAATCGTGTACCTCAGGAGTTTTACAATATAGTTTGGTTGGGATTATGAACTCAAAAGTCCTCAGCCTAGAAGAGACACAGGTGGAGAAAAGGAAAGCTCAGACCATACCTTTTCTGAGTTATGAGGCGAGCACAGAGGGTCCACTTCTGTTTGAGCATGGTATGGACCCATGCACTGCCTAGGACTATAATGGAGATGTAAGGAAGAAATATACCAAGTGAGGTTCTAGATATTAAGTACATCATTATCAGAATATTAGAATTCACTTAGGAGTCCTTCATCCCCTAATATAAAATAAAATTTTCATCTACCAGCTGTACCGTCAGTGTCAAAATGATAGGCAAAATGACTCTCACTGGAAAAAAAGATAATAAAAATAAATCCATAACAGCAACAAAGACTGTCTCTTAGATCAAATTCCAAAAAGACTAGACTAGCTATCGGATAAGGCAGGAGTTGAACATGAAGCAAGGGGAAAGCTGGCTGTTTGGTAAGATGCCACGAAGAATATCTCTGTGAATGTGTGGATAGATATGAGCTGCACTCTGGAAGACTCAAAATATCACAAGCGACTGCAAATATAGAGGGTTACAAAAATAGGAGAGTTGAGCACAACAGCCAAAGTTGGCAAGAGCAGTTGTTCCAGAGACCCAGCAAATCAGGAAGACTACGCCGCAGGGTCTAGAGGGACGGAAGCAAAGGAGACAGTTTATATTCAAAGCCTGAGTTGGACCTAATAACAATATCACTATTCTGGGTAGCTCTCAACAAACGTCCCTTAATAAAGCCAGCCTCCAGATCTTGCAAAGCTCATGGGAATTTATGAAGACTCAAAGGAAAAAAAAAATCTGGTGAGGACCTTCATAGCCTAAATGAATAGCAGAATGTCACTGAAGAGCTCTCTGCATCCAAAATGGCTTTACACACTCGAAGGTGAACTTCAAAGGGGTGGAGATATTTAACCATTTTATTGTTCTAGACAAGAAACTAATAACATCAATTACAAAGGCTCTCACACAGTCCGAGCAGGCACGTGAAGGCCAAGAGACTTGCCTCTGTTTGTTTTGCTGGTGCCTGCCTACAAATTAAGCAAGTCATTAGCAGATTGCTGCCATCCACCAAGGATTTCTTCAGCACCTGTCATCCACAAACCGTAGTAAGTCAATGCCAAGGTGATGTAAAATAGATCTGGCTGAAGCAGCACAACTGGGAGGCCAAGGAGACAGCGTAGATGGATTTCTTGTGCAAGCACGAAGACCTGAACTTGGATCCCCACTACCCATGTAAAAGCCAATAATAGCCAAGGGGCACCAATGGTACCCTGGGAACTTGCTGTTGAGCCAATATAGGCCAAACAGTGAGCTTCAAGTTATTGCGAGATCTTGCTACAAGGGAATTAATTATACAGAGAACAGTGGCACCTGTGGTAGCTTGAATGTAATTAACCCCCATATGCCCATAGGCAGTGGCAATATTAGGAGATGCGGCCTTGTTGGAGGGAGTGTGTCACTATGGTGATGGGCTTTGAGGTCTCATATATGCTCAAGCCATGCCCCGTGGCACAGTCTCCTTCTGCTGCCTGTGAGTCAAAATGTAAAACTCTTCGTTCCTCCAGCACCATGTCTGCCTGCACACTGCCATGCTTCCTGCCGTGATGCTAATGGACTAAACCTGTGAAACTGTAAGCCAGCCCCAATTAAATGTTTTCCTTTGAAAGAGTTGCTGTGCTCATCGTGACTCTTCACAGCAATCAAAACCCTAACGCAGAACCTAACGTCCTCCTCTGCATTCTGCCTTTGTGCATATGGGCATGGGCATGCACATACATGTGTACACACATGCACTCAACCTTCATACATGCACACATACACATGCATACAAAGGAGGAGAATAACATAATTATTGGGACAAAATTATGAACGTGCTAGTATGCTGTGCCAACAAACAACATTCAGGAAGCTGTGAGGTAGGAAGAGGGGAACACAAAAAAATAAAAATAAAAAAATAAGGAGCAGGTGATTCTGCAAGATCGCAAACCAAGGCAGACAGACTTGTTCTGACGCTAGTAGACCTAGCTGTAAAATGGAGGAGACTGTTCTTCTATAATGAGAGAAAAATCCAAATAACTTGATAAGGCAAGTTAAAAAAAATAAGTTAAATGTGCTGCTTCAGGGTAGATACCAGAGCCATTAATAGCAATTAACGTCTTTGTTCATCGTATTTGTGCACGGGCTATTGTAATTTCTATATAGTAAAAACGATCTATTTTTCACTTCATTAATCAGAAAGCATGATCATTGCGATCAGAAAGTAGCTTCATTTTTTTACCTCCCAACCAAGATTTAACGGCAAGTGTTTATGACGAGGTCTCATTTCCCAAAGACTTTATCACAGTTAAAAGACACACTGCAGCCCATTAGTCTACAGGCTGGGTTATTATAATAAATACTTAAAACCACTTATCAAAATAAAAAGCCAGTGCACACTCTACTAGGCAGTGGGTCTGATTTTTTTTAATCAGAGTCTCTCTCGCGCGCTAATTGGAAGTGCTCAGAACTCCAAATGACTTGTCTTATCATTGGTGAGAATTAAAAAGGTTTTTACACTGGAGATACTTTAGCGTTTTTTCCAACTAGGTCACCCTCATTAGACTAGCTTTGAAGCTTCTATTACATTTTCTTTCTCATATGTCAGCTCAACAAAAGAGCTTGAGGAGACAATAAGGCTGATGCCTACAGCCACTGGCCTATCACATGGCTGTTCCATATTTAGGCAGCTATATCCACAATCACTTGCTACAGGGCAAGAAAATCAATTTATTCCAGGAGATTATTAAAGCTATTTGACTTTATTTATTTGACAATGTATCAAACTCCTGCCTAAAAAGAAGGCTCGTTCCTTTTATCTCTTTATGTACTGATGTATGAGCCAGACACCAGGCAGGTTCAAAGAATTGTCAACATAGATTTTTTTTTTTTGGCTTTTGTTTTGTTTTGTTTGGGTGGTGGTGTTTAAAATGTTTCTGGAATGCTAATGAGAGCGGCAAAGCACCATGGGGTCCAGAGGCACAGACCTAGCACTTTGCAGAGCGTCTTTCTCTGTGTCTCACAAAACAGCCTGAACCAACAATGACTAAAGGAAGGGACCTCTGGGAGAGAAAGAAACGGACACAGATCCCTGGAGCGGCACGAGAACAGAGATAGCTAGAGAGTAACACTTAAGGAAAATATTCTCTCCTCTGAGGACCAAAGGGTAGGACTCTGAACAGGAGCATCCGATAGTTCAGTGAGCCTATGAGGAAGGCAGTGAGAGAGGCCACCACCCGTCCTATGAAGCACCTTCTCCTACCACTTCTCCAGCCTAAGTCCTGAAGGTCATCAGCTCCGAAAGCACAAAACCAACGCATGAAGAGCAACTCTTCACTTTCAACAAACTTGAGGCTCCAAAGGCAAGCATCTGCCAGGTGCTTCCAGCGAGGGCAAAGGTAACCTGCTCTGTGGACTGAGATAATTACCACTGCAGGCTCAGCTAATTAGGATGGTTGCCTCATTATCAACCAAGCTCCTTTAACATGTCCCATGGCAGCTGACTCCAAAGACCTATCCCAGAAAGCAAGCCAGAGCATACAAACCTAGGCACTGCTCAACAACAGCCCCATCTTTAGACACGTTAGTGGACGGAGGCCAAAGTCACCAGTTTTATGGTGACAACAATCAAACATAAACCCGTGTGACCAAAAGAGCATGGCAAAATTAAGAAAATTTTCATGAAGGAAATGCTAGGCTTCAATATCACTTCTGTTCTTTTATGCTAGCGTGAAACGTGTCTACATTCCCTCCTCTGGGGAGAGATCTATGGCTAGCATTGTGCTTCTAACCACAGCCTTGCAT
The DNA here is from genome assembly GCA_907169655.1 of Acomys percivali. Lineage (NCBI taxonomy): Eukaryota > Metazoa > Chordata > Mammalia > Rodentia > Muridae > Acomys > Acomys percivali. The sequence goes on along the minus strand of OU015745.1, from coordinate 135,168,537 downwards.
GTATATGGCTCCTCCCCACAAGGAGCAGTGCAGTCACCAAAATGACAAATGAAAAGGGAAGTTGGTGCCGTACAGACCAAGATAGAGTTCAAACACATTACTGCAGAGGTGGGTACCCTTCCAAGTCCGTGTGCTCACCTTTCATGTATCCAGTGCTTTTGCTTGGCCGCACGATTAAGGTTGGGTGTCTGCTGATCCCAGGCTTACTGAGTGGTTGGAGCTCTGCCACCCAAGATAGGAAGGATGCTCACAGGGCTCCCCTCTTCTTTCCCTTCAAAAACCTCCTTCTTTGTTCTCAGCTAGAGACCGTTCCTTTGTATTCATAGTTTCTAACTGTTTGCCTGCCAAATCTGGCTGCAGCGTCTAGCACCCTCCACACTGCTGACTCCTTCATTTTATACTAACCAGATTTCTCCCCACAACCCCTTGACACTTTCACACATTTCTATCAAAACCCCTTCATCAGTGCACTTAGTCTTTCTCCTTCATGGAAGCGAGATCTCCATGAAGCTTTAAAGTCTGGAGGACAAAGATGCTGAGCCAGTAGCAACACTGTGCTAGACGGCTGCAGGTGCTTAACACGTTTGCATTGAGTCTCAAACTATGAAATGTCTCTGTCCGTATCAGCTAACCTTCCTACTCTGATTGAGTAGACATTGGAAAGTGGTGGCTTCATTGCACATTGTGTATATTTTCTCCATGGATATTACTGTCTTCAAATTCATCAATTTCTTCACTCATAAAATTACAGACACTCGGGATTGGGAGTGTCCTTGTGGGTGGTTTCACCCTATGTGCATCTTCACTGCTTAGCCTCTCCTTTTCAAAGGAAGAAGAAGCAAAAGAGAGCCCCTTGTTGCTTTCTTAATGATGCTGCAGTACAAAAACAGGCATGTGGGGGAATTCTGAAAGCGTAAGTGTGGCTTGGAAATTCAAGTTATTTGTAGTCTGAGGGTAGAATGCCAGATTCCGACTGCTGCTTAACGGCTTGATCACTGGAACCTAGTGTGTCACGTCATAATCTCAGTCTTTTTGTGGCTCAGTCGGAGGTGAAAGCAGACAGCACCTGGTGTCAGATCAATATAGAGCTGGAGAGATTACCATGTGTGAGAGGCTGGTAATGGCGGGTTCCCACCTAGTAAGTGCTGTGGCAGCATTAGATATCACACTTTATAACTGTTATTAAGTTATATAAACACGTGTCATGTCACTCAGGGACGGACCATTCAAGGAGACAAAGGGGGGCTGTAATATTCTTCTACTTCATTGTACAAGCATGAACACCTACTCTTTACTTTTCACCTACTATTGCACAAAGACGCCCCACTGATGGTGCAAAATGCACCATAAATGCCAGGAAACACTGGTTTTATCCAGTGAGTAGCTTTAGTATAATTATACCCTCTACTGCCTAAGTTCTAGCTCCATAGTGGGTCTCACGGTCTAAATTCACGTCCATCCCATAATAATAGTTCTAATAATTCTAGGATTTACAAATTGCTTATGATTCACTTTACAAGCTTTAAACTCATTTCATCTACAGAGCAACCCACTATTATACAGAAAATTATATTTTTCAAATTAGGAAGCAAAAGATAGTTAAGCCACATCACACAAAGTGACACCATAAATTGTGTAATGTTAAAAATACACAAGCATGGAGCAAGAGAAAACAGTAGCAGTTTATTAATTAGTCCAGGTGGATTCCTTCACCAAACTCTGTGTCAACCCTTTGTGGGCAGTCTGGGAAACATAGATAGCAGGAACTGAAATTGCACCATTCGTCATGAGCCGTGCTGTGGTGCAGTGTGTGTTGCTATTACAAAATGCTGGAGGCTAGGTGATTAAAAAACAAAGAGGTTTGTTAGGCTCACAGCCAGATGACTGGAAGGTTCAAATAGCAGGACATCAGCATCCCAGGTAAGTGGCCCTTAGCTACATCACAGCAAGAGAACTTGTCACATACCAAAGGGATTGTTTCAAGAGACCCATGTTTGCCTACCAGGCCTTACACATTTTCTGGAGAGGAGCCCCTTCAGCTAGCTAGCTTTCCCAAGAGCTTTTCTCTTATAGGCTTCTTCACTCAATACTACCCCAAATATCTGTAGGGTATAGAACCATATCCAAACCAGAGAAAGTGAATGTAAATAATATAGTGCAAAGGAGAAAAGGATAGAAGAGAGTGAGGCATGGAAAAAGAAATCAGGAAAGGAGAGATAGGAAAAACAGGGAACACAGGGAAGAAATAACCCTCAACAAACTTCTCACTGATAGCCAAGTGTCGTCCTAGCAGCATTTCCTGTGCATGACTTACTAGTGCCTAAATACCTTGCTCTTACACTTCATATTGCACTCATCAGGCAAGACTTCAAGCTCTCTCCAATGCTGTATTTTTAAAGTGCGGATATGAGTTCATCTGTTTTCAACCTATGTTCCCTCACCCAGTGAAGAGACCATCAGCTATTTTTACTCGGCATTGACCCATATGGGTGTTTTGCTTCCTCTATTTCTTTGTCATGCCATATAATAGCAATTGAAATAGTAGGAGCAGTTAAATATTGTTAAGTGTGTATTATTCTAATTAGATTATGCGATTTTCAGAGTTTAAACATCCCTCAAGGGACTTTGTCACCTATTTTCAAGTAAGAGTTGTGCATTTTCAGTGGTGCCTTGGACAGTTACGTCATGGAAGGTGAAATTGTGGCCTTGATCTTCCTCATTTGGACATTAAGTGTGACATAAGGTCAGGGATGGGTATCAAGGGTGGAGTTATTATCAGCTTGAGTAGATCTGCAGTCATCTTGATAGGTCTGCACAGACATTTCCAGGAAGGACTAACCAAGACTCTCCTCAGGAATGAGAAGCACCTTCTATAGGGTGGTTCAGTATTGTGTGACACTATTCCTAAGAAGACATGAATGAATGTGTTCTCACCCCACACAAGAAGCCAAGTAACAACTCCTCAAAAGTGCAGCTTGGTGAGTCAATAAGTTTATTAAGGTCACTTACAGGAGCAGGGATGACTCAGGGGCAACTGTACCACATAAAGCCCACCCTATCCTAGGTGACCACTCCTGAAAGAAGATACACTAGAGCTCGCTGTAAGATGTGCAGGTGGCTGGACAGGATGAAGAGTCTCCTCTTCTCAGGAAGATTGGCTAGTGTGAGTCTCCAGAAACCCTTACTGCTTATTTTTTAAAAGGGTGGGGTTGGGGGCTTAAGGGATCTTGCGCACCTGGTGAACTTCAGACACTTTCTGAGATTTCTTAGTTGTTGATTTCCAGATCCTCCCCTTCTCCTCAGAAAAGGAGAGCCCCCTACTAGCAATTCACCTGAGCATATTAAGTTTCATCAAGACTGAGCTGATCTTCATCCACTGAGGCCAGGCAAGGCAGCCCCTTCAGGGGGAAGCAATCTTGGGTCTTAATGAGTCTCATTTTAGAAGTTTCTTGACCTTCAAAAGTTCCCAGGCACTGACTCTGACATGAAATCTGGTGCCCCACATTTGACCACTTCCGCTTGGTGGGGAGGCCTGGTGGCACTCAGAGAAAGGATAAGCAGGCTACCAGGATGAGACTTGATAGGCTGTGACCATATGGTTGGGAAAGAGGTCCCCTTCTATCACAGACCTAGGGGAGGGGAATAGGGTGAAAGAGGGAGGGAGGGAGGAACAGGAAGATACGAGTGAGGGGGTAACAATTGAGATGTAACCTGAATAAATTTATTAAATTAAAAAAAAAAGTTCCCCCAGGCAATTGTTACACAATACTCAGAAACAAAGAAATCCAAGAAAGCAAAAAACAAAAACAGTGCTGCTTGCTTGATTCTCTTTATGTCTTGCTACTGAGAGTAACTATCATACGATAGTGTTGTGCTGCTGGTGTTTTCCTTTGCTCTGCTATGCTCATCCAGAGGTCAGCTTTGTTGGCCTTTCGACAATGATTCGAGGAATCTCCTATGCCTTTGTGATGAGACTGGAAAGACTAAGTATCACAAACTGAACAGCACTGGGGCGAGGACAGGTAGATTCTCTAAGGGTTTGCTGGACAGATAATCTAGAAGAAACAAAGAGCTCCAAATTCAGTGAGAGACTCTGTCTCAAAAAATAAGATGGCAACAAACTGACGGTAGAGTCCTATTGCTGGAAAACACCTCTATCACCCACTGCACATAAAGAAGATGAGCTGGTGTCTACCCAGAGCCTTCACCTCCACTGACTAGCACTTGTGGTATGGAAAATACTCTGCCAGAGGATAAAGGAAAACACCAACCCAGCTTCAAACCCTGTGACCTACAATGGTGACCTGCCTTTCAGACACACTGGTACAATAGTAGCACAAAAGTTATGGGAGTAGCCAACCATTCAAACTGGAATTATGGCTCCCTCTATGAGACTGAACTGGGAAAACTTTCCCTGTCACTGGGGAAAAACCAAACACTACTCCTCTGCTAAAGGAATTTAATGATAAAACTGACTCCTAACAACATTCTGCTACCTCTCAAATCAGTCTTGCTTAGGCATCATCAGAAACACTTCTTCCTTCAGTAGCTCGGAATAAATACAGAAACCCATAGCTGGACAGTGTGCAGAGTGAGGTATCTTGGAACACTCGGGCCTGAATGGGATGTCTCCATTAGGCCCTCTGCTCATTGCTCTGGGAACTCTGAGGAAGATGAGATGCACAGGTTGTAAGAATCAATGGTAATGGAAGGCTCCAAGGGAACAAAGCTTTGTAGACACAGCAGGAGTAGTGCGTGTTCAAACACATGGAGACTGAGGCAGCCTGCACAGGGCCTGCAGACAGATGGGGTCCCAGAGCTGAGAGAGTAAGTAGACACAAGCCCCTATCCATAACCCGGAAGCTATCTCCAATAGGTAACTTCTTGCCAAGGAGTTCATTTTCTACAACAAAGGCTCACTGTGTATACAAACCACACTTAAGGGCAGGTATTATGCCCAGCATTATATGGCCAACACAATATGAACTCAATGGTAATTTTGGAAGTTTTGGGTTTTGGGGAAGAGGGGATGGCGGAGTCTCACAGTTCTTCATTCAGACATTTTTCAACCTTACAGATCTTTTGCTCAAAATAAATAAATAAATGAAAGAATAAATAAATAAAGTGGAAAAGCCATTGAAGAAGACACCCTGCTATTATCCTCTGGCCTCCACATGCATGCACACATATGTTTACACATGCAAACATTTACTCACACAGGGGGAAAGAAGACACAGGCCCCTTTCTCTATGTTTCCCCACCCTATATACTCTAGGACCTCCCTGAGACCTGAAGGCCATGTGCCATTAGGGCAGAACTGCATGCAAGTGGCTGGGTGGAGTGGCTGGATGCTCAAGCAAGCTCAACGTTCTTCCCCGCCGCCCCCATCTTGGGTGAGTTTCTGCAAGCAGACAGAGCTGGTCCTCTGAAGATGGCAGTTGTTAGTGCCCCACTGTTTCTTAACTTTGGCCACTTCTCTCTGGATTCCTATCTTCGTCACAGCTCCACTCTCAGGCCAGAAGTTGGTACTGCAGCCCTTGAGTGCCTGTGGAATCCAGGACCCTCCCCCCTTCCCTTCTGTTTCATGGCTACTTTCTCTTTTTTTAAGATTTATTTATTTATTACATATACAGTATTCTGCCTACATGTATGCCTGCATAACAGAAGAGGGCATTATAGATGGCTATGAGCCACCATGTGGTTGCTGGGAATTGAACTCAGGACCTTTGGAAGAGCAGACAGTGCTCTTAACTGCTTAGCCATCTCTCCAGCCCTCATGGCTACTTTCACAGAGATACATGATCATGCCATCACGGACATGCATGACTGACAGTTCCACACCCTCCTGTGGCCTAGATCTCAACCTCTCTGCTCTAGCTCTCCACTGTTATGCAATTCCAGACCCAAACCCAAGGAAGGCTGCCCCTCCCCCAATTCTCAGCTGGTTATTTCTGCATTAATTAACACAATCGAGACAACCCCCTATAGGCTAACCCTCGAGACCCTCTTCCTAAGCGGTGGCAACTGCGTCAAGCTGACAATTAAAATTAACCAGCACAATTTACTACCTGGTCTCAGCCGCTATGTTACAGCAACAGAAAACACACCTGCTACCCTTCTGCTCCCTCCCTGCTTAGCACCAGCTCATTCTTCAGACTTCTCACTGTGTGTGCTTTCTTCATGGGACCCAGCCAGCCCTCCTGCCCCAGATGGCTTTAATTAGTCCATCTATAGGTATTCTTCTCCCTATAAGCCTTCTCACAGTCTGCATGTGCTCCTCTGGATGTTTTGTTGGAGGTCACAATATGTCTGAACATGATACAAATGTAAGAAGCACATTTGTTGACATTCATCACTTCGCCCAGCTAGTCACAGTGCCTGTCACATACACAGCATTTACAGCCAGAGTAAACAGCTCTTCTAAAACTCACAACAAATCTCACCGTTGCTGGGCCTGAGGATACAGAGCAAGTTTTCCAACAACTGTCAGGCCTTGCTCACTCCCACCACGCTTTCTAAATCTACAGCTCACTATCCACCCACATGAGAGCTAATGTTCATCGCTAATGAAGCAGAAAGAAGAGGCAGTGACATGGCTCTTAGTAAAGATGCTAGCTGCCAAGCCTGAGGACCTCGGTTTAATGCCCAGGAGCCATATGATGAAAGAAAAGAACCAACTACCAAAAGCTGTCCTCCGACCTAAACAGGTCAATTATAGCATGTGCACACATGCACACACACACACACACACACACACACACACACACACACACACATACAACCACAATGAATAAATAAATAAATAAATAAATAAATAAATAAATAAATGCAAGAGCCACACAGAACTATAGCTTAACAAGATCATTATTTGTTCTAGGTGTTATTGTGTCCTCACAAATAAAATTTTAAAGAAATGGACCATTACAAGAGACCCATTTGGGGCAGATTCTAATAAAATTTAAAAAAAAGTTTACCCTCATTCCAACACAAAAAGCAAAAACACAATCTGATAAAAAAAAAAAAAAAAAAAAAAAAACTTAGAACGTCCATAGCTAGTGACATATATAAACACTGGAGGGTGGAAGACATCATATTCTCTCTCTGATGTGTGAAAGAATTTTCAGGAAATCGGCATTATTGCAAAAACTTGACCATGGAAAAGTAATAACAGCTATTCATTCTCCATATGTCAGTATTTGAACAAAACAAGAGAAAGGAAGGAAGGAAATACGATATGAAGCACACCATCAGAGTCCTAACTGCTTTAACACAAAGGAAGCCAAGCCACGGTACATAGTATTCGGAAAGCGTCGTGAAACTTGGCCTCTTGGAACCGAAGAGGAGTCAGAAACAAAACACACATTGTTGGGGAAAACAGATCTTCCACCATAACAGGAATAAGCGCTGCCCTGGGAAGTTGAATAAAAATGCTTCTCACACAAAACCTCTGGGCTTCCAAGCAGTACTCCTCAGCGCTCGTGGTTGGCTGCCACCAAGCGGGCTCATTAGGCATTACAGCATCCTCCAACATTTTAAATCCAAATATTTGCCAGAGGAAACGAGCCACGAAAACTCTCAAATCAGGTCACGTCCTGGGATCTCTCATTAATTTGCTCATCAAACAACACTCTAGAAAAATTAAAGTTTCCCCTTAATACTGAACTGGACAAAAAAATAGACCTAATGGTTAGGTTGTGTGAGCATATCTTACACATTTCATTCTCACTGTCTCCCACAATATATTCAGTGAAACTAGTTCTTCCCTCCCTCTAGGGTAAAATTCCAGGATCTCAATGTTTGCTGGGCATAGCAAGTTCTGTTATATTCTGGTTAGAACTTAAGTGTACCAGGACCAGGATCCGGCCGGAAGCTTGTTGCTACAGGAAGAAGAAAGCCTTCTATCCCTGCTTGGCATTTAATTTTTCCATCTCGTTCGCTTCAATTTCTGAACCCTCCACAGCTGAGATTCCAGGAGGGTTGTGGAGGTAAGAAATCCCAGTCAGTAAGCCCCGTCCTGGGTGTCTGTATGGAATCTGTGGGCATATTCTTTGTGGGGATCTCTGCCTGCGTTGTTTCAGACTGGGTGCTTTGGACTGTGCACCGCAAAATTCCTAGATGGAAGTCATAACGCTCGATACGATGGTATTTAGAGATGGTCCTTTGGGATATCGTTAGTGTTAGCTGTGGTCAGGATGGCGGGATGTAATTCCTGTCCTTATATTCCCTCCTTGCACCCACAGCAAGGAATGGTCATGTGAAGAAACAGAAAACAGTATCTTCTGCCAGTCCAAAACACAACCTCACTGTAGGGTGCTGCTGGAGAGGTTGAACTCTGACATTTCCAGATAGCCTCTGAGATATCTCAGTGGGGTCCCCTCTCTGAACCCTAGAAATTCTAAGGCGCATCACAGGGAAGATTATAGCCCCTGCCTTTTCTGGTAGAACTTGTTCATCAAGCATCTGAGAGTTCCTGGAATACCCCACCTAAGGAGATCCTAGCTTAAGCAAATGACCTTTAATCATACCTATAAGTTCTTCCCCCACCCATAGAGTAATTAAATATTGTGATAGGATCCTGTACTACTGCATGTAAATGAGGTAGTGTACCACTGCATGTAGATTAAGTATCCTGGTACCCCAGCCCCATTGAATCAGACACATTCACCCACAAAGCCCTCCTCACTGCCCAAGGTTTATAAATAAAGGCCGGCTGGTATGCCCACTCACTTGCATGCTCACGCCATTCCTCCACCATGACTGTCTGGCACTCCATTTATTCTGGGGAAGAACCTCCACTGGATCCACTGGGCTGGATCTCCTGTCAAGGCATTCAAGGCAGTTAAGACAGAGATGGCAGAGTGTATCTCACCAGACCTGCCTTCTGGCTGGTTTCTGGCTTCTCCCTGCTTCCTCTTCTGTGATTAGCATGGCACAAAGGAGTGTAAACACTTTTGGTATCATTACAGGCTTATGGAGCTCCCAAGTCTCCACTGCTGTCAGATACCAGCAATTTCATTCTAAAAGAGCTACACTGTAACACCCAGTGGAAAATCATTTCCACCTCCCTGGGTGAGATTGGGAGGCCTCACCAAGCTCATGGGACTTGCCCTAAAGAGCTCTAGTGGTTCCTGAGAGAAATAGAACTTTGATCTGAAGATCTGTGCATGCTAGTCTGGAACCAAATAGCACCTGGATCAGCCGCAGAAGTGGAACCTAGGCCATCATTGGCCCACCAGATGCTGAACAACACTCACTAGTACCCTGCTGTGAATTCTCAGCCTCCAGGAGTGGTAGAACACAAATTTATGTTGTTTAAGCCATCCAGTCTGTGATAGGCACCCAAAGTGACTAAGACACTTGGTTATCACATCTTATTCTAGCTGGTTTTGTTATACTCTCTTTGGCACCAGGCATGTGCCCATACCTAAAGCTCTCTCTATTGAGATCTTGTTGCCTGTCTATGCAGCCTTCTTGGACAAGATGCTAGAATAACCTCACCACAGATGGCTCAGGAGAAGGATACCTAGGCACTCTTTGTCCTAAGACAAAGAGTCAGTAGCCAGTCCTAAGGCGCTTTGCTTCTATTTACAGACTGACTGGCCAGCCAGTCCCCCATCTTTCAATCCATGCCATGAAATCCCTAAAGCATCTTTTCCCCCTATGGCCTTTAGGGATCACTATAGAAAAGTTCTAAATGTTATCTTCAGGGTTTGGGCCACTTACTCTGTACATTGTAGTCTATCCCATAGGCAGTGTCCCTTCTTCCCACTCATCTTCACTGAATGAGTGCTGATGACTTCTTGTGGTGGCAACAGGCCCAGTCCCAAAGAACAGACACTATCTGGTGCCATGGTGCTGCAGTCACTCTGTAGGAGTAGAATGGATGCCACCCAAAATTTGCTTCTAATGGAGAGCCTTTTGGCAGCATGCACACATCAAGAGGGGAGTTGTGTGTTTACCACTCACATAACGAGACCTTCTGGGCAAAATGATATACCTCCTAGAGAAAATGGCTGAGAAGAAACAGAAAAGACCAGTTTGTGGTTTCCATGGCAGGCAGAGAATGAGACTGAAACGTGGGGTCCTTCTCGTCTAGAGAATGTATGAGAGTTAAAAGATTTCAGCAGCCAAGCATCAAACATAGAGTCAGACTCTATTAAACACAGCCTAAGGCAAGAGTTTGTGCACTGCTATTTTGTAAAGGAAAATAATCCCAAGAAGACCAGAAGAAATGAAGAGTGAACAATGGAAGACAAATATGGTCAACACTGGGACATAGCCAAGCCGCCTCCTGCTCAGCAGCTAAAATGGAGCCTACTGATCTCTTAGTGGTACCCAGAGAGGCCCTATAGATATCTGTCCCTGGAACTGTTACTACAGAAAGGAGAGATCAGTAGTCAGCCAAAGACATGGGTTAGCCCTCTTCCCCCAAACTTCTAGGTGGTGTCTGGGAGCTCCAAATGGTAGTTTTATAACATCTCTTGTCATAGTGGCATCAGGGAAGTCCCAATTATCAGTGCCCCCCCAAAAAAAATTGTCATGGTGTGTTGAGGACAATACAGTGAAGATGGAGAGGCCATGGTGGCCAGCTCCTTGTCATTCAACAGCTGCAGAAATTGCAAGGGATTCAGTTTACACTGGCAGGAGCCACAAGCTGTGCTGACCAGCAGAAAGTGAGAAGATAGATCCACAATGCTCACTGTATCCTTCTGTGAACTATGAGAAGTTCAACCATCAGATGTCAGAGACATGTTTGTATGCTTACAAGGCATGATACAGTACCCACTCAGAATGATCAAGTCACAGTAATTAGCAGTCCCCAATTTTGCTCACATACTTCCAGGTCTGTTCTCTTGTGAAATGTGCAGAGAAGTGCAATTGATTAGACTGGTCTGGTCACAGTTCTTTTGTTTGGTTGATTGACTGATTAATTGATTTATTTGTTGATTTTTAAATTAGCTGACATTTCAATAGGACAGACACAATTTCATATTTAAGGATTTTTTTTTAGTTTTATTTAATTTGCAAACAGCAGTTACATATACATGTCTTCCAGCTTACATACAATAGTGTCCCAAAACACTCATCACAAGTTGAAAACTTCTTAAATCAAAGATATATTTAATACACCTAAGCTATCAAACATGACATCACAGCTCAGTCCAGGCCATGAGCAGACTGCTTACATGAGTCTAACGTTGGTCAAATCACCTAACACAGAGGCTACCTCTGAACATAAAAATGTTGACCTCATATAGGTTACTGACTACTACACAAAAGGTGTTTTATTTATTAAGTCTCTGTGATAACCATCAGCATATGGTTACTGGACATTAAAGCGTAGCGCATCATCTTTACAGCATCAGATAGCTGAAAAACAGTGAAGCTACTTCAAGACTGAAGCCACCTCTATAGTGTTGGATGTCTTTGCCTGGTGCACTAGGGGCCTGGAGCACTGGGGGTCACATGACTGGTGCACTAGGAGCAGAAGCTCACTGCCACTACCCACCTTCACAAGTATTGCACTAAGAAAGAACCAAACTGAAGCCATTTTGAATAAAACTTCCATTTTGAAAAGGAGTCAACTAAAATCTAAGTTCCCAAGACCTTCCTGGGTAACTAACATCCTGCATGGCAGAGAGAGAAATATATGTGGTTAACTGACATCCTGGTTGGCAAGTTGATGCATGAATGCTAGGCAAGTCACCCTGCCACAGTTGAAGAAACCAACAAACAAGATAAATGTACCACAGAGGGAACTGTCTCCAGGAAAGTCCCCTTATCATGAACTCTAATTGGAAGAAAAATGTAACTTGGCATAGATGTTTGTGGTTTTCAGGCTTAACAGCTCTGTAATACTCTGGCTTTGGTGTAGGCTTTGTTTTGTTTTTTAACTTACTTTATTTAGGATTCTGTAATGCCTCTACCTCCCATCCAATCCACTGACCCTATGTAGGAGAGAATAAAGTTTAGTGGAAACAGGGGACATAGACCTTTTTCCACTCAGTTCCTTGGGGCCATTCCAGTCTTTGTCATCAAGATTCCAGCAAAAGCAGCAGCAAACAGTAGCAGCCTCCTCAAAGCGTTCCCCAGAGCATTTCTCTCTCCCTCTAGGAGGGTCTCAAAGCAATCTCTCTCCCTTCCTCCCTCCCTCCCTTCCTCTCTCCTACCCTCCCCCTCTCTCTCCCTCAGTAGAAGAATGAGTTGAAGACAAAAATAATCAAAATACAATCAAGTTTAGGATCAATTCAACCCACGTGTGCATCTTGTGGTCTTTGCTCCACCTGAGTTAGCTCTTTTCCTGCTTCAGCTCTTAGACAACTTGTACTCTTCAAATCTGAATCTCCTTGTCATGTTTGAAACAAATTATTTAACTTATAAGTATGTAATATAATTGTAGGTCTCAGCTGGTTAATATCTCCTATTAATATTGGGAAATCATTTAGAGTTTGCAATTGATTTGTATGTATCTGTACCTTTTGTGGTTGAATTTTTGTTGACTTGTTTTCTAACCCAAATAGTTAATTGAATCTCCTCTTTGTAACCCACAGCATGGAGGAATTCTTTGTGCTTCCTTAAACATTTTCTCTAAAGTATCTATGTCAGAATCAGCCAACAAAACAGCATCCATGTAATGGTGAGTAATAGATTGAGGAAATTGCTTACAAATTATTTCTAACAGTTATCACACAAATTATTGACATAAAGTTTGACTATTTAACATTCCCTGCAGAAATGCCTTCCTCTGGTATCTCTTTATTACACCACTGTTGTTCAGAGTAGGAACTGAGAAAGCAAACCTTTCCCTATCCTGCTCATACAAGGGTATTGTGAAAAAAGCAATATTTTAAGTCTATTATCATCATGTGACCTAGGTAACAAAGCAGGTAAAAAAAATTGCAAGCTGCAAAGAACTCATTGTTTGAATTACTCTACTCATTGCTCTCACATCCACTATCATCCCCATTTTCCTGATTTCTTTTTTTACAACAAACACAGGGGAATTCCACGGGCTAGTAGACTCTTCTATGTGTTGAGCCTCCAGCTGCTCTTGTACCAGTTGTTCAAGAGCCTGAAATTTTTTCTTTGTTATGGGCCACTGCTCTTGTCACACGGGTCTGTTTGATATTGATTTTAGGGGTAGTGCTATTGGTATTTCAGCAGTGTCCCCTTTTATAAATTTGGAAAGTCAATCCCAGTGGTGCCCTGTGTTTGGCCAATGGGCACAGCTTGTTGTTATTCTTGATACACATATCGATACCTTCCCAATAGCATCTATCATTTCACCCCTAATTTCATCATTGGCTGTCTGGGATTGCAGAAATATTCATTTACAAGCCCGTTGTTGTAAAAGATCTCTTCTCCATAAATTTGTGGGTATCTCAGCCACATAGGGTCTCACCTTTCCTGTTTGTCCTTCTGGTCCCACATATTGACTCCATAGGGCACTTTGTCTTGCTTGAGATAATTTACTGGTTCCTATAACCTTCTGAAGTGGCCAATCTGAGTTCGAAGACTTTTGGGAAAGGATACTGATGTCAGCTCCTTCTATGTCAACCCATTCACTTGTAATATTAATTTGGGTCTCTGATTGTTAACCACTGTTTGACAGAGTACATGTTTTCCTGTACTCTAAAATGCTACTGTTCTTTCTACTGGAGTAGTTTTGACCCTGATGTAAGGAAGCAGTAACAGCTGAGCAATTCCATTCTTTGCATTAATTTGCATCCCTTTTTTTTTTTTAACATATGCCATGATTTCAATTTCTTCCTTACAATCCCCATCTATAATACCTGGACACACAATAAATCCTTGAGAAGTTAATCCACTTCTTCCCAAAATTATTCCCATTGTCCTTGAAGATAAAGGACAATAAACACCAGGATTATTTTGTAACATTCAACTTTTGGGGATATTGTAAGAGGTTTATCTGTGGCCAGATCCAAAGCTGCACTTCCTTCGATAGCATGTGTAAAATCAGAAATGCTTAGCTTTGGTTTTCCTGCTTACTTGGTACCTCCTGGCTGACCAAAGAAAACTACTCATAGTTTTTGCTGTGGGGCCTCAAGCTGAAAGGCCCCTCTGTTCTTTTCCCAATGGCAAGAGGTTACCTTGTATGTCTCTCTTAGACCTGCAATCCCTAGTCCAATGTTGTCCCTTTCCACAACAGCTACAAATCCCTGGAAGCCTTGACATTCCACTGCAGCCAGAAACTGCTTGGGCTCTTCTATGATTACTGTATTCTCTAGAGTTAATGCATGAGCTCTGAAGCTTTTAGGCTTACAGTTTCTTTGTTTGCATTTTGTTTATTTGTTTGTTTGGAAGTTTTGTTTTTGTTTTTCTTTTTTTATTTAGTTAATTTATTCAGATTACAACTCAATTGTTATCCCATCACTTTTTCCTCCTGTTCCAAATTCACTGCAATTAAATCACCATGTACTTTGATACCTGTGACATCTAGCTATGGCTTGTCCTATGATATTGACATGATCCTCCTGAGAGCCAATATCAGTTGTGCCTCATAGCCATTCACCTATTGGGGATACTTATCCTTTCAAGGGTCTAATTACTCTCTTACATTCAGTATTTTCATTTTCAAATGCCAATGTCTGCATCAAATGCCTGTCTGACATCAGGGTCTCATATACGTCTATTGACAGCTGAAGCGAATCTGTATAAGAAGGATGTGAAGGCTTCTCCAGGGCCTTGTATTAGCTTAGTAAATGAAGTAGATCTTTTCCCAGGCTCATCAACCATATCCCAAGCTCTCAAAGTTGCCATGCGACATCGTTCTATTACAACATCGTCAGACCAGATATGTTCTTATAGGTCAGCATAACACCCTTCACCAAGCAGTTGACCTTTAACAATATTTATTGCCCTTGCTATATTTTGGGGTTCTATTTTTGTGGTTTCATCCCTCCACCACAACAACCATTGTGATTGCTGTCTAGAATCTAATACAGCTGACACCAATCCATCCCAATCTTGGGAAATAATTCTATTTTGCATAGTCCAGTTATTTAATGGTTGTTTTAACAAATGATGAATGCATCCTGTAGGAAAAAGTAAACTCTTTAAAGTACTTTAAATCTAACATTTCTACTGGACACCATGTCCCCTCATCATAATCATAACTACCATCATTAGCAGGCATTTGTTGCACAATTCCTGGGAAAGCTGAAGGTGCCTATGTAGTCCCAGGCAAGTCTTCTGGCAGCACACTTGGATCATCATTGATTCTTTAGAACTGTACAGTCTCCTGATTTTTCCCAGTCCCTTGCCTCATGCAAGGGCTGCTAGGACCGCCCAGTGAAAGTGTGAAAGTTTGTAGAGCAGAACAAGGCAGCAAGAGCAGATAAACTCTTGACTCTTAGTTGCCAGGTGTAAACCCTTTGTTTCTCCTTTACCAGCAGTGCTATTTGCTTTCATAGAGCTTCAACCTCTACCCACAAACTCTCTTGTTGCACAGCTAACTCTAATTCTTTCTAAAATAAGAGAATTGAGTGATACTTTAGGCTTTTCAGTGATTTTCCCAACCTTTTTAAAAATGGAATATAGGAAGATAGCAAAGCAAAAAACAGAAAATCCCCTCTGGGAGCAAAGGAGAGAGAGAACCCATTGACAGAAGCAGCCACTTTGGTGACATCCTGAAACAGTATTTTTATACCTTCAAAACCTGTCATTTCCTCTACAGCATTAGAAATTAAGTTTCCCATTATGCCTCAGACCCATCTGGGCACCACCCATAGGCTTTGATTTTTTTAATCTATTTTATTTAGAATTCCTTAATGCCTCTACCTCCCATCCAACCCACTAACCCTAAGTAGAAGAGAAAGAAGGTTAGTAGGAAAAAAAGATGTAGACCTTTTCAGACTCAGTTCTTCATCACCAAGATTCCAACAGTCCAACCAAACTGTAAACTTCAAACAACAGCAACAACAGCACAGCAAACAGCAGTAGCAAAACAAATCAGCAGCAGCCTCTTCAAAGCTGGTTTGGAGCGTTTCTCTCTAGGAAACACTCTCTCTCTCTCTCTCTCTCTCTCTCTCTCTCTCTCTC
>OU015745.1:135116244-135149604 GCA_907169655.1 Acomys percivali | reverse complement strand
ACCATGCTTCCTACTATGATGACAATTGGACTAAACCTCTGAACTGTAAGCCAGCCCCAATTAAATGTTTACCTTAATAAGAGTTGCACTCAGTGAGGGATGCTGGGACTCACTTGCTGCTGGACTCCAGGTGAGAGTGGTATAGAAGAACGGGGGTGCATAGAAGGACCCAGAGTGTTCAGGATCCCTACAAGGCCTGCACTGTTGCACCAACCAAGAACAATGCATGCAAGAGACCTAGAGCCCCTTTTCAGATGTAGCCAATATACAGCTCATTCTCCACTGTAGTGGGGAGAGCAGCCACTGTCTCTGACATGAACTCTGGTGCCCCTGATTTGATCACTTCCCCATGGTGGGGAGGGCCAGGGGCACACAGAGGAAGGGGAAGCAGTCTAGCCAGATAAGCCCTGATAGGCTATGGTCATATGATGGGGAGGAGGTCCCCTTCTATCAGAGGTCTAGGGGAGGGGAACAGGGCAAAAGAGGGAGGAAGGGTGGGAATGGAAAGATACAAGTGAGGGGATAACAATCAGGATGTAATCTGAATAAATTAATGTTTTTTTTTTTTTTTAAAGGAGCTGCCATGGTCATGGTGCCTCTTCACAGCAATAGAAACCTGAACTAAGACAAGAAACTTTAATTTTACATGAAAATACAACTCTGAAATCATAAGCATTAGGTAGTAAAATATATTAAATACTGAGGCTGCAGGGCTAGGGAGGAAAAAGCACATTTTAAGTATTTCCTAATATACTGTCAAGTGAGCTGTACACACGTACACGTAACATCTAAGCCAGAGTTCTCCATGATTTCGACCTTTCTGAAAATATACTTAAATACAAAAGCAGGAGCCTACTTATGTGTTTGGTGACACATATTATCATCAAAGCCTTTGATAAATGAATCATATACCATCAACTAGTTTCCCTCCAGCTATTCGCACTTAGATGAGGCTTGCCTCAGAGATGTGTTGGCTTTAGAAAGCAGAGCACAAGGAAAAGACACGGATCTCTCAGTCATTTCTCTTTTCTTCTCTAGTTAGCAAACTTTCTCTAGGTACAAGCTAGAACACCTGCCCCCTGAGGGACACTAATAGGCTCCCAGTGAGCCCATGGCCAGCCTTAGCCATGTCTTCTTTCTAACAATCTCCCAGGAGAACTGTACACAGAAATCAATCTGATTGATTATAGACATTACCCCAGCATCCCTGTAAATTAGTAATAACTGCACTACCCTTGCACAGTACCATAAATTCAGCTCATTACAGGGATTCTTGGGAGGCCACTTGCACCTGCCCCTCTTTCAGCTCACCAAACAGAGAGGTCCTTAATCCTCAGGCCGCAGGCTGGATGGCTTTTTTGCCTCCACACACTTCTCTTCTCCTCTCAGAGACAACGTAGTAGCCTTCATTTTCATACAAAGCCCACTGTTAACATGTCCCTTTCGAATGACATTACTCTTGAGATACATTTGATTACTCAGTTCTCCCCTTTGGTCCCTTTTCCTTTTTATTTGCTTAGGCCCTGAGCCAATTATTCACCCTCTTTGCAATTGCAGCCATTAATATTCTCCACGAATGGTCTCTTTCCCCAACCCACTCCCTAGAAGTTCCCTTGAAGACCTTAGCTTTAAAATTCATGTTATT
Source organism: Acomys percivali (assembly GCA_907169655.1). NCBI lineage: Eukaryota > Metazoa > Chordata > Mammalia > Rodentia > Muridae > Acomys > Acomys percivali. The sequence goes on along the minus strand of OU015745.1, from coordinate 135,147,959 downwards.
TTGCATTCATCTCTTTGCAAAAAAAAATTTTTTTCTAAATATGTTGAGCAATAAATTTGGCCCTGGTTGAAAAAAATCAGATGAAATGACATAGAGTCCTTTTAAAGGCAGTGACTGCAAACAAAATGAACAAAGGCACATTTAGTTTGATGAGTTTCCTAAGAGGCTGATGATGTTATGAAGAACTGTAACTGATTGTTCACCTTGTTCCTTGAGGTTTGGGGAAAAAAAAGAGACAAGAGTCAGCTCAGGTCTGTTGTGTGTAAGAGAAAACATCATGACAGAGAGTGTTGTCAGATATTAAAATTAGTTACAGTTACAAAGGAGACTTGGAAAGCTCATGCCCTTGAGGGGATGAAACTGCAAGATGAATTCTTATGTGTCTGGAGGGGAGTGAGAGGTGACTTTAATGGCTTCTGCAAGCCTCGGCCTATCTGATACTACTATGCCCAAGTGGAATACAAGGTGGCTTTATTTATCTCTCTCTCTTTTTTTAGAATCAAAAATGTGTGGCAGAGAGCACAAGAGCAATTGAATGCAAATATAAACTGTCTTCATGAAACTGTACTTCTTGACAAAATGCTGTGGGGAAACTTACAGAATCCTCTCTGTATATCGCTGATGATTCCTGTTTGAGATTAATTCTGGCTGTCCAGAATTAGAACTGCCATTAGGATGTTGCAGTTATTTACGGGAGACATAAAAAAAAAATTAACAATCATTTCTCATTTTGTTGGGAGAAAAACCAGACATTTGAGTAGACATGATTGCAATGATTTAGGAGCAAATTAATAAAACATTGCCTTGTCAACCATTGAGAGGTATGTTCTGCCCTGTTGGAGTTATCTATATTTATTTAGCTTCATGAAAAGAGGACTGAAGACTCTTTAACTACGCAAAAGAAAAAAGCATGATGTGATATCGCAGGAGACTGCTATGTAAATATGCAGAAAGAGTAGGGAAGATGATAGAATAAATTAGACGTGAATTCTTCAGAATGAAGAGAGATGAAAGAACCCCATGTCCGCCACATCGCAGGCCAATTCCTTGCTTAAAGATATCATTTTGGAGTCATCTATTTAAAATTTAGAGCAAATATTACAACAGGATTGTAGAAGCTCTGGGTTAGAAAGAGTCTCAGTGATCATTTATGTCAACAGCTGATCTGAGATTTCATCATGCCTCGCACCATCCCTTCCATGTAAATGATGGTAGGAGAAGATTAAGCCTCCAGACTACAGTGCAATGTTGTGTTGAGATACGAAGCAGCTACCATGTACTAAGCGCTCAAAAGCACAGTGTTTTCCAACTCTAGTATGTTTCTATACAAGCATGGAATTATAAAACTACACAGACATGCCTCCTGCAGCAGCAGACCCATATTGGGAACATTTTACACCTCCACTCCATGTGCTGGCACCAGAGGGCTAAAGAAAGATGTTAAGAAAAATCTATGAAGCCTAGAGACCTAGGATAGAACCAAACATGACTGGAAAAAAAATCAATTAAAGGATTCCTAATGATACTCTGCTATACTCATATATTGGTGCCTAGCCCAGTTGTCATCAGACAGGATTCACCCAGCAACTGATGGAAACAGATGCAGAGACCCACACCCAAGCATTAGGTGAAACTTGGGAAGTCCAATGGAAGAGGGAGGAAGAAGGATTATAGAAGCCAGAGGGGTCAAGGACACCATAAGAAAACCCACAAAATCAACCAACCTGAGCTCATAGGGTCTCACGGGAGACTGAACCACCAACCAGGGAGCCTGTATGGGACTGACCTAGGCCCTCTACGTATGTGTTACCATTGTGTAGTGTGGTCTTCTTATGGGACTCCTAACAGTGGGAGCAGGAGCTGTCGCCTCTGACTCTGTTGCCTCCTTTTGGAACCATTTTCCCTTACTGGGTTGCCTTGTCTACCCTTAATAGAAGAGAGGGAGCTTAGTCTTACCGGAACTTCATATGCCATGGCTGGTTGATACCCATTCAGACCAGTCCTTCTAGGAAGAGAAACAGAGGAGGAGGGGATGGGGGAAAGGAGGTGGAGGGGAGGGACTGGGAAAACTGCAGTTGGATATAAAATAATTTTTTAAAGAAAAGGTTCTGAAAAATAGGATCAGAATTTGTATCACAAGGTATGACACAGATAGCCAACCTTTGGGGAAGGAGAGGTGGAAGAGTATTAGAGGGGACTAGAGATGGAGCGATGAGAATTCTAATGTCTGCATCCCCTCTCACGTTTGCATGTTTTGCTTGTTTGTTTGTTTACTTTCCATGACAGTCAGCTTCCTAATGTCTGTGAAAACATCTCAGGAAAGCGACGTAAGGAATGCAATCTTTACTTGGGTTCATAGCTTCAGGAGTTCCATGGCAACAGGTCCATTGCTTCTGGGTCTGTGGTAAAGCAAAACATCACAGCAGCAGGTAGGAGTGATTTTTTTTTTTAAAAGAGTTTTTCAACACATCCAGCTGCAAGTGTACAAAGAGAGAAGGAAGGAGGGTCAATCCTTTGATTATCTCGATGACCTATTCCTCCAATTAGACCCCACTGCATGATGGTTGCATCAACCACCAATAGCATCCATAGACTGCCAACCAAGCTTTGAACAACACATGGCCTTTGGGGAGATTTCAGATTCCAACCATAGAACTCAGCCCTGCCTTGAGAAAGCCAGCCTGTCCGTGTAGGGGCCTATCTCTCCTTACATGAGTGGAAACCTGAGCTCTCTATGTATTCATGCTATGAGTCTCTCATCTTGATTTATTCATTACACACTCTTTCATCACACTACAGTCTTTGGTGTTTATCAGAGGTCCTTGAAGTACTCTTCCAGAGGTCCATTACAGTTTGCATTTCTACGGACCCAAAGTCTGGTCATGATGAACTCATAGCTTTCTGACTTGACTTTGCTAAATAAAGGGAGAAGGAAAATTGTCAATAAAGGAGAATGTGAAGATATCCCCTAGACACAGCAAAATGGATTCTTTCTCTATCCATTAATTTCTGTCTCATTTGCAACCTCCAGCTATGCCTGGGCTATGAGAGACAGAGGGAAAGCTAACAGCAGATAAATGGGAAGTAATAGTCAAGAGGATGTGCCTTCTCTGTGCATTTCCTCTGTTCGACTCCATCACTTACTGTTGGAGAAGACTCCACGGTGAAGACTGAGTTGCTTGCTAACATGTAACTTGGTACCAGGAAGATATAGTTTCAGGAACTATGTATAAAGGAATAAAAAGAAAAGAGAAAATGTAGAAGGAAATAAATTTCCAGGAGGAACAGAAAAAACATTCTGTGTGGGGCATAGATGGTCAGCTCTTGGGATTTGTAGGACTTGTTCCTAGCCACAGAACAGATGCAGGACAAATATGCGTGCCTGTGACACCACAGGCCCAATATTCCATATTGCCATGTGACAGATATAAGAATAGGTTTCCACTACCAAAAATGTTCCTTTTCTTGCTACTGGCCTTGGAAGCCTCTTGCCCCAGGCCATGACTGTATAATAGAGGACAGCTTTCAGAAATGTCAGCCTTTAAATGAGGATGAAAAAGCATTTGGGGGAGTTCAAAGTCAACAAAGTTGCGGGGTTAACCTGTTTCCAGAGAGCAGCACAGTGTACACTGACCGATATTCCTCAGTTCATCCATCTAGGACTATCATAACAAGATAAGGAAGTTGGTAGTTAGCTATTCTTATGTGTCAAAAGCTCCCTAACTTAGAATAATGACCTTGGCCATACTTTCTAATTCAAAGTTAGAAATTATTCCCAAATCACCAGTTGCTTTTAGAAGATGTAACATTTTTGTTGTTTGTTTGCTTAATTTTCTAAAGGTTTGCAAATTTTATATTCTCCTCTAAAATCCACCCCCAAATTATGTTATGCCAGTGTAGCTCTTTGTAGTATTGACCTGGTAGAGCCATCCTGAGATTAGCATGGCGCCATCAGATCTATAGATGATACAAGAGGTTAAACATGTGAAATCCATTGCAGTATCCACTGTGCAGATCTCATCAAGGCTCTTTATCCTGTGGCACAGTGTTGTCTCTAAAAGGACCCTCTGAGTAATTTGCCTTCGTGTCTCAACATTAGCAATAGCTGTTCTGTAAAACTGAACAGCACCACTCTCCGTCCTCCCAGGTTGTCACAAAGATTAGATTAAAGCTTAAGCAGATTCCTGCAACAGAATGAGCATGAAATACATATATGGCCATTGTTAGAACTTTTAAAATTCTTGTGCTGCAAAGCATAATAATGCTCACAGTGTTTTACGATAGATGAAAGACCAAGCCTGAGCCTCTTCACCATGGGCAGTCTGTCACCACCTCCAGCTGTACTCTGCTCCCTGTTTCTTCCCATCTTCTTCTGCGGTTTATGACTTTGCTACATATTATATATTCCTAGAAATGGCCCTAAACTCTCTCCAGAGAGGACATAAAGTATAAATTCATAAAAAGAGAATAAACCCTCAATTCTTTATTTAACTTTTGCTGAAAATCCTATAAATAGAGTTTTCTCCATTAGCATGTCTGCTTGCTTCCCTGATGTTACTAAAGTGGTGAATCTTAACACTCATCCCCAGAGGAACCCGAGCTGATATTAGGCTTAATAGCCTAACTTTACGTTTTGACACCAGTCAAGATTTTACAAAGGGGGCGTCGATTCAACTCCCCTGCACCCACGAGGCTGCTGCAGAACACCAGACAGTAACCTTGTTCAGGGCTTGAGACATGCAAGGATGCTCTGGGTGAAAGTTGAAACTGCCATTTTCCAGACACGCCATAGACCAGTGTTGTGATACTACAGCAATGGAAATAGAACATTGAAGTTGATTGAAAATTTTGGGCTTCCTCAGGATGACTAGTGGTTAAAAACTTGTAGCTCTTTCAGAGAACCCAGTTTTGATTCCCAGCACCCATGTGACAGCTCGCAGCTTTCTGCAATTCATGTTGGATGAGACAAATGTCCTCTTCTGAGCTCTTCAGGCACTGCATACACCCAGTAAACTTATATACATGCAGACAAAACATTGAAAAAAGAAAACTACGAGGTGCATAATCAGGGTAACAAGTAGACTCAAAACATCACCTGAAGCTCACAGAAAATTCAGTAATGTTCAGTTCAATAAATGCTTAGGGCCTCTGTTTTCTGGACATTTGCTTGACAATGGGAATATGTACAAAAATAAGGCACGACAGTTTCAAGCTTTCAAAGTCTCTACAATTTGAGTAGATAGAGATATATTAGCAATGATGCTATATTACAAAACATGCTTTATTTTGTTCAGAGACCTGATTATGAAGAACAATTAAAGATTGTGCCTCCATATTTACTTTTTGGCTCTGTACTCAGCCATTATCTCTCCAGGGCAAGCCCCACGGCTGTGGCCTCACAGTTGCTTCAGAAGCCCAGCTTATGGCATACATCGCGGTGTTTTAGATGGTAATATACACATACACAAAATTATAGAAAACAATATATCTCACATATATAAGTAATGCTACTATGGAAAGACCTATTTATATAGCAATAACAATAACTGTAAAAGGCCTAAAATATCTGGAAATAAACTTAAGAAGGAGTATTCCAAAAAATAGGGGAAAGTGTGTCTATTTTTTAACAACTCAAAGTCATTGAATAAATGAAAAGACTTACTATTTTCCAGTTACAAAAAGTATAGTGAAGACACCAATTTTCCTTATGTATTTTCATAAGGTAATTAATAGACAATCCCAATAAGAGAACTGAAAAACAAATATTGATCTAAATATGATTAAGCTAATTTTAAAATTAACTAATAATAACCTACTAAAATAATAACTGGGAAATCTCTGAAATTGATCCTCTAAACAAATATGAGTATTATAAACTGTAGAGAATTAAAACAGTATAGTCCTTGGGCAATACATATAATACTAAAAGAATATAAATTCCAGAAATATAACCCACGTTACATGGTAACTTGGTAAGTGATAAAGGTAGCATCTAGGGATATGTGGTTTAAATGTAAATTTTATTATATAATATAGAGGTAACTGAATAGTCATGTGAAAATAAGATATATTTGGATTCCTACATTATATAAAAGGAAATCTCTAAAGGGATTTAGGACTTAGGTGTAAAGGAAATCATAGCTGAGGTCCTCCAATTTAGAAGAGATCTCAATGACAAGACTCAGAAATGAGAAGTTGATATTTAAAAATTGATTATTGGATTAAATTATACATGACTAATAAGTCATGCATTAAAATACCATAAGAAAAAATGGGAAGAAAATATAGGTAACTCTTGAAGCAGCAAAGAGTCATACTCCTTGAAGAAAGTCTACAAAGTTAAAAGAAAAATAACAAGATATACCTCATAACTGTGAATGAACATCTCATAAAGAATACATTTACTATCTTCAAGCTCCAGTTGGTCAGGATGTTAATCATAGCTTAACTGATTCCTCAGCTCAGAATCTCACAACTGCAATCGAATGGTAGAGGGTAGTAAATAGGTAGGTAGAGACACAGTATACATCTGCTGTCTTTGTATAAGAAAATGTATCTATTTTCAAAAAGAAACGATAAAACCTTTTTTTTTTCCTCACTTTTATAAATGGATACCTGTAAAGAATGGTTTTGGAATGGGAATCTCTCCGTGAATACTGTATTGCTTTTCCCTTTGCTGTGACAAAGTCCCTCACAAGAAGTCACTGAAAGGTTTATTCTGCTCATAGTTGGAGGGAATGCATTTTGCCAGGGCAGGGACGGCCAGGCAGCAATAGAGAGCAGGTGCCTGGTCACGCTGAATCTGCAGTTCAGGAAACGGAGAACAAGCAGAAAGGGGTCCCAGGCTATAAAACCACAATGCCTCTCACCCCCAATAACTCATTCTCCAACAAGTTTCCACTTCCTAAAGAGTCCACAACCTTCCCAAACAGCGCCACCATCTGGAGACCAGGTGTTCAAACACACGAACCTAAAGGGAACATTCCACACTCAAAACCACAACAATCATCTTTTTCTATAATTTGCATTGCTGAAACACACAAATATATTTATTTTGTTTTTGTTTGTTTGTTTGTTTGTTTTTTAAATGTGTAGTGTAGGTTGGCTGTGAACTCCTGACCCTCCTGCCTCCACCTCCTTTATCTTACTGGCCTATGCCACCACAACCAGTTACAAATATATTTCTTAGTAAAGCCCAAATTTAATTTAGCATAATTATTGAGTGGGTGGGGATGAAAAACACTGTCATAATAGATACATGTTTAAGATGCAAATGAGGACAGAGGAGTGAGAAAGGGATTCCAGATCACCTCTCTTTAGAGGAAGGGACATCAGGCAGGATTTTCACATGTGATCAAAAGCTGCAGTGATGGGCACGCCTTTAAGAACATTACAGACAGTTACAGATGCATTTTCAAAGAAGCATGGGCTGGAACAGATTGTACATGGAGAAGTAAAGGATTCTGAGCTTGATAAATGTGAAGGACATGCCAGAGAGTCATGTGTGAGCAAGGGATGCAGAGGCCAGCAAACTCTTTCAAGAAACCACTGGAAACTCTTCTAAGCAACTTGGACTTTGTGTTTTACACAAATGCCTATTTAATCATTCTTAAAATGTCTTGGAGAATATGCCAGATGAGGTCTATATTAGTTTTCTGTGGCTGCTATAGCAAATTATCACAAAATTAATGGTTAAAAATAACTGAAATCTGTTCTCTCATAGTTCTGGAAGCCAGAAATCCAAGCCCCAAGTCTGTGCCAGGCTCAGTGCTAACCACAGTCTATATGAGAAGTGGTTACCAAAGACTAGATGAGAGTTGATCAGTAAGCATCCAGTCTTTCCAGCTAAAGCATCAATGCCCCATCATGGGTTGGGAAGGCATCCATGAGGCATAACTTCCCATTGAGGAGTTTTTGATGTGGAGAGAGATGCCAGGGAAATGGGCAACAGTAAGTGTTGCAACCACTGGTACTTGCCTGAATATCAATGAGTAATTCCTTACCCAAGACACACAAGCAACTGTGATTAAACTCGGGGTAGAGATGGAGGAAGAGGAGGCAGAGGGCCAAGAGAGAGGATGGGGGACAGGCAGACAGACAGACAGACAGACAGACAGACAAGACATGAAGTAGGAGAGGAGACTGGCTAAGAAGGAGGAGAAGAGTAAAGGAGGGGGGAGCTTGACTATATCACAATGCATTATAACTATGTATAAAATTGTCAAAAGAATTTTAACAACTTCTCTCTGACCAAAAAGAAAAAAGTTACAAGCTATTCAAAGTTTCCAGAAATCCATTTCACTTCTTCCTTTCTATAATTTAGGCTCGTCCCCTGTGCTTTGCTTGAATCTATACTTGTGGCAGCCTCCTCTCTCTCTCTTTTACTTCCTTTTTTATTTATTTATATAACAATCATTTTACATCTTAGGGCAACTCTGGATATCCTTATCTGTAGTTAAAGAAGTCCTCAGGTAGATTTAATGCCTAAAAGTGACACTTAGATAGAGGCAGACAGGGAAATCTACAAAGACACTTTAATGTAAGAAAGAAGTCTAAGCCGTATGACTCTGGGGTTGCTTGGGAGGTCTATATAGCACTAGAGACCAATAGTCAGATATGGATTCTCTAAAGAAAGTGGTAGCATATTAAACCAAAACACAGACGACAAAGGGAACAATCAAATCTAGAAACTTCATATTTGAGTCAAGAAAGGATTCCAGATGAAGGTGAAAGACAGGAAGGTCATACATCCCATCGCCACCCCCTCCATAAAGGTTAGCAATTATGCCGGAAGGAGTAATTCCCAAGAACACGTCAAGGTTGTGTTAGCTTCTGTAATGGCGACAACATACCCAGGAAAGGAGGAAAGTCTGATGTTAGCTGATGGGTTCAGAGATTTAAGTTGTCCAGGCCACTTTGGGCCTGTAACTGTACCACACATCATAGAGGAGCTTATGCTAGAGGAAGGTGTTTGTCTTACGGACAGACACCAGAAAGCAGAAAGGGAGTCAGAGGTTCAAGTCCCAGTATCTCCTTCAAGAACATGTCCCGATGGTGTAGCTTTCTTCCACTCTGCCTTTAGAGGCACCACAGCTCCAGTATTACCACAGTCCGGTGACCAACCCAACCTTTCTCGTTTGAGCCTGGGCGGAGGACATTTAGGGTCCAAACGATAGCAGTTGCATTGCTGTTGCCATGGGGAGGGCCTTCTCACTGACTTGCCATAGTGAGTCAATGACCCAGGTGACCCCTTACTTCCTAATTGATTAGAGGAGATTCGTTTTTCTAGTGATTAATGCTGTAACACGACAAATCCACTTCAGGAAACTGAGAAATAAGAAACCGTCTCCATCTTTCTTCCTCTGCGTGGTACCCAGTATATGTAGCTACTGTTCACTCCTGCTGTGGCTGGCATGAAAAAGCAATGAACTTTTAAATCATTTATTATGTTAATTAGTTAAATGTAAAGCCTAGCAGTAACTCATGGTTACCATAATGATCAGTACAACTCTAAACACCACTTGTCCAGGTATCGGTGGCCCCCTTCTTATTGACCGACTCAAGTTCTTTCCATGTGAAAGTTCCTTTGGGTCTTTCTTGCTTACTCCTGCTTCCCATGGGAAGAATAAGCCACTGGGTTTATTGCCAGAAATTGTACTTAAATGAAATAATTTGGAAGCTTTTCCCTCTAGTGTTGTTTTAAAATTCCATGAAGCAAGATCTGGACGTGCTGCCCAGCCATTTTCACAAATGTGTGCAACTTTAGGACACTCTGCTACCCTGAGCTTTTATCCTGGCCTCTCTTCCTAGGCGAATTAACACAGCATTCTCATGCATTTAATTTCTACTGTTACGAAAACGTGTATGTTTATACAGATGATAATGACAAGTTCAAAGCCCCAGGTCTTCTCGCTTGTTTTCAAGTGGTTAACTGCAACTTCCAAGTGCAGCAGTGTCCGCAGTTCACAGAAGGTACAAGTATAAGCCATGGAGTCCAGTCTTCTCCCTTCCAAGGTCTTTCATGGGTGCCATAGTTCTTAACCTTCCCAGTTCTGTGACCCTTAAATACAATTCCTCATGTTGTGGTGACCCCCCAGCCAAATAATTATTTTTGCTTCTACTTCCTGTTATTTTGCTACTATAATGAATCATAACGTAAATATCTGTGTTTTCTGGTGGTCTTAGGTGACTCCTATGTTAAACCTCAAAGGGGCCATGACCCACAGTTTGAGAACCACTGCACAGATGGCTCTAGGAACCATTGCATCAGTACATGACTTAGCCGGAGCCACAGAATGAGAAGAAGAAAGCCAAAGTTCTCTGTAAACAAAGCATCCCTCTCTGCCTGGACCTGCATCCTCCATCGGCCATGACAGAACGTGTCAGCAATACAGCAGCCCTTTAAATAGAAATGTGTGACTCATGAGGTGCTGCAGGAACAGATACGGTAAGACAACAATCCCAAGGCTTTGTGTAAGAGGAGTTCACACAGAAGTGATTACCAAGTTACGTGATGACAGGCCCGATGATGGAGACAATGGAAAAATGAGCAAAACTAGACCTGTAAGTAATCTGCCAGGCATAAATACAACATAAAAATGATCAACATCAAATCGAGGCAGCGCCTAATGTTCCTCAGATAAGACAATTCAAAAGTGACATGATAGTTTTATGTATCATCAGGACTTTAGTACGTTGATTATCCCGTGTGATGGTTCATCTTTCCTGTCCGCCTGATGGGATTTGTAATCACCATGGAAACAAATGTCTGGGTGTCTGTGAGGTATTATCTAGATTAGATTAACCAAGGCGAGAAGATCCAACATTAAATGTGGGTGGTGTCATTCTATGGGCCTCAATCCTGGACTGAATGAAAAAGAGAGCGTAGCAGATACAAGCTAGGAGATAACAATTGGGATGTAATCTGAATAAATTATAATAAATTAAAATTTAACCAAAAAAGGATAGAGTGAAGTAAGCACCAGCGTTCTTCTCACTTGACGTTGACTGGGGATGAGATGTGTCCAGCCAGCTCAAAGTCGGCCACCATGACAGGCATTTTGTCATAGCAGCAACAAAAGAAACTAGAACATTCTGCCATTCTTCTCATTGTTTTCTCTCTCTCTCTCTCTCTCTCTCTCTCTCTCTCTCTCTCTCTCTCTCTCCAGATAAATTTAGATTATAAGACCAACAGCAATAGAAGAGAAATTGATGAGGTAGACTATCTCTAGGTGGTGGCTTGCAATAAGTTAATAACTGCCAAGTAAGTAGCCATCACTTACGCATCCGAATTTAGAGAGCAGCCTCGGTAGAGTCATTCCTGAGCATGTTAAAATAAATGACGATCAGAAGGATGGATAGAAAATTTTGAAACAGAGCATGTTAAGTTATGATCCTGTTTACTGCATGGCTTTCAAGCATACTGGAACATATCATTTCAGAACTGTGTGTCATGTGTTTCTCCAGATGATTTTCTTGGCTCATGATCTCAAAAGTTTTAGTCCATAGCTGGCTGGATTTACTGATTTCATGTCTGTGTCAAGCCATAAGCACCATTAAGGAGAAGACACAGAGAAAAGGTGCTTGTCTCGTGGCATCCAGGATGCAAGGTGTGGGGAGACCAGAGTCAGGGTATAACCTTCAAAGATGTGGCCTTGGTGACGTGATCCCTCCCACTAGTACTCATGTCCTAGTTTCTAATGCATCCGAACAATGCCACTGCATTCTGAGCCTGTCAGCAGATTCATCCATTAATGGTGTTGGTACCTCCTTGTTATAATGACCTCTCAATAGCACCATCAGATTCAGATTAAGCCTTTGACCCAGGAGCCTCGGAGGAACACTCTATATATAAACCATAATATCACACAACTCGCTTTAAGCAGTTGCTTACAAAGCAGGAAATGCTTTGTTCCTTACACAAAAGGCCAATATACTTGAAGATTTAAGTCAAATTTGGTCTCTAACCATGAATAGAATCATTTGTGGGGATCTTACAAGAAATGCAGCAGCACATCTTAGTGCCGCCTCTCCTCTTGAGTCAGACAGACATTCAGCAGCAACAAAACGGGCCTTGTACATATAGACTTTGTAATCCAAGTTTTCACATAGTATGAAAAAAAGAAGACACAAATTTCCAAATTATTCCTAAGTCCTGCAGGACTAATAGGCTCCTTCCACCTGGAGTTCTTTAAAATTAATTCCTCCTTATATTAGAAGTCAAAACTCCCTGTAAAGGCCATCTGGACACATAAGATACATAAAACTATATAGTTAAATTCAGAATAACTTTTCATTTATTCCCACGTAGGGTTTGAGAAGTCATGTTGGTTCATTTTTTTAAGACTCACTCTGGTCCAAAGTACACAAACAAAAACAACTTGAACATAAAATCTCATTTTTAAATTCTTAGCTTTAAATATGCATCAATGGGTGGGAACTATCACTTATCCGTATTAGTCAGTGTGTAAGCATTTGGAGTTCACTGGCCTAGTTTCACCTCTAGATGACATGATAAAAGACCCTGACGAAAGTATGTGAAGGGAGAACAGGTCTATTCTGCTTACAATTCTACATCACAGTCCACCACTGTGGAGAAGGCAAGACAGGAGCTTACAGTAGCTGGTCACATCCACAGTCAAGAAGGAGCAGCACAGGGCCATCTTGGAAAATATTCTGGGTTACTGCCATTTTTCTTTACTGTCTGCCTAGCACTTTTCTTCTTACACTGCAGGGATGCTGGAAAATGCTGCTCACTTAGTACAATTGTTTTCATAAAAAATAAGTATTTTTTTGTCACATTTGCAATGTCTTTCTGTTTCCTTGACCACATTTTCCACTGGGAATTGGAATGCCAGGTTATTACTCAGTCAATGGTGGACTCCGATTCCCCTGAGAACTTCAGCCCTACCAAATTGCTTCATAGTGAAGTACTGCCTTCTGTTTCATGTCACGTACACATGTGTGGGAAATATGTGTGCATACATATGTAAAATATGGCAAGATGCTCTACTTTAAATTTGCTCCTTTGTTTTCATCTTCCTCTAGTGTAGTCAAAGTGTCTTTCTATATAGAATGCATTTTTCCACAGGAAGAGAAAAATCCCATTGATAAAGCAGATGTTCTTTCTGTTGCCCAGTAGGCCACAGGGTACACAGTATTTGAGGGATATCAGCTATCTTACATAAACATGGACTACAGGTAAGAACTGAAGGCACAGAGAGAAGCCAAGTACACAGGCAAGTCAAGAGGACAGTGGAGAGGCAGACATACAGTACAAGGTCAATGGTTATTCAAAACCAATTGATATTCTAAGTTATACAGAAACAATTTGAGTCTTTTAAGAAAATATTCATATTATCAGTACAATCAAAACTGGCAAAGGGGACAGCAGTGGGGTTTCTTTTTTACACCTGTTAAATATATTCTGTACGTTAATCATTTAATTTTTTTCCAAATATGGGTCTGACTTTCTGCTTACCACATAACTGAAAAATAATTACAACTAAATGAGGCAGAATCTCAGACATGGCTCCTCATCACCGATTAGTCTGGTATATTTTAGTGTAAAGCATTGTAGAGTAGAGTTGGAGAGTGATTCTCTTCAAGTTTATTCCTCCACTGAAGCTTAACATAGACGGAGACAGGCATCCACACTTTGCAATTAATCACTAGTTCATCAGGAAGACAGATGCCCAATTTACTCATTAAAGGCAAATAGATTTCTTCCAATGCCTTGGCATCTTCCCCCATCATCAAATAAGGAAAGAAAAATGATATTGATTTTTGGATATTGATATATATATGGATATATATATATATATATGGATGGATAAAAACAAAGGGATAAGGGATGAACTCAAACTAACAGGATCTTCAGGGGGAAATAGTCTGTGCAGCAATGTTCAAAAGAAGAATAAAATAAATATCTGTATGTTGAAAGGTATACATACAACACAGATTAAAATGCATGTTTCAGTAAACATCAAGATTTATTATGCTGTTAGAAACTATTGACTAGGGTGAAAGTCAATACGTCTCTATGTTCACCACAACAAAATCAATAACTGTTTAATAATTTACCAGGACTCGTGAGATTTAATGTATCTGATGGCTATGAAGTTAAATAAAACTCTTACACTTTCTTCCAGGCATATTTGATAAAGCTGGGTCCATCACTCATGCCCTTCACACCCCACCTTTATTGAATGAGGCACACGAAGCATCAGCTTCGCCAGAATTGAGGATGACAACTTTGAAATTCGAGTAAGGAGACCAGACTAACAAGAAGAGCCTCAGGGAAGACAACACTTATTAGGGACGAATTTGGTGTCACAGATGAATGTGGGCATCTGTGCTTGTGAATTAAATAGCAGCCTCCTCCTGACACATATAATTTCATCCAGTCTACGGGCCCCCCAAATTGCCTTGTATTGATTGTATGTTCAGTCTTTCCCACACATCTCCAGAGACAAATAAATGCAAGCTAGTCAAAAGCTTGGCAATCTAAATCTCAATTGAAAAGGACTTTAGTGGCAGGATTAGAAGTAATACACTTGCACGCCTTTTTCTCTTTAGGATCACCTTAGTGTTTGTTTCCACTTAAGGAAGGCCAGCATAAAAGGAAGGCCAGTCCCCTGCAGTGAGGCCATAATGACTTATCTATAAATCAGAAGCTAAACTACTAGGACTAATCACTAGAATCACTCGACCTTAATCCAAACTAGAGATGCTCTACACTGGGTTATGAGGATGCATGGCCTGCATTTCCTGATGAATATGCAGAGTGCGGCTTCCTAGTGCTTCTAAATGGCATTAATAAGTCATGTTCTGGAAGGAAAACAGAGGTCACAGCAACCAATGGAGTGAGCAAAAATGGGCTCCTTCCAGAATGTATTTCGAGTGATGAATCGTTGAAGAAAATTGCCAGACTGCCTTTGGCTATAACTACAGAAAAGAGATCTGGCTCCATCTTTTAAAGTCCACATAGGAAAATAAGATATGAATAAATGCAGGCTTCAGAGAAGGATGACTGAGAACACTCTCTGATGAGGACAGAGAAAGGAGCTGCTCTTCACAGACACCAATACCTGAGCAAGGATAGAAAACTTCAATGTGGCCTCTGATTTACCGAATATAGCAGAAGAAGGAGAAAGAAATGCCAGCATCAAACAAAGTTTGCATGTGAAATTGATGTAAGGGGGGCCCTTCGCCACCAGTTATTGAGATGACTCTAAGAGAACCTGCCTATCTCATATTGTGTGCGTTATGATGGGAAATATCCGTGGTGGTTGGATTCCTCAAATCTATCTATCTTCTATGGGTCCATACAGAACAGGAAATGATTTTTTTTTAAAATTGGTCCTTTCAATCAAAAAAGCTTCTAATATCCACGTTCACATGTTTTCTAGCACAGGTTAACCCACGTTAAAAGCTAGAGAGATGGAATGTACGCTCTCGTAGCTTGCTTTACTAGTGGCTGTGCTAAAATGACCAACAACACAACTTGAGAAAGGTGGGTGCTCACTTCAGGCTTACAGTTTAAAGAGACACAGTGTATAATGATGGGAAGAGCATGGTGTGTCTACAGTCAGGAAGCTGCAGGTGAGGAGGAAGAGGGGCGGGGATCTAAAGCCTCAAAGCATGCCTCCCAGTGACTCTGCCTCTGAAAGCTCCACCACCTTCCCAGTCAACGCCATCAGTTTGGGGACCCAGCGTTCAGAGCCAAGAGCCAATGGAGACATTCCACATCTAAACCACAGTGCCATGCAAAGATCTTGCTCTATCACCACAGATTAGAAATTCTGTATCCTTTTTTTTTTTCACATGGCACGTGGTACCATTGCTGGATTTCGTGTCTATGAAGAGAAGAATAGTTACACCCTGATAACCAGACTTGGTAGGTGCCTTTTAGTGATCAAAGCCCGACTCGGCAATGATCTCAAGCCATGATTCTAAAAGTGCAGTCAGTGAATTATGCCTCCCTTATAATTAGTTGAGAGGTTTCAAATGCAGATTTCTAAGTCGCACATAAGGACTTTTGAATCACAAGTTATAATGGTGGGTCCCTGAGCCACATGTGTGTACAATATACTGCAAGGATCCTGAAACTAGAAAATGAAAACAATGAATGAAGAAATGAGATTCAGGAGCTAACACTGCTGCACTGAGGGCACCATACCCAGGAACCCCAGAATACACATCAAGATGCAAAAACAAAGCTCACTAGATATTGCAGAACAAAAAACAAAAACAGAGACATTAAGACCTATCATAGACTTATAAACAAATGCCCAGTACCTGACAGACGTGTGGAACAAGCACACAAAATGTCTGTAGAAGGCTTTGGAAAAGAGGGGCCAGACCCACAATGCTAAATGAGCACTGTGCTCTGTCAACAATAAAAAAAGAACTGCACCATGCAAGGTGCTCCCCTGTGTGGAGCTCAGGGCACTCCATCAACACGACACACATTTTCCACCTGGCCAACCACACTGTGTTTGGAAGACCATTTTTTTTTTCTGAGCTAGAATCTACATGAGTTAACTGAAAAGTGAAGTTCCAAATGCGTGAGAAACAGGCCTTTAGGTGGACTTGTAGACCTAGAGCCACCACTATTGTGAGGCCCATTTTCCTGGTCCAGAGAGTCCCAATAAGTCTTCACAGCACAATGACATTTCATTCTGCCTTAAATCTCTCCACAAGAGCTTTTACACAGCCCTCGAGTAACTTCAGACATAAGTGTGCTTCCTTCAAGAGTCAAACACAAAAAGCACACTTTATAAACTAAATTGCTAAAAAAAATTTCTACCTAGAAAATCATATATTAATATGATATTCATAGATCAAAATTTGGCATGCTGTGTGCATAGTGAACACAAGTGTGCATCGTAAATACTATTCCCAGGCAGATGTGATTTTATACACAGCTGTCCAAGAATTTGTCTGTTAAACACAAAGAGGGATGCTTATAGGCCTTTTCCAAAGTACCTTTCATCCTGTCATTTTCAAAACATATCAGACACAGTAAACAATATATGCATGCGTCCATGTGTTCATGTCTGTGGGTGTTTGTTTATTTAATGAACTAATCCCTGGCACTCAGGAGGCAGAAGCAGACAGATGTCTGTAAGTTTGAAACCAGCCTGGTCTACCTAGTGAGCTCTGGGACAGCCAGGACTACATAGAGAGACCCTGTCTCAAATAAATAAGTAAATAAACAAATAAACAAATAAGACCCCCTGTTCAGATCTAACCAATGGACATCTCATTCTCCACAGTTATGGAGACAGCAGGGACTGCCTCTGACATGAACATTGGTGTCCCCAATTTGATAACTTCTCCTTGATAGGGAGGCTTTGTGGCACACAGAGGAAGGGGAAGCAGGCTATCCAGATGAGACCTGATAGGCTAAAGTCATATGGTGGGGGAGGAGGTCCCCTTCAGTCAGAGGTCTACGGAAGGGGCATAGGGCAAAAGAAGGGGAGAGAGAGGAATGGGAAGATACAAGTGAGATAACAATCAGGATGTGATCTGTATAAATTATAATAATAAAAAATAAAATAATAATAATAATAAATATTTAGTGAGCAAGTTAACATTGAGTTTAGGAAACTCATATGAAAAGCAATGGTCTGAATTTGAAAGAGATGGGCTTGAATTTTGGATTTTTATTAGAGTAAAAGGTGACCCAGAAGGTCAAAGCCTTGGTCCAGGCTTTTGTTCTTATCAATAAAAAAGTCTCAGAAAAACATACAAAGTCACCAAGTAAGTTTCATATTTAGAGGGAGAAGAAAAAGAATATACACTGGATATCAGCATGGCCTTAGGGGTGAGACGAGCAGAGTTGAGGCATGCCATTTTATAAATTCAGAGATGTTAGTGGGTAGTACTGGGGATGATTTAACTGGTCGTAATAATTAAGCTACATAATAAATAATTTACCCATGCCTTAGGAGCACTGCATTGCTGACTTGAAGCTGTGGGCATGTGTGATGGGGCCAGTCTTCCTTTGCCTGTGCAAACCTTAGCTGTGAAGTCTTATCCACAGATGGTCATAAATCAGTGATCTGGGGACAGCGCTGGGGCACATGCTCAGGAATAGTGTGTTTGTCAATGATTCTAAAGAGCCGGCAAACGAAGATGATCTGGGAAGGCCTATGCAGCTTCCTTCTGGTTTGAGAAGAACTTGTAATTTGTCTCATTGCATATAAAACAAGGAGGGATTACCAGAATGAGGGGCTTGACCAATGCCTCATCCCTGATTTCCCTGCCATGGAATTCTTTCTCACATCTCCATCATCTTTTTGTTGTTGATTTGTGTTTGTTTGTTTGTACATTTGTCTCACAGTCCTGGAACTCACTTTGTAGACCAGGCTGGCCTTGAACTCAGAGATCTGCCTGCCTCTGCCTCCCAAGTGCTGGGACTAACAGTGTGTGCCACCATACCAAGCATCTTTTCTAGCAAAAGTTTTTGAGTTACTAAAACAGAATTCCTTTCCCTGATATCAGAGCAAGTGAGCAAACAAAGAGCTACAGTAACCAACAATAATATAAAGAACAAGTAGGGAATGTGCATTTTTCATAACAGCTGAAGGAAGATGTAGGGGACAAGCAGCCTAGAATGGGGAGGAGGAGCACAGCATGGCTTCCTAACCCCGGCCATCCTACTGAACACTACTCCATCCCAGAAGGCATATCCCTGGGCTCACGATGTCTGGAGAGTCTTCCCCCAATACCCCAGGTCATGAGCAGAAGGAGATGGGGTGTATATGTGTACCCTTCTTCCCCTCCCTTAACTGAACAGCAATATACTGGCTCGTGAGATGAAGCAAATTAAATAGAGAAAGTAGAAAACATAAGCAATTCTCTCTAATAAAGTACACATTGCAGAAGAGTGGGTATAGGTGTGTGTGGGGGGGGAAGAAGAGGGAGAGGGAGAGAGGGAGAGAGGTGTAATTTCAATGTCAACTTTGTTTTTTGAGACAAGGCCTCTCACTGAGACCTGGACTCCTTGCACCCCAGAATATGCCTGTCTCTGCCTCCTTGGCACTGGGATTCAAAGGGCTATTACATTCAGCTTCTTAGGTGAATGCTGGGGATTGAACTCAGATCCTAATACTTGCACAGCAAGCACTTTACTGACTGATTCATCTCCCCAACACCCCAAATAAGTTTTACTGAGGAACAAAATAAAGCTTAAGGCCTCTTCAGCCTTCCTGGGGAAATATGACAGCCCCCTTAGGTGGATTCTGGAATATATATTTAAATAAAACCTTGACAGTAGACTGCACACTGAGTGTCCAAACAAAAGCTGCTCAACTGGCATTTCTGCTCCTTGTTCTTTTCAGGCTCCTTAAATTTTGAGTAGAAAACAAAAAAGAAATGTGGTTTCAAGCCAAAGAGCGCAGAGGGAACACACTCTTCGTGTATGTGACAGGATGAGGATTTAGAGCTGTCTAGCTCAATATCAGACCAAAGGGTATCAGCACGGACCTGCCAGATCACAGGCAGAGGGAGAAGACCAAATGGAGACAACTGTGCAACCGTGTGACAGAGGAAAGTGTGACAGTGGCCTAAGGAGAGGACTACCAAAAAGGCAGTTATGCTACGAAGAAAAGTAGTTCAAAGAGACAGAAGTTCCTCTTCAACTATGCTAGTCTACAAAACACTGTTCAAAAAAAAAACAGACACAGACACAGTAACATGATAAAAACAGATACGGTAGGGCGAAAAGGAAAATTATTTAGCCAAGGCAACCAACTGATGCTTGTATCAACATCACTTCACAACTGAAGTCAACAATATGAAAAGTTGAGAAGAAAACTATGACTGTACATTTTAAGGGTCACTAGTTACAAGGAGAAAAAAACACACCTCAAAAAGAACTTGGTGTCTTACTACAGAGAGTGTGTATATCTCTGAGTAGATGGTGATGATGAGGCAGGGCTTTAAATTTAAAGGGAAAAACTTGAAATTACCTATTTTCATTGGTGATTCAGCAGTGCCTAAAATGAGCTTCTGAAATAATACAAATGCACTTTCATGTGTATAGTGCCATCTTTGGGTGAGTCTTGCTTTTCCTCTTCCTTTTCCTCTCTCCTCCCTTAATTAAGTGGCACACAGGTGTTTCTTATGCTCATGTCTGTCTTCAGAGCACAGAAAACCTATACTTTCCCCTAAATGGGCAGTGTAGAGAGTTTTACAGACCTTTCCTCTGTTGAAATTGAATGTCTGATCATTTGGAATATGTAACTTAGGTTAATGTGTTTTAAAGTAATTTTAATTGGTACATTGAGCAAGTGTAACTTTATTCTGAAAAATAATGTGGGAGAACTTTAGCTAACCGATAAAACAAACCCGTCACTACATGTTGCTCTTACTCTTGATTCGACTTCAGAAACACTAGAAAGCTGTTATAAATGGGGCCATGGGTGTTTGATGGTGAGTCAAACTAAAAATGTTTAAAATGTGTACACACAGACAAGCAGAGATGATTTATACACACCAACCACTAGACAGGGAGAGAAGGAGAATTAAAAGGGGCTTTAAAGGGCTGGTTGCCCAGCAGCCAGGCAGTTAGAAACCTTTCAATTGCTTTGGTACACTAATGTTAACCATTGTTCCCAGAAGCTGAAATTGCAAAAGTTGTTAGTTTTTAAACATTTCAAGAATAATCTAGTTGAAAGCCTTTGTATTAAAGATGCACAAGTTTTTGTGTGAACATTTCCAGTGTGTAGTACGTTTTGCTTTCTGTTTCTTGACCTCAGAAGTGCCTCACTTGTATATTACCCCCACTAGGAGCCTGACTGCATTCTTTCTAATGAGCAGTGGCAGCCTGCTCAACTCCTCTTGTAATGCATCTCCCCACATAGAATCAACTAACTTGAGAGTTGTGAGTATACAGTGTAAATATGCACAATATGGGTTTGTAACTGCTTTTGTTCCATCATGCCATGTAATTGGACGTATCAGATGGTAGACAATTTATTTCGTTGATTTTTTTTTCCCTCCCCTGGAATTACCTGATTAAACCAATCATGAAATTTAAAAAAAAAAAAGAATTCGGTGTCTTGAGACACAGAATCCAACAAATAGAGCTGAAAATAAAGAATAAGTTAAAATACAAGAAAAATATGGTCCTCAGTTGAAAGATACACTGATGTGTGAGGAGAATAGCGCATTCCTTGACTATCAAATTCTATCAGTCATGATAGAGCCATCATAAACTATCAAACATTAAGAATAAAGAAATCAGGCATCCATTAAATAGCACACATTACTTACGAGAAGGAAAAGTTATGCAGGTTTCAGCTGTATCTACTGTCCTAAGGAATGCTGGCATGATTTGGGTACAAGGAAAAGAGTAGCCTCCTGAAAGCACTTTTTTAATCAGAAGGATGCTGATTATGGAAGGAAGCACCAGACAGGCATTCTCCAACAGAATCCACTTGAAAGGCTAACAGCATCCATGGATGTCTTATTGCCAGAGACTCTACTCAATTCACAGGTGAACCAAAGTGTCAAACTAGAAAGTGACGAGACCTGATTATAGAGCTGCTGCTCATTATCAAGTATATGACACAATTTTAAAAACTTACATGTTAAAAGTTGTTTATATTAAAAACCTGGAGCAAAGGATTAAGTGAGATAACGCATGTGATGATGTGTGTTGCGGAGATGGTTGACTGATTTAGAGGCTGGTGCTCTCTGTGCCACCGCGAAAGTGTCCAGTCCTATCATATGCCGTTCTTGACAAATTCATTGTATGTTCCTACAAACCAAAAAGAAATCCTAGCCTGCATCTTTTAAGACCTATCCGTTCTCAGCACTCTGGCTTCCCTTGAGCAAGTGCTTATGCTTTTCATGCACACAGCAGTGTCCATATACTGTGCTATTGGAAAGGAACCATTAGGAAAGGAGGCTGCACAGAATAGGCAAATTAATCAATGCCTCTTCTACGATTGTTTTTCTAATACAGCTGTAGGAGTAAATAATCCTAAGATTCACATTAGATGCAAAAACAATACCAGAGACGGAAGAATCCATTATAGGTAACTAGAATAATTGCATAATCAAAAGAGCCAAATGAATCTATTAAAGAAAATGTACTAGAGGTAATAAAATAAGGTAAAATTTTATAGCTCTTGTATTCTGTAAAAGGTGGTAGCCAGCTAAAGCGTAATCAGAGAAATTCATTCTCAGATAAAATAAGAAAACACTCACTCATGGAAATCTGGCATAGAACTTTTATAAGAATTTTGAGTGGGAAATATAAAAACAAGATTTAATAAATGAAATATAATTTAGACTTGATAACTATTTCCTCCAAGTTTGCTTTTTAGCTTATTAATATTTTACTTACTACATTTAATTGTAAGTGTGTGTGTGTGTGTGTGTGTGTGCACTGCCACAGTATAAATATGGCTGTCAGGGGATGACTCATGGGAGTCAGTTCTTACCTTCCACAGTGAGGCTCCTAGAGATTGAACTCAGGTTGTCCGGCTCAGCAGCAAGTGCCTTTAACCACTGAGCTATCTCACCAAACTCAGTGATACCTTCTGAAAATGTTACCGTTCCAATCAAAGTCCAGATGGACAGGAGTAGGAAGACAGCAAAATATTTGATACGAAAATTCATGCAAGCATGACTGCCTGGAGAGGAAAGTGTAGAACAGAGAGAAAATGGGAGGTGGATATGGGCTTAAAGGTAAGTATCTCTTTAAAAACTCACTAATACATGTAAGAAATTTATTTTCCAAAAGCTCAAATGTAAAAGAAAGTCGACTGACTACAACCCATATTTTGTATCAAATATGGCTTTTCCTATAACATATTATCCCTCATTAAAATGTATAAAAAGAGCAACAATATGCCACAAGTAAAACTGAAATTATACAGAAACCCATATGAGAAAAAAGACCCAACTACATTTAAATAATATGTTTATTCTTACTGAACACCAAAAACAAGCATATCAAAGCAGACTTAAACACCAACACACTCCCACAAACTTGAGAACACTTTAGAAACAGCATGAAGATACTATCAAATATTGTTCTGGGACTTTTCTGGAAAAATGAGAATAACGTGTTATAGATGCTGTGGCAATATTTGAAACAAATAAACCCAAGGGTTATCATTTTTTTCAATTTTACCACTTCCAAGAGAGAAGAGAGTGAGTGCGCACAGATGTGGGCTCTGGTCCTGCCATCACATCTTTCCTCACTGATTCCAGGACAGGACTCCGGAGATGACTTAGCAAGTGAGGCTTACAAGCATGATGGTTGAAATTCAGATCACCAAGCCATTGTAATAGCTGGATGGGCAGCTTGCTACCCTACCTACCCTGCTTGTACTCCCAGGGTGTAAGAGGCAGAGAAAGAAAGAGAATCCCTGAAACAACCTGGCTAGTCAGACTAGCCAAAAAAGTTAGCTTCAAGTTTAATAAGAGAGTCTACCCCAACAAAGTAGAGAGCAAGTAAGAAAGACACTGGACATCAGCCTCAGGGCTCCATACACAAGTGCACCTACAAACTTGCAAGCACTTATACATACGTGAACACACACATACACACACACACACACACATACACACATACAGATGCCAATTCTTTTTTATAAAGGTGGCTAGAGTGGTTAAGAGTGATTGCTATTCTTCTATGGGACATGAATTTGATTCCTAGAAACCACCACTGCCTGTACCTTCAGCCCAGGAGATCTGACATCCTCTTCTGGCCTTTATAAACACCCACCCATACGTGACAATTAATTCACACAGATGTGCATATGCACCTAAACAAAAACAATAAAAATGCATCCTTTAAAGAACAATAAAAAGTGATAACAATTAATACTATAGCTTTTATGAAGGTTGAATATGATTATGATGTCCATGAAAGCAGAGCGCTTAGCAGATGCTGAAGTTTTTACTAACTTGTTTTTTCTCCTCACCTTTCTTATCACCACAACACACACGTGCATGTGCGCACGCACACACACACACACACACACACACATATACACGGACGTACACTGCACACATAAGTAGGTGCATGAAAATTTATTAAAGGAAATAATTTAATGAATTTCCCTTGTGCTGTTGAGAGTTATAGAGAAATGAGGCCATTCCCATAACACTGCTTAAGGACTGAAGATCTTCAGTTCTCCATTCATGTCAAATGTGGATGAGAGACAAAGGCTAAAGAGACTCAAAGGAAAAGGGAAATCTGCTCAAAGGCCAGGAGAGAGAAAACACCCAGGGCAGAATCCAGGACTGGGCTGGACCACAGCACCCTGGCCAACGCTACAAAGACCTCAGATGGCTGGGCTGCATCTCAGTGCAGGGCCTAGGGCAGATGGATTGCATAAGACCCTTAGGACCATCACACTGTGCTCAGCACACTGCTTATGCAGTTTGTCCCGCACATCAGACCAGCCCGAGCTCTACACTGGATTTCCACGTAGATCATTTCCTTCACTAGCCAGTACATGAGTTCTCTGAGGGAAGAAAAAAAAACTGTTATGGGAAAAATATTTTCCTCCATATGGCTAACTTGTAGCATTAATTCAAAGGTCTGGATGCCAATCTTAAAAGGTCTTTTCCAGAATCAAAAAGACCTTGGGTATGGTGGTGCATATCTTTAATCCCAGCACCTGGGAGGCAGAAGCAGGTGGATCTCTGTGGGTTCAAGGCCAGCCTGGTCTACAAAGGGAGTTCCAGGACAGCCAAGACTACACAAATAGAAACCCTGTCTTGTGTATAAAGAAAGAAAGAAAGAAAGAAAGAAAGAAAGAAAGAAAGAAAGAAAGAAAGAAAGAAAGAAAGAAAGAAAGAAAAAAAGCTAGTGGCAGAATCAAAAAAAGATGTGATTAGGTGGCTTGTGATTTGAAAAGGAGGATTGGTTGGTTGATTGGTTGGTTGGTTGGTTGGTTGGTTGGTTGGTTGGTTGGTTGGTTTGACCTAATTCTTTTAGGTAAATTCCTTAAATGTACCCCTCCTTTGCTTTAATTACTGTCCAGCACTGCAGAGCATTCAATACCAGTAGGAAGCACCCTGCTTTGACATGACCGATTACAACTTGAGTAAAGATAATCAACTCCTATTGAGGTGGATTCTTTCTTTCCAAAGACCCAAACAGTAAAAACTTCTTCAGTGGCCCTTGTGTCACAGGGTCTGCAGAGAGCATTCCCACATTAGTGATCAGAGAACTCTGCTTACGCTTCGCTAGCCTCTCCTGTCACCTGGAGTTGACTCTCCATCTCCTAACCGCTCACCAAGTATTCATCTTATGTGTAGCTCTAATTCCCACTACACTGTCTGAAAGATTTCCACCCGCAACATTTACAGTTTCAAGTATTTCTAGGAGGGTGGAGAATCTCATCTTCGACTGAATTAGCCAACCTCAAAACGATTCATTTCATTGTCCGGCCTTTTTACGATTAAAAGACCTTTACCTATTATTCATGAGTCTGAACTGATTCATCCATATAATTTAGATTTTAAGCTTTTAGGTTAAGGACTACAATTTCCCTGTGACATTTTCAGTGCTGGGTAGAGAGTCTGTACGGAAATTGATGTCCTTTCTTTGAAACGAAATGTTAGGACTCGCTCCACCTTTTAACTCAGGCTGCAGAACTAAAGAAATAGGTTTATATTCTTGACGGTGGGAAGGCTCCTTAATAGCCGCCCGGGGTGACAAACTGTAATAGGAAGTGGGCTCTGCACAAATGGGTTTCTGCTTAAAAACCACACACTTATGTAAATCAGAAGGGAACCATTATGTGTGGGTGTCCCATTTTTTGAAAAATTCTTATTTTATCCATTCTAGAAGTAACATATGTTTAGTATAGAAAATAAGAAAAATGTAAAGGGGGGGGGAACCAAACATAATTCTACTAACCAAAACAATATCTTTGTTAACATCTTGAAATTTGATTTTCTTTTTCACTTGTCTAAATGGAATCTGGGGTTTTATTTTCTTCTTTTTCACTTCTTTTTTTTTTTTAACATAATTGTGACTTTCGGTGTATGGCGTATATATTCATATATATGAAGATTCATCCGTTTATATGAGAGCTGATCAGTAAGGTCAGCAGGTAAAGGCCCTCACCTCCCAAAGCTTGGTGACCCGAGTTTCAGCGCCAGGACCCTTTTGGTAGAAGATGAACCCACTCCTTCAAGTTTTCCTCTCACCTCTGCATACGCACACCAGAACACACATGCACATACAACAAATATACAAATATAATAAATGAATATAATAGAGATATAAACATTACAGCATATGCGTTACTTCTGTTGCATGTTCCCAGAAAACCATTTTAAAACAATTATATCTCATCAAGTGGCAAAATTTGCCTTTTAGATACTTTACTATATGATATTTCAAAACTAAAAACTAGAAAAAAAATGTCTTTAAGCAGAAAGTTTCATTGCTGGGGACGAAGCTCAGCAGCTGTGACCTCTTGCTGCTCTTCCAGAGGACCTGAGTTGGTTCCTGGCATAACAGGTAACTCATAACCACCCATAAACTCCAGCTCCAGGGGGTCTGACGCCTCTTCTGGCCTCCAAATTTTTATTCTTATGTCATTGAAATCTGTCTTTGTGCCTGTTGCATTTTAAAAATGAACAGGTAGTAACTGTTCATGCCAGTGATGGGTACGTAGTGTGGCATTCCCATGCAGGCCTGCGCCATTCAGAGGTTAACGTTAACCTCCCCTGCTACACACATCTCCCCTCATGGTCCCCAACATCCGCTAATCACTCCTCTATTTCAGGTCAACTCTTTTGGCCTCTACACACAGAAGGGGACATGTAATACTGGTTTGCCTGTGTGAATTGACCTTACCGCAGCCTCCAGTTCCATAAATCACAGGCTTTCCTGTCCAGTGAATTGCTGGCCAATATTTTCTCCTAGTCTGTGTGTTGTTCAGATCATTCTGTTGGCCAATTCTTTTGTAATGAAGAAGCTTTTTAGTTGGTGAAAATCAAGAGTCAGGTTTTACTCTTGAGGTCCCATTCCAGAAAAATATTTCTGTACTAAGATCTTAAAATTGTGTGCGTGTGTGTATGTGTGTGTGTGTGTGTGTGTGTGTGTGTGTGTGTGTGTAAACTAAAAAGTTCAGCTAGATCAATTAAGCAAAAGGAAAGAAACAGCAGACAAATAGGAAGGAAGTAAATATCTCAGGTTACAAAGTTCCATTAAAAAAATTAATAAAACCTAGCAGAACTAATTAATGTATTCAGTGAAAGCTTCAGAACACAAAATCATCATCAACATTTAGAAGCCTATCTATACATCTATGACAGCTGATGAGGAAAGAAAAATCATGAAACAAAACAAAAACAAACTTAGCCAAAGAAATGAAAGACCTCTGGACAGGCCAGGCATCCTTGGAACAAGAACAAGAGCCACACTAAGGAAAAAGAAGGGAGCTGGCATAAAAGCAGGTCCCAGGGCTCATGAAACAGAATAAAGGTTCTAGAAGTAAAGCCAAGCGCCTTCAGCCTCTAGAACAAAAAATGCCAGAAACACACTGGGGAAAGGGCCTCTTCATCAGGGGTGCTGAGGAAACTGACCATTCCCATGGAGACAACCAGAACAGCGCCCACCTCGCCCATCACTGGTTCTGAAGTCTGACTATTCTCCTTCCATCCAGAGGTTTGGACCGATGTCTTCTGAACTTCTTAAGTTGTACAACTTTTATGTTAATTTCTTTTATTCAGGATTTCTGGTGTATGAAGCCATAATTCAAAGGTATCTATTTTGTAATTCAGTTGCCATGATATGATTTTTTAAATATTTTTTATTAATTCATTCTTGTTACATCTCAATGGTTATCCCATCCCTTGTAACCTCCCATTCTTCCTTCCCTCCCATTTTCCCCTTACTCCCCTCCCCCATGACTGTTCCTGAGGGGGACTTCCTCCCCCTTTATATGCTCATAGGGTATCAAGTCTCTTTTTGGTATTCTGCTATCCTTCCTCTGAGTGCCACCAGGCCTCCCCCTCCAGGGGACATGGTCAAATATGAGGCACCAGAGTACGTGTGAAAGTCATAGATTTATTAAACACTTTTTACTATTTGCTCGCAATGTCTCCCTCCCCACAGCTGAAACCTACATACCAGAGTTCATCCACACTGTCTGCTGTCACAGAGGGGCCTAGGCCAGGCTTGCGCTGGCCTAAATCCCTCACCTCTCACTACATTTAGTAGCAAACGGTGAGATAGTGAGATCTGTTGCTGCTCATTAATATTCTTTTCTAAATGACTTTATTTGTACCTTGTTTCACAAAGCTCCTAGACATTTTAAATTGGTAGACATATCATCCAAAGGCTATGATTTAATTTACTTAATGGGAAATGGTTTTTTTTTTATGTTTGGAAAATGCAAGTTATTTCCAAAGAAGTGGAAGTAATTCTCCCTGAGACATTAAGTATCCCAGAATAAAATGAAGGCTGTATTTGAAATTCATACATTCCATATGAAGAAAGCACTTCACATGAAACCCATTTGTGATGGACCACATAAAATGCTAGTAACACGGGACCCATGAATAAATCTCTAAAATCAAAAGTACAGTTTCAAAAAGCATCTAAGTTGAACCTAACTGGTAAGCGCCCTTATTATGTGTAAGATTTTGGAAATGTGCAATGAAAGGAAATTTGTAAAAAAAAAAAAAAAAGTTATTATATTATTAATTACAGGAAATATAATTATAAAATAATAATAGCCAATTGTGCTTAGAGTGATTTTTATAAGTTTTATGTCAATGCTAATAAAAAACAATGTAATAAAATATTTGGGCAAGTTCCAGGTAGGTGCCAAAAATGGAAAGAAAGAAGGGAGAATTTTTAGTTCAACCAGGAACTCAGATCGGGATAAGCAGACAACATGATATGGAAGGCAATGGGCTGCCTCTAGACCACTGTGGAAACAGAAACGGTCACAGAAAATAAGCCATGTAAGAATGCAGAGGAAAACCTACAGACACTTAATTTTTGACAATGAAGCCAAAATCATGCAATGGAAAAAAGATAGCATCTTCAACAAATGGTGTTGGTCTAACTGGATGTCTACATGCAGAAAATGCAATTAGACTCATATTTATCACCTTGCACAAAACTCAAGTCCAAGTGGATCAAAGACCTCAACATAAAACCAGAAACACTAAATCTATGAGAAAGTGGGGAGGAGCCTTGAACTCACCGGCACAGGAGACAACTTCCTGAACAGAACCCCAACAGCGCAGGCTCTGAGATCAACAATTAATAAAAGGGACCTCATGAAACCAAAAAGCTTCTGTAAGGCAAAGGACACTGTCAATAAAATAAAAAAAAAAAACAGCCTACGGACTGGGAAAAGATCTTTTCCAACCTTATATCCTACAGAGGGTTAATATCCAATATATATATATATATATATAAAGAATTCAACGAACTATAGAAATGAAGCTGCTAGCCTGCACTTCTAGTTCACTCCGGTAATTAAGTTTTATCCCTCTCAAGTATCTGATGGGTTTGAAGACCAGATAGTTTAGTCTTTCAATTAAGCTTATTTTTTATCGTAGTATTTTTTTGAAAAATAAAATCATTCATACTACATCTCATTTGCTATCCCATCCCATGCATCCTCCCATTCCTCCCTCCCTCCCGCTTTCACCCCATTCCCCTTCCCTATGACTGTGACTAAGGGGGACCTCCTCCTCCTAGGTTAGGGGATAAGGTGTTTTTAGATCAAGATAGATGTTTTAAGTTAATAGAGATGAGATATGATAGATATTAATCTCCATTCAGAAATTTAGACCCAACAAGATAGGAAAGATGTTTACTTCAAGTTTGCCAAATACAAATGGCCAAATCACTATGAATGTAACATTTATCTAATTCCTGACTGTCTCGTGGTTCTTCCTGCTGTATGTAGTTTATTTTACTCATGTGTAATAATATAAATGTGTGTGTTAAAAAATAAGCATAATAAAAAAATTTTTTCAAAAAAATAGCTTTGGGGAAAATAGTGAGAAGAGATTAGGAAATGAAAGCCTGTCTGTTCAATGTCTAAAGACGTGCAGGGGCAAGTGCATGAACTGCCTAAAATTCTCAGTATGTGCACTGTAAATAATGATTACAGGAATGTCTCTGGACTGAAATGAGTGTATCAGTATAGTTCTCAGTAACCATTCTTGGTATGGAAGTGTATCATCATCGCCCAGCCCCCTTGAAACAATGGGGATTCGTGTTTAAATAATAAAACTTGACTAGCTCTGGAAGTTTTTTTTTTATGTACAAAGCATTAATATCAGTTTTGTTGGAATTACATTAAGGAAACTGCAGATATCAGTCTCACAATGTATATAAACCACAAGGAAAGGCTTTTCTTTTGATAGATTTAATAAACACCCTTTATTATTTTTGTAATTAAAAAAGAATTCAAGAAATTACATGCCAACAAACAAAATAACCCAGTTAAAAAATGGAGCACAGAGCTAAACAGAAGAATATTGAATGTACAAGAAACACTTAAAGAAATGTTCAACACCCTTAGTCATCAGGGAAATGCAAATCAAAATGACTCTCTTTACACCTATCAGAATGGCTAAGATCGAAAACTCAAGTGACAGCACATGCTGGTGAGGATGTGGAGAAAGAGGAATACTCCTCTATTGCTGGTGGGAGTGTAAACTTGCACAACCACTTTGGGAATCAATCTGGTGCTTTCTCAGAAAATTAAGAATTATGCTACCTCAAGACCCAGCTATATCACTCCTGGGCATATACCTGAAAGATGCTCCACCATACAGCAAGAACATTTGCTCAACTATGTCCATAACAGCCTTATTCATAGTAGCCAGAATCTGAAAACAACCTAGACCTTCCTCAACTGAAGAATGGATAAAGAAACTGTGGTACATCTGTACAATAGAATACTATTCAGCTATTAAAAACAAGGACATCATGAAATTTGCAGGCAAATGGATGGAGCTGGAGAAGATAATCCTGAGTGAGGTAACCCTGCCTCAGAAGGACATGCATGGTATATACTCACTTATAAGCAAATATTAGCCATATGATACAAGATAACTATCCCACAATTCACAGACCTGAAGAAGCTAAGTATCAAGGAGGACCCGAAGGAGGATGCTTTATTCTTGGACAGATAGAATAGACACTGGAAGTTGAAGAGAAGGAACAGGACAGGAGCCCACCATAGAGGTCCTCTGAAAGGCTCTGCTCAGCAGATGCTGAGACTCACAGCCAGGCTTTGGGTGGAGTTCAGGGAGTCTTGGAAGACTGGGGTGCAGGGGGGGATGGAAGGATCCAGAGGGGACAGGATCTCTACAGGAGAACCAACAAAGCCAAGAAATCTGGGCCCAGGGGAGCCTGCCAGAGACTGATGCACCAAAAACAAGGACTATGCATCGAGAGGACCTGGGCCCCCCTGCTCAGATGTAGCTCAGTCTCAATGTGGTCCCCAAGTAAGGGGAGCAGGGGCTGTCTATGTTATGGACTCTGTTGCCTGCTCTTTGATCACTTCCTCATAGCAGGGTGCCTTACCAGACCACAGACAAAGAGAGTGCAGGCAGTCCTGATGAGACTTGATAGGCTGGGGTCAGCTGGTGAGAGAGGAGGGCTCCCCCTCTCAGCAGACTAGGGGAGGAGCATAGGATGAGAGAGAGAGAGAGAGAGAGAGAGAGAGAGAGAGAGAGAGAGAGAG
>OU015745.1:135098793-135112282 GCA_907169655.1 Acomys percivali | reverse complement strand
TGTGTGTGTGTGTGTGTGTGTGTGTGTGTGTGTGTGTGTGTGTGTGTACCATGTGTATCTGTGTTTATATGTATGGTATATGTATCTGAGAGTGTAGGTACGTACACATGTATAACAGCAGATCAGAGGTGAGTGTTGGTGTCCCTTTTCCTCTATTACTCTCCACGTTACATTTTGAAGTAAGGTCTCTAACCCTGATGCTTGTGTACTCAGCTAGGCTGGCTGGCCGACAAACGCCAAGGATCCGTGTCATTTTGCTTCCCATCCCCACCAACACTGGAATTATACAGCCAGCCATACTCAGCTTTTTATATGTTTACTGGGGACCTGAACTCAAGTCCTCACACTCACACAGCAGGCACCAACTGGGCCATCTCCCTAGCCCTAGAAGTGAGAGTATCCATAGCCCATCCTTGTTCCCAAGGAAAGAGATGGAATGGTGAGGATAGCGCTAAGTCTTCATATCGAAGCAGAACTAGGTAAGAGCATTACATGAAGACCATTGTCAGATCACACCTCAGAAGCGGAGAACAGAAAGTTGGCTTTGCGAGCAGTCTGCACAGGGCCTAGCACTTTCAAGGGAAGTATTCAGGGAAAGAAATGATCAATGGCCAAAAACCTGAGAAATAAAACTTGAGAATCTTCTGGAACCCGGTCTAGCTAAGTGATTTGAGGAGGTGCTGTGCTAAGGTACCAGATGAAAAAGAAGGTGAAGCCTTGTGTTTCCCTAAGGGCTTTCTCCTGTCTATAAACCACTTCCCTCACAGCAGGCTGCTGGGGTGGACGTACCTACTCTGGTGCCCACGAACACCACATACGTGACAATGCAAACAAGACTAGTGGAATCCCTGGCGATCCTGGAATTTTTAATGAAGGCTAGATCTTTAATCACCCCTAACCCACAGAACGTCTTTCAGATGCCACCATCATTTTCAAGAAATGCTAAATAAACAGCCGCCCACCTATCCACCTCCCATCACGTGCTCAGGCATCCCTGGCCCATCCAAGTCGGCTTTAGTCGTCAGCGGTTCCCCTGCCAGCTCACTGATACATTTACTAGTGCAAATGATCAGCCAGCCGAGGGCTCCAACTCCACTCTGCCAGAATTCTGCTTTCTTTCCAGGGGAGCCAGCCCCGGGGTTCCTAAAAACAACTCTGCTCAGATCCATCTTCTCACACTCAGAAACCAGCACGAAGGACAGCTAGCCTCACTTTTTCTCCCCAAGCCTCTTAAGAGACGATTCTTCAGTACACAGTAGACTTAAATTTAAAACTGGCCCAGATCCAGGCTGCTGAACCTCAACACGACCATTGTACCTTCCTGTCGGTAGAGTTATACCCTCGGTGATGGCGCTTGGCTGTGTCAACCTGGCAGAGCTAGGGTTCCCAGTTTTTCCAATCAAACACTAATCTGAGTGTTGCTGTGAAAGGATTTGGCAGATTCGAGTTAAGTCTTCGCTCAGTTGACTTTAATTAAGGAAGATCACCCTGACAGCTTAGGTGGGCCTGGTTAAACCAGCGAAAGGCTCTCAGGAGCTTAGCCTCTGCTTCTCTGAGAGGAGAAAAGCCAGAGAGAAAAGCCAGGCTGAGCGTGGTGACACATGCCTGTAGTCAGTACTGGGAATTCTGACTCAGAAAGATTGGCGCCTGAACCACCGTGTGAATTCCATGCCCTGCCTCGAAAATCAAAACATCAATTAGCTTATGAATTATTTAGTTTCATGAGTTATTAGTTTGTGAATTATTTAGTTATGATTAATTAGTTTATGAATGCAGGAAGTCCTACCTGGGTCAGAGTTGCAGCTGCTCTGTGGAGCTCCTCGCTGTCCAGTCTTCCTTTCCTATCCTTCCTACTTCCACAATCAAATACTCACTGAATCCCACTCCTAGCCCAAGAGACTCAAACTCAGTGTGCACAGATCTCCACACCTGGCCCACCACACACACAACCACTGGGAATGTCCTTCTCAGCTCCCCTTGATCAGGACTGCCCTGTCCCCCCTCACACATCTATCACAGAGATGGTGTTTCTTGCCCTGACTGGACCTAAGCATAAGGATAGATTTTATCATCATCATCATCATCATCATCATCATCATTATTATGTAAATGTGCTTATATGAAATCTCCGGTAAGGGTACAAATGTAAATTTCTACTTAATTATGTATAACTGGAAAGAATTAAATAACTTGCAACTACTTTGCCGAGGCTAACTTAAGATCATGGTTCCCTGAAGTGTCTTGCCATGTTTCATGTGTGTTATCTTCTCATCCATGTTTGTGCTTATGCCTGTGCACATGGAGATTTAAGAACGATGCATCTTATTGTGTACGTTCACAGAATCCTTCC
Organism: Acomys percivali; assembly: GCA_907169655.1. Classification (NCBI taxonomy): domain Eukaryota; kingdom Metazoa; phylum Chordata; class Mammalia; order Rodentia; family Muridae; genus Acomys; species Acomys percivali. The sequence goes on along the minus strand of OU015745.1, from coordinate 135,109,932 downwards.
CCAGGATCAGTGGTTCTGACCCCATAAGCACTAGCCGGGACTCTGATGAATAGATACATTTCATGCCCCACCCCAATATGCTAGATCACGACCCCTGCCAAGGAGGAGGGGTACCCAGCAACTCATATTCCGATCACTGCCTATGGAGGAGCCTGCTGCCCTCTAATGTCGTTTCCTAACTGAAGACAGAGAATGTAGCACTGGTAACATGCAGATAATTTTTATAAGGTGAAGGTGAAGTAAAGATAGTGTTTCAGTGGGTTTAGATTAAAAGGCTTCCGCATACAAGCAACATCAATCAACAAAGAAGCCATTAAACGTCCTCTCAGGATAACACTGGAATCAACAGTGTATTTGGAAATAGCGTGACACTTCCTGATACTGTTAGTTTTTCTCAGAAAGAAAGAAGAATTTGTGTAAGGGTTACTTTACTCATTGCTGGGACAGCCCACCCAATAGCAGCAACCTAAGAAAGGACAAGATGATTCCGGTTCACAGTTCACAGGTACTGTGCACCTGATGGGAAGATCGTGGCAGCAGGAGCCTGAGGTGGCTGGTCCCATTGTCTCCACTGTCAGGAAGTACAGAGAGGTGGCAAGTGGTGCCTGGCTTCCCTTCTCCTTCTTATTCAGCCTGGGACCCCAGATCTTCTAGTTAGGTCTCCGTTGCTGTGGTCACCACCAACCATGACCAAACGCAGCTTGGGGAAGAAACGGCTGTGTCCAGTTTACACTTTCGTGTCACAGTCCATCATGAGGGAAGTCATGGCAGGAATTCAAGCAAGAACCTGCAGGCGGGAACTGAAATTAGAGACCAAGCTGCTTAATGGGCTTGCTCTCCATAGCTTGCTTAGTTTGCTTTCAACCCCAAATCACCCGCCCTGGAGTAACACTGCCCACAGTGAGCTAGACCCCCCATGTTAGTCAAGAAAATGCCCACATACACTTACCTACCAATCTAATGGAGATAGTTCTTCTCCTGAGGTCTCTCCATTATGCCAAACTAACAAAAGCCAACCAGCTCCCAACCTATGGGATGGTGCCACCCATAGGTGGGTCTTCTTGTCTTAATTAATCTAAAGTAGAAACTCCCTCATAGACATGCCCAGAGGTTTGTATCCATGGTGATTCTAAATCCCATAAGCTGTCAATCAAGATCAACATTACCATATGTACACAAAGGGATAATATTGTGAAGTATTAGCTTTTAGGTTATTCTTCACTTGTGCATCCTCGGGCTTTTGTTCATCCAGCTACTGTGCAGAAAGAGCATGTTCCATGTATTTGTCATCAAAACACACACACAGAAATGCAGAGAGACTGTCTTATGTACTGTACATAAACATCACCTGTCAATAAAAAGCTGAAGGCAGGAAATGGAAGGTGGGAGTTCCAGTGAAGCGAGAGGAACTCTGGGATGGAGCGAGGCAGGAGATTCACCCCAGACCCTGAGGAAGACCGACGTATGAAGCTGAGAAGAGGTAACTAGTCATGTGGCACACATAGAATAGAATAAATAGGTAAAATAAGTTATGAGCTAGTCAGGGGTTGAGCCAAAGCTATGGCCTAGGCATTTATTGATAAATAATAAAGTCCCAGAGTCATTATGTCTGGGGCATGGAGGGGAAAAGCTTTGATTACACAGAAAAAATATGGAGACACTTTACAAGCTTTTAGTTTAAAAAAAAAACTTTATTTTCTACAGGCAGGGTGGGTGGCCAACCTCTACCAAGACAAGGTAAGCAAGTCCTCAATAGTTCATGCCTCACAAATATGTCTGTCAGATATATTGGGCCAGAAGGCTGAAGAAGATGATCCAATGTTATAGAGAGTTTTGGGTGACTATTCAGGTAGAAAACTGTCTCTGTCATCTTCTCATTTGGAAAGCTACTAACCTGCACTCCAGGCATACTCAAACAATCAAGTTTACTCCTTCTCAAGTCTCTGAGGGAGTTGAAGACCAGGTAGCTTAGTTTTACAATGAAGCTTAATTGTTTAGGGGTTAAGATGGTTTTAGATTTAGATAGGTGTTCTATGTTGATAATGATAATACATGGTAGAGATTGATTTACATTCAGAAATTTAGATGCACCAAGATAGGAAAGATGTCTTCTTCAAGGCTGTCAAATATAAATAGCCAAAACACTAAGAATGTAACATTTATATAATTCCTCATTGTGTCTTCTTGCCATAGGTAATCTATGTGTAATAATATAAATGTATATGTACAAAAATAAAATAATTTTAAAAAAGAAAATAACTTTATTTTCTGTGTTACACCCCCACCCCCACCCCCACCCCCACCCCAGACCACTTACCCTCATCCCCAGGGGTGACAGGGTCCCTGCCTGGAACAGATGGGTAAAGAATACAAAGCAACTGATGTTTCAACTGTAGTTGCCTCTTCAAAGGGTCATGTGCTAGAAGCCTGCTCCATGGTGTGGCAATGCTGAAGTGGTAATTAAGACATGGGGCTCTGTTCTAGGAGCCAGGAACACATTAATGCTAGATGCTCATCTCTCAAAGTGGCCAGGGCTTCAAAGCTATGAGTTCATCATTGTAAGCAAGGGGTGAGGCTACTCCACAGGCATGAGTCATTTACCTTTCTACTTCTTCACATGGTGTGATGTAATTAGTTGTGCTTTAACTAGAATGTTGGTGCCAGGGGTGAGGGATGTTAATGCCATGCTGTCTAGGCATGTGTCCAGACAAGTGCAAGTGACCTCCACTCCCGTCCTCCCGCAAAAAAAAAGAGGACTCAGGGGCTGAAGAGATGGCTCAGTAGTTAAGAGCACCAGGTTCTGTCTCCAGCACCCACGTGGCAGCTAACAATTGTCTGGAACTCCAGTTCCAGGGAATCTGTCACCCTCTTCTGGCCTCCACAGCCACTTCACACATGTGGTACCCACATATACATACAGGCAAAAATATTCATATATGCAAAATAAAAATAAATATTTTTTAAGTGAGGAGGCAAATAAGTGTCTCTAATTATACTCAAATGTTTTGTTATAGAAACACAGTGGTTTGTCTGAATAATTTAAACTATCACTCAAAAGGCAAGTTCTTATAGAGAAAAGTTTAAAAACCAGTGTTGAATGCAAATAAAAAGAGAAGAAAAGTAACAAGACAAAAAAACAAACAATCTGAGTTCCTCGTGTTATCTTTGTAGAGTCATACACAGCCTCCAGGGAAAGCTGTCCTGCAGGCCTCTGACCAGGCCCAGCAAAGGCAGATACTCTTCCTTAGTAGACCCTCAGTAAAATGTTTACGCCTCTTAGAAGAGCCTGGAAGGTCAACATGGAATACAGAGAAATGAGGACCACACTGGAACACTGTGTGAGTGTTAACCTCAAATGACAACTTTACTTAGACGACGACAGCAGAAGTTCAACATCTGTCCTTGAACTGATGTCATTTCTAGGCGTCCCTTAGGCTGTACAGAATATCCAAGGTGTCCACATTCACTTTCTTTTACCCTAAAGACAGGCAACCTCCTCTAGCAGGATCAGACCCTGCTGGTGCCCTCCAGGCCTTTCTCTCTGCTCCTTTCTTGACTCTGTCCCTGCCTTCCTCCCCAACATTAACTGTTCTTACCTTATTCAGGGACTGCTGTCTACATGACCCTCATACCATATGGACTAGCTCTGAGCTGGGTAAAGCGCGAACTACCACCCTCTCTTCCTCAGAATCCTTTCCGACCAGCCATGAGTAATTGTATTGCCCTGTTCCCTGTGTCTTTAGGACCGTGAGAGTGAGAGCGTGGGGAGCAAGATTCAGAGAGCTGCCTTCGGTCGCCACTTCCGCTCTAGAGAAGCCTTTCTAATTATCTCTACAATAAATGTATTTTTCCCATTGTAAAACACCACCATCTGTAGCTAAACTACGGTCATTAAGGGCACAGGAATTGACTTTGTTTCAAATACAGGAATAAGCTGCTTTTTTGCAAGAGGACAATACGTTTTTTAAAAATTTGTTCACTTTACATCCTGATTGTAGCCCCCTCCCTCATCCTTCACCACCCTCTCTCCCTCCTACCCCCTCCCTTCCTTCCCTAGTCTTCAGAAAGGGAGAGCCCTCCTCCCCTAACATCTGACCCCAGCCTGTCAAGTCTCATCCGGACTGCCTGTATACTCTTCCTCTAGGGCCTGGCAAAGCTGTCCCACCAGGGGGAGGTTTTCAACATGTGGGCACTAGAGTCCATGTCAGAAGTTGTCCCTACTCCCCATATTATGGGACCCTCAAGGAGACTCTGCTGCCTGTCGACCACACCTTGGGGGAGGAAAGACGAAGGACCAGTTAGTTATATGGGGCATTATGTCCTGCATGGCACGGACTGAGGGATGCAGGATGTCACACATTTGCCAGCCTCTGGGGCTGGACAAAGCATTCCAAGCATTCACCAAAACTGACCCCTAAGGCAAACTTTGCATTTAAGCTAATAGCCACGTGTCTTAGTCAGGCTCTCTGTAGCTCTGATAAAACACATGACCAACCAAAAGCAACTTGGGAGGAAAGGTTTGTTTCACCTTGCAGATCACAGTCCATGTCCACGAAGCCAGTGCGAAAACTCACAGCAGGAGTCTGGAGACAGGAACCAAAGCAGAGGCTGTGGAGAAGGACCATGTTGCCTTGCTCCCAGTGGATTACTCAACCTGCAGACAACCTCTCCTCTGTGGCACCTCCCACAGTGAGATAGGCCCTCCCTCATTCATTAATCAAAAAAAAAAAAAATGCTCCTACAGATATGCCCATAAGCCAACCTGATGGGACCATTTATTCACTTGACGTTCCCTCTTTTCAAATGATTCTAGCCTATATCATGTTGACAAAAGTCTAACCAAGATGCCATGTACCAATATTAGGTCATCAGTTAGAATAGGCGCAGAACAACAGGGCAAGATTTAATAAGGGAAACGGGGGGGGGGGCAGAACGGGGGTGCTGTGGAAACTCTATGTGTTCACTTTTCTGGGAACCTAAAGCTTCTCTAAAAAGTGTCAATTTAAAAAAATGGTGCATGACCTTGACCGACCCTCCATGCTATCTTTCTCTGGTCACTTGGTTCTACTTAAGGGCATTTTAGTGAGATGGTGGATGTATCTGGACTGAGCATGGGAAATGTGAGAGGAGAGTGTGGACGTGGAGAAGGTGGGAGAAGAGAGACTGGGCATGCAGAAGGCAAGAGGAGAAGACATGACAGTCATGGGAGGGAGAGTGGACGTGGGGAAGAAGAAGGCGTTTATTTAGACAGCTCACAGGCCACACTGACAGTGGAACACGCTTGCACATGCCTACTTCTTACCTAAACAGGGTTTGTTTGGTTTTTTTTTAATTCAGATCTTACCTGCCTTTTCAGTTGGCTTCTTTTTTTTTTAATTTTATTTTATTTTATTTTTAATTAATTTATTCTTGTTACATCTCTATGGTTATCCCATCCCTTGTATCCTCCCATTCTCCCCTCCCTCCCATTTTCCCCTTATTCCCCTCCCCTATGACTGTTCCTCAGAGGGATTACCTCCCTCTGTATATGCTCATAGGGTATCAAGTCTCTTCTCAGTGACCTGCTGTCCTTCCTCTGAGTGCCACTAGGTCTCCCCCGCCAGGGGACATAGTCAGATGTGAGGCACCAGAGTACTTGAGAAAGTCAAATCCCTCTTCTTTATCCAGTAGCATTTACCTATTTTTCCCACACTTTTTCCTACAGTTGGTGACACTGTCTAATCATTTTCTTGTCTGTTTCACTAATTAGCAATTGACTCCTAAAACACAGCTCATCTTCAATAAATGCTCTTACTAAGTAAGTAGTCGATTAGAGAGACCGGCTCCCAGGAATTTATGACATCATTAAGTCTCCAGTCTCCCCTTGTGAAGTCACATGCAGTTCCTATATATCAGGAGGATGATGTGTAGGAGCAGGAGGAGGCATCCTGTTCTGTTTGCCCAGCTGTTGAGTTCAGCCCCAGGCCAGCAAGCCCATCTCCCCAGGACCATGTGCTGTCACAGACAGATTTATGCTCTAATTATTTGCCTTTCTTTTTGCAACCCTTACAATTTAGTGGCGGCAGCATTTTCTTCAGCTCCGGTGTCCTTTTTTCAAATGGACTGTCACCGCATTAGGTTTGTTAAACTTGTTTCTTCCTAGGAATGCAGCTCTGCCGCGGTATCTATCTATCGATCCGCTCTTGCTTAACCAATACACTGAGCGCTAGTCTTCAATTGTCTTCTGTACATGAAGCAGCACTTTGTTCTCTTTACAGGTAGCTAGATTAACAACTGAAGGAAAGCCACCTGGTTCAGCATCCCTCAGCGCTCCTCTCTCAAGCCCTCCCCAGAGAAAGGCAGTGTGGTGATGAGCTGCTGCAGTAGCATCTTGAAGGCAAAGGCACATGCCTCACTTACATCCTCACACCCCGCCTCCCTCCCTTCCTTCCTTCCTCTCTCCTTCCCTCCCTCCTTTCCTTCCTTCCTCTCTCCTTCCCTCCCTCTCTCTGCAGAAGCAAAATACAGATGCTTTGTTCCAACTAAAGGGGACTATGTGTAGCCTGTTCTCAATGACCAGTTAATAGCTCAATATGTGAGCACAGTGACGACAGAATCCTTGAAGTCAGATCATTCTCTGAGTTAGTTATTGCTTATGGTGATGTAGAAGAAAACTAATTTGTGCAGGTCCCCAGTAAAAGCTGCTGGGATACAGCCAATATGATAGTCATAATTTAAAGAAGTATTTATGAGACCGCTGTGAGATGGAAATACATCTCTATCAGAGCAGTTAGAATGAAAGAGAAGTGGTGTGGGAGATGGGTTGACAAGCAAGAGTGTCTGCTAAGCAAGCACTAAGGCCCGAGTTCAAATCCTCAGCACCCTCACAAAAACCTCAATATGCGGTTGCATATATGCCTGTAACCACCATTGTGAACATCAGGGACTTTCTAGTCATCAGGCTCAGCCCCAGTTCACTGAGAGATTCTGTCTCAAAGGAATCAGGTACAATGTGACAGAGCAGGACATTCACTATGTTTCCCTGACCTCTGCATGCGCACGGCCTCACATGCTGCCACGAACATTTGTGCATACACAACAAAGACATTCATACATAGCAAAAAATAATGTTTAAAAAGTGACAACAACAAAAGGAGAAATGGGAAGGAGGGAGGAATGGGAGGATACAAGGGATGGGATACAATTTAGGTGTAATATGAATAAATTAATAAAATATACTTTTAAAAACGCTCCAGTACCTGGTGGCACTCAGAGGAAGGATAGCAGGCTACCAAGAAGAGACATGATACCCTATGAGCATATACAGGGGGAGGAGGTCCCCTTAGTCACAGTCATAGGGGAGGGGAGTAAGGAAAAATGGGAGGGAGGGAGGAATGGGAGGATACAGGGATGGGATAACAATTGAGATGTAATATGAATAAATTAATAAAATAAAATTTAAAATAAATAAATAAATAAATAAATAAATGCTTCAGTGGGTGCAGAGTAGAACACTTATACTTGCTGTCATGATGCAAAGCAATACAACAATTATGACATAAAACTGAGCACATTTCAGTTTATCAGTTAAGAAATTATTTATTCACCATATGACTCAGTGTGGTGGTTTGGACGAGAATGGGCGCCCACAGGCTTCTATGTTTGAATGGTTGGTGTTGACTTAGTAGACCTATTTAGGAAGGATTAGCAAGTGTGGCCTTGTTGGAGGAGGTGAGTCAGTAGAGTGGATTTTGAGCCATTCCCAGTTAGCTCCCTCCCTGTCTCTCTGTCTCTATCTGTCTCTCTCTGTCTCAGCTATTGCTCCAGCACCATGCCAACCTGCCTACCATGCTCTATATGACAAGGATTACGGACCAACCCTCTGGAAGTGTCTATAATGTTGAGGGCATCTTTATTTGTGGTAGGAAAGAACCCTGACTCATCCATACACCTTCCAGTGAGTGACTGCTCCACTGTGCACTCAGTGAAATGACACTCGGCAATGACAAGGGCTGGCTGAGTTATGGGTGCATGGGGCAACTGGGATGACTTCCAGGAGTGTGAGTGAAAACGCCAATCTCCGAAGTACAGTGCAATTGCAGTCATGGAACCTGTCAAAAGGCCAATATTGCAGACATGAAAAATCAAAAACAAACCAAAAAAAAAAAAAAAAAAAAAAAAAGAGCCTGCGTTGCCGGGAGACAGAGGAAGGGCAATGCTGTGAGTGAAGCATTAGCATGAGTAACTCCTTGTAGTGATGGAATCTTGGTTGTGGTGGAGATTTGCAAATTCAAGCCTAACTTCTTGTGTGCACATTCACTGTACTGTTGTTGATTTTCTGGCTTTGACTTTACACGATAGTTATGCAGTATGTTACCTTGGGCATAAAAGGGATGAAGGATTCATGGGACTTTCCGTCTACTATCTGTTAATCAGTAATTACTTCAAAATAGAAAATTAAAATAGCAGCAATATAATAAAATATTCATGGTATAAGTCACATATTGAGTGTGATGCTTACTACCGGAAGAGACTAAAAAAGAAAAATACTCCATTGGTGTGTCTCTGTCCACACGTAGTGCAAAAGTTGACTTTTGTTTCTTTCCTATGCTTTTCATTGCTCCTACGATATCAACATGGAAATTCAATAATCAGCATTCAGAATTCTGTTCCCTTTTATCTCACCAGAAGGACGCTACTTGGAGATGGCAAGTTAAGCGTGCTCTGCTAGAATTAATGATCCAGAAAGAAGCTGCTGAAATGAAAGTAATCCCCCAAGACACTCAGTGCGTCCCCTCTCTCCAGGAAGGACAGGAAAATTAAAATCAGGCATAATCCAGCTTAGGTGACAAGAGCTCTACTTCACTGAAATATACTTTTTATTAATGAGTCTACCTCACACCGTGGCTGTAACATTTAAATCAAAGACATTGTTTGTATCATGATTGAAGCTATAGTATTGATTTACTTGGGATGTGTTTGCTTACCTTCCCAAGTTAGTCATTGGAAAGCATGTGTCATTCATACTTAATATAACAATCCGAATGACACTTGAAGAAGATGGACCACGTATGTAACACCTGGAAAATTGACCTGAGGTAAACATAAGGCCTAAGGGCTTTATTAAAGTATCCCGTGTTTGGCAATTACTGTTTGTGAAGCTCTGTTCCCTTCTTCATATCCCATGAGTTTCCTTGCCGTTCTATATAACAAATACATTATTCATACTCTCTCTATTTATACCTCATTTTTCTCTTTGGATAATCTGTATTTATGAACTTATTTCTTTGTAAGTATTTCTAAAAGAAGCCCCACACATCCCCAGGATGAGTCTAATGACAAAAGATAACAACGCTCTATGATTTTTCTCCAGCTATTTATGAAAACAAAGAACAGCTTATTTATTATTCATATGTAATGCTTCTATTCATCAAAGAGGCATTGATTTCACATTTTCAGCTGAAAAAAAAACCCTAAATTATTTTAAGTTGTGAGGCAACCACCATCCAAATGGTAATTTCACGATAGGCTCACAATCAAAAGGAAGACTGCAGTGAGTTGAAATTCAAATCAATGTTTTCTTTCTTCATATCCTTTCAAGCTAGAATTACAGGAATGATAAAGAGAAACAACATAAATGCAAAGAGAGAAAATTCTCCTTAACTACCTGACAGTCATAGGATAAGCTGTCCACTGCTGCTTCTGAAACAGAAACAAATGGGAGTCTTAGTTAGAAAGAAAAACAAGTATATACATGATAGACAGGGACAGATAGAGTGAAAATTACAAACAAACATAAGCCTGAGCCCTGCTCCCAGAGAACTTCCGGCCAATTAAGAATGAAGTTTGGATCCAAAGTTTCAAAACTCTAGACTTCAGGTGCAACACAGTCTAATGTTCACTGGTTGGGTGCTACTGAGTTCAAAGACAGAAATGCCTGCAGGGCCAATGCTACATCCTTCCCTTTGGGGTCAATGGATGTCTGTTTTACTTGGTACTTCCTACCTGCCCTGGACAAAAGCAGTAGACCTTGGGCAAGATACCACCTTAAAGTCTTAAGGGTCCTCTGTCCTTGGTTTTTTGGTTTTTGTTTGTTTTGTTTTGTTTTTTGCACTTTCTTCCAATGTGCCAGCTCAGTCTTGGTTGGATGAATGGCCAGTGAATTCTCCTGGGATCTTCCTGGTAAGAACTCTTTTGCACATACGGGTAGCACTAGCCAGACTCAATGGGTCTAATCAATTAATTAATAAGGAGGGCATGAATTTTGGAAGGGGATGAAGCTGGGGAGGAGATGTGATGGGAGGTCCTGGGAGAACTTAAAGAGAAACAATAAAAAAGTGAATATGACAGAGATGCATTATATATGTGTATGAAAATTACAAAGAATAAATAAATTTTTAAATGAAATATTTTCTTCTCAGCTATCTCCTCATTCACTCCAATACTGGATACTTCATCTTCTAAGACTACACAGAAAATTCAAATGCTTTTGCATCATTATTATCCATTACCGGTAATTACTAACACTCCTTAAAAATTAATTCATGTCCCAGAAACTCTGCTAAGAACTCCACATGCACTATTTTATCTGGTCCTAAGAGATTCCACCAGCAGGTATGAAAACCTAGTCCCGTTTATAAAATATATTCTCAGCCAGAGATGCTGACAAACATGTCAAGATCACAAAGCCAGAGGGCAGGAGAGTTGGTATTTGAACCCTCTACTCTTAACCTCACACTGCCCTTCGTGCATGAAATAATAGCTTTGTGCACTTCCTGGGCCTGCTTTCAGAGAAGTAAACCTTTTTCTCAGAACAAAACAAAATAAGAACTGCATTACAACCAGTGAGGTAACTGTGAGGGCATCACCTCAGAGATGCAAGCTGAAATTCAAAAATAGAATGAGAGTGAGTGAAGGTAATGTCAAATTACCCACAGTCTTGCTCTATGGGCAACCATCTAGTGCCTGTGCTCTTCCTCCTAACGTATGAAGAACTACAGAAGAATTAAAAGAAAAAAATTGCAGCGATGTCGGTAACAATGTATTTCTGTGGGTTATAAACATCTCGATGTGTACATGCTTCAAGAGTAGGGGTGCCGGTCTAGGATTGTATCACACACACACACACACACACACACACACACACACACACACACACAC
>OU015745.1:135071578-135094776 GCA_907169655.1 Acomys percivali | reverse complement strand
GAAGGAAAGAAGGAAGGAAAGAAGGAAGGAAGGAAAGAAGGAAGGAAGGAACGAAGGAAAGAAGGAACGAAGGAAAGAAGGAACGAAGGAAAGAAGGAACAAAGGAAAGAAGGAACGAAGGAAAGAAGGAAGGAAGGAGGGCATGACTGTTCCTCAGTATGGCAGAGTTTACTGTAAATATGAAGGAGAGCATAACCAGAGGCAGAAACATCTGGGAAGAGTCCAGAGTGAGCATGCTCCTGAGCCCCGCCATGTAAAGAGGAGGGGAAGGGAAGAGAAGAGGAGCCAGGAGACCAAGAGGCCAGGAGGGTAAAGAGTAAAAAAAGGACCCACAAAGCCAAAATATCTGAATGATGAAAAGAAGAATCCCTGGGAGAAGGGTAGCCCAGCCCATGGGCTGAAGAGTTTAGGATAGGGTATGAGTAATGCCACCCATACCCTTTAACAGGTAGGGACTGAGGGATTCTGGGAGAAACTGGCAGCCAGATCTGCTCTGATATGTTAAATAAGCACCTTAGTTAGCCTTTTGTCCTGGGTTTGAGACCTAACAGATGTGGTGGGACACATCTATAATCTCAGAACTCAGGAGGTGGAGACATGAGACTCAGAAAATCAATGTGATCTTCAGCTACATAGCGAGTTTAAGCCTAGCCTGAGCTACATGAGACTCTGACACATACATACATACATACTTAGGTTTAACCAACACAAAAGATTCCAGTGTCCAGTCTCTTTATGGTGACTATCAGAAGAATGACTCAGAAGTTTAGTTGTTCAGGGGTTAAGATGTTTATAGGTCTAGATAGATGTTTTACATTGATAATGACGAGATAGGATAGATATTGATTTATATTCAGAACTTTAGACATACCAAGATAGGAAAGATGTTCTCTTCAAGGCTGTCACATACAAATAGCCAAAACACTGTGAATGCAACATTGATATAATTCCTTTTGTTTTGTGGTTCTGCTTGCTGTAGGTAGTTTATTGTATATATGTGTAATAATATACACTTATATGTAAAAATAAAAATTAATAAAAAATAAACTTGTTGGTCCACACAGTAGCCAAATCAGCCATAAGGAGGGATGGACCACAGAACAGCCAACCTTGATCTCAAGTTTCATGCATGAAGCCCTTGATTTCAACCAAAAGCAGTGAGGATCCTCAGGGAGCCTCATTTTCCCACTTCCATTCTAAAATAGTGAAGAGAAGAGAAGAAAAGACAGAGTGCAAAGACCATGGCCACTTCCCACCTCTGCTAACCTGGAGCCTAACCTTCTACTCCCAAGTATGTCCATCTCCAGAAAACTCAGTGGCTCCTGGACTGTTCCTTTTCTTTCTAAAAGAAAAAAATTACTTTGCAATATTTGAGCCACAAAAAGGGTAGTGAGGAGTGCCGCTCACACATGTTTTTATGCCATGTCAATCTCAAAAATGGGAGGAGAAAGACCACCAGCCCAAGTCATCATGGCCAAATTTGCCCCAGCCTGCGGGGTTCAACTAAAACTCAGGATGGAGTTCACCTGTTGAAAAATGCAAGACACAAAGAAGGAGAGCAAGTGTGATTGATCAAACTCTCAAACTTTATTAGTCAGGTAGCAGCTTTTATAGTTCAGAAGGCAGGGAAGCATATTTCTATAGAAACTGAACTGCAGGCCTTTCTCAAAACATAGGGAATTCCAGGCAGGGTCATAATGTCCTTCCACACAGGGTATCTGGCTCCCTCTTTGTCTAGTCTAACTGCTAAACCACAACAGGGTTGCTCCATCTCTATTTGTCTTTAGTCTAACTGCTGATCCACAACAGGGTCAGCTAGTTTCTGGTGAAAGGCAAGCTCTGGGAAAAACAGAGACTTAAAGGTGCAGGCTTGCACAAGATGGCCAAACATTAGCCATATGGCCTATTGTTCCCAACACAAACTAATTAAATCAAGCTTTTTGATTCATGTAGGCAGGCTACCTCCCCCAAGGCAGGGTTTGCAAGGTCAGGTTTGGATGTGAGAAAGGCAAAGCTTTTATAGCTCAAGGGTAGGGGGTTTTCAAAAGAGGGATTTGGTCGTCATAACAACAAGTAGTCATAACAAGGTAGTCATACATGGTCTCATAACCTTTAGAAACAATGGTAGGGTTGTAAGGTGGTTATTTAAAAAAAAAAAAAAAAAACCTTTTGAAGCAAAAATATGGTTGCCGTTTCTAGCAACGTGCAGTGCAGAACCATTTGTAGTTAAAGCTATAGGTGGGACATAGCCCAGTCCCTGAGAAACAGAAGTTTACTCATAAACAGCAAAGAACCTAGTTGGTCTGTACTGTAAGATGGCCTTTAAGCCTAAGATGGAGGTAGGCTGGTTCTTCGGTCCCCATCATCTTATCATCTTGTTTAAGAAGGTACTCCTAGACAATCCTATTCTCATCCCTGTTTTCAGCCTCAGCCTCAGCTCTAAAGCCAGCCTCCCAAGTATTTCCTTATACTTTTACTTAAAAAAAAAAAAAGTACTACAAATAACTTTACGTTGCATTGTATGATTTTAGCCTCATATACAATGCTATGGTTTTAACCCTTACACAGTCAATCTTGTGTGTTTTTAATTATTAAGTATTCTTCTGCAAGCGGCTTTCTCAAGTAGGATTTTATTTATGCTTTAGATCTTTTGGGAATCTATTTGACTCAAGGTCACAGCCAGCTGCTTAGCCTGCCACTGTGTGAAACACTACCTTAGGTCGTCCCATTTCACCACTGATGGGCACAAGAGGCTCTTTCTAAGTCTTTGCTCCACTGGGCTCTTGTGTTTGTGGGAAACTCTTCCCAGGTGGTGTTTGGAGGAGCAGACTTTCTGAGTCACGACAACTCAGCAAATCTTCAGCTGCACTAAGTGTGGCAAATGGATCTCAAAGTGGCTACTTTGAGCTGCGTTCTTCTGCACACTGGCAGCCATAGCTTTTTTACTTGTCAACAGTTAATGCTCTCAGATTTCACAACTTTTGCCAATATGGTAAATGAGATGTGATTTCTCCTGATTTCATTTTCCTCCTAACTTCCAGTGGGATTAAGCATCCTTTTGAATCACTAATAGTGGTCTGTGATATTCCACTGTCTTTCTTTTTTGGTGAACTTTCTTTCCTCATTGGTACATAGAGCTGTTATGGAGGATAGATAGTATCCTCTATTGATTGTGCATATTGTAACTTGTCTGTATTTGCTCTTATGATTTGCTTTTATACCAAATTAATTAAAAATATTACTTATTACTCTACTATGTTCACAATAATTTATAGTTCCCTATTTTATTTAATACTTATTCTTAAGTGTTAATTTTTTTAATGTTCTAAATGTTTCAAGTTTTGTCTTTTCTTTATATTATTTCAGACTCAGACCTTAGCTCAATTTTCATATGTGGTACAAAGGAGTATGGGACAGTGACTAAGAAGACGGATTGGAAGCCAGGCTTAGCATCTCAGCTATTTAGTCTGCCATTTAACCTGTTTGAACACACCTTGTTCATCGCTAGAATGGGTAAAATAATACTAACACCTACAGGGATAAGAAGCAAGTCCTACTTAAAATACACAGGGTCCTTAGAGCACCCACTAAGTCTATTGATGAGATTGCTAACGCCATTGTCAAGTCCGTTGCTATTATCATATTATATGAGGCAGGGATCTAATTTTAATTCGGCCTGTGAGTAGTCAGCTTCCTCCCTCCTCTATGTCACCCCCCCTGCCCCAGCTCTTCCTCACTGATCTAAGGATGTCACTCTGTCATACCTCAGCTTCTATCCCCCCAACCCACCCCACCCCGCCCCACTGGCCTGTTTATTCGCCAGGGAACTTCAAGCCAACCTCTAAAGCTTCCTGAAGCTGCTGATCTTGTTTCTCCTTTCATCTATATTTCCCTTCAACACTATCCCTCTGGTGGGCAGAGAAGTCTGGCCTGGCGGGGAGGGGTGCTAGTGGGTTGTGTCTGACATAACAAGCTACCACAAATTAAGTGGTTTCAAATGGCAGGGACTTATTCTCATACTTCTGGAACCTGGCAAGGTGTCAGCTGAGCCATATTCCCTCTGAAATCTGTGGAAAATTCCTACCTAGCATCTTCCCAGCTGCTGGTGATCTGATAGCAATGCTTGAGTCTTGGCTTGTGGCTGCATCACCCCAATGTCCCATCTTCCCAAGGCACCCTTTCTTTATCCCCTACATAGATCTTTTTGTAGACACTACTATCTTCTAAGATGACATCATCTTAACCAATTACATGAACACTGTCCCTGTTTCCATATCAGGTCACCGTCTGAGTTCCTGAGGCTTAGGACTTCTTCATACTTCAGAAGGCAGAAAATACAGCTCACTCATATTGCAACCAGTTGCTCTAACATGGAATCCTGTATAGCAAGTCCCTACAAACTTCAGATGCTAACCAGTCCCCTTAGGGAAGTGTTTAAGACTGACTCAGTGGATTAGCCACATTTTGTGAAACCCCAATCTAGACAGGAGTGTTAAATGCCTATCCTAAAGAAAGAGCAATTAGTGGAGCTGTCAGCATCAACGCTTAGTGCCCAGATAGCTGCTTAAGAAACCACAGGTCTAATTCTGCACTTAAACCATCTCTTTCTGGGCTTTTTTTAGTTGAGAGACTTTTGATAACTGCTTTTATTTCCACCAAAGAATAGATAAAGAAACTGTGACACATTTACACAATGGAGTGCTTCCCAACTATTAAAAACAAGGAACTAGATGGAACTAGAAATGATCATCCTGAGTGAAGAAACCCAGACCCAGAAAGACACACATGATATATATTCACTTATAAGTGGATATTTGACGAACATAGATGTACTCTGAGCTATTCTACCCAGCAAGGGATCAGGACTGCTGGAACTCACTGCCGGATTCTGCACAGAGTGCTGAGAATGGTATGGAAGAATGGGGGGATGGAAGGACCCAGAGGGTTCAGAAGCCCCACAAAGAGGCCATCAAGGCTGGCAGATCTGAACCCAGGGGGCCCTGCACAAACTGTTGCACCAACCAAGGACAATGCATGCAATAAAACTAGACCCTCCTGTTCAGACATAGCCAATGGACAGCTCATTCTCCATGGCTGTGGGGAGCAAGGACTGTCTCTGACATGGACTCTGGTGACCCCAATTTGATCACTTCCCTTGATGGGGAGGCCCAGGCTACCCAGATGATAGGTTATGGTCATATGGTAGAGGACGAGGTCCCCATTTGTCAGAGGTCTAGAAGAGGTGAATGGGACAAAAGAGGAAGAGAGGGTAGAAACAGGAAGATACAAGCAAGGGAATAAAAAGCAGGATGTAATCTGAAGAATTACAATAAAAAGTTTTTTTTGTAAAGAACCCACACATCTTAAAAGATGTTCATAGAGGACTAGAGTCTGTCTGATAAATACTCAGATAAATACTCAAAACATGGAATTAATGCTGCACCCCTTTGCCGTTGTGTTGAGCCCACTGAGGAGTCACCATGAGCAAAGCCCACTCTCCTGAACTGAAGATATTTGTGGACAAGAAGTTATCATTGATGCTAAATGGTGGCAGACATATACAAGGAATACTGCGAGGCTTTGATCCCTTCATGAATCTTGTGATTAATGAGTCTGTGGAGATGGAAACTAGTGGGTAACAGAGTAAATCGGAATGGTGGTCATCCGAGGAAACAGCATCATCATGTCGCATAGGCGCCCACGTCCCTCCCCAAAGAGCCAGTTTGATTGTGACGTAGAATTGGGTCACGTACATTTTCATAAGAAACTTTTTGCTAAATAAACATTTGTGATACTCCAAAAAAAAACCGAATTAATGTTGCTTCATGAATTTAAAGTGTATTTTGTAGAGGATCATAGAATTTAATTGACTCCAATTACTAATTAGAATTAAATTGTACCTTAGGTCCCCATAAGCTGCAGCTTCCCCTTAGGCTAACAGAGGCCGCTGCAGGGCCCTTCATAGCCATGTCAATGAAGCTTGGGAGCAGAGATGGACTTTCTGTTAGGGGGGAAAATAGGAAACTCTGAACAGCTAGCTGTTGTTTTCTGCAAGCCTGTTACTTACCGGGCATTCTTCAAGGCCTTATACATGTCTCCTGAACAAAACAGACAAAATCCATCATCAGGGAGGCATTTATTCTCCTAGAGGGGAAACAATCAAAAAGCAAGGTAAATGAACTAATGCCTGTCAATTCATGGTGGTAGGCATTCCTGTTTCATCCAAATACCTGGACTGGCCATTGCCATCTGGTAGAAAGCCAAGAAGCAGGTGCTTTACCAAATGGAGGTAAATGGACAATGGAAAATAAGGTAGGGAAATGGAGTAAGGAGGGGTGGGGCACAATTTCAGATGAGAGAATCGAGAATAGCCTCATGAAGTATAACTGAAGTACATCTCGGAAACCATGTGCATATGTCTGGGAAGGGAGGAAACCATTGGACAGTCTGTACAAAGACCTCAGACAGGAGCATGCTCAGTTTGGCCATAGAATAGCATGGGATGTGGTTGGAAGTGACACATGGCCACACCAAGAAAGCCAGGTGGTGCTGCGTGGAACTCAGCGTCTCATGTGTGTGACTAGAAGCTTGGGTTTATCTCAACTCCTAGGTTGAGAAAACCTTGAAAGAAGATAAAGACGATAGCAGGAAGCTATTTTTTAAAATCCAAAGATATATGAGGGTGACTTGGAACAAAATATACTATGTACTAATCTTTAAAGGCAGCAGTATGAGCAGTAAGGAGCTTGGCTCATTTGGTGTTATGGAGCAACGGGATCTGCTTCTACATGGGATATTGGCTCTGATGGAGGTAAAGGTGGTTTCAGCTTTAGACAGGCAGGGATGTGAGGGAGCTGGAAATGTAATGAACTGCTGGTGGATGCAAAATGGCTCAGTCACCTTCAACAGCTGAGCTCCTTAAGAAGTTACAGAATATCTCAAAAACTATACATCATCCCCAGCAATTAGGGAAATACAAATTGAGACAACTTTCAGATTGCATCTTACGCCAGCCAGGATG
This sequence comes from Acomys percivali, assembly GCA_907169655.1. Lineage (NCBI taxonomy): Eukaryota > Metazoa > Chordata > Mammalia > Rodentia > Muridae > Acomys > Acomys percivali. The sequence goes on along the minus strand of OU015745.1, from coordinate 135,087,755 downwards.
GCAAAAATCAACAAAACAACTGACAAAAAACAAAAACAAAATGCTGTAGAGGATGTTGGGGAGAGGGAACCCTTATACACTGTTTGGGATTGCAAACTGGTGCAGACACTATATAAATCGATGTGAAGAATTCTCAAAAGGCTAAAATAAATCTACCCTATGACTCATCTACACCAATCCTTGGCATATGCCCAAAGAACTTGACATCCTACTCCACAAACACTCGCTCAGCCATGTTCACTGCCGCTCTACTCACAGTACCTAGGAAATAGAAACAACCTAAAATGTTCTTCAGCTGGAGAATGAACAATGAAAATGTGGTACATATGCACTTTGCAACACTATTCATCTATTAAAAAATGAAATCATGAGCTTTTCAGATAAATGTGTAAAACTGGGAAAGAGGGTATTGAGTGAGGTTACCTAGACCCAGAAAGACAAGTGTTCCTTGATCTCTCTCATCTGTGGTTCCAAACTCCAGATCTCCAGATGTGAGCGCATGACCTGGAATAATTGCATAAATGAGGAAAGTTAAAACAAACAAACAAACAAACAAACAAACCATGAGATGGGAGGTGAGGGGCAATAGAGAAGGGACTAGCCAGGTATGCATGATTTGAAGGGGGAAACTTTTTTTAAAATGGTGAGGTGCTTAAATCAGAGGAAGGGAGAAGAACACAGAAGAAGGTAAAAATGTCATGCGGAATCATACTATTACCCACCTACTTAAAGTTACATATAAAGGCCAGGTGTGATGGCACACACCTTTAATCCCAGCACTTCGGAGGCAGAGGCAGGCGGATCGCTGTGAGTTCGAGGCCAGCCTGATCTACAAAGCGAGTCCAGGACAGCTAAGGTAACACAGAGAAACCCTGTCTCGAAAAACCAAAACAATAAAAAAAAAAAAGGTACATATAAAATATAAGTTTGTGTATACATATATGTACATAGTTTAATAAAATTTTCTTATCTGGGATATCAATGTTCTCTGCAAGAGGCATAGATCATGTTTAAAAGAAGAAAAAAAAAGACTCAGAATCCACTATGAGAAATCCCCTTTTAGTTGTTTGTCAGAGTTGTCCAAGAGATTCTCAAAACATTATAGGATACTGCTGTGGCCTTTAAATGCCCCTGGAGGTTAGAGGTAAGTCCCTATTGCTGAAGAGACCATGTTCTGCTGACACAGGATCCATAGGACCCAAGCTGGGTCAGACCTGAAAGATGCTTATGGTTCCAGAAGGCACCATTCAGACTTCCAAGAGAAGGAAGCAATCCAGCTATAGTGCCTACGAGCTGAAACAATGACCAGTATAGCATGAAAACCCTAAGGATACAATAGTGGCATGCATACCTTGGTGGTAACCAACAGCTCTACAATTGGACTTAAATCCCACTCAATAAGCCACCTACTCAAGTACTTGGAGCTAGTGAGGCCATGAATCTTAGAGGAAAACCTTCAACTGCAGCCTGACTAAACCAGTATATATTATTTATACTCTCAAAAATCTGGGAGATTTCCAAAAAATTACTATTATCACTGACCCATGACAGACAAAGTTGTCTTACAAAAGGGAGGAATACAAGGGATGGGATAACCATAGAGATGTAACAAGAATAAATTAATTAAAAATAAATAAATATTAAAAAAAAAAAACCAAAAGGGAGGAATCTAGTGAACAGATTGAGAGTACATGGTGCGCTGTACCAGGAGCCAAAGGCAGAAGACACAATGATCAGTGCTAATTCACCTAATCACCACACAAGAACTGCAAGTTAAAACATTAATGACCCCATTTTAAAAGATTACTGGGTCTCAAGCTCAGTCACTTTCTTAAGGTCATACAGGTTTCTTTTTAAAAAAGAATAAAATAAAAGAGAAAGATGGTTTTAGCAAACCTATAAATGCTAAAGATATTTCCTTCCTTCTCTGTCATCACAGAAGATGGTGGCTTGTTTTTTTTTCATCTTTATGCTGTCTCTTTGCTCATACACCTGTCATGGAAGCAACAGGTAGGGTGGAGTGAGCCACCTCCAGAGGGAGAAGGGCTGACATGTGATGTCATCCTCCTCTGTAGGAAGTGGAACAAGGCGTCCAACACGCTCACGTCTTTCTTTCCCACCTACAAAGTCAGCTTCATACGCAACCATTAGGCTTTACTAAAATGGCAATTTCAGAGGGTTCAAACTAATGCCTGTGTATTAAATACATGGATGCACATATTTTGTGTATAGTAAAACACACATAAAGCATGAATGCCCAGCAGACATGTAGATGGTAAGGGTTTCGGGCACAGTAATGGCAGAGGCATCCTTATGCTTAAAGAAATCTTTATCTAGAAGGAGCGGTCTATGAAGTGATCTCAGGAAAACGAGTGATAAGTGGGACTCTGGACACAGGATATGACCACTCAGTCTCCTCACACTTAAATATAAGTCTAGTGACGCCTTAATAACATGTGGCCTGTGAGCTACTTGATGGCCAACTTCCCGTGATATGGAAGAGATCCCTCATAGTCTGTTTGGCTGCAAAGGAGAGATGTAGTGACAGTGCATGGAAATTATGCAGGCGGATTGATATACCACACAAGCTAAACAGATTAATATGCCACACAAGCTATGTCATGAAGCATTTCAGATTTCAGATTTTTTTTCCAGTGAGGGATGTGCAACTAATTAATCTATGCAAATTTAGAATCTCTGAAACTTGAACTGCTTCTGGTTGCAAGCATTTTGGTAAAGGGTGTATGGCCTGTTCTTGACAAAGAGCAGGTAGGTGAAGAATAGCTTTCCCTCTCCATCATAGCTCCACTTCCCCCAAGTGTAAGCACCATAGAGCTGCCCTACACCTCCTCTTCATATCATTTACCCTGATGTGCTCTCTGACTGCTAATGAATAAATACAGAAGGAAAACACTGACTCAAGATGGTGGGGTCAAGATTCAGATGTGAATCCTAGTCTACTTGTAAGATGTTGTTAGCAGACTCAGTATTTTTTGTTTGCTTGAGTTTTCTAAGTGTAGATCACCAGAATTCATTATAGGGAGAGAAATTGTTTTCCTAGGAGATAAGATTAAAAAGAAGCAATTCACCTTTGCAGGAAGAGTTGGACCACTTCACTTCACTTCACTTGCAGGTGATGGAATTGAAATGATGTAGAGGAAGATGAGTGTTTGCACTTAGATGGTTTCTCTTGGGTCACAGCCTACAGTAGAATCTAGGACAAAAGAACTATCTCATAATATTATGGGGGGGGGGAGCAAGGTTTTTCTTCTTTCCTTTAAAAGACAGTATAAGTGGGACATCTGGCCAATAATGCATATTTTTAAATTACAGTAAATGAAGACTCATTCACCCAAAATTAATGGTAACAGAGAGTCATTAAAGATTTCTTCCTAGCTTCCCAGAAGGCTTTCTTAAGAATCCGGACCTGCACCGAGAAGAGACTTGGTACCCTATGACCATATACAGGGGGAGGTAATCCCCCTCAGGAACAGCCATAGGGGAGGGGAATAAGGGGAAAATGGGAGGGAGGGAAGAATGGGAGGATACAAGGGATGGGATAACCATTGAGATGTAACAAGAATAAATCAATTAAATAAAAGAACACTTAAGACTACAAAAAAATAAAAAATAAAAGAATCCGGACCTGTAGCCTCCATGCTCAGTGACCTTAGGCAGGTTATCCAAGTCTCCACTATAGCTGTGCCATTCATAAATGGAGATCAGAAAACACTGACTTCATAGGGCCATTACTAAGATTATATAAGGTAATACGTATCAAGCAGTGAGCATAGTACCAGGAAAATCTTGAAATTAAAAAAAAAAAAACAATGATAACTATATGAGTATATGTGTTAGCCCAGAAATGACATCATGGAGGACTTCCTATTTCAAGAGTATGGTGGTTTGAATAAGAAATTCCACCACCCCACCCCCTTCCCAGTCTCAGACATTTGGACATTTGATCCTAGCTGGTGGTGCTGTTGGGGAGCTTTGGGTGGTAAAGCCTTGCTAGAAGGAGTGTGCCACACACTGGGCAGGCATTGCTATTGAAAGCCTTGCCCATTTGCAGTTTGCTCTCTTTGCTTCATGCTTGTGAAAGTCCTGGTCCTGAGGCCATGGCAGCTGCTTACCATCATGCATCTCCACCATGCAGGGCTCTTCTCCACCCAAACTGTGAGCCCCAAACACTCTTCCTACTATCAGTGACCTGTTTATGGTGTGTTATCTCGGCAATGGAAAAGTAACACTGTTATAGTAAACAGGTATTCAGCTAATAGATCCCAAAGCTGCCAATTCTCTCCAGCACAGGAACCACATTTTGATGTTTTCAGGATGTATTACTCCCCTAAAGAAAGGATCATAAGAAACAGAAGAAAAAATAACCTTCGTTCCTGGGTACCATGACTCCAGTATGTAAGGCAATGAAATGCAGGCTGGAGGAGACGCTAGTAGCAGAAAATGCTGGACATAGCAGGTTTTAGCATCCCCTCTCAGAAGACCATCAGGTCAAGCAGGAGGCTTAGGAGAATTATGTGACTTCAGGACTCCAGTGAAACAGCAAGGAGTGTTGCAAACACACTGAACACACACCACCTCCAATAACCTGCCTGGAGCTCCACAGCAGAGAAGACACAAGGTATTCGCTCCCCATGTCTACACACCACTTACAAAGACCTGCCTAGAGCTCCACAGCACAGAAGACACAAGGTACCCACTCACCATGTCTACAGCAGACATCAACTCTAAACGGTTTTCTCCTTGGTGACTAAGGAAAAAACACATCAGGGTAAGAGAAAGGAGAATATCAACCTACAGCCTCAGAGATAAAGCTCACCTCTAAAAACTACCTACTAAAAGACTCAGGAAATGGGAATCTTCCAAAATATCACAGAAATGGGCTGGAGAGATGGCTCAAAGGTTAAGAGCACTTGCTGTTCTTCCAAAGGTCCTGAGTTCAATTCCCAGCAACCACATGGTGGTTCACCACCATCTATAATGAGAGTTAGTGCCCCCTTCTGGCCTGCAGTTGTTACATGCAGGAGAATATTGTATACATAATAAATAAACAAATCTTTTTTGAAAATTCACAGGAATGCCTGACTCTTACAAAAACTGCAATGCAGACATGTTGAACAGAACCAAAGAAAAGATTGAAATTAGAAACTGTATTAAATTTCAGACTCAAAGTTTAAAGTAAGATGGTTGCTACACAGTGACACGTGATGGGCACAAGTGCAGGCTAGAGAAGAGACTTAAAGATTAATAGCAGGAAAAGAAAAGATGTAGGAAGCAGATGGCACCCTGACAAACCCAATACATCATATGGAAGGGAAGTCACAAAAACTCTTCGAGTGGGGCAAAGACAAAATGAGGCAATGATCAGCTCAGTCTTGAGGTAGGGTTAGGAAAACAGCCCCAAAATGTTAAGCTGGCTTGACAGTCCATGCCTGTAGCTCTCAGCATTTGGGTGACTGAGGCAGGAGTAGGCTAACGAAGGCCACAGTGTGCAAAGTGAAACAATATCAGAATACTTATTTTAAATGCCTGAGAACTTATAAACCCATTAAGTATGTAAGCAAAAGGATTCACTCACCTATGGTCCAGAAAATAAGTAGATAAATATATAAATAAATAAGATCAACAAAACATTTTATATCTTCATAACTTAGGACAACTGGGCATCTTAGAGATAGTCATTTGAGATAAAAAATCTGGTTTCTATGAAGAGACAAAGTCAAGGTGTCCACATACCCCCATATGAATAGTATAGACTTTTACAAAGAAAATACTGGAACCTGAGAATTTTTATGCAAACAGCAAGAAAAAAAATCAAAGGTCTTTAAAAAAAAATCAAAGGTCTTTTTTCTCATAATATCCTCCTTGGGAAAAATAACTAACCTAAATGTAGCTGTCAAAAATAAATAAAAATAAATAAAAATAAATGTAGCTGCCATTATGGTAGAAGATGCTAGATCACAATCCCAAGAAAGTTGTTTTAGGAAATAAACAGTACAAAGAACTTAAAACCATACCACAGGTGAATTCAGTCTGAATGATTAAGTATCGTTATCCATCCAGGTACCAGTGTTGAAAGAGAAATGTAAACGTTTTAGTAGTTTTCCAACAATAAAGTAAAATCTAGTATAATAAGGAGCAAAGGTGAAGGTACTCCCAGTGTCACATTTACAGGGCTTAAAACAAATGATCAAGTGACCCCGAGAACGGCAGAATAAATGTGTTAATGGCAGAGTCTTCACATTCTCAGTGAAGACAATGGAGGGACACCAGTGGAGGGACACCAGGAGGGTGTGAAAGTCCCATCCGGTACCTAAGAAAATGTAAACACACAGAATAGCTTAGAATCCAAAGTATGGCAGTGAAATGGATGAGGGTAACACCACAAAGTACAACCTCCTGCCCAGGCAGGCCACATCAACCAAACTAGCGCCTTTGTTCCTTCTCTAAAATCTCAGACACAGACATTCTGGGTGAGCTTGGCTGTTCCATAGAATTACCAGGGCCAGAATATGTGCCACTTCCGCCCTGTTCTGCTAGAATACTGCCCCTGTCCACTGTGGGTGTTTCAGCCCAAAGCATCGTGTCCTTATTCTACCTAGAAGCAAGGAGAATGGTGTATAAGCCCTGCGCCCCTGAAATTTTTTTTCCAGAAATCATCCCAATTTCTTCAATGTTCATCCCTTATCTATAACTTGATTACAGGCCAAACAAGGCCCACACAGTAGAGGAGGCAAGATCAACAATGGCCATTCAAGGTGGCCTTTTGACCTTTGCCCCTGTAAAACCCAGGATGCTGTTTTTATGTTCAGATAACTTTAGCAGATCAAATCAAGGGAAAAGAGGTTTAAAGAGCAGTGTTTGAGCATCGCTAAGATGGCCCTATAGGGCCTTAAATACAATCAGAAGCCAGTTGGTTACTCCCACTACATCCATGCCACTATTGTGCCCATGCCGTAGCTTTGCCACACCAGTCACTTATTGCAGCTCACAAGATTAACAGCTGGGTAAGACTGTAGATGACTTCTCTCACCCAGCAGGCTGCATGGTACCTTCTGGTATTCTGGCAGCTAGTTAGCAGAGAGGCAGCTTCCAAGTCGGTACCTCACACCCTGTGACCAATGTGTGGTGTCTTCAACAAGAGGCTTCTACCATAAAGTTCTGGTGTTTAAACAAGAACGAGGGGAATAGCCTGAATTGTTTACGGCGGTCTCTGGGACCCCTGAACAACACCTCAACAGGAAGTATCCCACACCTGGCACTGGGCCTTTAATTTCGCAACCTGGGTCAAGGAAACTAATAAAAACTGCAGGATGTGGTGGCGTACACCTTTAATCCCAGCACTCAGGAGGCAGAGGCAGAGGCAGGTGGATCACTGTGAATTTGAGGCCAGCCTGGACTACAGAGCAAGCCCAGGACAGCCAAGGCTATGCAGAGCAACCCTGTCTTGAAAAACCAAACAAATAAAACTAATAACCTATCAACCTGCATTTCCACTTCATTTTCCACACTGGATTCAATTTTTACCATGAGAGAATTGAAAACAAATACTACGAGTAAGTTCTGGATTTTATTTATGATTTTCGCATATTGAGTATATATGTAAGAAATCTGTAATTAATTTGGTGTTTAAGAGTTAAATGTATAATTTAAACATCAAAACCATAAGGATAATTAAGATTAAACATAAAGATAATCTGGGAAATTATACTTTGACCTTATATGTAAAGGTAACTACTTGCCCACTGACCCAGCCAGGCTCCTTCCAAGAACCCACTCTAAGGCACATGTATGTCACACACATAACATTTACACGAATGTACAAAAATGTGAGGCAACTGGAAGCAGCCTGCTGGGCACAGGGAGGCTTACAGAAATAACTACCAATCCCCAAAATTGTCCCTCTCTGTATCCAAAGATGCTTTATACTTCTGTAACATTAAGCACGTTGTGTTATTTTGAATCATATTGTGCAAAAGCATAGCCCAAATTATCTTTTTCTACATGCACGCTGGTACCCTCTGATAGATGGAAAAGCTTTGAAAACAGGAGCATGCTTTGCTCCCTATTAGATTCTCCAGAGCCTTGCTTCACTCGGAGAACAGCAAAAATTTAGGAATTGCATATACATATACATACATATGTGTGTGTGTGTGTGTGTGTGTGTGTATAGTATATATGCCACCAAAAACAACAACGTAGAATTCTCTCACTCATATACTTAACTACTGAGTGGCAAAACTTGGCACTGGGCTTAGAGTTTGAACAAGATATTCTCTGCTGTCGTATTCAGTTGGGGATATGATTGCTTATGAGCACTGGGTGGGAAGTGGGTCCTAGGTTAACAGAAATAAGCAAACACATAAATAACTGTAAAGTCTGAAGTGGCAGAAAATATAATCTCAGGAAGATAAAACAGAAAATGGCTGGCAGAGGCCTCCTTTGGTTATATCGGTCAGAAAATACACTACTGGCTGGCAATGCTGATGCAGATTTCAGGGGAGCTCATACATGACAGTGCTGGGGAGAAGCGACCTAAGCCAGGAACAGCAGTAGGAGCAACTTGATTCAAGAGAGGCTTAACTGACTGCATTTTCAAAATGACTCTGGTACAATGGGAGATTAGAGTAACCTCAGGCTGGAGAGCTATGCAGAGGCACATCCAGACTTTGTGCATTTAGATTTATTATAAGTACAATGAAAAGCCACCAACGGTTTAAAAGTGTGGTGTCCTTAAAGATCGCTTAAGAGCACTGGGTGGGAAATGGGTCCTAGTTAACAAGCAGAGAACTGCGAGGCGTCCGTGAGGTGCCATCACAACCCAGGTAGAGGAAGGTCTATGGTCAGGATCAGCTAGCAGGAGTGACAGAGAAAGGTGATGAGGTTAAGACAGTTTAGGCACTAGAGTCTAACACAGGTGGAGGATGCCAGGGAGAAAGGTTTTATGGGAAAAAAGGAAAATCAGGAGTGACTCTTAGGTTTCTGGGTTTAACAACTAGAAGAAGTTGTGCTATTTCTGAGGACAGAGCACACGAGGATATGGCTGATTTTTGAGGTTGACCTGTTAGTTGGCAATGTTGTTCAAAACAGAGGCCTGGGTTGGAGGTCAGTGTTGGCGTCTGCAGTCACAGTGATAGTGGGAAAAGCTGTGGATTTATGGAATCATCCCAGAAAGAATGTGTAAAGGGAAAGAGAAGAGGATGATGGGATGCTAATCCTTGTGGGGAGGAGTGGGGGTCCAGTAGAAAAGGCAAGAAAGTAGGGGGCTAAGAAACATCAGTGTGGTGGCAGCCAAGAGGATCAAGACGTGAGGGCCAGTTCTACCGAACACTGCTAAAGGGGGGAAAAGAACAGACACTGACAGAGCTATGGCTCTGTGAACCGCCAGTGATTCTGAGACTAGAGGTGTCACTCAGAGACTTGGGGGATCCCAGGTAGAAACGCATTAGACAAAAGTCTGGTTAAAGAAGCAGAAATTACATAGCCAGCAACCTTTAAGAAATCTGGAATGCAGGATGATGAGGCTATGGGGCATGGAATGAGGGAAGTGTCGAGATAGGTTGAAGTGATAGAAATGGCTACCAACATGGTCCAGTAGAGAGCAAGGGAAAGCTAGCAAAGGGAAGGAGCCAATCATCAAAGCTGGCATCAGAGTGAAGCCTCGCACAGCACACCCCCATGCTTGTATGTTTCACGTAAAAGTGTTCTCTGAAGCATTTCTTGGTCGCAATGAGTGTCCACTTAAGGCTCTAGGGCATCAATCGAGAGAAATAATTCCATTAGTCTCTGGTAATAGTCAACCACTCAGATCGCATGTAAGTACAGGAGAAACAGATTCAAGTTTCACCAGACATACATGGGAGTGATGAGGGAGAAGGAAACCGCCAAACGGTATGTGAGGGGCAGCAATAATAACATGGTAGGAAGCACTTAACAACGTATGTATGAGAAAGGAATGAAAGAAAATGCAATGAGACTTATTGAGTGCAAAGAGCAGAAGAGATTTCCATTTTCATCATGATATGCTACATTTACACCATACATTTTCAGTTTGGTTATATTTTAACAGTCTCCAGTACAAAATGAAAACAGCCATATACTTAAGATAACCATTTAAAATTGAGATAGTAAATCTAAAAGCCTACTTTAATAGGTTGCTTTGCTAAAACCCACCAATTAAAATATACTAAATATCAAATGCCTTAAGTATGAAAATACTTAATATATTAACAGGCAAAACAGAAAATAAATGTAAAATCTCTACACTCAAATTATATTTTGAAAAATTAAAATCATTTTGGTCAAATTAGGTATTTTTTGACTCATTCTGAAATTCAGTAAGTTAATCTAGGATCCTGCATTTATTTTCTCTCCTTTATGAGCCAGGCTTCAAGTTTAACACATAGATGTAAAGAAAGTATTTCCCTATACAAGAATTCCAAGGGCTGGAGAGATGGCTCAGTGGTTAAGTGCACTGTCTGCTCTTCCAGAGGTCCTGAGTTCAATTCCCAGCAACCACATGGTGGCTCACAACCACCTATAATGAGGTCTGGTGCCCTCTTCTGGTCTGCAGGCACACATGCAGGTAGAACACTGTATACATAATAAATAAATAAATCTTTAAAAAAAAAAATTTCAGCCAATTCAGAAGAAATGTTCAATTAAAAAAAACAAGCAAGCAAACAAACAACAACAACAAAAAAAAACCCACCATCTTGCAATTCCCTGTTAAAGAACAGACCTTGACAATATTTATCGGTGACCATAAGCGGTAAATCTTAAAACAGATAGATAGTGCATTAGACCCAAGAAGCAATTTTTAAAGTGGGACACACAGGAATTGTGGCTGATGGCATGATACAATATTGAATATGAATGCTGACCATGAAATAGTTTTCTTTTTTTTTTTTTCATTTATTTAATCAATTTACAGTCTGATCCCAGCCTGTCCCTCTTCTCCCAGTCCCACCTTCATGCTACATCCCCCCCCCATCCTTCTTCTCAGAAAAAGGGGCCACTAAGGGTATCAACCCACCCTGTCACCTCAAGTCACAGTGAGACTAAGCACATCCTCTTCTTCTACTTAGGTCTGACAAGGCAGCCCACCTAGGAGAAAGGGACCCAAAGACAGGAAACAGAGGCAGAGACAGCCTCTACTCCTATTGTTAGCAGACCCACAGTTGGCCAAGTTTCACATCAGCTACATACGTGTAGGGGGCCTAGGTCCAGCCCATGCATGCTCTTTGGTTGCTGGGTCAGTCTCCATGAGCCCCACAGGACCCATGTTAGTTTGATCAGTAGGTCTTCTTCTGGCATTCCCACTGTTAGGAGTTTCAGCTAGATTCACCCCCAGAACCTCCCTTGTCCCAGAGATGCCCACACACACTGATTTCCATTCTCTCTCCAGGTCCTCCCCCTCACCTCATCCATGTTCTCTCTATACCTGATCCCCACCCCAGTGACCCTCCCCACCCCCTCTCCCGTCCAGTTTCCCTCTTCCTTGTATTTCAGATATCTATTTTATTTCCTCTTCTGAGTGAGATTTAAGCATCCTCCCTTGGCTCTCCTTGGCTTCTTTGGGTCTATGGATTTCTCCTCAGCCATTAGAGATTCTTCTGTTGAGAATTCTATTTTGCTCTGTATTCCATTTTTTAATTGGGTGATTTGGTTTGTTGGTGTTTAATTTCTTGACTTCTTTAAATATTTTGGACATTAGCCCTCTGTCAAATGTAGGGTTGGTTAAGATCTTTTTTCCATTCTGTAGCCTGCCATTTTGTCCTATTGACAGTGTCCTTTGCCTTACAGAACCTTTTTCCGTTTCATGGGGTCCTATTTATTAATTGTTGATCTTAGAGCCTGAGCTGTTGGTGTTCTGTTCAGGAAATTGTCTTCTGTGCCAAGGAGCTCAAGGCTCTTCCCCACTTTCTCTCCTAATAGATTTAGTGTATCTGGTTTTATGTTCATCCCCTTGGACTTGGGTCTGTTTGCATTCTTCTACATGCAGACCTACTTAGACCAGCACTATTTGTTGAAGATGATTTCCATGAAATATTTTTGACCCTTACAAAAAACAACCCAAAATTTAGTAACATGTCTATACTTGTTAGCATTATATAAGAACTAGAAAGCATAGGCTGAGTGGACATGTTAATGCACTCCCATAAACCCAGAACTAAAGAGGCTGAGGCAGGAGGATGGTGAGCTCAAGAATAAGCTGGAACATATAGCAAGACTCAGACAGACAGACAGACACACACACACACACACACACACACACACACACACACACACACATACACACACACACTATAAATACAAACAAGGCAAAAGTACCACAGGACAAGATGTGGGACATCAAAACAGGAAAACAATAAAACAGATAAAGCTGTGGTGGTTTGAAGGAGAATGACTCCCGTACGTTCGTATGTTTGAATGCTTGCTCCACAGTTGATGGAAATGTTTCAGGAAGTATTAGGAGGTGTGACCTTGTTAGAGAAGGTGTGTCATGGTGTGTGGGTTTTGAGGTTTCCAGCCCCTACTCTCTGTCTGTCACTGTCTTTCACTGGTGTTGTGAATCAGATGTGAGCTCTCAGCTACTGCTCCATCGCCATGCCTGCCTGCTGCCATGCTTCCTTCCACGATGGCATGGACTCTAACCTTCTAGAACTGTGAGTTCCAAAATAAATGTTCACTCCCACCCCTCTCCCCCCAAAAAACTAAAAAGCTGGACATGGTGGCACACACCTGTAATCCCAGCACTCAGGAGGCAGAGGCAGGTGGATCACTGTGAATTTCAGGCCAGCCTGGCCTACAAAACAAGTCCAGGACTACCAGGACTACACAAAGAAACCTTGTCTCAAAAAACCAAAACCAAACAAACAAACAAAAAAATTAAATGCTTTTATTAATAGCCTTGGTTATGGTGTTCTGTCAGGCAATAGAAAGATTAACCAAGGCAAATGGCTTAGGAAGAAAGAGGGAGGAGAGACTGTTAAATGTTAAGACTCAAAGACAGGTCACCATCAAGATTTAACCTTATTTTTAATATGTAATATGTAAAAATAAAGACTTTTAAAAATAAAAAAAAATGTAAATCAAGCTTAATTTGGGAACTTTTGGAGGTCCTAACTTGAATAAAGGTGTTATCTTTAAGAAGATCAAGGAATTTAAACATGAATAGTTAAAATAAGAAAGTTATCAGGTATGGTAATAATGTTTTGATTATGTTATTTTGAAGCCTATTCGGTAGTTTCATACTGAAGTGTTCACAAATCAGGCATTAGTGTAGCTGTGCATGTGGACTGATTAAACACAAGGGGCAGGTATTGTTTATATCGAGGAGAGGTTGGTAGCATCATCAAGTGTCATACTATTCTATGTTATTTTAGATATATTTGAAAATGCAATTAATAGGAACATTAAACCAAGTGAAAAAGACAGTGCAGCATTACAATCTAAGACTCCAGACCCAGGGCACATGCAGTCCTTTCAGACGCATAAGTCAACCTTCAACTTCATATTACACACAGTACTCCAAATGTCACTGAGCTGTTACTCGGCTGAGCTGACATTCTCTGTTCCAAGATTTATAATAAATTGAGCCACCTAGCCACCTGCAGGGGCTTCCTGTCACTGTCGTTTGGCAGAGGAAAAGAACACAATTTTTAGAATCATTCAAGTCTCTACCAAACTTCAACCTTTCAGGGGGTGAGAGATGATGATGGGGTTAAAATTCACAGTCAATTACTTCAAAGCAAGCAATTCAACCAGCAGATTCACACGGCTTCCTTAAGACAGAGGCCAATGAAACATAAGGAGCAAGTAGCTGCATGCAGTCGAATGCACAAATATTGACCTACCATATCCCATCAGGCATTGAGATTTAGTGTCCAATATGAAACCATACAGCGTAGATACCAGGACCCCATGAGGCAGCTAAAAAGTCTCTATAGGATGCCAAAGGCTTCTCTGTATTTCACTTCAGGCACATCCAAACAGAAGAGGCGTGTGACTGTCAAATACATCACTTCTTCCGTTTCTTCCTTTCTCTCTCCTTTACACCTTTGGAAACTAGGATCATAAAAAAAACGTTCACAGCTTTCTCACAATGGTCTGTACTTGAGATATTATCTTATACACATGCATGTGAACACACACACACAAACACACACACACACACACACACAAAGAAATTCTTATTAACTTGCATTTGCTTCAACAACAGTAGATCCTAGCGTGTGTTCTTGAGTCTGGTAGCACTCACATCCCATTGGGATACATTCTATACGCCCCATTCTGTAAGCCTCACTTCACACCTATAGAGCCAATGAGTCATCAAAATGAACAATTGCAAGCAGAGAAGTGTGCACAAGAGACTATACTGACTATACTGTGGGAACAACTGTGATACAGTACAGTTTCATCAATGAGGTTTTCCTCTGTTGTAGGGGAGAGTGCAAGGGTGGGAGGGAAGGTTCGAGGGGAGGGGGAGATGAGTGGGATTGGCGTTCATGATGTGAAATTCACAAAGAATCAATAAAAGGTTTGTTTGGTTGGTTGGTTTTTAAAGAAAGAAATCAAAAGACATAATCAATGTCAGTTATCCATTGATGAGGCAAGGGTGGAGGGGTCAGACATCAGTGTTAAGTGAATGTTTTACCACATTCATCCTCCAGTAAGTCTAATTTTGCTCCTCACTAATTTGCCAGCAATTGTTCCTTACACGATTCCGGTATCTGCTTCTTTAAAAGGTACCAAATGGTGACACTCAGAAGGAGAACCCTGGGGGAGTTCTCTGAAGGACCTGTAACAGGGCAGTGTCTGTGCGAGGCGATGTGCACAAGCAGAACGGACACCATAGAAGACTCTAGAATGACTCCTGGAGAGTCAGAAGGACTGACAGCTTCTACAACATTCTTTCATATGCCTTCTTTACATCCAGAGAGAAAAGGAAGGGTCATATATATATATATATTCAGAGACTATGGATTTCTACCAAGCAGCTCAGTTCCAGTGTGAAGTAAACCATTACTAGTTTTCAATCCAAACCAAGTGTTCCTCGCATACAGCTTTGGATTCTCTAACTCCTTCTGGGGAGGCCACGGAAGGGTTCACACCTCTGGAACACTTTGGAGGAAAGAACATCTAGAAAGAGACTTCTTAAGCAGGGATGTGTAGCTAATGCTGCCGTTTTCCCGGAATACATGTCATTTTGCAAAATCAAATGCCCAGGGTTTTTCTTTTACTTTTATTTTTATTAGGTTATAAAACTAGTGAAATAATGATCCACACTAAAAAGAATTTTTTGGGGGCTTTAAGCGGTCACCATATTTCAAATTCTTTTCATATTATCTTAATTATAGTGAGACCGCCGAGTATTTATAAATGTAGAGGAAAGTCATCCAGATGATAATATTTCAAACACTCCTGCATTCCATTTAATTAATAAACCCGTGAGCCATCTTTTGCAGAAATAACTGCCTTAAGCTTCAGAAAAAAAGTTTTCAGTTTGAAAGTAGCAAAGTTCAACTTTTTAAAGCAGGTTGTTCTATTACAAATGTCTTCAGGTGAGAGAGGTGTGGGATAACGGAAAAATAGAAGGACCCAGAGGGTGCAGGAATCCTACAAGAAGACCATCGAGGCTGGCGGATCTGGACCCATGGGGGTGTCTGCTCAAACTACTGCACCAACCAAGGACAATGCATGCAGTAAACCTAGGACCCCTACCCAGATCTAGCCAACGGACAGCACATTCTCTACAGTTGTGTGGAGAGAGAGGACTCTCTCTGACATGAACTCTGGTGTCCCCTATTTGACCACTTCCCCTTGGTGGGGAGGCCTGGTGGCACTCAGAGGAAGGGGAAGCAGGCTACCAGCATGAGACCTGATAGGCAGTGATCATATGGTGTGGGAGGAGGTCCCCTTCTGTCACAGGCCTGAGGGAGGGGACTAGGGAGAAAGAGGGAGAGGGAGGAAAACAAGTGAGGGAATAACAATTGAGATGTAATCTGAATAAATCATTTAAATTTCAAGGAAAAAATGTCTGTGGTAACAGGAAAAACTACTAACAGAAGAGGTTCAAGGAGAGCAACCCCTCTTGACCTTTTTGTCAAGTGTGTGTGTGTGTGTGTGTGTGTGTGTGTGTGTGTGTGTGTGTGTG
>OU015745.1:135055332-135071568 GCA_907169655.1 Acomys percivali | reverse complement strand
TGTGTGTGTGTGTGTGTGTGTGTGTGTGTGTGTGTGTGTGTGTGTGTATGTATGTGTATGTAGGCCAGCCTGCCTGCCTGTGTCAGTGTCTCACCGCGCCTATGTGGAAGTCAGAGAACAAGTCTTGCTGGAGTCTGTTCTCTCCTTCCACAGCCATGTGGATCCTGGGGAGAACACTCAGGTTCAGGCTGGCTGGTAGGTGCCTTTCCTGCTGAGCTGTCTTGCCTGCTCCCTCTTGTACTTTCACTGCATATAAAGAACTCTTCTTTCTCTGCCCCCCCCCAAACACACACACACATTTTTGCCATTTTATTGAAGGCCTTTATTCTTTGGATTATCTGCACAGGACTGGTATTATTTTTGTGGGAAGAAAGACAAACAGAAGGAGACAAAACACACCATATGCAGGCCGCCATCGCTTAATTTCTCCGGTGACTCAAGGCAAACGCAGAGTGGACTGTAATGTGGGGACATGAGGAGTCCTATGCACACTCTTATTGGAAGATATGACCAAGGGAAGCTGGAGGCATCCCACTGGCTATATGGCTTTCTCTGACTGGCTTAGAACTGGAAATAGGAATAATTCCCTAATTTTTATACTCAGAGGAAGGTACATCCCTGTGGACATAGGGCTCCAATCCCAGGGGAAATTTCATAACATCCCACTTTTGTGAGGGCCTGAACAAGTGAAGGCTAGCTGGAAACATTAAAGCCAATAGTCCCTGGACAGACACAAGATTAGAAAAAGGGGTTACAAGCCATTAGCACACAGCTGGTCTTCACTAGCATGGGTACCAAGCAAGCAAAGGCCACCAACTTTAAGAAAAGAAGGTAATGGTGCTGGGAACAAGAGAGTGCTTGTACTGTAAAGGACCCTCAGCACAGATCCAAAACCACTGGGAGCACCAAACAAAATTGTTTTCCAGGGAATCTGGTCCAGAAGCCAGCATATCCATGCCCCTCCACACTCTGCTACAGTGGCTGGACAGTCACCAATCTTATCATGCCAGGCAAAGCACACGGTTGTTCAATACACCAGTTTTATAGATCTATAATGAAAAGGAATTAAAGAAGAGCTTAGGCCCAGATGTGGTGGGTGGTACATGCCTTTAATCCCAGAACTCAGGAGACAGGCATGCAGATCTCTGAGTTCAAGGTCAGTCAACAGAGCAAGTTCCAGGACAGCCAAGCTTAGGTATTAAAGAAAATCACTGAATCTAAATTTCTGAATGGAGATTAATATCTACCATATCTCATCTTTATTAACTTAAAACATCTATCTTGATCTAAAAACATCCTAACCCCCTAACCTACTAAGCTTAACTGAAAGACTAAACTATCTGGTCTTCAAACCCATCAGAGACTTGAGAAGGGATAAAACTTAAATACCGGAGTGAACCCAGAGTGCAGGTTAGCAGCTTCCAAAATGACTGAGATAGTTTACTGCCTGAACAGTCACTCAACACTCTCTCTAACAAGATAGGAAAGATGCTTACTTCAAGTGTGCCAAATACAAATGGCCAAATCACTATGAATGTAACATTTATATAATTCCTGATTGTCTCATCGTTCTTCCTGCTGTATGTAGTTTACTTTACTTATGTGTAATAATATAAATGTATGTGTCAAAAAAGAAACATAATTTTAAAAAAAATTTTTTTTTTCAAAAAGAAAAAAAGGAATTCACTGCAAACAGAAAGCTGGAGAAGCTGTAATGGAACAAGGGGACCATGCTCCAGCCCCAGCAAGGAGCAGAACTTGCCAGTTTCAGCCACGTGGCTCTGGCTTTAGAGTCAAGGAGAGAGGGAAGGGGTTATGTATGGAGTCTCCCACTGAGATTAAGAAAAGCTGCTATATACAGGGAGAGGAGGTCCCCCTCAGTCACAGACACAGGGGAGGGGAGTAGGGGGAAAGCAGGAGGGAGGGAGGAATAGGAGGATACAAGAGATGGGATAACAATTTAGATGTAATATGAATAAGTTAATAAAATATTTAAAATAAATAAATAAATGCTAAGCTAATCATATATATTTAGATCTTTGTTCTTATATTCATATATGCAAAACATTTAAAAATATATATTGTGAACTATATAATAAAAGCTAGACCTTGGAGGAAAAAAAAAAAAGCTGCTGAGGCCAGAGGTGTGGCAGGCGTGTTCCTGCATGGAGGCCTACAGAGGCCAATGCATGGAGCTTAAAGGTGAAGTTGGATTGCTTTGGAGACCCAAGGATGTTGGAGATGCAAGAGCTGTGGGATACCTACCAAGGAAAGCTGCTAACAGGGAGTGGAACCAACCTGAGAGAGAGAAGTGTGTTGTTGCAGGCAACAAAACTGAAAGGAGTTGAAGATCTAAAGAGCTTTGACATCAGACATGGAGCGGCTGAGTTTGGAGTTTGCCCCGGTAATTTCAGGTCTTGCTTTTGTCCAGTATTTCCTCACTGTGTTCCCTTCCCTATCTTTTAGAACACTATTGATATCCTCTGCCATTATATGTTAGAAATATGTGATCTGGGGTTTTTTATTTTGATTTTATAGGGTATTACAGTTAAGAGATTGCATGAATCTCGGAAGAGACTTTGGACTTTTAAACATTGTTGAGACTGTGATAGACTATGGAAACTTGTAAAGTTGGACTAAATGCATTTATATTATGGTGTGGCAACAAACCTATGGGGGTCAGAGAGTGGAATATGGTGGTTTGAATAGGTTTGGCTCCCACAGATTTGCTTGTTTGAATGCTTGACTCAGGGAGAGGCATTGCTAAGAAGTGTGGCCTTACTGGAGGAGGTGTGGCCTTGTTAGAAGTATGTCACTGCAGAGGCAGGGCTTTGATGTCTTTTGTTTTTGTTTTTTGTGTTTTGTGGTGTTTTGTTTTTGTTTTTTGTGTTTTGTGGTGTTTTGTTTTGTTTTGTTTTGTTTTGTTTTGTTTTGTTTTGTTTTGTTTTCAGGGACAGGGTCTCTGTGTTAGCCTTGGCCATCCCGGACTTGCTTTGTAAACCAGACTGGTCTCAAACTCACAGCATCCGCCTGCCTCTGCCTCCCAAGTGCTGGGATTAAAGGCATGCGCCACCTTCTCAAGCTCTGCCCACTGTGAAACACATCCAGTCTCCTTCTGCTGCCTGCAAATCCAGATGTAGACCTCTTAGCTCCTTCTCCAGTGCCATGTCTGCCTGCACTCTGCCATGCTTCCCGCCATGACCGTAACAGACTGAACCTCCGAAACTGTACGCCAGTTAGCCCCGGTTAAATGTTTTCCTTAATAACAACAGTTGCTTGGTCATGGTATCTCTTCACAGCAATGGAAACCCTAACTACAGCACAGCCTGAGGAAACTAAAGGAAAATCATCCAACAAGAGGCAAAGCAAGAGCAAGCATGATTTAAACAAAACAAAACAAAACAAAACAAAAAAACATCCCATACAGACACGTGGTCAAGGGTCCCAAATGCTTGCTACCAAGACCCGTAGTAAAAATATGACAGCACAGCCATGGCCCTGTGGGCATGGACAAGCATAACCTATTAAAGTTTCAAAAAGAAATATCTACTTAAGATGTGTAATCCACAGTGATGGTTTATATTCTGCTTTTTCATTGCCCATATAAATTGATTTCTAGACCCTAACTTCTAAAAACTGTGGTATAAGCAAGCCTCATGAGAAGAAAATGACCCATAGGAAGGAGAGGTGTGTGAGTCTCATATGACCTAACAATAAGGCTTTTCTCCGTGAAGCATGACTCCCACAGTTCCTTCTTTACCACAGCTAGGAGCCTTATAACGCTGCCAACCTACACTACAGATGATGTATTGCCTCCAGAATTCACACTATACAGCTTAGCTTCTCCACCTCCCATGCACACCTCCCTAACTGTACCCATTGTATAGTTGCATTAGGAGTGGTGTCTTTATAGGTTACCTGCATGTCGCTGTGACCCAGACACCTCCCAGAAACAACGCCAAGAAGTAAAGATTTCTTTGGGCTCTAGGTTCAGAAATTCCAGTCCATCACAGCAGGGAAGGCACACCAGCGTAGCTGAGACCACACCGGGCAGGGGGTGGGGGTAGGGGGGATGGCAGGGGCTAGTCACACCACAGAAGACTAATAAGTAAAGCATGTAACACGATCCAAATTTCCACAGCTCCCCAAAGTAATTAATATCATCGCACGAAACTTAGTAGAGACCCATCGCGATGGCATGGGAATTTGTTATCTGTCTCCCACCACTTTTACTTGACTCATGAAGCTAAGGTCTTTGGGCAACTGAAGTATTGCTGAGGGAAGGCTCCTCAGAAAGTATGTTTTCACTGGCATGTAGGCCTGGTCCTCAGGTTTGCTAGTGTAATATGAATGAAGTAATCTTGAGGAAAGCACAAATCCTTGTGAAAATACAAACTGGGACTTAGGACAATGGTGATATTCTTCTATATTCCACCAGGGGGCACCATGCACAAGGCATTCAATACCAACAGCACCTTAACGGTTACCCAAAGTTTATGGTTCTGGAAAATGGTCATGCTCCAGAGCACTTAACATACCTCAATATCAACCACCAGAGTCACTACCTGTACACACACACACACACACACACACACACACACACACACACACACACAATCATGTGATGATGTATTTGTCCAAGCCATGCTTATTTCACTTAACATGATTTCTGGTTGCAACAGATTTCCTGTAACAGTCATGATTTCATTTTTTTTTTTTAATGCATACCATTCCACTCCATTCATATAACTACCACATTTTCTTCACCCATTTATCTGCTCACATCTATGTTGGGCTCATCACCTATCTATTATGAATGATGAGACAATGAAACACGGGTGTATAAGCATCTCTATGCTGTGTTGACTTGGAAACTTTCAGAACTATTTCAGGTATATACCCAAGAGTTAGCCATCTCAGTCGTATGGTAGTATGGTTGTTCAGTTTCTTACAAAGCTCCACAGTGGCTCCTCCATTTTACATGCCCTCTAGCTGTTCCTTTCCCCACACCTTCATAGCATTTGAGGTCCTTTGCTTAATGACAGCCATTCTGTCTGGGGTGACACAATACCACAAAGTAGTATTAATTTGCATTTTCCTGTAGATTGAGAATGTTGATCATTTTTATGAATTTATTGGCCATTTCTGCGTCTTTGAGAACTGCCTATTAAATTGATTGGTTGGTCCATTTACTGATTGATGGTTTTGTTGTTTAATTTCGGCAATTATATAATCTAGTTATTTTTAACCACTTTTAGATTTATGTAATGTTATGTGTATGAGTGTTTTACTCTCATGTCTTTCTGTCTACCATGTGTGTGCCTGGTGCTCACAGAGGTCGGGAGATCAGAAGAGCGAATTGGATCTCCTGAAACTGGAGTGGGCTACCTCTCCGGAAATACCCACAGGCACAGCTCAAGTCTCGTTTCATACGTGGGTCATTTCGCTGTTGTTGAGTCCATATTGGAGACGCAGGGGATGTCCACCACAACTGTCTTCACTTTGGCATTTCCCTTCTTTGCACACCAGGTCCCTCTGTTGTCCACACTCCCCTTTGCAGTCTGCGGGCTGGGCAGCCTCCATAGATCATACTCTCTTGGGGTAACTAATGTTTTTTCTGGGGGATGGAGGCCTCCTCTTCCACAGTGGTTGAGAGTGTGGGAAGCAGAAAGATAACTGAGATTGGTACAGGGAGAAGACCTGTCTCTTTATTTCCAAGACTTGCTGCCTGTCAGTCACCCTGCTGGAGGGATGACCCTCTAGATGCCAAGTCCACCATTGGAACATGAGGTCTCAGGCTCCAGAGAGGTGAAAGGCAGATTCGTAGCTGCAGAGACTGGTCCTCCCAATGAACTCAGGGTCAAAGCTGTCAGACTCCAGGGCTCTTGTCAGGTGATGATGACAAGTTGACAGTTGCCCAACCACGTACTCCCTTGCCTGAGCAGCGCCTCCTCCCACCATCAGCTGGGCCTTCCTTCACACCTGCTAAAGTGAGGCTCGCTGCCCTCTGGCTGTTCCTTCCTCTCAGCTTCCCCTCCCTTCCTCCTGCTAGGTCAGTCTTTAACAAGTTATCAAGAAAGCTACCAGAGCAGCCAGTGCCCTCCAAGTCTTACAGAATGACAAAGGGGATTTGTCACCACTGCTGCCAGATCTGCACCTAGAACTCAGGCCTGTTGAACTGTCCTGAAGGTAAAGATGCGTGGCTCTCACCTAGCTTTCCTTTCCAAAGTGGCTTCGCATTTGTCCCTCTTGCCAGGCTGTCGTTTCAGCTCACCGCTGTGTCATGTCATTCCTCCCACAGCTGAGCATCCTTGCACTGCCTTCCTTGATTGGTCAATGTCTTTCCCTAGCCCATTCATTACCTTATCCGAAAGTTTCATGGTCATGTTTTCAGCTGTCTGCTTTGGCAGGGACTCCCTATTCTCACCTGTAAGATGGTAGTGGGAGGGAGAAGGGCAGGGTTCGGACCTCCCTTGCAGGAATGCATTATATAGGATGCAGCAAGTATCTCCTACAGAAACTGACACACAGCACCATTCTTCCCCATCCTCAGCTATAACTGGTCTCCTCAGTCCTCATCTTACTTATCAGCATTGTAAGTATGAGCTGCCAGACCTTGTGCTTTCTGAAGTTTCACAAACAGCTTAACAATTTCACAGCAGTAGCAGTATTGGGGTTTTGCCACGAACCAGTGGGAACAACATGGCTGTAAGATCTGACAGAGCCGTTTCGAAATCCAGATGGATGAGTCGGGGAATTCCTGTGAAGCATTACACACCAGCTGAGAGCATTTAACTTGTTGAAGTCAGTTCCCTGAGCCAGATCAGATTCCTGTCGAGACCAGGGGGCAAAGAACAAAAAATGGTTGCCTGGAAAATTCAGAGGAAATTCTCCACGTTACCTGCCACACACCAGTTTTGTTCTTCTGTAATTATCTGGGTAACTGCCCTGGTTCCTTCCTCCACCTGCCCATATGGAGGAATGAGGAATGGACAAGAGTGTTTATGGAGGCTGCTTTTCAGGTGCAGCTTCTGGGGGCCGGCCCCCCCTCATCCCCTACAGCAACTGCTGAGTTCTGTGTCAGTGGCTCGTGCCCATCGACGCCATGTCTGCTGTAATGAAAGGCCTTTCTAATTGATCTGGGTCACTGCCCTTGTGGAATTGGGAGGATTGTTTTTAATGCATTTAAAATGGTCAAATCTTCTTTTTTTTTTTTTCAAATATAATATGCAGATTAGCTTCCTAATGTAAAAATCGAGGGAGTAGCTAAGGCAGAGGTTTTCAGGATTCACCAAGGGTGCAATTCCTCTCTCAAATATAGTTTTTGATAACCGTGTATAAATCATGCCAGAGCTCTTCAGTGATGCTCTCTGCGCTGGTGTTTATAAGCCCATGGGCAGCTGTCACTAGAATCTCTGAACACGATGGCTTGAAAAGTTAAGTTGAGAGTGGGGCTATTGAGAGTTAACAAATATTTATGTGGCAGGAGTGACATTTCAAGAGAGTGTGAATGCACTATTCGGCAGCAGCATAAAACCTCCAAGTGCAAGTTCAAGTCTAACCACCAAAAGGGCCCACAGAAACCCCCTGCTGGGCATCGGTCAAAGGGCCCACAGATCTATAGAAACCCCCTTCTGGGTTGTCAGTCAATAGAGGGTTCAGTCTTCTGTGTTCTATTTCTTTGTGTCTTCGGAAGTTCTGTTGTATAAATCGATACAGGTTAAATTATACCACAGTAACAAATGATTCCATCTCTCAGTTGTTCACAACCACACAGGTTTATTAGTTCCCTGGGGTGTTCTTGCAAAAGAGTCAGAACGCTTTATCAGTCATCGGCATGAAGTCTGAGCACGTAGCTCACCGGACCACTGTGTGCCTGTATGACCTGCCAAAAGATGCCCCTGCAGGAGGGGATGAAGTCTCCCCCCTCCTCTTCCTGGACAGGACCTCGGGAGGCTGAGTGAATGACACCCACTTAAGTGGAGAAAGTGGTCTAGTTTACTGAGTCCCTCATCCCAGTGCTAAGGTCACCCCCTAAGTGTCCTTGAAGACATATACAGCTGGAGATACGGCCAGTGCATGAGCAAAATCGACAAACCAAACCACACATGAGCTAACCATCATCTCCACACCACATGCCAAGTGAAAGTAGCTCTGGCCTGGATAGGTGAGAAGAGGGCACGGAGGACAGCAAGGTACTCCTCAGTGTGTCTGCCCAGGATTTTCCATTATGCACTTCTCATCAAATGGCCTTTCCTGGGCTTAGTAGAGTTGGAAAGAATGACCCATCCATAGCAAAAGATAGAAGATAAATAAAACATTCAGCAAATACAAATGCTGCCTGCCATACCATTAGTTATTTACATCCTGGGCCACTGCTTCAGAGACTGCCCCTCACATCACCCCAGGTCATTTTGACCAGGTCTATGTAATTTATGCAATATAGGTTCCGGTCATACCTAAGAATAACAGGCCTCTCCCTCCATTCTCAAAAGTACACAAAATACTTGGATGATCATGAAGAACAGTTAACTAAAGACTTGGTTAGGACAGAGAGACTTATGGTGGAGAACAAGAAACAATACACTGCTGGCTATAACAGTGACTGCTCCCAGAGATGAGCCCATCAGCCGGGCCCGTTTACTGGTGTTAGTTCCATGGCTTCCACTAGCCCAGTCATGGCCATGTGCCACCAGGACCCACAGTACACTCCCCAATCCTGCTAACAACCCACTACTTCTCACTCAGAGGTAATGTCATATCTAGCGATTCAGATGTGTAATACTTTACACAATGTGCTCAGTCCTGGCTGGCTTTATTCATAGATATTTATTTATCCTTTGTGGATCAGCGTCTTTGTTCTAGGTAGGGACTCTGGCACAGAGTGAACAGAGGACTCACTGCAGAATAATTTTTCTGAGGGACTATGAGTGTCTCCTATCTCAAAAAGAACAAATTACAAGAAGATTCAAAATAATATTTTTTTTCTATTTCACACACACACAAAAAAGAAGGGAGTGATGCATGTGCTGTGTGTATATATGAATAAAATAAGTACGCATGGGAAGGAATATCTATATATAATTTGGATATTCAGGTAAGTGCTGATTTACATTATGCTATAGTGAGATTCAATATTTTATGTAACTTCTTAATTAACATAGTTGAAGATGACATCCTAGTATGCGGACATAATTTGTTACAGCATTCTCTTCAATTGGATGTTTCCCTTTAAGTGTAATGAATGAGATTACCATAGATGACTTCATGCATATGGATCTTGCTCCTATTAGATTATTTTATGGAAGCAAATTCCTAAGGATAAAAATGCCTGGTCAAAGCTGTGGCTCTTTTTACCTTGTTCTAACTCAATTTATATCTCTAGCCCACTTTATTTTTTATTACTTAATTAATTTATTCAGATTACAACTTCTAGCCCACTTTATAATAATTATATATAAATATATAATAACTATAAATAGTATAATATTTTACTTTATGATATTAGCCCAGTTTAACTTGGAAACTAACCTGTGAAATGTGGGTGATATTTCTAACATGAAAACAATTATTTCCCCAAATAAACATAAAAGCTACCAAGTGATTCTGATTTCTTTGAATTATTAAGAATGAGAAAGTTCTATGTGTATACAGAAGGCTTCAACTTACAAATAGTGTGCAAAAAAAATATATTTATTGCATACTGAACTAGAAAAAAAGCTTTTCATTACCGACACAAATAACTGAGGTGATTAGTTTGTTAATGAGCGATGTCTCAGTGGTTAAGAGCACTGGCTGACCTTCCTAGAGGTCCCAGGTGCAATTCCCAGCATCCACATTGTTCACAATCATCTGTAATTCCAGTCCCAGTGGATCTGACGCCCTCCTCTGGTCTCATCAGTCATTGTAATATGTGGTACACAGACAGATATGCATTTTTTAGGAGAAAGAAGGGTCTTTTGCTGAGGAGAGAGGTCAGTGCATAAACAACCTGCTGCGCAAACACAAGCACCTGATTCTGACCCTCAGACCCCCCCCCCCGCATAAAAGCTGAACAGAGTAGTACACACACCTTTAATCCCAGTGCACCATGGGAAGACAGGAAGCTGAAACAGGAGAATCCTCAGGGTCTTGCAGTCCAGCTAACCTGGAACACTCAATAAACAACAAAAAGAGCCTGTCTCAAACAAGGTGAACGTGCGGGCTGATGCAGGACGCTGTCCTCTGACCTCTTTAAAAATACATATGACGCACATATTCATTGCCAATATCTCCCAGTCGCTTCCTGAAGCTACAACCAAGCCTTGGTGGCCCTTGGTGCTTTTAACATTCAAACCCTCACAACATGCAACTCACACTTGGGGCTCACTTGACGTTTCTGCTGGACAACTCTTGTTGAGAATCGTTAAGTTCACTGAGCCCTTGACACCTGGTCATGTTATAACACTGGTTTCTGGACTTTCTGCATTGTTCCCTGACAGTGGTGACATTAACTATATGGGTCACTTAAGGCGTGGCATATGGACACAGTAAATTCCAAACTTTTCACCTGCTGCATAACTTGCTTTATTATGCAAAACTTCATCTGTCTAAGTGCCAAGCATATTAAGTGGCTAAAGATCTTACTTTGGGCTTATAACAGGGCACCAGTATCATGTTGAAAGAGCGGCTTCTTTTTACAATAATCACTTTTTCATTAGCCTTGTGTGGAAAAACAAAGGCAACATATGAAGAGCAACTTTTACTAATAATTACATAAGAAGAGCATCAGTCCTGGAGAGGATGGTCTTTGCATGTGCTCCATGCAGATAGATCGCAAGTTCCACAGAGCAGCCAGCCTTTAATTTAATAAATCCACTGACTTATAAATACCCTGACCTTGTTTATAAAGGAAGCCAGTTTGTTCACTTAATGAAGACATCAATTTGCCATTCAGTGTGGACTGATTGATTGCTCATTCATCAGCTGCTTTCCCCTGACCGGCGGCTCTGACTTCAGCAACCCAAGCTCTGTAGATGATCATAGGTAGTGATGTACTGCCATCTATAGCCACAGAGAAAAAGATGCTGCCTTCTGGGATGCACCTTCGGAGAGCCACAGCTATGGACAAGAATTGACAAGAGTAGACTACAGGCCACCGCCGCCACCACTGCCACTGATGCTGACGATGATGAGGATAGAAAAAACACAATCCCAGCCTCACGACTGTGGCCCTTTCATCATGTTAAAATCAGTGTAAGACGCCAGTTACAAGTCAAATGGAACAAGTAAACCAAGCAATATAGTATTACAGCTGTGAAGTCTTAGCCCAACGGCCCAGGGTTGTGGCCGGTGCAAAAGGATAAGCTGATGGCTCAGATGCCACACTATCTGCCAGAGTTATTGTCTAAGTAAATCAGTGCCTGTGTTTTCTCAGAAGTCATGCCAGGAGTTTTTCCCACTGTCTTCCGTGTTTTTCCTACTCTAGGATGCCAGTATCGGCAACACTGTGCTAGCTAGTTTTATGTCAACTTCAGATAAGCTAGCGTCAAGAAAGAAGGAATCTCAATTGAAAAAAAAAAAAATGCTTCTATAAACTCCAGTAGAATGGCATTTTCTTAACTAGTGATTGATGAGGGAGGGCCCAGGCCACTGTGGTAGTGCCACCCCTGGGCTGGTGGTCCCTGGCTCTGTGAGAAAGCAGGCTGAGCAAGCCAGTAAGCAGCACTCCTCCATGGCCTCGGCATCAGCTCCTGCCTCCAGGTTCCTGCCTTGTCTGACTTCTGACTCCCTTCAAAGATGGACTAAGGTGTAGAGGCATAGCCAGGTAAAGTCTTTCCTCTCCAAGTTGCTTGTGGCCGTGGTGTTTCAACAGAGCAACAGTAAGCCTGACTACGATATACATTCGGTGCATTTTTGAGACCTTCTTGAGTTTCTGGAACCCTAGGTACCCGAGATATGAATGAAGCAATTGATTTGCCTCTGAGATACAGGCATACTGTGCACTGTACAAAGTAAAATGTCCCAATACCCTGATTCTGTAGCATGCAGAATGGTGGCAGGTGGCAGGCAGAGAGTACATAAAGCAGTGTATGGGGTGGAGGCAGGATGGCATAGTGAATGCAGGATGAGGCCCTAGCCAGGGTAGTCAGGAGAGCTTTACTGAGAAAGTGACACTGTGCAGAAGTCACCTGGAAGGCAGCAAGCAGAATCTGAAGGGAAAGCAGAAGGTCATCTAGCCAATGCCCCATAAAAGATGGTACCCAGAATGCTGGAAGAGCCTGGGGTCCCTATGAGCATCAGCCTGAAAGACAAGGAGGAAGCCCATAGCTTTGAAAGGCCATATCAGCATCTACTTAGAGAAATGAAGCTTACTTTTAGGCACAGGCAAATGGACCTATAGCCTCATCTCATTTTTTTTTTTTTTTTTTGAAAACCACAACGACACTTTTATTATGATGTCTCAAAAGTGGCAAACACTTAGAATCAATTTTTAAAAATCACTTCAGGTTCTGTTAACTTCATTTCAACACTTTTATTCATAGATAG
This sequence comes from Acomys percivali, assembly GCA_907169655.1. Lineage (NCBI taxonomy): Eukaryota > Metazoa > Chordata > Mammalia > Rodentia > Muridae > Acomys > Acomys percivali. The sequence goes on along the minus strand of OU015745.1, from coordinate 135,059,040 downwards.
CTTTGAATGTGCCTGGCTATAACCATGCTGGATATATAGGCATCTGGCTTTTATATTTAGCATTTATTATGAGCATTTTAATGCTATTTTGTATTTGCCATAAACATTTTATTGGCTGCATATGACTCTTCAAGAGGGGCATTTGCCTTTTGATGTTATTGTGATGATTAAGTAGGGGGGGAAAAAAAGAGCTGAGTACAGTTGAGTGCAAGATGAACCCTCAATAAACCTCCACACTGAGTAGATGTATAGTGATGTGCTAAAAGTTTATCCATGGCCATTTGCTATGAAAGATGATGCTGTAATGAAAGTCTTGGTAGAAAGGCATTTTATTGACTACTCTTCAGTATACAACTCCAAGGGGCATGACCACTGGAGCAAGGGTTATAGTAGTTGTACTAGTCCTTTTTTTTTTTTTTTTTTTTTTTTTTTTTTTTGTGGCTGTGATAAAATACCATGACCAAAGCAACCAGAGAAGAAAGAGAACATTTTGGTTTACGGTTCCAAAGAGCTAGAGTCTATAATGGCAGTGGCAGCACAGCATTCTGGTAGGAAAAGAAAGCCCAGTGGTTAGGTCTTTATTCACACTCCAGAAGCAGAGAGAGAACAGAAAGTGGAGTGAAACCATAAAACGTCCCAGCCCACCTCCAGTGATGTACATCCTCCAGCAAGGCTGTACCTCCTAAAGGTCCCATACCTCCTGAAACAGTGCCACACACATCATAATGTGCTGACATTTTCTCTGCCAAAGAAATCAACTCAGTGCTCTAAATTTGGCCTCAGGCAAGTTCTTGGGACACAGACAGAACACACCCAGATTGTTTGTCAGAATATCACACAAATGGTCTCCAGCACCACTGTTCACGGAGTCCCCTTTCCCCTTCGGAACCTCACGAGACTGGCTGGCCTCCGTTTTCTGCACTTGTCTCAGCACTGCTGTCTTCCAGGCCTCTCCTAGAGTTGATGGATGAGGCTGCATGAACCTGAAAAGCTCTCCATCATAGAGGGAATAATCGCTGGAATTAGAAGCAGTCCACAGGTAGGAAATGGTCTTGCAGACTACACACAAGACACGGTATCAATATCTACAATATATACAGAACTGTAAGGACATGGATGATGGCTCAGTCCATGCAAGCACAAAGACCTGAGTTCAGATCCCTGTGCAAGAGCAAGTTGCTGCAGCACACTGTTGTCCTAGCATAGGGTGGGGGTGGGGATGGGGGAAGCCAGGAGGATCCCATGTCTTGCTGGCTGGCCACTCTGACCAAACTGATGGACTCCGGGTCCAGTGAAAACTCTGTCTCAAAAGCCAATGTGGAGAGCAATTGAAGAAGGCATCTGGTGACAACCTCTGTCCTCCATGCTCACGTGAATACATATACATGCATCCTCACATATGGTGCATTTGCATATTCACACACTCAAAAAAATATAGACAGAGAGAGGGAGACAGCTGCAAAAGATTTTCATACAAAACCCTAACAATCAATCAATGACTTAATGAATGGAATAGAAAGTTCTCCAAAGAAGATATACAGATGGACAATAAATACTTTTTTAAAAATATAATTGTTGGGCTGAAGAGATGGCTCAGTGGTTTAGAGCACTGGCTACTCTTTCAAAGGTCCTGAGTTCAAATCTCAGCATCCACATGATGGCTTACAACCATGTGTAATGTAATCTGGTTTTCTCTTTTGGTGTGCATGAAGACAGAGCACTTATATATAGAGAATAAGTAATAATCTTTCTGAATATCATCAAGAAAACAAGTGACAATAGCTGTGATTATGTAGAGGAAAAGGGACTCTTCCTTACCACTGGTGGCAACGTGAAGCCCCCTGTGTCCCCCCCCCAAAAAAAACCCTCAAAGCAGAAGTACTACTGACCAGCTGTACCACTCCTGGGTACTTACCCAAAGGACTCTGAGTCAATGTATCTCAAAGATGCTTTCATACCCATGATCGCTGCTGTACTAGTCACAATAGCTAGGAAATGCAACCAGCTTCCACAACCATCAGCAAATGAAGGGATAAAGAAAGTGTGGACATATACACAATGGAATTATTTTCAACTGCAAGGAAAAATGAAATCATGATGTTGGCAGGAGAGTGGATAAAACTGGAAATCATTACGTGATGTGGAATATGCCAGGCACGGAAAGACAAAGACAAATCCCACGTGTTTTCTCTCATATGCAGAATCTTGATGTGTGTGTGTGTGTGTGTGTGTGTGTGTGAGAGAGAGAGAGAGAGAGAGAGAGAGAGAGAGAGACAGAGACAGAGACAGAGACAGAGAGAGACAGAGACAGAGGGAGACAGAGAGAGAGTATGTGTGTGTGAGAGTGTGTGTGTGAGAGTGTGTGCTGTGTGTGTGTGAGAGTGTGTGTGTGTGAGAGAGAGTATATGTGTGTGTGTGAGAGAGAGAGACAGAGACAGAGACAGAGAGAGTATGTGTGTGTGAGAGTGTGTGTGTGAGAGTGTGTGTTGTGTGTGTGAGAGAGTGTGTATGTGTGAGAGAGAGTATATGTGTGTGTGTGAGAGAGAGAGAGAGAGACAGAGACAGAGAGAGTATGTGTGTGTGAGAGAGTATGTGTGTGAGAGAGAGTATATGTGTGTGTGTGTGAGAGAGAGAGAGAGACAGAGAGAGAGAGAGAAACAGAGAGACAAAGAGAGACAGAGAGAGTGCACATATGGTGATAGAAGTGTAAAGAGGCCTCTCAAGGAGGCGTGAGAAGGAAATGGAATACACACGGCAGGGAAGCAGACAGCTTGTGGGGAGAAAGGAGCCAGAGGGAGTAAGTGAATGGGGGATAGAGTTGTATATGAAAAATATATGATTGTATTTATGTGTTAAAATGTCATGAGGAAACACATTACTTTGTATGCTTACTTTTAAAAAAAATAGCAAAGAGGGAGATGAGTCTGCTGTGACAGGTCCATAATCCTACCACTCAGGAGGCTTGAAAGCTTAATGCCTGGCAGGGCTACGGGGTGAGTTCAAAGCCAGCCTGAGCAACTAATCTCAAAAAGGAGGGGGGGAGGTGGAGGAAAAAAGGAAGGAAGGAAGAGAGGAAGGAAGGGAGAGTAAGAAAGAGAGAGAGAGGGAGAGAGAGAGAGAGAAGGAGAGGGAGAGGGAGAGAGAGAGAGAGAGAGAGAGAGAGAGAGAGAGAGAGAGAGAGAAAAGAGGGCTAGGGGTGTAGCTCAGTGATAGAGCTTGTTCCTACTATGTACAAGGCCCTGAGTTCAATCCCTAGTACAGAAAAAATAAAAAACAAATTAGTAATAAGGATTTGGAAAGTAAAATGAAAACCATAGACAAGCTTTAAATACATTGTTCTCCTAGCCAGGCATAACCCTCAAGTATTCGTACTTCCAAACAAAGGAACAAAGGATGACACATCAACTCACTGTCCCTGTGAGCAGTGGCTGCTGCTATTCACCCTTCATGTTTCTGAAGTCCTTCCTCCTACTCCAGAGCCCTTTGCCTCATACAGCCACATAAAGGGGGCACAGAAAGCTCACAAAGGGGCCACTGTGTAATTTAATAGCTATGACTTAAGCATGTTGACCCTTCAAACAAAAGAACTGCAGTGCATTACCGAGATCTTGGAGTCCCAAGCAAAGAGTTCAGCTCCAGTCTTCAAAAGAGGGGCTGACACCACACACACACACACACACACACACACACACACACACACACACACAC
>OU015745.1:135018596-135055322 GCA_907169655.1 Acomys percivali | reverse complement strand
CACACACACACACACACACACACACACACACACACACACACACACACAGTTTCTTTGCAATAACAGTTTTTGCTGCAAGTCAGACATACAAATATCCAGATCAACGTGACAGAAAGGATCCTATTGGACTTTTCAGCTAATTACTGCAAACATGTCATCTTGTCTATATTTGACTGGCTTGCTCTTGGGACCGTGCCGTTCTCGTCCCTCCCGGCAACTCCCTGAAGCCACAGCTCACTAGCTGGGTGCTCATCACTAGGGCTCTCGTAGAGTTCCTTGAACCTTTGCCCTGGTGAGTCACCATCTCATCATCTCACTCACCAGCAACATCCTGCCCTGTGAGTCAAGCCAGCTTTTCTGTCCCTCAGATCTGCCACTTCCTACATCCCATGATCTAGCCAGCCCCTTGGCTCTCCCACGAGCACATCCCTACTCCAGTCCACCACAGCTCTGGTGTGACCACAGCCACAAGCCTTTCTCTCATGGGTCTCTCCAATCCCACTCGTTCACTGTACAAACCGGTGCCCTCTAAATAGCCAAATAAGTGCCCAGAAACTCAAAACCTGTCACATTACACAGTTCAGAAGGTACCCACCCCCCTTTATAGTGAAAGAGATTCTAGAATACATACAATACCTAAGATGATTCAACATCGGTACCCCTCTCCCAGTTCATGTATCCCAGGCCTCCACTCTGAAGGCAGGCATACGTGCCCTTAATCCTACACACGCAGCATACTAAAAGCCAGTCCCAACTTTCTGTTCTACTTCTATTTCCACTGCCTTGCTTCTCTCCTCAGTCCTAAACCTGAAGGTCAGTCTCAGCTTCCTTCTTTCACCATTGCCTCACTCCCCAGAAGCCCCTTGTGTGGAACACCATTGCCTCACTCCCCAGAAGCCCCTTGTATGGAACACCATTGCCTCACTCCCCAGAAGCCCCTTGTGTGGAACACCATTGCCTCACTCCCCAGAAGCCCCTTGTGTGGAACACCATTGCCTCACTCCCCAGAAGCCCCTTGTGTGGAACAGAGTGTAGAGAGAAATAGGAGGCCAACTAGAAAGTTTTCAGGGCTCAGTGGACAGATGGAAACGGCTCAGAGGGAGAACTTTGGCCTCGTGCGAGGAGCACTTAGTCAGATGAGAGTGGTTTTGTAATAGAACCAAACAGGCACTGCTGGTATCTTGGAGATGAAAGAGAAAGCAATGCACGCGATGACTCCAAGGGTTTGAGTCAGCCAAGGAACAAGCAAGTGGTCGTGCAATTTGCTAAGCTGGAAATGACTCAAAGACAGGCAGGATTTACATCCTGAAATCATTCAAAGACTCTGTCTAGGATATCTCAGTGATGGGATCATTATGCATCTAAGTGAAAGGACTGAAAAGGCAACCGGATACGTCAGACCGCTACTATGCATCAACTCATTCCTAAAGCATGGTCCTAAGCGACAAGGCAAACTCTTTAATGCTCATGGACTCTGAGGCGCATGGACCGGGCTATGTCCTGCACACCCAAAGCTTCATTTGAGAAGGATAACACGGTAGAGTGGCCAGGGTTAAAAGTACCTGGAGGCTGTCACTCAAATGTGAAGCCAGGCCCCGCTGGTATTGTCAGAGGGTGTGGTGCATACGTACAGCTTTCCACATGGCTTTCTCACAGTGTGATGACCTCAGAGCAACCCTGCCTCCTCATGATGACTCAAAAGTTCCAAGAACAACTATTCTGGAGCTGAAAAAATGTACAGATAGTCTTCTGCGCCATCACCTCCACAGAACTACACCCTACGGATCACAGCAGGGGCGAGATGCCCAAGTTAGGCAGAAGGGGATGGCAGTATTGCCTCTGAAAAAAATAAAAAACATCAAGCCAGGCACTTGTGAGGTACAGGGCAAGATCGGGAGCTGATGGCAAGCCTTGGCTACATGAGACCTTGGTTGAAAAAAGGGATCTAGACTATTCCTGCATGTCATTAAGAAAATGTGGGAAAGCTTCTGGGTTTAAGAGTCTCTGGTGCCCCATATTTGACCTGGTGGCACTCAGAGGAAGGATAGCAGGCTACCAAGAAGAGACTTGATACCCTGTGAGCATATACAGGGGGAGGAAATCCCCCTCAGTCACAGTCATAGGGGAGGGGAGTAAGGGGGAAATGGGAAGGAGGGAGGAATGGGAGGATATACGAGATGGGATAGCCATTGAGCTGTAACATGAATAAATTAATAAAATAAATAAATAAATAAAAGGGGAAAAAAAGGAGTCGGGCCTCCTGCTCAGCCTGGAGGTGCAGCCTGCAGTCACAGCCACTTAAGAGACTGAAGCCAGGGGATCACAAATTCAAAGGCTGCCTGGGCTACAGCGTGAGTTCAAGGCCAATCCAGTCCACGTAGTGAGATATTATTTCAAAAATAAAAACTAGAAAGAGGACCAGTGATAAAGTTCAGTAGAGTGTTTGCTTAGCAAGCAAAACCCAGAGTTCCATCCTGAGGGCTACAAGAAATTAAAAAAAAAAAAAAGAGGAAAGATAGTTGGAAGAAGAGAGGCAGGGAGGGGTGGCAAGCAGCTTCCTGTGAGAAAGGTCAAGTGGAAGATAAAATGCAAGTTAACTAGGAATGGCCTCAGGCTAACAGTACATATGGACACTGAAAGAAAAAACAAAGCAAACCCTTTTGTTTATGCTGCATAACTTGGTGGGTAAGATGGACCAAATGCAGAAGATGCAATGGGGTCATGCTCCTGTAAACAGTCTCTTCTTGCCTTTTGGTGATTATAGCTGGGGCAAGTCTCAAAACACCACCAGCAGATTTTGATAAGCGCGGAACGATGGTTTTACTTTCAAGTAGTTAAAAACTCAAAACCGTTTTGGAAGCTGAATCATTGGAAATAGAAATAGCATTCCACCTGCCTGTGGACATCTCGTACTAGAGCAGATAGCTGGACCACAGCAACATAGCCCACGCTTCTTGGTCTCAGGACCCTGGGATCAGGCCCAGCAATGACATGTGGTTATTTCTCTCTGTCCTGGCACCGCAGTCCTTCTTCATTGGCCATCAAACGTTAGCTCTTTATGGTGGCCCTGGCACCAGCTGCTGGGGCATAGAAAGGCATCTTGTAACTGGCATCAGGCAATGGCCACTCCACCCAGGCTCTTCCCTGTACAAACACAGACTTTGTCCCTTGTCATGAAGGCAGGTGCTTTATATGGCTTTAGACTGTCTGACCCCTGGAGCATGCTTATAATTCACCCCCTACATGGGCCCCTCCAGAGTGTCTATGAGTGATGAGGCAGGCTGCTTCTCTGTGTCTCGCCTCTGCGTGTTTTCACAGATGGCTCTGCCAGCCTCTTGGCCATTACATTTCTCCAAGGAGAAACAGGATATCTGGCTTGGTAGAGAACCTAATTCACAAACCACATATCCGTGGAACTAGGGAGATGGTTCGGAAATGTACTCTATAATCATGAGGATCTGGGTTCAAATCCCCAGCACTCACATTAAAAACAAAAAACAAAAAACAAAAAACAAAAACAAAACCCTAGGCATGACTCTGCATGCTTGTAGGAGGAGGGATAGAGACAGGCAGATCCCGGAACCTCATTTTCCAGACAGCCAATCTGAAACACAGTTTCCAGTTCAAGGACAAAGTCTGTCTCAAGGGAATAAAATGGAGGGCAATAGAGGAAGACACAGAACATTGTCCCCTGGCCTCTTCACAAGAGATCGCCATTTGTGCACACATGAGCATGTGTGCATGTACACCCACATGCTCAGAAGGCTCAGTCAGGTTCACGCAGCTCATGTGAAGAAAGCAGAGTGAGATCCCAGACTCCCCCGCCCCTAGAAGCCCTTGCTGGAGGAGTCTCTTCTTGGTATCACTCTACACACGCTACTCCTAGGAACTTACTTCAAGAATCTGGGCTCTGGATGAATCACAGGGATCTCCTATATAGTCTCATATATGAGTCTCCTATATAGCTCAAATGAATACTATTAGGTACTAGTTTTAAGTCCTGCATGTGTCACTCTTTATCTCACCCTTCATATGTTTGTGTCTGTCTCTGTCTCTCTGTCTTTCTTTGTCTGTCTGTCTGTCTGTCTGTCTGTCTGTCTCTGTCTTTCTCTCTCATCTCACTCTCTGCCCTCTCCTTCCCTCTCTATTTTGCTTTAAGATAAAGTCTTACTCTATAACCAATGCTGTCTTGGAACTCTCTATGTAGCCCAGGCTGCCCCAGAACCTGTGGCAGTTCTTCTGTCTCTATGCCTCAAGTGCTGGGGTTGTCGCTGTGTACACCATACTCAGCTGACATCTCTAGCACGAGGGGGCACATCTATTAGCTGTTTTTCTAAGTTTTGAGGCTTGCGCTGAAATTCCAAGGTGGCAAAGCACCAGCACGCCCTTATTCTACATACAATAACATTTCTCTTGATTTATCATCGCTACATAGTCTAATCAGGGCTGCCAAAAGAACTTACCACAAGAACAACATGTTCTAAACCTAACTGTGTACTGAGCAAATCAGAGCCCAGTGAGCACTTGACATGTAGCCAACGATAATGAAAAAGTAACGCTGTTACCAATTTTCCTTAATATAAAATAGCCATGTGGTTACTCTCATGTCACTTTTATTATCGAATATATACATGTTTTATGCTTCTGTTAATTTTTTATCTATCTCAGTTACAATGTAAGATGGGCAAAGGAAGAGCCTTTATCTCTCTGTAGCAGTAGTATTCAACCTTCCTAATGCTGTCACACTCTAATACAGTTGCTCATGTTGTGGTGACCTCCAACCATAAAATTATTTTGTTGTTACTCCGTAGCTGTAATTTTGTTACTGTTATGAATTACAATGTAAATATCTGCTATGCAAAATACCCTAAATGGGATAAGACGACTGAAAAGATGAATGGGGCTGATAAAGCAGCCACCCAGACGGTGACCATGAGACTCTAAGCCAGGCACAGTAAAAAAAAACCCACACATGCCACAGGAATATCACCTGCCCTGCCACCGGCACAGATAAAGAACGGTGAGGAAATCCCATCCAAGAGAAATCAGTTTTCTTTTAGCTGGCTCCAGAACCGGATGTTTCTTAAGGCCAGGTCCATGCACTTTTATTCCTCCCAGCCCCTTTAATGGGGGCTTAGATTTATGCCTGAGCCACTGCCTAAAGCTGTGTCATTCCTTTAATTCTTAAGCGCATACTTCGTACTGACTCTATTTCAGGCATGCCACAGCTGTCTGCCCTCACAGACTCTGGTGAACACGATTTACTACGAACTTCGACTACCCAAGGTCTCCCACCTTACCCCAGCAGCTACGTGCGCCACTCCTCCATTCCCATAAAATTTTAAGACACCATGCATGGTTCCATGTTGAGCCCCACTCCACTCCCATATCCTACTCCTCTGCGTAGCTGAAACAGAGCAGTCTGAACAGACGCCCTGCACTCCAGGAAAGCTGTGTAGATGTGTTGGCAGATAAGGCTTTCCACAGCTCCCTAAAAGACACCCTTCAAATACTGGGAGCTTGTAAACAGCACATAAAAAGTTGAAACACGGCCAAAGCGTGTTTTACAAGAATGACCTTCCTCAGAAAAACTTTCTGTAAAAAGGCACTAATGCGCAGCCCTCTACCCAACACTTAAAGCTACCGTTTAAATCGAGGCACATGAAACCTGTTGCATGATTATTCCTTAAAACAGGATTCTAGCAGCGTTTTCTGGCACACGGTGGCTATCACATCTGAAACCTGCCATCAAGATAGCAATTAAGATAGCTGGGCATGGTGGCTCATTCTTTTAATCCCAGCACCTGGGAGGCAGAGACAGGCGGATTGCTGTGAGTTCTAGGCCAGCCTGATCTACAGAGTAAGTCCAGGACAGCTAGAGCTACACAGAGAAACCCTGTTTCGAAAAACCAAAAACCAAAACAAAACAAAGATAGCAATTAGAAAAGTACTTGGGTCCCCTGATCAGAAAGGAAATTATTCAGGAAACAGCTTTCTAAGAATGATTAAAAGTAAACTTAAGGTTGAGAACAGTAAATGCAGAAAAGATGGCTTGTTTAGATCAAGAAGGAACGCAGTCCGCTTGGTCCTGGAAAATTCTCTGATCTTTTCATTTAGACTTGAAGGACAGCGGACATGAGAGATGAGGGAGATGAGGGAAATGTCTCAGAAGTGAGCGCTTTGATTTTCAGCCTGGACCCGTATCCCCTTCAGAAGAAGTGTAACAGTAGGAAGGCAAGCTCGGGGCTTTTATTAGGGTCTGCCTTCTTCAGGGCATCTTGCTGTTTCTCTCAAACTTCTTGAGGCTTCTAGAATTGTCCCTCCATGCAAGTCTTCTCCACATTTCCCCCCTAGCCTTTTGAAAAAAAAAATATCCCCTTCACTTCATTGCTCACTCCAGCCTTCGAAAGGTGTAGTGCCCTGGGCAACTGGTAAATTAGGGAGGAGACCTGGTAGCTCTTACCTCTCCTCAGTCACTTTTCTCCTTGGAAGAATGTTCCTCCCACCTGAAGTAGTATAGGTTATGCTGTGCTGCTGAGAGGAAACCTTCTCTCCATGAAAATGAGTGTAGCGAAATAATCTCCCTCCAACAAAAAGCAAACTGTGACCTGACGTCTATTTGCCTACTTCTGGAGTCTCCTCCTCAGCGCTTGCTTGAAAGCAACTGCTCACCAGCAACTGGGGTTTAATCTGGTCTTTCATCGAACATCAATTTCTTTCCCTAATTTTTACTCTGGGGAAGGAATATGAAAGACATTTGAGAAGCACTGCAGAGAGAGGGGGTGAGAAATTGAGGGTGAAAAGTAAAATGTGCGTGTTTAGGATCTGCAATCTGTGAGCCACGGTGTGCTGCACAAGGTCAGAGCAGGCACGCTGAGCTACTTTGGTAGTGAGCTTGGTCTAGGTGAGCATTTTTAATCTGGAGGGTTGCCATAGTATAGCGTTGCATCTGGCAAGTGTGCCTGTGGAGATCGCTTCCTGCCTTCCTTGGGCCTTAGAGAGGGTCATTTAGGTACTAGAGCCTCTGGGACCTCAGCAGAAATGTGGTTGCCACTCAGAGGAGTGAGAGTCCTTCAGGGACTCCATCATACTGGCCCAATGCCAAGTCTGAAGAGAATGTTAACAATGAAGACCACACACACACACACACACACAAAGATGATCATAGCTATGTCACCTGTGTTGAAAACATGCAAATGTGCAGAGACTCATAGCAGCTATGCCAGGAAAAGTGGTTATAACTATCACGCAGCACCTGGCGTGCTCAGTACCTGCAGAAGACACCCAGTGTGTCTGCAGGAAGTCAACAGGGAATACCATCGTGTCAGCCTTGCCTTGGCTTCTGCCAGCCATTTCTTCTTGGGAGAACCTATTATCTATAGCCTTTAGACAGCAGAAACTCTGGTCCCGGACACCAATAGGCTGCAGGAGACCTTTGAAAAGGGTGCGCAATGTGACTGGTTAAAATGTGAGCAGCGGTTACAGCTAGCCCAGTTTTCATTGTGTAAAAATTATAGGAAAAGTGCTGTCGGTCTTTGAGTTTTGTTATCCTACAAAGTTGATATGTAAGCATCAGGTTGATTTCATTGGCGCATGAGGAAAAGTGGTTGTGATCTGTAAGGAACCAGAGTCCCATGTGAAGAAGTGTAAAATGGCATTCAATATTCAGTGCTCAGGTATGTAGTAAGTACTGTAGTCCTATGGGGCAAATGTGCAGATATTTTTAAACATTTTGCCGTAGTTGCACAATTTTTGGCATTTTTACCTGTCATTGTTTCTTGTAATAAAACCTTTTCTGATTGGAAAAAAAAATAAAAAAATGTGAGCAGCAGGCTTGTGGGAGGCCCCTCCAGCTCCTGCAGCTGTTCAAGGCACAGCATCGCCTTAGTGGCAAGCTTTGTGTGGGGGTAAAGACCTCAGATTCCGCAGCCGCCGTCTTGTCAAAAGGGATTTTCAAAGATTTTGAAGTGTAAATGGGAAGAATATGTACTAATTATTCAGTTTCCAAGGCAACTGGGTTCCAATGAAATGTGGAGTACTCTTGAGGTTTTAGCATCTGAGAGATGACTCCAGGCCAGTGGGACACACCACATTCCACACTATTAGCCACAGAGCCAACAGCGGAGACTCCAGCCTCGAGTGCGAGTGGTTCCTCTTCAGTAATCTGTGCTGTTTAAACCTACGCAGAGAACAGCCGAGGCCTACGTAGCCACTTTTCTTAGGCCACATCCCAGTGGCCCTGGGCTGATCACAAGCCCTGACTGAGGGAGCTTGATCAGGGCCCCACAGGCCATGCCAGAAGTGTCCTGTTGGAATGGAAGTATAAATTAAGGCATCGTCAATGGTGACATCTGTCTCCCAGCGTGCTTGTAGCCAAAACCAAGCCATTTCTAAGCAGTCCCAATTGAGATTCTGAGCACAAGTTGTGAGTTCCAGAACAAATGCCTATCGCAGAAGCCAGTACTCCCCACCCCACCCCCAGCATATCATTGAGTTTTATTACCACACTGGCAGTACTAGGTATCAAGTTCAGAGATTAGAGCTTTGTCTGGGACAATTGATTTACATCTTCGGAATTAGCTTACTTCAAATAAGTATGACTGTGGGGCCACATCTGTGCTGATTTTATAACCTCCCCCATACTCTAAACCAGGGCTGTCAATCTGTAGATGATGAACCCTTTGGGGGACAGATGACCCTTGCCCAAGGGTCACCTAAGACCATCAGAAAACACAGCTAGATAAATTCGGACTCATAACAACAGCAAAATTAGTTATGAAGTAGTGACAAAATAATCTTTTTTAAAAAAATATTTATTTTTATTTATTGCACGTGAGTGCTTTATCTGCAGAAGAGGGCATGAGATTACATTATAGATGGTTGTGAGCCACCATGTGGTTGCTGGGAATTGAACTCTGGAAGAGCAGGCAGCACTCTTAATCACTGAGCCATCTCTCCAGCCCCGACAAAATAATCTTATGGTTAGGAGTCAGGACGACATGAGAAACTATTAAAGGGTTGCAGCGTGAGTCAGGTTGAGATCACAGCAGGCACTGAGCCTTCCTTAGCCTTAACCCTTTCTAGATTCCTGCAGGAGCTTTCACAGGGCAACCCAGCTAAGGTTCCTAGAAGAAGCCCCACCCCATGCTGGGCATGAACTGTCCTGCTATGACTGAGGAAGAAATCCGGCAGTTTTTGAAAGCTAGGAAAAATTATTTCAATCTTCTTAACTCCGTTTTTCAAGCTTTGGATTTTACCTTCCCAAGGGACTGAATCTTTGAATCTGTCCCCCGGCCAAAAGCTGAATAGACTTTTGGTCATCCACAGACTGTAATTGCTATATTCTTTCATGTGCGTCTTTCTGTTTTTGTTGTTTGTCTGAGGCAGGTTTTCTCTTGTGTAGCCTTGGCTGTCCTAGACTCACTTTGTAGACCAGGCTGGCCTCGAACTCACAGTGATCTGCCTGCCTCTGCCTCCTGAGTGCTGGGATTAAAGGCATGCGTCTTTCTAATGGGCATCCTCCTGTGTCAATCCATTTGCTCCCTGTGCAGAGCTTCTGACGTGCTACTGAAAGAAGAGACAAAGAGCAAAGAAGGGAATCATGAATGAGATGAGATTTTGCAGTTTGGAGCATAAAACCAACTTTTGAAATTATGTAATGCTGGGTCCACTTCAGAGGGTTCTGAAGGACCAATGGCCTGCCACCCACCCACAGTCCAGAACATGACAGCCTGAAGCTGGAGCCTGGTGGCAGAAGTGGCTTCCTCCTCCAGAGTGTCAAGAGAATGTTCAGAAAGCAGATGTGTCTTCTGACTGACTGACTGACTGATAACAAGTTGGAATGTTACAGGTCCAAATGCCATCCTACCTACACCCATGGCAGGCTAACTGTAGCCATCTGAAAACCCTGTCACTGCTTCTCACCTGAATATTTTCATGTCATCTCGACCCCATCATCAGTCTCCTCAGGCTTTCACAGCAACCGTGTGACCAGACACCTTAGAACAATGACTGCTAAGAGCTTGCCTGTGTGCTGTAGGATGCTCAGCAGTTATGTATCCTACAGTAAAACACTTGAAAATCAGTGTTAACAGAACAGACTATGGCCTTAGAAGGCCTCAAAGCCAAGCAGCTGCTCAAAGCTGGGCTCTCAAGGCCTTGCTGGAGCAACAGATTTTAGAGGTAGCACATGTGTTATCATTGCTAGGCATGAAGGCTGAAGCATGAGGCTATGTCTAGCATTTTCTATGAGTTCTGGGAATCGAATGCTGGTCTACGGCAAGCACTTTACCAACTAACCTATCTCCTCAGACGCTGAGAGATAAATACCCTTTATGTGTCTCTACTCTACACACTGAAATGAAGTAAATCAAAAGCAAGACTAAAAATCTGTGTCTCTTGACACCAGAGCACTGGTAGTCTTTTTTTCAGCCATAAGACAATCAACTAATCAAAAAGCCCCCTCATCAACACATAATCTGATTTCTAGTAATTGATCAAAAGAGTAACACTAGTAAGTTCACATGAGCAGTGAGAAATGGAATGTACAACTCTAGTCAATTAGAAGCAGTATTGGGAACTTTATTTAACTGTCAACCTATCATCGCCATCTAATACTTTTATTTTGACACATTCAGACAAGCACATTAGAAAGAAAATGTAAATTAAATATTATAAAGTGTACTGCTAATGACACATGGGCATAATACGACAGGAATATATAAGTTCAGTGGTTTTATTGCAGTTAGAAAAATTATATTATGAAAGATACAAAAAAATCAATATTATTTGTTTATTTTACAATCAGTATGCCATCTTTTACCATTATGGCTTTAAATTTTTCATTCTACCCAACAGGTGTCAAAGAATAGTTTAGTACATGCCTTAATAAAACAGTTAAAATATTTACAGATTCAAAATAGATGTTTTCATAACTGAGAAGTTCACCTGAGAATTCACTGTAACATTGCCATTTGCTTCTCTTGTTTTTCCAAGTTGTTAATGTGGCGGAGTCACCTCACGCCACCTCCACTATTCCTGCATCATGTATGTTGAACTCCTAACTTAAAATTGGCTAAGCGTCAAGCTACAGTAAAGTGTTATACAGCTTGCAGGTGGACAAGCAATGTCATCTCCATACTTTTCTGAACGTAACAATTTATCATGATTTGCTTGTAGCTATAGCATTCAAATAAGGGGCAAAAATTTTAAGATGACATTATTGTACTGAGTCAGACATGAGAGCTTAAAAAAAAAGTCACCAGGCATTGGGAAGGCCGGGCCATATAACAAGGAGCCATGATTGTGTGAATATGCAAAACGCCAACTAAAAACATTGTCAAAACTCTGCATGAAGGAAAAGGCATACGCTGTACACACATGATCCTATCATTTGTCTTCGGAATCCCCTCCCCCCAAAAAATATTGCCTTAAATGAAGTTTCTTAGAAAAGAAAATGTTTTTAGAAGTTCATGTTAAAATAGGCATAAATGTATAATGCTGTGCAATATATAGAAAACTTACCCACCTTGTGGCCAAAAGACAAAAGGAAAATCTTTCCTGTCCATCTAATACAACTTGAAAATCAGGAAGGTATGAGGTAGTGTAGTTCCTTGTATTACATGCTGGCTGTTGAAAGTAATGCTAAATTTTAAGAAATATTACACTTGGCCAATTACCAGACACCATTAAAATTAACCCTTAATGCTAAACTGTTCATATGTAGAGAGAAATTTAAACCAAGTATCTTTAAACAAAAAGAAAAAAGAAAAAAAAAAAGCCAGGCGTGGTGGCGCACACCTGTAATCCCAGCACTCCAGAGGCAGAGACAGGCAGATCACTGTGAGTTCGAGGCCAGCCTGGTCTACAGGACCAGTCCAGGACAGCCAAGGCTACACAGAGAGACCCTGTCTCGAAAAACAAACAAAACAAAACAACCTTTGAACTGAGGAGAGAGCTGGGTTTCATTCATCATAAGATGGTTAATTAATTTTCCAAAGCAAATATGTACAGTTACATTAAAGCAAAAGGTCTGACATATGTACACACAGAAACTGATGACAGACAGCTGAGTGCACAGTGAGGTAGGAAGTCAAGGGTTCCATTGGCTTCTATAAGATGTTACACGTTGTAAACCAGAGAAGTTTTCATATTATTTTACACGAAGTTGAAACCTAATATCACAAGTATCAAATAGCTGCGTGGGGACATGTACATACAACCCTTTTGTAAAACACGGGATGCATCATCACAGAGTGAGCATTCTCTCCCAGGCGAACTGAGTGGCCTCTTCAAAGTTTCCACAAATTAAATTCCGATTTCATTTTCTCTTCCAAAGATGAAATACATGCTACCCTGCCTCCTTCCCTGTACCCCAAGAAAAAAAGGGCAACATCTGACAACTTACTATGAAAATTATGAAATATTGTTGCTGGTCCCCATAGCTTACAGCAAGCATCAGCTTGCTACCGACTTGATACCACACTCAGGGTAGTGTGTGCACTTAACGCTCTTTTGCTCTCCCGCTCCCCCTTTCTTTCTCTCCCCCTCCCCCCACCGAGGCCCTTCAGTAGCTACAGCATGCAGTGAAGGTAAGTGTCTCTTTCAGATATGGCGTCCTATTGACTGCTCCTCTGTACCCCCGACACAGGACTACAAGTGCTGCTGGGAGCATCCCTTATTGGAGATGTTTTGAGACAGAGGTGCTTCAACTTTTCCTGTTCTCAAATAATCCACTTCTACAGAAGGTTAATGAGGGTCGGACCCTTCCCAAAGTCTTATGAAATTCCTATGTACCTTAGACATATAAAGTAGCTTTCAGAAGATTCTGAATGTCCTGTCGTGACTGTGACCTGCCTCGTGAGATCAGGACTGGAAGAGCCCACATCTGGTATCAGCTCGGTACTTGGAACAGTTTCCAATTTTAAGGCATTTCACATTCCTTGGATAGGGATATTGAACCTGTATATACAACATTTTGTTTCCACTGCTGAGGTCTACAGTGTGAGAGTCCAGAATGGCTAAAAAAAAAAAAAAAAAAAAAATCACTGCAAAATGTTATGGGGTAACTGCTCACATTTTGATCAATTCATCTTCGGCCGACATTAATTAAGCACAAGATTGACTTTCCGAGGGCAAACCCACGATGGACTGAGATCAAATTTGATCGTTTCAAGCACCAGCAGAGCTGCGGGTCCACATTCGCCTCCAGTAAGGCTTTTTGCAGACCAGCTCTCCACTAGGATGCTGACGAGCTGCACTTCTGGTCAGCGCAGCCATTCCTTTCTCCCTGACCCCAATGCCCTCTTGGGCATCAGTGACCTGCAATGAGACGGATAAAAAGTCTCATGTGGCGTGAAGCTCTCCGGGGCCACAGCAACTATGGTTCTGGCCGGTTTGTGCACACTTGGGCCACTTTGGCCTAATTCCCACTTCTTCCTCTGTGGGACAAAAAAGTCAGGGAACAGAAAGTCCCTAACCTAGGAGTCACAGAGACTAAGGGGGGAACAAAAGTGAGAGCAGAGAAAAATGACACTTATCTACTGTATGTGTGGCCTAAAATTCTAGTCAACACTGAGGAGAGCAGAGGCCTCCAGCTCAGGCCAGCTGTGGCCTCTGACTAGGTCCTGCCGGGGGAAGCCTCACTCACCAGGTCCAGCCCATGCTGGACTTTGTGTGGAGCTGAGGAACAGAGAGTCCAGGTTCAAAGGACATTTCTTTGCCACGTTATAGCTCTATACAAACATAGCGCTGGCATATCCTTTCTGGGTAGATGACCACTGCACGGCTTAGGGAAGAGAGTTTTCTTTTTGATCAGTAGATTATCTGCAGCCCAGGAGGACCGTGCGCACATCCTTCAGGCTGCTGAAGCCGCCACTGTCACAGCCATTTTGAATACTGGGAGATAATTACTTGGTGACTCTACAGTTTCTCGTGTGACTCTTCGGCATCCAAGAGGTAAATCATGTCATGTCTCCTGGGAAACTCAAGAACTCAGGGTCACTGTAAAGAGAAATCCCCTCAATAGGAAGCTACCAGGAGGAAGCAGGACAGCTAAGCAAGAAGACACGGCCACAGTCGGCTCTCGAGACGATGCCAGAACCTCAGCAGGAAACCACGGGCTGCAGCTCGCTCATGCGGCTCACTCATCTGTCGTACACTTCTCAGTCATCTGCTGGCAGAAGTCTGAGATCCCGGCACTCGGCCGACAGGGCTCCAACAGTGTGGCCCGCTCCAGGGTAGCTGCAGGGGCAGGCTCGGACTCCCGCACGGGCTCCTGGTCGGCCTCGCTGCTCCCTCGCCCACAGGGAGGGGGTACAGCTGGAGGCACGTCAGGCATGCTGAAAACTGAAGCAAAGGCTAGTTCACCACCAGGAGGACTTTTTCCTTTCTCAGAAATTAAGAAGGAAAGCGGGCAGTCCGAGGCCGAGTACTTGGCGAGGATCTGAATCTGCTCTTGACTCAGAGCGGCTTCCTTGCACACTTGTTGGCAAAGGCCGGTCAGGTTCTGCTTTGTCTCACCCAGCGTTGACAAGATGTGGTCTCGCTCCTTCAGCAAGCTCTCCTTCTCACTTTGCTGCGCAGAGGGGAGAGAGAGAGAGAGAGAGAGAGAAGACAATGGCTCGTGTTTATTGCAGTCAAACATGCAGTACCTACAATGCCTTCTCCTTCAGCAGGACCACATGGAATGCTTCCTTTTCAACCAACTCAAACGCACACCCAAGTCAGCTCAACACAGAGACTCCTGCACATCACTGCTTAATGCAGCACTAGGCACGACAGCTAAGTCATGGAGCCAACCCAGTGTCCGACCACAGAGGAAAGGGTGATATTTAAGAACATAATGGAACTTTTTTCTGTCACAGAGAAAAACGAGGTTATGTCATTTGCAGGAAAACAGATGCAACTGCAGTTTACATGAAGGGAATGAAGCCAGTGTTCAAAACACGAATGTGCTCTCGTAAGCAGATCCTAGATTTTTATATTGACACGTGGAAATCATGTGGAAAGCAGAAACAAAACAAATCTAGAGGAATAAAGGAGAGTAAAGGGAATAGGAGGTGAGAAAAGGGGGTTGGGGGGTGTGCTCAGTGTGTAATATGCACGTGGATGACAGTGTCCTTGTGTAATGTAGTATATAGTACCATGCACAAGGAATACATAAGCTGACAATTGAACCCACACACGGTAAATACCAAAGGCTCATAATCCTTCATCCAAACCTCCTAGAGTCAGGCCTATGCTGGAATTCACAACTTGTCACACTGTAGAAAGATAACATGGGTGTGCACACAAGTGCTCCAGCGTGTGTGGACTTGGCACCACGACTAAACATCTTTCTGCTTGTAAATGACACACTGACGTGTCGAGTAAGGCAGAGTAGGGGAGGACTCGTCGCTGGGGATGAACTGGCCTGGGTTCTGGGATGATTCCAAGACAAACAACAGTCTAGGGTCTGGGTGTGAACTGTGGGTAAGCATGGACCTGACTTGTGTGGAGACCAAGTGTTCCTAGATACTGTCTGCTTTCCTGTGAGACCAAGATTCAGCCAATGTTTTTAAGTATGCACACTCAGCTACATAATCCATACGTGGTGACTTAGTAAACAGGAGTAAGGGTTCAGCAGAGCCATAGCTAAGATGGCTGGGAGGTGAGTCCTATATTTTAAGGAGCGAAGGGGTTAATTCTGGATTTATTGTTTTCATTAGTGAGGGGTTTTTTTGTTTTGTTTTGTTTTTTGTTTTGTTCTTTTTTTTAAATCTCTACAAGAAAGTGTACCACAATTTTTTTTCCCAAGTTTTCCTGGCCCTGGCCCTTCTGGCCACATCAGGTCTCACCACAAACTGCCTCCTCTTTCATGTCCTACCATTTCACCCCTAATCTGCTATATAAGCTGAGCAACCTCATAATCAAGGTGCTTGTAACGTGAGAGTAAATAAATGTTACCAGAAGGCCAAAGGTTCTGCTTGTGAAAATTATATGACGACTGTCTTAGGGAACCAGAGGTGAACTCTGTCTACTTTCTGCTCCCTGACAGGTCCCGGATAGCTGACGTTACTGGAGAACACTGAGATGGGGTATTTCACAGAGATAATTTCTGCATACTTTAGGTCCCTTCTGGCACAAAAACAGTTTAAAAAGTAGTAAGAGCTTTCTAGATACATACATACTATTACAGCTTCATATAAAAAATATTTCTACAGTGGAAAATATTAAAATTATATAATATTTTTAAGTAGGCAATGAATAGGAATTCCTTTGTTATAAGCATAATGTAAACTTTTATATTGCAAAGGAATTCTTCAATTTCTTAGATTCCTAGGTTTCTTTCCAAACGATAATAAGAGCGGGTCAAAAATGAGCATGCGCATCTTGTGTGCGCGCTGGGTCGACACTTCCTCTTACACAGAATTTGTCAGTTACAGACTTCAGATAAAATCAGTCTGCAGGTGTCAGGAACAGCACTGACTCCTCCTCCCGAGAAAGACCATGGTTAAAACCATTTGTCCCCTCTCTTCTTTGAACCTCTCAGAAGCCCGTCCTAATGGGAATAGAAACAAAAAGGACCCTTTACTCAGGTGCTGCAATACTCAAGTCTGCGTCCCTCCATTTAACTGAGATGAAGCCACTCGAACTAGCAACACACTGAAGCCAAGTGCTGCTGGACTGCAATGGTGACCCCAGGCTTCCTCCCACCACTCAGAACCATTGCTTAAGAGATGCTATGAAGATCACAGACTTTATGTAATTCTATATTAACTATATGGTCCCTCCATAGTCACACTCCTGTCCCACTAAGTAAGAGATGACATTAAAATGTCCAGGAAGAGCCTGGGAGGATGGCTCAGTGGGTCAAGAGTGCTTGTTGCACAAGTGTAAGGGCCTGAGTTCAAATCCCCAGAAAGAACATTCAAAAGCTAAGTGTGGCCGATACTCTGTAGCCCCAGCACTGAGGGTAGAAAGGGGCCTTAGGATGATTGCTGTGGCTTGCTGGCCAGCCAACCAGCCAAAAATTAAAAAAGTAAAAACAAAAATAAAACAAAAAAAAGACCAGCTGCAAATTTGGTGAAAGACCCTGTCTCATGGGGGTAAAGGCAGAGGGCAATGGGGAAGAGCACCTGATACCCTCCTCTGGCCTCTCAGGAGCACATGGGCACACACACCAGACACACATGCATGCATGTGAGTGCACGCGCACACACGCACACGCA
The DNA here is from genome assembly GCA_907169655.1 of Acomys percivali. Classification (NCBI taxonomy): domain Eukaryota; kingdom Metazoa; phylum Chordata; class Mammalia; order Rodentia; family Muridae; genus Acomys; species Acomys percivali. Next base: position 135,038,112 of record OU015745.1, on the reverse strand, counting down.
CATATACTCACACACATGCACACACTCAGATACACATATATCCAACAAGCAATTTTAAAAATAAGAATGTCTCACAGAAGATGACTTGTGCCCAGGTATACCATGAGCTCTAGAATCTTCCATCTGTTCCTCACACTCCAAGCAACTCCTACCCATTTACATCTGGCGCAGCTAACGGGTGTTCCTATTTATTCTAATTTAAAATATAAATCTACCATGGCCAGTCAGAATAGTTGATACATAGTAAACAAAAGGAAGCCAACATAATGGCTTTGTAGAGCTGTTACCAGCACCTCCCAAACAAAGGAGAAGTTGAAAGTGAACCTAAGCAACTCTGCCTAAAATGGAGGTGTCAACAGTTCTGCACTTACTTAACATGCACCAGGCCCTAGGCTAAGTAAGTACTTGGGGTCGGGAAAACGGTGTCTGAGTACTCCAACTTCAAACACAAGCTAACTTCTTAAGATTATAGTCACATGACCCTTAACAGGAACATGTTCTAAAAAATGTCTTAGGAGGCAACTGGGCCACTGTCCAAATGTCAAAATGGTGCTGCCTGCAACACGGCTGGGCTGAGCTGTCTCCTGTTCGCTCCTGGCCTGCAAATCTGAACGATGTGTGTTCCTTGCTGAAGCTGTGAGCACTTCCGTATCTGCACCTATCTAAAAACAAGAGGGCTCAGCGAGGACACGGCTCAGAAGAATGCACGCCTGCACGGGCACTTGCAGATTAGACGTTGCTCTGGGTTGGAGGGCAAGTGAGCGAGTCCTAGAGCGTTTCTGTGTACACCAGGGCCCCTTACAACTGTATATTCAAGCTATACTGTTTGAATGTGTTTGGGTTTTTTTGTTATTGTTTTTTGTTTGTTGTTTGTTTTGTTGTTTGCTTCAGTAGTAAACCTAGTTTATTGTAAGTTGTTTACTTTATATTTTAAGTTTTTTTTTAATGTTTGGACTCTTGAAATAACATTTAGCTTACAATACAAAAAAAAAAAATGGGGTTGGCATAAAGTCCACATTTGTACCTAAAGTAAGTAGAAATACTGCACAACTATAACAAAGTATTTTCTCTATGTCCTTAGCCTTTCTCTATTTTAATTTTTTTCCTTTGTAAAGTATTTCATTAAAAACTGAGACAGACAGGCTAGGTGTGATGACACACGTCTTTAATCCCAGCACTTGGGAGGCAGAGGCAGGCGGATCGCTGTGAGTTCCAGGCCAGCCTGGTCTACAAAAGCCAGTCCAGGACAGCGAGGACTGTTACACAGAGAAAGTCTGTCTCAAAAAACAAAAACAAACAAACAAACAAAACCCGAGACACATACACTGGTCCAGCTTGCACAGATTAGCAATACCAGTGTTCCTGTTGACACCTCCACACCTCGCCCCTCTGGTGGGACTTCAGGGGTGTGACACACACGAAACCCATCTTGTGACAGCACTGGTTCCTCCAGCTCAGTCCTGAGGAGCAGCCCGGGTCTCTGCTGAGAAGGGCTCACATTGCAGAGATAGATGCAAATCAGTGTTCTTGGACTGTCTGTGTCTCCATCTCTCTCACACAGTAGATAACTCACACTCCTCCCTGTCAGTGACCCTGCAGGGTGGGGCGCCGGTTAGTACCACTCCATTTATTACTTGGAGGACGGCCATGTGCCGTAAGTGGAGATCAGAGACCAGTTGAGAGAATTCTCAGCCCATCATGTGGGTCTTATGGATGAACCGCAAGCTGACGGGCTTGGCACCAAACTCGTTGCTCACCAGGGCAGCTTGCCAGCCTGGGAGTCATCGGCTGTGGTCTACAGAAGTTACCACTTTCTGCAACACTTTCTCCTGCAGCTTCCCTTCCCCTGCCTCACCTTCCGCACAGTGAGAGCCACCCGTGAGCTTCTCCAGTGTGGAAAGGCGGGTTCAGGGGAGCACGGCCATGATGCCACTGTACAGCTCACATCTGTACTTTAAACATCACATCTCTTACTTCTACCAGCTTCCTGAGTCTTACTCGCTGATAAGAACTTTCTGCCCCTCCCTTTTTTGTGTGGGGCAGGACAGAAATCTGTCCTATGTATGTTCCTCGCTTGCGCAAGTAGGGTTTGTACAAATGACTAGAGTGAGAGCAGTAAAGCCTGAGTGGGGTTTGGGGGATGGACAACCACAGCCCAGCAGCACCACACACAAGCCAACAGGCCTCTCCGGGTACGGGCTTGTGGAAAGCGGCCAGTGAGGGAACTCAGCTGTGCTCACAGCAGCCCGCCGTCAGCGACTTGCCTGGCCTGCTCTGAAAAGGCAGGATTCTCAGCTCTCTGCTATGGCTTCTGCTCTCTGGTCACACACGAGGACACTAAGCCTCGTGAGGCCAGTCCTCCCTGTTCCTCTCAGGGAATTTAGAGCTGACTACAAATGTTACCCGTCCTCACGAATCCCTCAGGAGCCGGGAGCAGCCCTCTCATGGATTTCTGGTGTGGTCCCACACAACTCACAAGACCTGGCTCCGCCCTCTAGACTCCACCACCTAACAGCTTGATGATTCCGTCCACTCTTCAGATGGTCCCCCCCACTTGTGGCAGCCAGAGTCCCCGTCAATGAATGCAACAGGTAAACTGGAAACTAGCTAGTTTGGTTGTTGAGGTCACACAAAGGGCTAGTTAACTACCAGCCTTGCATTGGGACGCAGTGGCCTTTCTGTAGATGAAAGGAGGCCTTCGGGGCTGAAAGGAAGAGGGCAGAGGTCCAATCAGAGTCCACAGCTGAGCTGGTCACTTTTCTGTCAACCTCACACAAACTAGGGCCATCTCAGAAAAGACCTCAACTGAGAAAATCAACTGAGAAAACAGTTGCAAACAGAAGGGCTGGGGCACTCTTGGGATCAGTTATTGATGAGGAAGAGCTCCACCCACTGTGGGCAGTGCTGCCCCTGGGCAGCTGGCCTGGGTGGCTGGGCGAAGCCATGGAGGGTGAGTCCATAAGCAGCACTCCTGTGTGACCTCTGCCTCAGCCCTCGCTTCCAGGTTCCCGCCTTGACTCCCTTCCCTGACTTCTCCAGACGGTGGGCTGTTGGAAGTTGCTTGTGGTTGGGGTGTTCATCCTAGCACTAGCAAGTGAATTACCACACAAATTAGGAGGAGACTTCAGGAAGGAAGTTTACTTACTGAGTGTAAGTAAACTATGAAGCAGCCATAACAAGAACTAGCTGGTATTTATTGGCTCTCACTCTACAGTAGGTAATCGTTGGAAGTCCTTCTGACACATGCAAAAAGCAAATGAACATCGTAACTGTATAGTAAATAACATTCTCCCATCCACACCTTAGACTGCATCTCCTATCCTCCTCACCACCCTACATAAATGAATTCTGCTAAAAAAAAAAAAGTTACCCACCAACCTAGTATCTGCCTTCAGTCCCCAAAATGGGCCCTTTGAGCTAGGCAATGGGGAACTGCAAACACACAGCACATTGCCTGTGCATAAAATAAAGTAAGTCTTCCTCAGTCTTGTGTATCTTTAGGAGTGTGAGAAAACTGGGTAAATGTTACAGAGGACTGTAAGTGATGACCAGTTGGGGAGAGATCGTAGCGGAGGAAGCAGAAGCAAGCACTTTAGTTCAATCCTAAAATAGTCCCTGTAACCCAGCAGTACACTGCAGTAACCAACAGGCAACACTGCCAGCTCAGCCAGCGCTGAACTGGGACATACGAGAGACTACAGCGTAAAGGCATGCGTAGGCCCTGCTGGCTGTGTGAGTCTGCTCTGTGGTCCTAGGGCTCTGGTCTGTGTTCTCACCCGATTTCCCCTTCATCCCTTTACAGTTATACTGTACCTTCTCCCTAACATATATGCACAGCACACACATAATAAAAATATTATGTTTCAATTACTCTTAAAACCATAAAGACTTCCTTTATAACCTTATACTGCTTCTATTCTCTTTCAGAACTACATGCTTGAAGGCCACTTATAAACACAACTTTAAACTTTCACCCTTGACTAGCAAAAACACAGAACTAGTATTTGAGGGCCCTTTGTCCTGTCTCCAGGCTGCTGCCCTGTTGCCTGGCCCATATGTAGCCCTCAGCGGGCCTAGCACCGTATCTGTCCTCTCACATGATGCTTCCTTCCACCGACCACAAGAGGAAAACAGAAATGGGAACAAATTAATACATCCTCCAATGTATCCTGTGCTGATGCGGGCGCAGAGAGGTCCAGCAAGCAGGTGGTCCTCGCGCTGAGGATCTCACTGCAGTGCAAAGGCTTTTCTTCAAACCACAGTAGCACATCCGAACTTCCCCCTTGGCAGAGACACACCGGTTCATCCGCTTGGTTTTGGTATCAACCAAAACAGGTAATTCAGGTCCACAGTTCCACCCAACCGGAAAATAAGCTTTTACAGGCATCAAACAGCATAGATTAAAGTGCTATGTAATTGCTTTAATCTTTATTCAACCACTAAGGATTAGATAGAACAGTAATTAAATTGAAAAAAAAATCATTAAAAATAAAATTTCCAGAAATAGTTTCCCACCTACACATTTTAGTAAAACTGTAGAATGCATACATAATCAAAATAGTCAAAAGAAAACATCATTTTGTATCTTCTAATCTTTCTGAACATGTCCTAATTTCTTTTAAATGGTATTTGAACCCTGAATCTTACCTGGGAATTTAAGTAACTATCTACTCTACAAGAGAAAGGTATGGGACTTAGTAACTAACAACTTACCAGCTTTCCCCACTTACCAGCTCCTCCCACTGACCAGCCCCTCCCACTGACCAGCCCCTCCCACTGACCAGCTCCTCCCACTGACCAGCTCCTCCCACTTACCAGCCCCTCCCACTTACCAGCTTCTCGATCTCTGACTCAAGGTTCTGGATGCAGTCAAGTTTCCGCTTGCGGCAGCGCTGCGCAGCAATTCTGTTCTTACTCCTTCTGCGGATGTCATGGATGCAGTCCAGCTGTTCTGGGGTCAGTTTGTGCATTTTCAACAAGGACTGGAAATCATTTCGTGAGAGCGAAATTATTCGTTGAGCGTTAAATGGCAGCTTCACCTAGAACGTAAAATAAAAAACATTAGGAACGACGACAACGAAGACATGCGCTGCGCAGGAGCTACAGGTGAAGACACACGTTACATTTTTCAGAGTTTAACACATTACAAAAGAGCGCAGACCTTGGAGCTGGAGGCACAGCTCAGGGGGTTCGGGCTGCTCCCTGACCCTGCGGAGGACCTGAGTTCTGCGTCGGGCTCCCACGTCAGGCAGCTCACACCTGCCTGTATCTCCAGCTCCAGGGGATCCAACACCTGTGCTCTCTGTGGACCTCAGAACATACGTGCACGTACCCATACAGGGACATACATACGTATCTAAATAAAATAAATCCTTAAAAAATAGGCCTCTGGCCAGGTGTGGGGGCTCACGCCTTTAATCCCAGCCCTTGGGAAGCAGAAGCAAGTGGATCTCTGAGTTCAAGGCCAGCGTGGCCTACAAAGTGACAGCCAGGGCTACACAGAGAAACCCTGTCTTAAAAAAAAAAAAAAATGAGGGGGGAGGGGCTCTGTTATCCAGTTTCTACATAATCAATCCCAACAAGAGCTAACAGTCCAACTGACACTCCTAGCCTGGGAAAGTGTTCAGAAGTCAAACACTTCCGCAAGGCAGACAGACCAGCCAAACAGTGATGCACTCAAACCGGAACTGATCTTCCTACCCATGTGCAGCAGACATTTTACTATCTACTTCGTTAACAGCATCCTCAAGTGTCTGCCTAAAGTACTTTTAATTATGCTCCTCATCTCCCAAAATAAAGTCCGTTTTATCTTAGAATATTGCCACATGGCAAGGACACAACACAGTTTTAGTCTAAGTATGCGCCAGTCATTTCTATAGCACTGCAGGAAATTTCTTTTCTATCAAAAATGTAGCTTTCTGTGACGTATTTTAAAAGCTATTCATCTCACTTGCTGATGAAGAAACAGCAAGAACAAATTAGGAATATTTTTTTCTCCCTAGAATATCTTTTGGTCTGTTTTGGTGGTTCCGGTGCCCGAGCCCCAGGGCCTTACAATCCCTCCCTTTCCAGAAAAAAGCAGCCGATGCAGATTTATGCCATCTGATCACTACAGCACAAAAGACAAAGATGAAGAATGGCATGTCACGGCTGGCAGGAATCAGTACAGCTGCTGTGAAAACCAGCATCAAGTTTTCACAAGCATTAAAAACGTGTGCCACACAGCTAGTGAGTGATCCTACTCCCAGGGATCTGTGCAGAGGAACCGAAGTGATCCTTCATTCGTTCACTGTGGCATTCGCCTCCCCAAGCGCCGAGACGGAGACCGCGTGGGCATCCACACACAATGAGTGAATAAGGGAAATGTGACGTATATGTACACTGCGTATAAAAAGGAAAGCCTGCTATTTGAAGGGCATTATACTAAGTGAAATAAACCAAATTCCACAGAGTCAATCCTACGTTATCTCACCTACTACAGTTGATAACTGAAACTGCCAAACCACGGGCTGGGAGGAGGGTAGTGGGACACAAGGTGTTGAGTGAGTTTTAATTACAAAAACGTGTTCTAGAGCTATGCTGTGCTAATACAATGACTATAGCTAACAACACCATGCTGTACACTTAGGAACCCTTACGAGGAACCCTTAAGTTTTACAAACTTAAGATGCAAGTAAAACCCACACACAAAAAAGGAAAACGTAGGACTAAAAATTATTTATAAAAACAAAGTGACTATTGCCACTATAAAGAGAAAACTGACTTTTGAAGACTCAAGCAACCTAATTTCTAATATACGGGTCTCTACTTACTATTATGGAACCAGCATCTCACAGAAAACAGAAATTAAGTAGTAAGTACAAAGCTGTACACACTGAATGCACAGATCAAGCTTGGTGTGGCTACTGCCAGTCAGTAGCTACACATCATTCGTGCTAAATTATTAAGATATTCGTTAAGGCCAGGCGGTGGTTATGCACGCCTTTAATCCCAGCACTCAGGAGGCAGAGGCAGGTGGTTCGCTGTGAGTTTGAGGCCAGCCTGGTCTACAAAGCGAGTCCAGGACAGCCAAGGCTACATGGAAAAACTAGTCTCAAATAAAAAAACAAAAACAAAAAAATCCCCCCAAAAACGATATTGATTAAATGAATACCTGAAATGACTAAATAAAAATAATAAATAAAAGCAATTGCTAAGAAAAATTAAGTCTAAGAAAACTTCCCCTATACACCACAGCACAGCAGCTACTCACAGCTAAGCATGGATCACCTACCACAGACCAGTCTCGGGTTTGACAACCAGGAAGTTATGGATGCTACAGACTACATGGAATCTTCACCTAAAAGTCACTGTTAAACACAATGACGGAATTGCTATCCCACCTGTGATGTGCACCTCCCCGTGACTAATCCACACACACCAGTGTGAGGCATGTGCACACGGCAGCCTTTCAAACTCACTACACTCCATCTCACTGTGCTGGAGTTTGTCACGTGGTCCCTTCCTGCCTCCCCCCCTCCTTCCGTCCCTGCGCCAGGTGCAAGAGTACCTCTCAACGAATGGCTGTCTGAAGATTGAGAGCACTTTCACTCACCTCACACTCCTGCTCCCTGGCAGAACAGGACTCGCTGTCACCCTCCGTGTCGGTCTCCGAGTCCTCACCCAAGCTAATCACACAAGCATATGGACAAGGGTCCGGCTGAGGCTCCGTGCCATAATCGTAGTTTCCGATTTCCAAATTGCTTGAGCAGCCTTCAGAACTCAGAGTACTTATAAAGGGGCAGTTGACGGAGCTGAGCGTTGTGAAGGTCCGCTGGCCTGGCTCGGGGCTCTCGCTGATCCTGATGCCCAACCAGGGACACTCAGACCGCCTTTGGGAGTAGCCCTGTTCTGAGCTGTCTTTGGCCGCGGCAGGTGACAATTGCATTTGGCAAGGAGAGTCCGTGCTACAAATGTCACTCCAGAAGCCTTTCGCCAGGTGCTCTGCCACTTCCCGCTCCACGCTACTCCGATCACCGGATGCCAGGCTGCTGCTGTCTTCTTTGGGACCCATGTCAGATTTCAGGTATAAATCCTGATTTTCAAGTGGCTTCTCTTCCTGTGCTTCTGGAACTGACACAGGCTTTTCTGTTTTCACTGTTTTACTTTGCATCCCAGCAAAGCCTGCGTCACCTGACTGGTCGTACGTGTGTAAGACGGACAAGGGATAGAACCCATGAGGATCTGCAGAACTCTGAGGCAGAGGATGCACTTCTGCCTGCTCTGCAGGGCACTGAGAGGTGGGGTCTTTGCACTTTGGCTCTTCCGTCTCCATGGCCACCTTCGTTCCTTCACATTTTAAAATCACTTGCAAATCTGCACAGCCCTGCACTCCCCCTAAACACTCAAGTTCGGATGCCTCATTTGGTTGGACAGAAGTGGCACGGACATCTTTGATGGCAGATTCTAGGGTACTACGGATTTTGTCAGTTCCAAATGCTTTCTGGAACTTTCTGTATTTGGGGCATAAAGATGGTAACGCCAGGGCTCCATCCTTTTCCAAGCACGTGGACTGGCACGTCTGAGTGACGCTGTCTTGGAGAAGGGGGGATGCTTTCACATTGCCCCGACACATTTGGGGGTCACACTGAGGAGACTGAACATTTTTCTTTTCCAAGAATTCCTCTGCTTCATCAATTTCTAGGTCTTTCTGTTCGGAAAGTGAAAACGTAAAGTCTGCCTTCCGACACTGTGAGGAGAAGCATTTTTTCCTCGCACATTCCTGCTGCTCTGCGGTAGAGTCCGAAAACTTAAACCTGAGAAACTGAAAGCAGGATTCCTCGATGTTGTGTACGCTTAAGAGCTCCACACACTTGCACACTTCGTCAACATTGTCCTTACTTAAAATGAGTTTGGCAGTGTAGGCAAACTGAATTAAAGGTTCAAATCCTTTAACTGTTACCTGTTGGTACACAAGACGGAAAAAAAAGCAAGTCACTTAGCAGCTGTCTAGCCGTGACCACAGACGTAGGAAAGCAAGACGCAGACGCAAACTTCTCTGTGGTCTTCAAGCAGGTACTTTAATTTTGTACAAAGAGAACCTCTACTACAGCGGTTCTCAAACTGTGGGTCACGACCCCTTTGAGAGCAAACAAGTTTTTCACAGGGGGCCGCATATCAGGTGTCCTGTATACCAGATATCTACATTATAACTCATAAAAAGTACCAAAATTATAGTTATGAAGTAACAATGAAAATAATGTTATGGCTGGGCATGGTGGTGCACACCTTTAACCCCAGCACTCGGGAGGCAGAGGCAGGCAGATCTCTGTGAGTTCGAGGCCAGCCTGGTTTACAAAGCAAGTCCAGGACAGCCAAGGCTACAGAGAAACCCTGTCTCAAAAAAACAAAAAAGAACGAAAGAAAGAAAGAACAAAAGAAAGAAAGAACAAAAGAAAGAAAGAAAATAATGTTCTGGTTGGGAATCACCACAGCATGAGGCACTGCATTAAAGGGTCGCAGCATTAGGAAGGCTGAGAACAACTGCTTTAGGAAATGCAAACCTACGGGAGATGGACAGAGCAGAGTCCAACCTCATCAACAGGACTAACCCTCACTTTAGGAACTCTGTACCAACACAGGGGACTCACTGAGACAGCATCAAGACTTCCCCATGTGGAAACAAGTCCTCTAAGAAACAGAGCGTGACCAGCGCACCACAGCCCTGCCAGAAGAAGGACAATGACTTTGCCAGGTGTCCGAGGCTAAACAGCTCCCGGAGGAGGCCAAACAATGTCAACAACAATAAACTACAGAGGGGAAGTTTTAAGAATTTTTAAAAAACTGAAAAGTCCTTATAAAAATGCACCTAAGCACTGGCTGAAGAGAGAGTCAGAGACCGCGGGCACTTGCAGCTGTTGCAGGGGGTCTCAGTTTGTTTTCCACCACCCATATGGACAGGCTCACAAATGCCTGTAGCTCCAGCTCTGGGAGACTGGATGTCTGTGTTGGCATTGCACTCACATCACACCGCTACACACACACACACACCTAAAAAAATAAATAAAACAAATCTTTTTTTTTTTTTTTAATGGAAGTACTGGCAGGCACAGTGGTGCACGCCTGTAATCCCAGCACTTGGGGAGGCAGAGGCAGTTGGATTTCTGTGAGTTCAAGGCCAACCTGGTCTATTAAGTGAGTCCAGGACAGCCAAGGCTACACAGAAAAACCCTGTCTAGGGGGGTTAAAAAAAAAAAAAAAAGAAAAAGAAAAAGGAAGTACTGTCTTGTGCCAAATACATGTAATAATCACATTTTTAATGATCCAGACTATAAAGGTTCTACAACTCTGTCTCCGTGCACCTTCAGCAGACTCAAGGGCGCTGGGCAGCAGAACCTTTAAGCAGACTGTGCATTTATACTGAGACTGTATTTGCAAGGCTGAAAACGTGCAGAGAATATTCACCCTTGGTTAAATCTTAAGAGATACTATCTGACCAAAATACTAAGCTTCTCCTAAAACACACTAACCTTACAGCATTTAGCTTGAAACAGCTAAAAATAAAATGCACACCACCAAATTCTTTAAGAAGAACAAAACTGGGTCATTCTCAATGCCTGTGGGAATGTCAAATAAACACCCACTTTAAAAAGCCACTTGGCAGTTCCTTCTAAAACTAAATGCACGACCACCTTATGACCAGAAATTGCACTCCCAGTTTTCTATCCCTCATAAAGGAAAACGTGCTTTCACAAACAGCCTGTACCAACTTCTTTCTGTAGCAGATAAAAACTGAAATCTCAGTTCTTTCCATGGGAAGAAAAAGGTTCTAAAAAGAAAAATTAAGATGAAACTATCACAGTGGTCATCAGCCTCAGAGAATAAGCTATTGACACAGGAAACTGGGACGGACCCTCAGGGGTAAAGGTCACGAACACAAACGGTCCCTTTTCACATGACAACTTCACAGAGAGAGGGCAGATTAGCGGCTGCCAGAGCCTGGAGACAGAGGAGGAAAGGGAGTGTGTGGGCCACGGGTGGGAACGACTTAGTATAAGCAGCACGCGGGACCTTGGTGCTCGACTGCTCTGGACCCTAAGTGGTGTTGAATACAGAACCCATCACAGGACCCACCACAGAACCTAAGTAATGCGTGTAACAGTATGGCCATCTGACTAGCAAGAGTGGACTGTGTCCTGGGGGAATAGTCTTCATCTTTCACAACATTAACCAGGGACCACTGAGCAAAGTCTACAAGGACACTCTGTATTACTCCTTACAACTACACCAAGTTTATCATTACTGAATACACATCTCAATTAAAAAAAAAAAAAAAGCCAAACCTACCAAATAATATATACGCTGTTTTCAATCTGTCGTTGTGGTGAAACAGCTCAAAGATTTGAAAACCTGTGATTTATAGTTGGGTCAGAATGAACACGAGGCATCTAGATATGCACGTAATACATCCATGTGTATAAGCGTATGTCTTCTGTCACAAATCCATTAAGCAAACCTGTGGAGCCTCATTCAATAGTCTGAAGTGTGAACCGTAGAAAGCACGCCACCACTGTGATTGAGGCTCTTTTGTAAGATCAATGGTAGGGTACCCCAGAATCACACCCCAGCACTGCAGCCATAGCTGCACACGAGATGCAGCACTAGCCACAAGCTCCCCTGTGGGTCAGTTTGGAGACTGTCCAATTACACCCAACAGGGACCATCTACACGACTCCTCATACACAAGACGTTCTACACACTTCCTCCTACTCCCATTGAAACTCCTTGTGTCCAAAGTCAAAATACGCAAACAGCACTGACTGCCAAAACACACACTCCATGAGTGTGGCCAGCCCTACCTCACCTCAGACAAGCTCCTTGAAGCTAGGGCATTGACACAGTCCCTAATTTTACAAGCTTGAGCTATACAGACGGGATGGAAAAGTGTATGTAAAACAGGGCTCTACCGTAAGACAACAAACTACTTCTTTTTTTTTTAACATTCATTTATTTGTTGGGAGGGGGACATGGGAGGGTGTGTACCAACACGCACATGGAGGTCAGAGGACAACTTGCAGGATTTGGCTCTCTCCTTTCACCAGTGAGTCCAGGGAACTAAACCCAGGCCAACAGCTTGGCAGCAGTGCCTTCACCTGCTGAGCCATCTCACTGGCCCAGACAACATACCACTCCTTACATCCCAAAGCCAAGCAATGTTAAGAAAAAAGAAATTGGGGGAAAAGCACACTACCTTGTGCCTACTTTTCATGGGATTTGTGTTGGGACAGACAGTGCACACACTCTTAACCTGTGTGGTATCGCTCACAGGGACAGAGCCATAGAGCCAGCCCTCCCTAAGGCAGAACCTTCCCAAATGCCTGTAATCTATCCTGTGGACTAAGATGTAGGCATTATAGCAACAAGCATTAACATCCAAAGTGACTGTTTTCTGCCCCGGCCTGCGGGGTTCAACTAAAACTCGGGAGGAAGGTCACCTGTTGAAAATGCAAGACACAAAGAAGGAGAGCAAGTCTGATTGATCAAACTCTCAAACTTTATTAGGCAGCAGCTTTTATAGTCAGATGGCAGGGAAGCATATTGCTATAGCAACCCAGCTGCATGCTTTTCTCAAAACACAGGGAATCCCAGGCAGGGTCATAATGTCCTGCCACACAGGGTATCTTGCTCTGTCTTCATCTAGCTTTAGTCTAACTGTTGACTTACAACAGGGTCGCTTCATCTCTATCTGTCTTTAGTCTAACTGCTGACTCACAACAGGGTCAGCTAGTTTCTGGTGAAAGGCAAGCTTTGGGAAAGACAGAGACTTAAAGGTACAGACTTGGACAAGATGGCTGAACATTGGCCATACGGCCTATTGTCCCCAACAGTTTTCCATGTACATATTCCTATAAGAAAAGCCAGAGAAGGGATGCTCCGGTAAGGTTCCTTGGGATGCCCATCTCCTCCCGAGACTATAGTTTGTTTCAGTTTGTAAGCAGAAGGTAGCTAGGTAACAACAACAGGTTATAATCGCCAGCGCTGTGGCCCCTCACCTCTTCAGGCAGTGAGATGGTGAGCTCGGCAGCATCAGTCTGGCCTACGATTCTCGAGTGGAAGTAGCCGCTGCATGCAGCCAGCACCGAGCGGTGGGCTCGGAACCTCTGGCCCTCCACCAGGACAGTGACATCGCACAGCACATCCTTCTTCCGCTGGTCATTGAGGCTGAGCAAGACGCTGGTGCTGTGCACAGAGGACTCGTAGACAAACACTGCGCTCTCACTCACAGACATCCTGGTGGCAAACGGGATCAGGGAGAGCAGTGGAAAGCATGCTTCTCGCTGTAACCGACCTGCAAACACACATGGAAGATGTCACTTAACAAATCTTCTGTGAAGTGTGTTTTAAATGACAAACTGTCGACATAAATTAAAACGTGTACTTGTCATACTTGTCACTGACACACAAAAGTGGAAAACAAAAGTCTCCGGAGGGTCAATCTAAACTCATTCAAGAAACCTCAAGTAAAGGCTGACGATAGTAACTCTAATTTTAACAAAAGCATCTTTGAGAGAAAGTGTAAGACCTTCCTGAGCCCAGGACAGGTTTGACTGCAGCAAACGCCTGCAGCAGGAATCAAGGCAGTCCATGGGTGTGTCAGGGGTGGGAAGGACACACATTGGGGTGGGCACCCCCATCCTCCGTGTCCCATTCACCCACGATGAGGGGGGATTAGGCGATGACTCTGCCTTCTATGCAGAAGCCCCATCAGCACATGGTAAAGCGGGTTCAGCAATGCAGGAAACAGGCTCCCGTGTGCCGGGACCCATCTTCAAAGTTGCTTTCCACACACTGCACTCTGAGAGGCCAGAGTCAGGCAAAGCCATGATACCACCACCAAGGTTTATCATGCACAGAAAGCCTGGGTATCCTCAAAAATGTTACAACGTAAGAGAAAGGCGTCACAATCTATTTGGACATCAAGTGGCTTCCAAACATTTTTGATCACATGCACAATGTTGGCACTCACAGAAAGGAAGTACCTCAAATACACACGTGCATATTTATTATCTTTGATTTGACTATTCTGATATACACACTCTGAGACACATGAGAAACTGTAGCGTCTAAGAGGTGACATTTTCCTGCAGCACAATCCCCCATGGCCTGTGTTGAGCACTCCCAGTAGTGTGCACCCCACTATAAAACAGATGAAGTGCATAAGGCCCTCTGCTTCGCTCTCATTTCTCCTGACTTCTGATTCACTGTCTGGCCCCAGAGGGTCAGTGAAGGAGACACTGCCATGCTTTCAGCCTTAGAACAAGACAGGGAAGAAAGGAAAAGTCAGAACTACTCAAGTTCAGTCAGAGCACAGGTGGGGTCCACCTCCAAGTCCTGCTGTGTTCGCTGCAAACAGACAAAAACCAATCCATGAATTCTCTTCAACTTCCGTCAGCTTTTACACAGGCATATGGTTAACCTCCATAGACGTGTGAAGGAAAGCACGGTTTTTCAGTAGGTGGTTAAGCTCGGCGTCAGGACACAGCCTTTCTGTAGCTGACCCAGCACACCACACACAACAGAATTGGTGGCGTCAGCATTAAACACGAGGGTGAGCACAACTTTACAGAAGGAGCAGTCAGAAGCTGCTTAAAATGGTTCTTTATGTTTCAGCTACCAACAAAAGCTGTTAACAAGGAACCGCCAGAAATAGTAAAGATTAGCTTTCCAGACATCCTGTTATCTCCTCTGGACAGGCTGTCCCGGGCCTCCTACTTCAGGCTGTCGTCCACACTGGCCTGCCAACCAAGGCCACCTCCACAGCTACCACCCACTCTGTGACGGCTCTCACGCCCTCCTGCCATCCAATTTAAAGGCCTCTAAAGGCCTAGTAACCTTACACTTAGCACTGTCATTCTGGTGAACGCTGCACGGCCAAGTAAAAGCGTAAAAGACTAGAGACTGCTGTTGCCATCCGTGTGTGATGGTACTGACCATCAAAGTAAAATACATGCCCCTGTCTCCACTCACAATGGCTTTCCAACTTGCCATGTTTCTCCTCCCCTTGGAAACCCAAAATTGGGCATGGCACACCATAACCTAAAGATTCTTTGGATCTCAAGGTGACGCCAGCAAAAACAACCTCCGTGGCCTGATCCTGCCTGCCGGCCCATTGCTTCTAAGGTACAAGGGGCCAGAGAGAGTCACTCCTGGAGTACCACCCCTGCTCGGGCATTTTTCAGCAACAGATTACATCACAGATTCACATCCCTTGGGCAGCATGCCAACTCCCAAGTGCTATGAACCACAGTTGAGAGCAACTAGCATCAGAAAGTAAAATGAACCCCATGAGGACCCAGGCTCTCTACTGGTGGCCAAGTGCAGGCCCCATTAGAGATTTCACTGCTCCCGTGAAACTCTGGGAGTCACTGCTCACACTTTTCTCAGCCAGGTACATATAAACAATTACACAGTTCTATGCCGAGTCCCGGTGCCTCTGCCCTTACCACTGCGGTCTGCCCTTGTCTCCAGCTCTCACCCAAGCACTCATCCCTCCCTGTTTGTACAAATGCTCATCTTTCTATATGGCCCCCAAGCATACGCACATACCAATGTAGTTACATAAAATTTAAAAAGTGAAAAAGTTCACATATCAGCATTTAATTCTTATCCCATACAAAGTACTCTGATTAATATACATATATAACATATATACATATATATATAGTAATATATGTTACTTTAAAAAGATAATCCCAGGAACTAGAGATATGGCTCAGGGGTTAAGCTTTCTTGCTATCCCTGAGGAGGGCGAGAGTCTGCCTGTAACTTCAGGGTATACTGCAACTGTCTGGCATCTGAGATCACCTACACATGTGTGCAACACTCACACAGGTGCTCGCACACACAAATAAAAAGTAAGATTAAAAAAAAAATCTAGACTGTAAAGTTATCCCAGTTGTGATGTCAGTTTAAAGACTTCCGGGAACAGCTTGTCGCTAACAGCTTGGGGCTGAGAACCTCTGATTATCTGGGATCAAATCCCAGCACCTGCCGCATGGGTCGGCCCGGCTGATGAATGTGTCGGCCCGGCTGATGAATGTGTCGTGGCTCAGCCTCCCTCATCAGCAGATCAGGGATGACGCCACCACCTCCCTGCGAGGTCATGATGTGTCTGTGTGGCGAGGAGGGGAGGGGACTGAGCACAGGGCCTGGCTCACGTCGAGCAGATAGTACTATTAGCTGTTACATATGAAGGGCAAGCATAAAGGAAGCTTACACCACTCAAGAGATGCTGTTCCTAAGTGATCTTGCTTGCTGAAAACCTTATGATCCCTCTTCAAGCTTCTGAAGATCAGGTCCCATTCCATAAATGGCTCAGAAGTTAAGAGCACTCTTCAAGAGGTCCTGAGTTCAATCCCCAGCAACCACACGGCGGCTCACAACCATCTATAATGAGATCTGGTGGGCAGTCATACACACAGGCCGAACATTGTATACATAATAAATAAATCTTTATTAAAAAAAAAAAAAGAAAGAAAAAAAGATGTTCTTAAGTCACACAGACAAGCTTTTAGTCTACTTGCCAGCCCGCTTCTCTCACAAATCACTTTCTCTTGTCCGGGCTACTCCCCAGTCCCACACCCCTTCATGCCTGCCACATGACACCCTCCAACAGAGCCCCAGAGCCTCGGCTCTCAATCTGCCTGCCTGCCTGCCTGCTTGCCGCTTGGCTGACTTCAGCCAGCTGACTCCTCAAGACCTTTTAGGCCTTGACCTAGATGTCACAACTTTGTCTAGACGGTGCTATGCCATAATCCAAATACACAGCGCTTGCCCAGATATAGGTATCTGCTGCTGAGAGAATGATAGGGCATTTTAATACAACCCAAACCCAGATCAGGTCCACCTTCCAAACATTCCGGGGTAGCTATTCGTGAATGGAAATGTACTCATCAGGGGTCACAGGATGACATACTAAATGGCTTTTCCAAAACCACAAAAGGCCAATAGGATCCCAGCTCAGCCCTCTTGCAGCTACAAACCCTAGACAAGTGGCTTAGGAGTAAGAGCCACCAACTGTAAACGCCATCACCACAGTGACTTGAGGCAGCAAAGACTCCTCACCATTTGTCCTCATTTCTGCAGGGTGGCACCCAAGGGCACTCGTAATCCTTTTTACCCAATACCTTCACAACATCATGGCCACACACGGTTCCTTTCAACACGCACCACGCACTTTCTAACACTTCTCAAACCTAAAATCAAACTGCAGCACTCCAGCCTCTCACATCTGCAACTGTTGACTTATTAAAGGCAAACTTAGACTCACCACACTTGAATAGTTCTGTATTCTTGGAAATGCACCATCATCTCATTCAAAGCAAAGGTGTGCTGACCTTTAACAAATGCTGACTCACTCACTGAAGTTGACAAAGGATGAGCATGCATTTTACAGCTTCCTGAACTTCGGTTTGGAAATGTCTGTTCTCTACTCGTGATGTACAAGTTACATTTTAATATGGCTGTTGTGTGGTGGTGTTTTCACTTTCAAAATGACACTGAGAAACAAGACATGAGGCCATATCATTACATCTTAATAAGTTTTCAGATAAGGAAAAAAACCTCAGTGTAAGATGATCTAAGATGGTAGTAGGGCCAGGTGTGTGGCAATAAAGCCCTAAGTGTACTTGCGGGGCCTGGAGAGATGGCTCAGCGCTTAAAAGCACTGACTGCTCTTCCAGAGGTCCTGAGTTTAATTCCCAGCAACCACATGGTGGCTCACAACCATCTATAATGTGATCTGATGCATACTGTATACGTAATAAATAAATCTTAAAAAAAAAAAAAAAAAAAAAAGAACTACTTGCCACACAAATCCCAAGGCAATGATGTGTGCTGTTTCAATGTGAACAAGACCTCCATCTTCACCAAACAATGACACAAGTTCTTTCTACGATGGGTTACCTGTACCACTCTATGCACTAGACGCCACCAAGAACACACATGAAAACAGGCCCACTCAAGAACACAACCTAGGTGCTCAAAGTGAGGACAAGGGCCCTGGGTGAATAAATAAGGCCGAGTTGGTCACCAACTCACACAAGAGACCTGGTGTGAATTACATTACAGTGAGTACTGAAATGAAAGCTGGTCGTTTTTCATTTAATCATACTATTTAATGAGAGAGAAAAGAGCTGTTAATCACATGTGCATATGCACGTGCGCAGGCGCACACACGTTTATGCACATGTGTATTGTGTGTGTGCACACGACTGTGTGTATATCCAACAGACAGCAGAAATAATACATAGGGACATCAAACATTGGGCTTTTCTGTGTAAGCAGTGCCTGGATCTGCAGCTGATTGGCCTTTGGAATCTGCCTTCCTCCCCTTTCTAGTAGGTTCTTCTCCCGGGTGCTTCTACCTCCTATTGCCTTCAGCACCTGCTGTGACTTCATGTGTGCCTAACCAGAATGCAGGGCTTTGAGTGGCGGACTCTGGGTGGCAAACTCCTGACCCCAACGCCTTTCTTGATCCTTGAAAGCCTCTAATTCCCCAAGCCAATTCCCGCTTTACACACCAAGCTGCTCAAACTGTTCTGAAATCTGGTAGTCAGCCTCACCATTGCTCCCTTGGGTAGAAGACATACAGCTGACAGACTGCGGTATGTGCACACTTAACCCTTTGGCTTCAGGAGGCTTTTTTTTTTCTTTAAAATGTTAAAAATTAAGACGAAGCTGGGCGCCTATAAAAGACCTCTGTGAGTTGGAGGCCAGCGTGGTCTAAAACGTGAGTCCAGGACAGCCAAGGCTACACAGAGAAACCCTTGTCTTGAAAAACCAAAAAAATAAAGGTGAGGCTGCCCACAGGAGAGAATCCTCAACACCATGATTTTTTTTTTAAGTTATCATTCTTGAGTTTTACTAAACCTTAACATCAAAACTTCATGGAAATTTAAACCAGCACCATCTTCCCAAGACTTGGCTCAGCTGCTAGGAAAACATCAGAAAGAAAACAACGCAGTAACAGAGAGCTGCTATTTCCTTTAAACCTCTTGGAGGCTTCAATATCACAGGTGTTCAGCCATTCACTCCTGATATCTCTCGGGTCAGTTCTGAGCCGTAAGGAAACCTAAAGTAAGTCTCGACAAGAAGCTGGTGAAGTTATGTTTTAAGGCCCAAATGAGCAAGATAGCAAAGCAGAGGTGCCAATAGCACCATCCAAAGGGGTATGTTTGAAAGCTTGAGGGCCCTGGAGAGGCAGGTTGAAACGTTCTAGGCCTGAATAGGCAATACCATGTTAAAATTAAAACTTTTAAGTCACCGTACCACACAAGGGGCTACATCACTGCACTTTCACACACTGTTCTAACTGGTCCTCCTTGCCCTGTGCCCATGCATCTGCCACCCCCCCCCCCTTCCCCCCCCCCCCCTCCCCCCCTCCCCCCCCCCCCCTCCCCAGTTCCCCCCCCTCTTCTCCCCAGTTCCCCCCCCTCTTCTCCCCAGTTCCCACCCCTCTTCTCCCCAGTTCCCACCC
>OU015745.1:135002580-135018586 GCA_907169655.1 Acomys percivali | reverse complement strand
CCTCTTCTCCCCAGTTCCCACCCCTCTTCTCCCCAGTTCCCACCCCTTCTCCCCAGTTCCCACCCCTCTTCTCACTAGTTCCCACCCCTCTCCTGTGGCATCTCTCTGCCCTCGCCCACCTCCTGCTTCTCTCCTGGTCCATGGACTTTCTGAAAGTGGACAACGACAGCAAGGACCTTGCAGCTAGGTGCTGACAGAGTATTTCACTGTGCTTTTTACTTGTGTTCCCGGTGGCTAATAAACTGAGTTTCCTTGCATGTGCTTGTTAGTCATTTTCTATCTCCTTGTGTGAAACAGATTTAATTCTTCCTAGATGTCTTTTTTAAAATTATCTTTGAGTCAGAAGAGCTGGTAGAACTATGATTATAGTTGCAATAAAACTATCCGTTAGTTTTGAGAGAACAGCTAACAGTTGAGTTCTCCAGCTCGACTAGGACTTCCCTCACCAAGTTCTAAGGACTTCTTTAATATCTCTTTATATAATGATGTTTAGAACAATAGAGGTTTGTGTATTGTCTGTTAAATTTATTCCTACTCATTTTGTGGCTTCTGTAGCACTGTAAATAGATTTGAGCTCTTAAGCTTTATTTTTTATGTTTACTAAACAATAGCAAATATACTTCTGAGACATGAACGAAAACCCTACAATCTTAACTAGCTCATTAATTCCGCAGGCTGCTTTGGAAGTTCTTCACTCTTTCCCATGCACCCCCTGAAGATAGGTTTTACTTCTTTCCTTCTTTGTGCCTCCCTTTCTTCCTTCACCGGAGTGACTGGCCATGAGTGGTGACAGTAGGGGTCCAGGAAAGTGCTCCATAGCTCACCGCCAGTGTGGCAGAGTTAGAGGCTTTTATAGATGAGCAAGTAATGGGCAAAAAGTGATCTTCATAGTTAACGTAAGGATCCCACAAGAAATTCGAAAGAAAGGCCAGGCAGTGGTGGCACACACCTTTAATCCCAGCAGAGGCAGGTGGATTGCTGTGAGTTCGATGCCAGCCTGGTCTACAAAGTAAGTCCAGAACAGTCAAGGCTACACAGAGAAACCTTGTCTCAAAAAAACAAAAACAAAAAAAGAACGGAAAGAAATTCCAAAGAAGAGAATTGAAAATTTCCCCAAAGAGTGAAATTCTACGTCACTCTGCCTCCCCTAGACCTGTGTCTCACCCAAGTACACACTTCAGACACCCCAAGATCTGTAATGAGGTACCACTAAAAAGAAAGCAAGAGAATTCTAAGGAAGGAGCAAGGTCCCCTATCAGAGCCTGAACAGCAGATGCTCAAGGGACAGCTACAAAATAGCACTTGAAGCAATTGCTGTCCTGCCTGGGCAGAGCAAGCTACACTGTATCTTTCTCTTAGACACAGTTTCTCAAGGGGAAAAAAGGGGATTTCATAAATCATATTTTTCAAATGGCACCTGGCCTATGATTTGACTTTGATGGTTTTTTGAACTCACAGGGTGACACCAAAATGATGAGAAAAATACACATTTCCACATAGTTTCATTCACACTCAATATTAACACAGATAAAAAAAAATCACGTGAACACATTTCACTGGTTCTTGTAGAATAGCATCACAGTTACAGGACAGAATGAAAACATTACCAGTCTTGACAAAACAAAGGTGTTTGGCTAGGGGGATGGAACTCAAGAACCCAGAAAAAGAGGTAGTATTTCTACATGACTTATAATGCAAGGTTCACATGATCCTGCTCTTCATAAAGCCAAGGAAACAATTTTAAAAAACCAACTATTTAGAGTTGAGTTGGGTAGGCTCCCACGAGAGTGACTAGAAGGGGGAGGGGGAGGGGAGAGACAGGAAATGAACAAAGTCTCAGAGTGATACATAAACACAGGGGTGGTCACCAAAACCTTCAACACCAGACATGCGTAAATACTGCATCCCTGCAGAATTAGGTGCGGTGAGCCAGGCTCTCCCCTCTAACTTCTACACTCCAAACAACACACTGATTTCGTTAAAAAAAAACGAACTTGAAAGGCGTTCACAGAAATCGTAACAAAGACCAACCAGGTTCAGTTAAAAATAAATTCCTGGTAAACTGGCTGTGAGAACTGATAAAAAACTTTTAAAGATTTTTTTTTTTCAAATAGCAAAGGTATCTAAAGGAGAAAAACCAATCTTACACTAAAATCTTAGATTTTTGACAAAATGAGGAGAGAAGGTGTGGAAAGCCATGCCAAATTCTGCCAAGTCAGAAATCCTGTGCTTAGGCTGCATGCTGTGACCTTCCAGCTGCTGAGCTCTGCCGGAGGAGGTGGTCTTTGTGTTCCAGGCCATCCTTGGACTATTTACCTTTGAAGGAAGTAGGGAAGTCCCTACTGAGAAACACCTGGAGGGTTAAGGAAGTTCTTACAGAGAACTTCTTGCCTTGGGAGCTAGGGAGAGAGGGATCAGAATAGATCCTATTGACCTTACTATATAAAGTCTTACTCTTGGCTGGGCAGTGGTGGCGCACAGCTTTAATCCTAGCACTTAGGAGGCAGAGGCTGGTGGATCGCTGTGAGTTCAAGGCCAGCCTGGACTACAAAGTGAGTCTAGGACAGCTAAGGCTACCCAGAGAAACCCAGTCTTGAAAAACCAAAAAAAATAATAAAAAATCTTACTCTTTTTTTTTGGTCTTTCGAGACAGGGTTTCTCTGTGTAGCCTTGGCTATCCTGGACCCGCTTTGTAGACCAGGTTGGCCTCGAACTCACAACGATCCACCTGCTTCTGCCTCCCGAGTGCTGGGATTATAGGCGTGGCAGAGGCAGGTGGATCGCTGTGAGTTCGAGGCCAGCCTAGTCTACAAAAGTGAGTCTAGGACAGCCAAGGCTACACAGAGAAACCCTGTCTCAAAAAAAAAAAAAGTCTTACTCATCTGCATTAAAGGGAATCTTGATCAGAAATTTCCTGACTTGATTCGTTATTTCTCACGTCTCTGTATCCTACTTTCAATCCCCACTCCCTCTTTCAGGTGAACCCTGATTCAATTTTTCCCGCGGGCTGGGACCCTACAAGAAGGTGTGAAAACACGTAAAGGGGGAGGGGGTGTGCAGCTACACAGGGTTCCTGTCCCCAAATCCTAATACAAGGGTCCTTCTCAAAAGTTCTTGACTCCTGCTATCCCCTTTGTGATGAGGATCTAGAATTAGCCTCTGGGCACACCTGTGAGGGCTCTGCTGGAATATAGTAGCTGTAAAGGGGCCAACCCATCCTAAAGGGGCAGCACTGCCTAGCAGGGTAGTTCCAAATCTCACACTAACACTGCTAACTTTTAATACCATTCCTCGTGTCGTGGTGACCCCAAACTATAAAAGAATTTTGTTGCTACTTCATAACTGTAATTTTGCTGTCATGAACTGTAATATAAATATCCGACAGCCTGAATATCTGATATGCTACCTCTGTGAGGGCTGAGGTACCCACAGGTTGAGAACCTCTGATCTAGCAGCAGCCTCCAGCCCAACGGGGACAGCTTTCATTCCTTGTCTCTTTACTTTTTTCTCTTGCTAGTGAGGTCATGCCCCAGCTGCCGCCGCCACTGTCACTGTCACTGTCTGTCCACTACAGCCATCCTTGATGGTATTAGAACTCAGATTCTTCAGCCTTCCACCAGGAATGAAAACCAGGCGTTCCTGGGGAATCCCCCAGGCCTTTGGTACCGGATTAGGACTGCTAAAACGGAGGCCCAGTGGACTGAACAGTCGGGTTGTCAGGTGCACCAGCCCTCCACTCAGAATGCAGAGTCTTTGCTGGATGCCCAGGCTGTATCCTGTAAGCCAATCGAGTTAACCCTCTTTAATAGACAGCAGTTCTATCAGTCATTCCTCCAGAGATCCCTGCCTAACACACTTACACTTAGAATCCTCCCCTTTTTTGCCGGGCATGGTGGCGCACGCCTTTAATCCCAGCACTCGGGAGGCAGGCGGATCACTGTGAGTTCGAGGCCAGCCTGGTCTACAAAAGTGAGTCCAGGATAGCCAGGACTGTTATACAGAGAAATTCTGTCTCGAAAACCCTTTAAAAAAAAAAAAAAAAAAAAAAAGAATCCTCCACTTTTCTTTCCCAGGAAGAGCAATTCACTCAGGCAGTTTCCACGTCCCTCTCTTGGCAATTTCATGCAAGTCCACGGTGACCTCAGCAACCGTCAACACCCTTTTCATCTCCTCCCTGCAATCCTTGGGCCTCTAGGATCCCAACAGTTCGTGGACTTCCAACCTCCCTCTCCCGCAGGCTGCTGTCTGTTTTCATTGGTGATCTCTGTGATGAGTAGAGTTCATTGTCAATGTGACAGGAAATAGAATCATCTGGCAGGGTGTTAGCCTCTGGGCATGCCTATGAGGCGTGTCCCGACTGATGTGGGAGACCCATCTTTCTGAGAGCAGTACCATGCCGTGGGCAGGGGGCTCGCTCACATTCGCATGAGTTCATCTCTGTTTTCTAACTCTTTCCGCCCTGACTTCCCAGCCAGGATGGATTATAGGATAGAATTAAGATGTAGAATAAACTCTTTCTCCCATAGGTTGGTTCTGTCAGAGCATTTTATCCTAGCAATAGGAAAAGAAATCGAGACGATCCTCCTCTCCCTGAAAGCCTCCAGATTTTAGAGAGCCTGGGCTGAGCCCTCACAGGCCACCTTGTCATGGTCTCCCCCACACCACCTCTGAGGGCTCATGTAAAGCCGCAGCAGGAGTATAATCTCAAGGTCACTAGATATTCCTGTTGCTTGTGATCTAATCTTGAATTCAATCTTCAGACTCACCTACCCAGATGTACACTCAAGCTGTTAGATGTCAGCCAACCGGGCATCTCGAACCAACATCTGCAGAAATAGCCAATGTCACCCATACCCACGCTCACGAATACTGAGGTAATTTTTCCCTCCGTTTCTGCATTCAAATTATCAGCTATAAACGCATCACCTTGTAAACAAAAAGCATAAATATAAGCACAAAAAGCATGCCTTAAGCCAGGCAAGGAGGCACATGCCAATCTATAATCCCAGCAACTCGGGGAGGCAGAGGCAGGCTGATCTCTGTGAGTTGGAGACCAGCCTGCTGTACAAAGCGGGTCCAGGATGGCCAAGGCTATACAAAGAAACCCTGTCTCGAAAAACAAACAAAAAGCATGCCTTGAAATGTAGCCTACATTTATTTTAAGCGTCAATTAAAGGATAAGTAACGTTTCCATCTTCACAATGGGGTCTCCTGCTCTGACCAAAAGGATTAGCGCAGCACTGTGGAAAATCTACCAGCAACTTTAAAACACAGGAGCCCACAGCTACAACCTCACCAATGACCACCAAAATACACATTAAGTTTGGTTTGGTTTGGTTTTCGAGACAGGGTCTCTCTGTGTAGCCTTAGCTGTCCTGGGCTCACTTTGTAGACCAGGCTGGCCTTGAACTCACAGCGATCCACCTGCCTCTGCCTCCTGAGTGCTGGAATTAAAAGCGTGCGCCACCACGCCCAGCTAAGTTTCATTTTTAAAAGTGGCTTGGGGGCTATAGAGGTGGCTCATGGATAAAGCGCTCACTCTGCAAGCACGAAAATCAGACTTTGGGTCCCTGCACCCACAGTGGCATCTCATGCCTGTAGGCCCAGCACTACAGGTGAGGCGAGCACAGGGAGGCGGATGCAGACATAGCTCTTAGCCAGCTGAGCCAATCAATGAGCTGCAGATTCAGAGAGAGATCTGTATCACAAAACAAACCCAAAAAGCACTGGGGTAGGAGTGATAAAGGAAGACAGCCAGGTGCCACGTGCTTAGGCCATACGCCGGCCATTAAAGCGACTCAGAGGCTCCGTTCATTTTCCTTGACACTGACATATTGAACAATTGGCTTGGGGGACAGTGACACAAACAAGTGACTGGTAGGCACAGCTTTTATCAGAAGTGATAGGAGTGGCATCTATCTACCCACCCATCTATCTATGTATCTACCTATCAGATTTTTAGGGAAAATTTTACACACTGATAAAGAGGCATCCTAAGGTGGGGGGTGGGGTGGGATGATTTCTCTTCTTCCAGAAAACTTAGTCATTGAGATAAATAAGCTTGTGGCAGCTATCTGGCCACCCTAAGAGGTCCAATGCTGGCGCTGTCACCAACTCTTTATCCACAGCTAAGCTTCCGTTGAATGTCTCAGACTTGCCAAGGCAAGCAGTATCCTCTACCAAACCATGTCGCCATCTTGCCACTCCGAAGGCCCTCCTGACCTGCCCAAATGCAGGCTTCTTACAGCACATTTTGCTACAGTTGGCCATGCTGTACCTGCAGGCATGCTGGTCTAGTAAGCTAGAACTCCTGTGAAGTTCTGCCAATAGCTAGAGAAGTTTCTAGCACATAAAGCCGTATTTGTTTTCCACATTGTACACGTAAACCCAGTACCCACCAAGCTTCCATGTCACAGGTGTTGAGACCTACTATCTGCGCACACTTATCATGCATGTATGTGTGTGTGGGTTTGGGGAAAGCAAAACATGCTCCACAAGATAAGGACAAGGCACCATTAAACCAAAACACACGTCGTGACCCCCGCCATGACCTTCACAAATAAGAGCTGCTGCAAGTTAATGGAAGACGAAGTGTGGAAGGACGCACTCCTATCTGAGCTCTTCCACCAAGAACAACTGCTTATGTCAGTTCCCTCTAGTGACTACTCTAAGGTCTCCCAGGTCCTGGCGGTTTGACCCTAACTAGCCCAGAGGTGAAAGGCAAGCTTGAAGAAACAAAACACGCCCCTCAGAAACTCAAAAGAACTAGCACTTGATGGGTACTTGTGGAGTCTTGTATTACAAAGACATAACTGAGCATCAGAGTTGACAGTGCCACGGGACTCAGCATCAACTGGAGTTTCTTCTGGTTTCGACTACAACCGAAGGGGCATGTCAGCAAGATGCCTACTCGGCAGGGCAGCACGCTTCTCACCAGCACAAGTGTTGCTAAGCCAAGCAGGCCTAGCACTTGAGAGATGGAGGCATGAAGGCCTGTGATGTTCACAGGCAGCAAAACCCTGTCCAGTAACAAAATCTTTTACTAAAATGAAAAAAATAAAAAAGTATTAAAAGAGATATAAATTAGTGGCTGATTCTTCTCATGGTGGTGCATGCTTTTAATCCCAGCACTCGGGAGGCGGAGGCAGGCAGATCGCTGTGAGTTCGAGGCCAGCCTGGCCTACAAAGTGAGTCCAGGACAGCCAAGGATACACAGAGAAACCTTGTCTCAAAAAACAAACAAATAATTAAATAAGTAAATGATGGCTCCTACACAGGGGAGGCGGTGTGCTGTGCCAAGAAGACACCTTAGAAAACTACAGTATATAAACATCAGTACCTTGTAAATGACACCTGAGCCAATGTATAACAGCTTTTCACTTCAGAAATAGTGATTAAGCATGAAATATACACTTTAATAAAATTACTGTTCTTGCCGACACCACTTACTCTGGAATTACAGTCTAATAAATGTATTAAAATGTTAATAAATGTTTATAGCTATATATCTTGTAATCAACTCTCTGAAGTGGCTGAGATGACTCTACCAGACACTGGTGTCCTTAGGAGAAGGAGAGGACATCAAGGCATAGGAGGACACCAGTAACCGGAGAGGTGAGGAGATGGGTCTCCCTCTTTCTTCAAGCGGACCCTGAAGATTTCACCTCCCTAGGGTGTCTAGGTATACAATCAATAAAACAGGCTGATGGGGGGGGGGGGAGAGTGGAGGAGGGCAGAGGCCTCACTCTACCATTTAGTCTACAGCCTAGGAAGTAGCCCATGGCCAATGCCCCAGCTCCAAAAGAAGAGCCAAAGAGCTCTGCTGTAAAGCACTTTTGAATGGAATTGAAGCTGTAGGAGAAAGTCAGAGCACTTGTCCAATGTCACTGACCTCATCTAAAAAAAAAAAAAAAGGCAAAAACTTTTAAAGCATGGAATAACTTTATCCATGGTATGGTAGAATGAGTAACAACGGCCCCCCACCCCCAAGGCTCATAGATTTGAATGCTGGCTCACTAGGGAGTGACACTACTTGACAGGGATTGGGAGGTGTGGCCGTTGGAGGACCTGGGCCATTGGGGTGTGCTTCGAGGTTTCAAAAGCCAAAGCCAGTGCCAGGGTCTCTCTTCCTGCTGCCTGTGGACACAAACGTACAAGTCTCAACTACCTCTGCAGCTCCACGTCCTCCTGTGGGTCACAATGCTCCCTGCCATGAGGAAAATGCAGTGAACCTCTGAAACTGTGTAAGCCAGCTCCAAATAAATGTTTTCTTTTCTAAGAGTTGCTGTGGCCATGGTGTCTTTTGACAGCAAAATAACGCTTCAGGTCAGCCCAATGCACCCTACAACAGTTGGCAGCCAGGTTCCATGTAAGCCAGGTTTGTCTTCAGGTAGTTTTTAATACCCTACAAATGCATTCTAAACTCTGAGGTCCTAAATAGAACTAAGAAAGGTCTGCTCTGAGGGATGATAATATGAAAGGAAATGTTAGGTATACAAGGTAGGGAACAGCTCTACAATCCAAATTATATTTGCACAATCCACCGTACATCAATTACAGGTAAAAAAAAAACAAACAAACAAATCACCAGATCAGTTTCCTTTCTAGCTCAAGAGTTCATTCCTGCGACTTCCTCAATTATCAGTATGAAAACAGAAACTCAAAATCTAAGTTTTTCAACTTATAGTCAAGGACACATAATACCCTCTCCAGCAAACTTCTGAAAACAGCGGAGTTTCGAATCCCAGAGAAGCAGAACCAGCCCACCTGGATCACTCTGCAGTCAGTAGACTAGCTAGTAAGAACACAGCAAAGGCACATGGAGTGTGTCTCAGAAAGTAGACTCTCACATGAGGCTAAGAGACAAAGCCAAGGGTCTGATGCGCATCTTGGAACTATCACAGGTACAACTGCAGCTATAAACATGCCCACTGCCCTTGGGTCCCTATGGTGGATAACTTCTCTATAGGCTAAAGTCACCTAAAGAAAGCACAGGGCTTACAGGGTGTGAGTGGAAGTAGAACTAAGAGGCCAGTTCCATCCTAGCACTAATAAGGGAGGAGGCAGACAGAAAATTCCAAGTACTTTTCATTTCTTCAGAAAGCAGTTCATTTAACGGGCATGACAAAACAGGTGCTCCAGAGCAGAGCCCATAAGCGCCAACCTGAAACCGGGCTACCAATCCACCATCACACTATCCATGTAAGCTGTATTTCTAGCAGCAATGCCTACAGCATGCCTACAGCTCACCTGTGGTGGTGACCACTTAGCTCAGTACCAAAAGCTAACTAAGAGACCTTGCAAGTAAGCATACAACCCACTTCTTTCTGGACACCAGGAAATAATAGCACCTAAGGAATGTATGCCCTACCACTTGGTTCACAGTAACACTTGAACCTCACAGCAATCTATGGAACAGATCACCATCACCACCATCATCACCATCACCATCACCACCATCATTACCATTGTCACCACCGTCATCACTACCATCACCATCATCACCATTTTCAGAAACAGCAAGACCCAAGTTACAAGCCAGTCCCAAGGCCTCCAAGATGATGACTTAGCCAGAACATGACCTTTAGCAGTTCAGTCCCACCGGAGCTTAGCTTATGGCTTTTCTGTCAACTGTACTGGAACCCCAACTTCAGATCTGTCAATGCCATGTACTACTAAGCATGAAGGCGGCGTCCACAGTGATGTAAAGCAGCATTTTATCTGCAGTGTTGAAATGTTTACTCTCTGCCAAGGGCCTGGATTTAGCAAACAGCACTCAAGGGACCCGTGCTCTGGCCACCAGTTGATGCCTCTCATTTGGCATGTTTGTTTTTTAAAATCACAAGAATCTCATAAATCATCCATCCCACCACTTAAAATAATCCCTTTGTTTTGCAGGATCCTCAGAAGATTCAGGGCTCAGGGTCCAAGCAATTGTCCCACTAATAGAAAGTTAGAAATGAAGGGGGCGGTGACTGTTAAAGACCTCAGCCAGGGACAGGGCAAGCTGCACTGGGAAGCGTCTTCTGACACCAGGTCATTTCAACAGGTTTTGTAGCTGTAATTGTGAGAGTCACCTCCACAGCAGAGAGGTGCAAAGGCCTTGAGGTGGAACTGAATGGTAAATAGAAGCCACCACCTCCTGGGCCGGTGAGATGGTTCAGTGGGTAAGGGTGTCTGCTGCCAAGCCCAAGGGCCAGAGTTTAATGCCCAGACCCTGGTGGTGGAGGGAGAGAACCTATTCCACAGGCTGTACACACACACACACACACACACACACACACACACACACACACACACACACACATACACTGACACCTGTGACCTGGGTGCCAACACACATACACACAGAGAGAAAATAAAGACAAAAATATTATTCTTAAAAAATGAATTAGTAGCTACTCCTAAGAGGTTGACAGTCGAAGGAATACCGATTCCCAGAAATATCTAAATGCAGTTTTAATAATAATCACAAGAGAAAAAGAGGGAAAACGCATAGGCTTTCAAAGGGCAAGAGAAGGCTATAATTGTAAAGACTTTGATATAAATACTACACTGCAGTGTGTAAATTATCAAGCATTCCCACTGTACCTTCTAACCACTACCCTGAACATTACACACATTCAGCAAACCACCCACTGGGCCTGCGTTCAAATCCAATAAAATATTATCAAATGTAATAATAATCTTGTATTTCTCTGTCACTAACTTTAACAATGTAGTAAGAAATTTGCATCTTTTAGTCTTAACAGTATGAAAACTACATATGAAGTGAGAATTGAACACTAAGAATATTTTAAAATAACTACACCTCTCAAAAAGAGATCAGAGCCAGGCATGGGGGTGCACACCTTTAATCCCAGCACTCGGGAGGCAGAAGCAAGAGGATCACACAAGAGGATCGCTGTGAGTTCGAGGCCAGCCTGGTCTACAAAGTGAGTCCCAAGGAAAAAGAAAGAGAGGGTTGGGGGTGGGGGGGGAGAAGAGATCAAAAATTTTAAAAACAAAACAAAACCTGTTGCAGATCTGGATTGATGGTATAAGCAGTGGAAAGTGAATTTTATATTCCTCAAGACAAATGTTTAATAATTGTATACACCACATTACCTAACATGCAAGTGCTGCTGCCACTCTGCTTCTTTAACTTTTTGCGTTGGACAGTTTCCTCTCAGATGAGTCATCTTATACCTGATATCTACCTAATATCTGAAAGAGACATGATTGATAACCCCTAAGTCTAAAGCAATAAACCAACTGCTTCCCCACTACAAATGCCCCAAAGAAATAATCATCAATAATAAAGAATTCATCATCATCATCATCATCGCATCGCGGCCAGTGCAATAGTTGACCTAAGTGAGGTCCATCCCCAGGCCCCACAGAATGGAAGGAGAGAACCACAGCTGAAACCCTCCTGACCTCTGCACAAACAGAGGTCCTAAACAAAATAAATAAATACATGTAAAGAAAATTTAAAGGACAAAAGAAATCATTCTTTTGGTCACAAGGAGGAAGCCAGCTCCCCTTCCCCTCCCCGCGTTTCCATTTCAAGAGGAAGGGTTTGTGTGTGTGCTTTTTTTTCTCCAAGCAAAAACTAATCAAACAAGGTCCATAAAATCAAGAGAGTTGCCGGGCGGTGGTGGTGGCACGTGCCTTTAATCCCAGCACTCGGGAGGCAGAGGCAGGCGGATCGCTGTGAGTTCGAAGCCAGCCTGGTCTATAAAGCTAGTCCAGGACAGCCAAGGCTACAGAGAAATCCTGTCTCAAAAAAACAAAAAAAGAAAAAAAAAAATCAAGAGAGTCAGACAGAAACATTCTGTCTTCCCATCGACCCCCTAGTTCCAGGCTTTACCCACGAAGATCAGCTGACTTTATCCTTCACCACCTCTCTGACCCCAGAAACTAGTTATGCACAAAAACCTAAAAGCCCTGAAAGGAAATCCCCTTTGTGGCCTCATAGGAAAACAAACTTTTATAAAGAAGGACATAAGCATGCATTCACCGCTCAGCATTAATACTAAAAGCAAAACAATTAATTAAGGCCAGCAGGAGAAGGAAATGTTACAATACTGTGTCCTCACAATGCCGTTGAATGCTTTCCTTCTATCTGCAATCTCTCAGATACACAGCTTCCTCCAGCACAAAATGATTCTCCCGCAGGAGGCCACGAGGCTGCTGTTTAACCACCACGTCGGTACCACTTGGCCACGTCCTAAGCGAGCTCTCCCACGTCACCCACTGATTACCTGGATCAAAACACAGCCCGCAGCTGGGCCTCCTGCGTCCGGCCTCCTGAAGCAACCCCTCGAGTGTGTAGCTCAGCCTTTTATAGTGGAGGCATGTGATGCGCGTATCTGCACCAGCTGTTCCTAATTACCTCTCAGACTGGGGTGAATGACTCAGCAACACAAACTCTTTTAGAGTCACCCTACCTTGTTATCCAACCAACGTAGCGAACAAAGGGAAGCCACTTGGCAGATCTGTCGGTTAAACAACATGAGGCGATCACTCCTCCAAAGCTACCCAACTCCAAGATGACTCACCGGGAGCCTTTTCCCCCTAGAACTCCCTTACGAGGTCCAAAGCCAGAAGTGGCAAGCGCCTTCAAGCCCAGCCCAGAACTTGCACCACTACAAGAGCAGGAAGAATAGGCCAACCCACACCTCTTCCCATTTCTCTGAACGTGTGTAGCTCTCAAAGGCTCGGCCACTAACAAATCTAGGGTGGTCATCCTTTAATCTTTCTGAACTGCCATCCATGCAAACCCAGTGGGCTGAGAGGAGTGTTCAAATACCTCAACAAAGACCCAGTAGGGGCATCCTCGGTGGCGAGCAGTCACAACTGTATACAATTCTCCAGAAAGAGCAGCATCCTGCAAAAACAGTCTTTGTTCTTCCCAGCCTGTCGTCGCTGGAGCTGGATTTTCCCACACACGTTCTTTCAGAATTACTACTACGTCTGCCTTGACTCAGCGCGTGCGGAACGTAGAGAGCTCACTACATAAAAGGCACCGGCGCATTTCCACTAAATGACACCAAAGTGCCGGAGAAGGAGGAGAATGTGTTGGCTCTGGCGCTACCGGACACAAACACAAAGCTCTCGTGATCGTCGAGAGCCACTCTGCCCAGGCTGTAGAGTCTAAATTATAAGCGTGCGCCAAGCTGCAACAAAGGGAAGCCCGGAGCGCCGGGTGGTCCGGGATCTCCGGCCAGTTCGACCTTTCCCCCGCACGCAGGCGGAGCGGGACGCGGGCCGCGGAGCGCGGTGCAGGGCGGCGCCGGCTCGGCTGGCCCGGAGAGCCCGCGCAGCGCGTAAACAGCGCGCAGTCCGCCGCCCCAGCCAGGCCCGCACCGCCGCCCGCCAGGAGCCTCGCTGACCCCCGGGAAGGACAGCAGCCCGCACCGCCCGAGCCACTCACCGGAGCCGAGGCGCGGCGCGGCCCGACTGGAGGCGGCAAGCGGCGGTCAGGTGACTCAGTCCCTCCGCGCGGCTGGCCGCCCGTCCCCTCCCCTGCGCTCCGCTCCACTCCGCCACCGCCGCCAGCGCCTCCGGGCGCGACAGCCCCGCCCCGCTCCAGGGCCCGCCCCAGGCCCCGCCCCGTCGGTTGAAGCCCCGCCAAGCTCCACGCCACGCCCCGTTCCAAGCCACGCCCTCCGCTGGTAGGATCCTCCCTATCCCGCCTCGGACGAGCTCCTTGGAGCGTTCCGGAGCGCGGATCTGAGTGAGCACTTGGCCTCCAATAGCACCGCCCTACCGCTGCCTTCGGTGGCCAGGTGACAAGCCACTAGAGACCACCCATTTCTCACCTGCTGAGGGCAGGAAAAACAAAAACAAAACAGACAGACGCCTCCAGCCCCCAAGGGCTGTTGCTTTGCTCAGGTTGGAAAAGGATCTTTTTCCACACGCCCACCCCACCCCTCAGAAACCTTGGAAGCTCGGCTCAGCCAAGCTCCCTGGGCTGCTTTTCAGTAGGGGTCTGGTGTGTCAACATCTGTCTCAGGCAGGACTTTTTGTAGACGATTTTGAGAGGAGGCTGTAGCCCCTCTAAGTGATCACTAACTTCCCTTCAAGCTGTTTGTGTCAGGTGAGGCCCTTCCTCGAAAACCACAAGGCATGTGACCTGGAGTTTAGTTTGCTCATTTTAACCCATTAAATATGCATAATTCCCCTGATCAAATCCCTCTGCTGCCTGTGCTCAGCCGCGGCACTGCTTTGAGAGATAACCCTGTGCCCTTCACACTTGCCTGACTACCTGCTAACTGAGATCAGCTGAGTTTACCAAGAAGCAAACATCGTGTTGGGCTTCACATCCGGAAAAATTGTACCAAGTGGCTGGCAGCCTACTGCTGTCCCTCCATGCTGTACTTAACGACCAGGAAACACGGTCCCAGGTTCAACGTCTGGTGATGCCAGCCCTAATTCCTCAAGACCGTTCATTTTTTTCATCCTCAGCTGCTTATTTGGGCGTTTATCCAATTGTTCGTTTTTAATTTTTTTTCTTATGTTCACTGTTGTTCAAAGCAGTGTCTTTCTTCAAGGCCGCATGTGCACGTGGCAAGGCTTATCAGTCTGGAGAAAGACTGCACTGCTCTGGCAACCTGATTCGAAATGAGGAAGGAATTACCACCCCGAAGGCCTGTAGACCCTCGGGCCTGTAGCCCTGGGAGGATCTGTAGAAAGGAAAAAATGCAGGTGGATCGTGTGAGTTCGAGGCCAGCCTGGTCTAAAAAGTAAGTGTAGGACAGTCAAGGCTACAAAGAGAAACCCTGTGAAATGTTACTGGCTTTTGAGAGCAAATGTAAAGACGGAGAAAAATGGGTAGCTAAACACCAGAAGCCCCAAACTGCATGTGCTCCTTAAACACGGACAGCCCAGGGGCTCCAGGAGAGGGTTGCTACCAAATAGTTATATCATCTACCTGAGTGCATTTGTTCAGTGCATAAGCTGTTTGTGACTTAGGACATTCAATTACCTCCGAAATACATGAGAATGTGGCGTAAGTGTCATGGGATGACAATGTAAGTGGTGAAGTGATGGCTTCCTGAGGCTCAGCAGGGCTTAGTTGAGAGGAATGTGGTCCATCGGGCTGAGTTCACTCTCCTTCTATCCTGAGCCCAAAGCACTAAAATCTGCCATTTTTCCACACCTCTCATGTACACTGTTTTGATAAACTGCCTTGCGCTGTATGTATTAGCTCACTGAGGAGCTCCCTCCAAGCATGTTTATCTTGGCCTCCAAGAAGAAGGCGTACCTTAGCGTGCGCTGCCACCCCATCGCCCCCACCCGCCCCCAACTCTGCGGCTAGAAGGGAAGAAAAGCGGCAAGGTAGATAGGCCAAACAATAAAAGCATTGTGCCTGGGAGAACGACTGGAAAGCGGGCCATTTCCAGCAGAGGTTACTGTTGTTTATCCTGCGGTAGTAAACGGTCTAACAATGGGAAAGAGAACCCGGAAGTTCAGCCATGGGAGTAGCGAGCATAAGTGGAAGGCTCGACCAGGGAACTCCGGCCCACCGCTTCAAATTCCCTCATCGGGTTCTACTTGACGTCGTAAGTCTGGTGTCATCTCTAAATGTTTGTTCTTTTACTTCACAAGCCTCCCTTAGGGGACTCTGCCTGGGGAGTGCCAGCTATCCGCCCTAAAGGTGCCTCGCTCTGCTGGCTGTGGTAAGTACCCAATGTTATGGTCTGCTGTTCTGCCCCTTCCTATTTATTCCTTTACTTTGGTGTCTGTAAATTCATCCATTCAAAAACCAAAAGTATGGCTAGTGTAAATGACTCCTCCCCAGACCACACAGAACATCACCTAGTTTCTCTGGTGGGTGTGTACATTCTTCTCCCGTCTAGAACATGCCTTTGATGTTTTCTCATCTGATCATGATGGCCTCTGATCAATCAGGAGGAGTGCCTAGATATTGAGACTGTCGGGGCTGTGAGGAGCAACTCACATCTACAGGACATTAAAACGCAGACGTCTGCCCACCCCCCACCCCCCCGCCCCCCCACCC
>OU015745.1:134978305-135002480 GCA_907169655.1 Acomys percivali | reverse complement strand
CCCCCCCCACCCCCGAGATCCCGATTCCGGCTCAAGGATCAGCATTTTTAACAGTGGTGCACATGGGCTGCAAGCACCACTGGGAAAACCTAAGAAGTCAAAGCTTGTCATCTATCAGGGAAAAATGAGAGATGGTCAAAAATAAGACCAGGTCAGTGTGAAGGCCAGTGCACTGTGTCTGAAGCTGGACTTCACCCCTAGGCTAATGAGAAATCTTGTTTTGTTTTGTTTAGTTTTGTTGGAGACAGGGTCTCTTTGTGTAGCCTTGGCTGTCCTGGACTCACTTTGTAGACCAGGCTGGCCTTGAACTCATATTGCCTCCTGACTGCTGGGATTAAAGGTGGCGCACGCATTATTTAAATTAATTCTAAAGTTGAGAGTAACAGAGGAGGGATGAGTGTAGGTTGGATGAAGGAAAGGATAATTTCAGCATTCCTTGCTTTGAACCAAAACCACTTTTCATAAAAATAAATAAATAAATAAATAATGCATCTTTCTTTTAAAACCTGTCTATCATTACATTCTCAAATGGCTATATGGACAGTCTCAGACTTCTGGACCTCTTCAATTAGCACATTAGCTGCTAAGCCAATAAAACTTGGGCATTTTCCTCAGTGGTAGATTCATAGTGCTCCAGTTTTTCTTTCCCCCTGGTGAACATGTTCACAAATTAAAGTACACAGTTTTCTATGCTCTTACATGAGTGCTTCATCTGCCGACTTCTAAGGATATCCTTGGATTTTTTTGCATTATTCATTCATTAGAATGTTAATGAAAAAGACTGCTCAAAATTATCTTATACTCATTAGATCTGGTGCTTCCTACCAATATTTAAAGGGAAAAAAAATCTTTAAGGTTCTGGGGAGATGGCTCAGTGACTAAAGTGTTTGCCTTGGATGTGTGAACACTTGATTTAAAATCCACTACATACCTGTAATCCCAGCACTGGAAAGACGGAGAAAGAAGATCCATGGAGCTCTATAGCTAGCCAGCCTAGCCAAAAAAAAATGAGCTTCTGGTTCAGTGAGAGACCCTGTCTCAAAAACAAAATGAGGGTGAAATTATAAGACACCAGGTTGACCTCTGGGCTCCATATGCACATACACAAGTGTACATGTGTGTAGACAAATGAAGATATTCACACACACATATATTCCCTACACACACACACACACACACACACACACACACACACACACAGCTTTAGAGAATTTCGGTTATTTTCAGCTGATGTTGACACCTGGTGTAGGACATAAATATTCTCTGCTGCTGCTTCACAGTGACTTACACTTGGTGTTTCTTTGTGCCGTGGTTATGGTTTCCTAGTCCCTAGGAAGATTTACCCACGAAGCAGAGACATCTTACCCTGTTGATCACTTCTGTTCCTTGACTAAACAAAGTGATGGCAAAGTTTTCAGTGTATGCCCTTTCTGTCAACACACCATCATTCTCACACAGCATTACACATGTGCATTGTCACATTTATTCCAAAATAACAGTCTTTTCAAACATCTCTTATCTTTATTTTCTTTTGAGATGCTAAACTGGCTTTATCACAAAAACAAAATTGTGTCATTAAATTAACACTGTAAAGCATTTTTAAATATCTCTAGCCACAATCCAAGAAGAGATATTTTCAAAGAAATCTAGAAATACCCACTATCGCTTTCTCTTCCAAGGACAGAAAGGCTCTCAGGGATAAAAAAAATCTAATCCTTCCAGGAAGCAGCACATGGTGACTAGAAGGGATGACACAGCTCAATATTTGGATGAAATTTAACATGTACCCTGTATCAAACAATAGTTGGGCTCCTCCCCTTTCCCTTCCTGACATCAGGGAAGATCCACTCACTCACATTCAGCTCTGTGTCCACCTGAGCTGGGGCACAGCCAGCAGAGGTGAGCTCTGGGCTCTTTCCCATTGTCAGGCCCAAGGCTCTCCCTGTCTCCCTGAGAAGTCCTGTCAGCATCAGGAACAACCAGCCAACACCAGGGACAACCAGATGGTTAAATCCCATCATAAGAACACAATCAACAAAAGCCAGGACAACATGGCACCTTCAGAGCCCAGTGATTGTACCAAAGAGCAAGCCCTGCATATCCTCACACAGCTGAAGCACAAGAAGATGACCTTAAATCCAAGCTTATAAAGGTGATAGAGG
The DNA here is from genome assembly GCA_907169655.1 of Acomys percivali. Taxonomy (NCBI): domain Eukaryota; kingdom Metazoa; phylum Chordata; class Mammalia; order Rodentia; family Muridae; genus Acomys; species Acomys percivali. The sequence goes on along the minus strand of OU015745.1, from coordinate 135,000,318 downwards.
CCTGTAAAGAGGAAATGAATAAATCCCTTAAAGAAATGCAGGAAAATACAGCCAAACATCTGAAGGAAATGAATAAAATGGTTCAAAGCCTAAAGATGGAAATAGAAGCAATAAAGAAAGCACAAACTGAGAGAATACTGGAGATGAAAACGCTAGAGAGGAGACTAGGAACTACAAATGCAAGCATCACCAACAGACTACAAGAGATGGAAGACAGAATCTCAGGTGGCGAAGATATAATTGAAGAAATTGATACATTGGTCAAAGAAAAGGTTAAGTCTAAAAGATTCCTGGCACAAAACATCTAAGAAATCTGGGACACTATGCAAAGATCAAACACAAAGAGAAGAAGAAGACTCCAAGCTCCAAGGCCCAGAAAATATTTCAACAAATCATAGAAGAAAATTTCCCCAACCTAAAGAAAGAGATGCCTACAAACTTATAAGAGGCCTACAGAACACCAAATATATTGGACCAAAAAAAATAAAAATAAAAAATCCTTCTGCCACTCAATAATGAAAACACTAATTTGCAGAGCAAAGAAAGAATATTAAAAGCAGCAAGGGAAAGGGGCCAAGTCACATATAAAGACAGACTTATCAGAAGCATACCCAACTTCCCAACAGACTCCAAAAGCCAGAGAAGCATGGGCAGATATATTGGAGACTCTCAGAGACCACAGATACCAGCCAGGTTACTATACCTAGCAATGAATTCTCAGTCACCATAGAGAGAGAAAACAAGATATTCCATAGTAAAGCCAAATTTAAACAATAGCTATCCACAAAATTATCCCTACAGAAGATACTAGAAGGAAAATTCCAATACAAGGTTAACTACATCCAAGAAATCATAGGAAATAAATTACCCCACACTAGCAAAACCAAAACAGCAAAAAGAAAGGAAAACACACACACACACACACACACACACACACACACACACTACATCACCAATATCAAAATAACAGGAATTAACAATCATTAGTCATTAATATCTCTCAACATCAATGTACTGAACTCCCCAGTAAAATGGCACAGGCTAACAAAATGGAGATGAAAACAGGATCTGTCATTCTGCTGCATACAAGAAACACACCTCAGCACCAAAGATAGAATTACCTCAGAGTAACGGGCTGGAAAAAGGTTTTCCAAACAATTGGACCCAAGAAATAAGCTGGAGTAGCCATTCTAATACCTAATAAAATAGACTTTCAACCAAAATTAACTGAAAAAGATGGGGAAGGACACTCCATTCTCATCAAAGGAAAGATCCAAGATGATGTCTCTCAATCCTGAACATCTATGCCCAAAAGAAATGTTAGTAAAGTTTAAATCATACATGAAACCTCACACATTAATAGTGGGAGACTTCAATGCCCCACTCTCACGAATGGACAGGTCATCAAGACAGAAACTAAACAGAGAAATAATGAAACTAACAATAGTAATAAATCAAATAGGCATTTCAAATGTCTACAGAACATACAGACACACACACACAAAATACCTCTCAGCACCTCATGGAACCTTCTCCAATTTTGACCAAATACTTGGTCACAAAGCAAGAATTAAAGGATACAGGAAAATTGAAATGATCCCCTATATCTTATCAGACCATCAGTGTTGTGTTAATATTACTCCCCAATTATCTCTGATTGGTTAATAAAGAAGCTAAAGGGCCAACGGCTGGGCAGAGGAAACAGTAGGCGGGACTTCTTTTCCCAGTCTAGGGGTCCCAGGTAGTGAGAGGGGTGGAGGGAGTCATCGGGCCGTGAGAAGTGATGGCGAGGCCATGAAGACAAAGATGGCTTGTAACATGGGCCACATGGCTAGGAAGTAGCCAGGATAGTATGGACTGGTTAGCATTGATCAGTAGCTGTTCAGCTGTAGTGCTCTAGAGCTTATTCATAAATTTAATAGGTCTTCATCTCATTATTTGGGAGCTAGACCGGACACAGGATAAGAAATACTTTGAAGAAAAGATTACTCTTTGAGATTTAAAATCTATAAATAAGATCTGTGATGTTCAAGGAGAGATGTCTATACCACAGAGACACAGAATTTAATTAATTGGAAGTGGCTAGTGTGCACCACTAGCTACTCAGCCTTTGCTCCTCCAACCTTCTCCATCCTGCCCTGAGTTCTCAGTGACATGCCTCTTAGGATGCATGGGTTCCCCATCAGTTGTCTGTATAACAGCAGTTAGTTGCTTTCCCACCATTCCATGGGTTGGCTATGGCTATAGTCCTTTCTCAAAAGCCTCAATTCCTTCCAGGCCACCTTCACCCAGAGCTATAGCCAAAGCAACATCACTTTAAAGGTGCTGATACAAAGTGTGCCATTCTGCATATCTTTCACATTAGGATGCCCTACCCCTCCTCAGTTTGTTAGTGTTATGTCCTCATCCTTGGGAGTGGTTTCATCTGGTTCTTGCCAGTTGCCTGACTGACTGTTAGGTTAAGAGTTGGATGAAAGTGCAGTGGATATAGTAACATATCTAACCAAGGAATTTAGCTGTGGGTAAGAGATGTTAACAAAAGCTGAAATCCTGTGCACTTCCTAAGGGTGAGGTGCACTGCCATAGGCATTGTGTTTGACCGCGGGGAGGAATGCAGACTACCAAGGTTGGCAACATCCAGCCCTTAGCCATTGTGGTGTTTTAAATAAGAATGGCTGCCCATAGCCTCATATATTTGAATGTTTAGGAAGTTACTAGGAGTCATGACCTTGTTGGAGTAGACATAGCACTGTTGGAGGAAGTGTCATTGGGGTTGGGCTTTGAGATTTCAAAAGCTCATGCCAAGCCCAGTGTCACTCCCTCATCCTACTGCCTGCAGATCCAGATGTAGAACTCTCAGCTCCCTCTCCAGCGCCATGTCTGCCTGCATGCCGCCATGCTTCCCGCCATGACCATAATGGACTGTAAGCCAGCCCCAATTAAATGTTTCCCTTTATAAGAGTAGCCATGGTCTGCATAGCAATAGAAATCCTAAATCATCAAAATCATTCCGGTCACATTCTTCTTTGGTTCTTTTTTCTTTCTTTCCTCCTCCTCCTCCTCCTCCTCCTCCTCCTCCTCCTCCTCCTCCTTCTTCTTCTTCTTTCAAAGACAGGGTTTCTCTATGCAGCCTTGGCTGTCCTAGATTCACTTTGTAGACCAAGTTGGCCTCCAACTCAGAGTGATCCGCCTGCCTCTGCCTCCCTAGTACTGGGGTTAAAGGCGTGAGCCACCACCACCTGGCTTTTCTCTTTGGTTTTTTCTTTCTTTTTTAAAATTTTTTTTATTAATTTATTCATATTACATCTCAATTGTTAGCCCTTCCCTTGTATCCTCCTATTTCTCCCTCCCTCCCGCTTCCCCCCTTCTCCCCTCCCCTATGTCTGTGATTGAGAGAGACCTCCTCCCCCTATATATGCTGTTAGATTATGGAGTCTCTTCTTGGTAACTTGCTATCCTTCCTCTGAGTGCCGCCAGGCCTCCCCATTCAGAGGACGTGGTCAGAAAAGGGGCACCAGGGTTCATGTGAGAGTCAGATCTCACTCTCCACTAAATGGTGGAGAATATCCTGATCATCGGCTAGGTCTAGGTAGGGGTTCGAAGTTTACTGCCTATATTCTCCTTGGCTGGTGCCTTAGTTTGAGGAGGACCCTAGGACCCAGATTCGCCTGTCATAAAGGTCTTCTTGTAGGTTTCCAGGACCCTCTGGATCCTTCTATTTCCCCATTCTTCCATGGTACTCTCACATAAAGTCTCAATAGGATGTCCTCTCCTCTGACCCACTTTCCTGGTAAGTAAAGTTTTTCATAGGACGTATCCCTTGGACTAGTGTCTCAATACAAGTGAGTATATACCATTTGTCTCTTTTTGCTTCTGGGTGAACTCACTCATTATGATAATTTCTAGTTCAATCCATTTGTCCACAAATTTCGGGAATTCTTTGTTTTTAATAGCTGAGTAGTATTCCATAGTGTAAATGTACCACAGTTTCTTAGTCCATTCTTCTACTGAGGGACATTTAGGCTGTTTCCATGTTCTGGCTATTATGAATAAAGCAGCATTAATTCAGTTAGAGGGAAAAGTGGGGAAGAGCCTGGAACACATAGGCACAACAGACAACTTCCTGAACAGTACACCAACAGCCCAGGCCTTAACGTCAACAATTAATAAATGGGACCTCATGAGGCTGAGAAGCTTCTGTAAGGCAGGAGACATTGTCAGCAGAACAAAGCAACAGCCTACAGACTGGGAAAAGATCTTCAACAACCCTTCATCTGACAAAGGTCTAATATCCAAAATATATAAAGAACTCAAGAAATTAAACACCACAAAACCAAACAACTCAATTGAGAAATGGGGCTCAGAACTAAACAGAGAATTCTCAACAGAGGAATATCAAATGGCTGAGAAACACTTAAAGAAATGCTCAACCTCCTTAGTCATCAAGGAAATGTAAATCAAAACAACTCTGAGATTCCATCTTACACCCATCAGAATGGCTAAGATCAAAAACTCAAGCGACACCACATGCTGGAGAGGATGTGGGGAGAGAGGAACACTCCTTCATTGCTGGTGGGAATGCAAACTAGTACAACCACTTTGGAAATCTATCTGGTGCTATCTCAGAAAACTGGGAATAGGGCTTCCTCAAGACCCAGCTATCCCACTCCTTGGAATATACCCAGAAAATGCACCAGCACACAACAGGGACATATGCTCTTTGGTTCTTTCTAATGACATCTGGCTTGGTTTGTAATGTACTTTTGCCAACAGAGACAGATAAAACAGGGGGTAAACAGTGCTATTTGATATACGTAGTGTTGGCAGTGGTCTCGTCGTAAATTGCTCATCTCTCATTGTTCTTGGTGCTGCTGCAGCTTTGCATGTCTGTGCCTTTGAAAGCTGAATCACCACTGATAGGTTTGTAAGTCAGGGTTCAGAATCAACAAGGTCAGGGGCACGGTGAGTTCAGTGAGGCAAACCTTGGTGAGGGCCGGCCAAGGTGGTCCCTACTTCACAGAAACAGCCCTTAGATTCATCACAGGTTGTTGTGTCATGACTCCTCTTTGTTCTCTGTTCTCATTACCTTTCTCAAATTTTCTTTATATTAGACAGTGCTAGATGCCTCTTCAATATCAGTTTCTCCTCCATCCTTTCTACTGTCATTCTGATTAAGTGTGCCCTATACCCACTTGACACCTTCCCAGACTCTCTCATCACGCACCTAGTTCTCTTCAACAGGAACTTCACTGAGTTTCCAGGAGAACTCTTACTTTCTGGAAACCAAAGGCCAAAATCAGCTGGCTTGCAATTTGGCCCCTGGCCTTTCCTCCCCTGAATGCCTGGAGGAGGAGTCCTTTCATTCAAAAGTAAAAAGTGCAGAGTCTCAGGCCAGCAGAACAGGATGTGTAGGCGCAGCTCAGGATTTACTCTTGGTATTCAAGGAAAGAAATCCTCATTCTTCTAAGCGTCTAAAAGTGAGTTTCTGTTACAACAGGCTAGATGGTGGGTTAACCAGTAGGTCTGATAATCTCAGGACTTAATCTCAAGCCCCCCCCCCCCCATATTTTTCTGATACACTCCGGGATGAGTAGGGGCACGTGGACTACTAAGAAAATAGTGGATCAGGCTGATTTTAGCACAGCAATGCCTGTTTGTTGAATTCTGCCCCCACCTGAAGACAACAGGAGGCTGAGGAACCTTCAGGAGGTGACCGTGAGATAAGGACATGACCCTTGTGACTAGGATTAGTGCCTTCGTAATGCATTCCTGGGGAAGTGCCTCACTCTTTCCACCCACATGAGGGCATCAAAAGAAGAGGGCCAACTGGAGGGCAGAGGAGAGCTCTCACTAGAATGAGCCAGGCTTAACCCTCGCCTGAGAGTTCTATCCTCTGGGGCTGTGAGAAATAAATGTTTAAGACACTGCAGTGTGTGGCATGTGTATTGCCATGTAAATGCTTGAGACACTCAGCCTGCGATTGTGATCTGGAAGCTGGCAAATGAGCAGCAGTGAGCAGCAGTATCTTACAGGAACAGAGGAGCAGAGAAAGGGATCTGACCAGAAGGTTCTGGAGACTGTTAGTATTGACTTCCACATCGCGACTTCCTCTTGAGTGTATGTAGATCATGAAGAAGAACACAGAGACGGCAGTAAAAATACTCTATGTTTCAGGAAATGACTCTTTTGAGACATGGGACAGCTGCCAGAAAGGGAAAAGGGGAAGTTACAATCCTTCAAAACAAATTCATGGATTTTTAGCTCTGTGTAAACCCTGGGAGGGTGTGAGGAATTGTACGGAATTGTCCTGACACTTCAGACTCTCCCTCCATTTTGATGCATTATAGACCACAATAACTGTTGAAGAAAGACCTGCCTCATGACTGACTGGTTCCACCAGCTGCTAAGTGGGTAAATTCTTAAAAATGGGCTGCATGTTAAATGAAATGAGCTCACAGAAAGATGAGACATTAAATTCCATTTAGTTAAAGAAAATGTCTTTATATACTAAAAATCTGAGACTTTTACATAAATCAAAGAAACATCTTAAAATTTCCATTAATCTTACTGGTTGTAAAAGCATCTCAAGTTAAACTAATTAGAACATCAGAAAGATGGCCTATTGGCTAAATAAGACCTTAGAGAAGTATTATGGACCAGGGTTGGGGAGAAGGATGGTAAATAAAAAGGAAGATGGCCAAAAAAAAAAAAAAAAAAAAAAAAAAAAAAAAAATCATAATCGTTACTAAGCTAATACAGCTTTTAGAAGAAATATCACTCAGTAAAATTCTTATTAAGTGCGTGTTTTTAAGTATGATGCTGAAAATAATACTTGACATGGAGGGCTGTTGTTAGGAAAATGCCAACAGCAGAAAGGATGCCCAGTTCAAACTCTGAAGCCATCTCTTTCACACTTACTAATTTACAAAGCATTTTCATAGGTTTTGTTTCCATGGAAACCCTACCTTTCTAAGGGAGATTGAGAAGGAATCATCACAAATGGAAAGGTTAACTTATCAAGCAAAGAGATCAGAGCAGGTGCCACATCGTCATTCTTTGCCCTCATTGTCAGAAGCCCTTTCCTGCAGCGGAGACAGTCTCTGAGGATGTTGTAAATAAGTACAGATAACCAATAAATAAATAGAGATAAGCTGCAGATTTCAATGTTGCCCTTATATACTGACTGACACTCGTGGCTAAAAGCTTTACCGTGTGCACCCTGAGACGTGCAATCATCTTAAAGCTGGACCAGGTCCTTAACAAAAAGAGCATGCTAAGCAATCTTACTGCGATGATCAACAATGGCAAGCCCCTGGCCTGTGTGGAATCCAGCCTAGAGGTCATCTCAAGCAACCCAGGGATGGGAAGGAACAGGAAATGGAGGGTGTGAAGTCGGACTTCCTACTGCTAACCCAGCAAGTGCAGAGAATTGCTACTCAGTAGCCTTGGGTACTTAGTCCAATTCAGGTGACAAAATGTCGCTGGTGGGAAGGCAGAGGGAACACAGATCAGGGCAGGCCTCTTTAAGAGACACTTTTGTCCTCACAGAGCACCACCTCAGGGCAATCACAGCACTTTTAGAGCCCGACAGGTTTGAGTACTGACTCCACGGCTGGCAATTTGGGTTTGGTCTTTGGTCAGTAACAAGGGCTATCTTGGCTCTTACTACAAACACTGAACAGGACAGAACAGGACAGCGTGTTAGCTTTATAACCATGGCAGCCAAGAACTTTCTTTTCAACAAATAAAACGCAAAGGTATTACCAGAGACCAGACTCCATGAGACACCCCCACCACCCCCAATTTTCTGACTCTGAGATAGAATAAGGGCACGAAGAAGATGTTGACATGGAAATTGAGCGTATATTGACATCATGTGGTGGGTCAATGACCACTAGTGGAGAAGCCCCTGTGAGGTCTCACCTTATGCCACATCCTAGTTCTAAGCTAGTTGAATAATAGCTGGCAGGATAGAGACTAAAATGCAGCGTCTGCTGCATTTTTTTTTTTAAAAAGCTGATCCTCTATGGAAGCTGCTCGCCCTCCTTTTTCCTGCATATGCCCAGCTAGAAATGCAAAGACTTTATTTCTCCCTGGGAAGCACTTAGCTGACAGATGCCAGAGCATAAACATCAAGTTCCCTTGGCTGCAGTTAGGGGACTGACTACTCCACAATAGACGGCAGGCTCCAAGGTCCCATTACAGGCTTGCCTCCTGTGGGACGCTTGCCTGAGACGGCCCTTTGGTCTGCGCGTTAGCTGCTTTTCTTATGGCTGTGGCCAAGCTGACAGGACACACCTTAAGAAAGGAAGGTTTATTTTATTTTGAGTATACAGTTTTAGGAGATAATCCATTGACAGGAAAGGCACAGGCACGGTGGAGCCGTGTGGGACTCTGCTGGATAAGGTTGAAGTCTGACTTCAACTTTTGTGTGATAGCCGTTTCACTCTAGGTCTATAAAGGCAGACTCCCTTTCCTTAGCGGGGGTTCCATTCCACCTGATCTGGTAACCCCAGATCCTGTAAGGAGCATCACAGTCACCTAGCCCTCAGGGAAGATTACAAGCCTGACCTTTTCTGGTAAGGAACTTGACCAGCAAACACAGGGAATTCCTGGAAGTGCCGTACCCTATGCTGAGACCCTAGCCTCCAGCAAATGACCTTTAATTGTACCTAGAAGTTATCCCCTCATGCATAGGATAATTAAGTACTGTTTTCTCCTTCTTGTGATGTCCCACCCCCACCGTGTTATTGCATTTAAATGAGCTAGTGTACCACTGTATGCACACATTCACCCTCAAAACCCTTCCCGCTGTTCAAGGTTTAAATAAAGGATGGACAGCTTGCTTGGGGGGCGTGGTGGGGTGGGCGGGGGGGGGGGGGGCTCATGGTCTCTTGCTCACCATTCCTTTCTGGAGGGAACCACTGCTGGATGCCCAGTGGTCAGGCAGCAATGGCAGCTGCTGGGCCTGCTCCATCACCTCAGTGAAGGGCCTCACCAACCTGCCTGCCAGCAGGTTTTGAACATCTGCCTGTTTCTGCTGCTGCGCTTGGCACAGCAGCTCAAATGAGGAACTGTAACACTTGCGGAGCTCCACTGCCTTTTGAGACCTGCAGTCTCATTCTAAAAAGAGCTAAGTCGTGATACCTTGTAGAAAACTCATTGTCCACTTCCCCAGAGATGCAGGGAACTTGGCCTAGAGCCCAGGCTTAAAGCTTCACCCTACAGTGCTCAGGCCACCCCTTAGTGAAAAATGTTCTCGTCCAGAGGCAAGCAGTGCCTGGACCAACCCACAGGACGTGGGGCCCAGGCCACCCACCACTGGATGCAGAACTGCAGACAAGGTTCCGTTCAGAGTGGCCAAAGCTTGCCGCTGGGATTCATTGTAGTGTGGTATGGATCACAAGGCACACCAAGGCCCCTTGATACTGGACACTACACCTTTTAGCCAAATTAATCTGATTTCCTTAGATATTTACCCAATGCCTTAGTTTGTGTTTTATTGCTGTGATGAGACACCATGACCAAGGTAGCTCTTAGAAGGAAAAACATTTCATTGGGGCTGGCTGACAGTTTCAGAGGTTTAGTCCACTATCATCATGGTGGGAGGCATGGCAGCACACTGGCAGACATGGTGCTGGAGAAGGAGATGAAAGTTCTACATCTTGATCCAAAGGCAGAAGAAAGGAGACAATGTCCCACACTGGGCATAGCCTGAGCATGTAAGAGACCTCAAAGCCCACCCACACAGTGACCCATTTCCTCCAACAAGGCCACACTTCCTCCCAATAAGGCCACACCTCCTTATAGTGCCACTCCCTATGGCCCAAGCATTCTCTCTCTCTCTCTCTCTCTCTCTCTCTCTCTCTCTCTCTCTCTCACACACACACACACACACACACACACACACACACACACACACACACACACACATACACGAGTCTATGGGGACCATATATAGTAAAACCATCATACCCAGTGTGTCATTCTGCAACAGAAATGTAAAAACACTAGGAAATAGATCTCAATCAGACCCAAATCTAACAGAGCCTTTACTTCCAAGCCTTGAGAAAGTCTGTTGTAAAAAAAAAAAAGAAAGAAAGAAAGAAAAAAAAAAGAAAGAAACTCTGTTGTTTATAAACCACATCATTTATGGTACTTTTTTGGTTTTTTGAGACAGGGTTTCTCTGTGTATCCTTGGCTGTTCCAGACTAACTTTGTAGACCAGCTGGCCTCAAACTCTCAGTTCTCCGCCTGCCTCTACCTCCCGAGTGCTGGGATTAAAGGCGTGCACCACCACCGCCCGGCTTAACTTTCATTCTTTCTTAACACAGCCAAGAATTGCCTTATATTTTGAGCTTCCTAAATAGGCAGTTGCTGAATACTTGGCACAGATGTAGATGACCTCTATGCATTGTTTCACAGTAATCAAAACAATGTGTGTGTCTATTATTATTTCATGATGAGAAATCTGAGGATCTGAGACATGAAATAATTTGTCCACGATCACTTGGAATAGCTATCCACATGTGGGGAAGGATGTAGTGGATGTAAAATGGCAACAACAAAAAAAAACCCACAAAAGGTAAAAACTCATAATATATATATGTATGTATGTATGTATATATATGTATGTGTGTGTGTGTATATACATACATACATACATACATATATATATAAAACAACATGAGGGATATTTTGCTTGATCACCAACAATTGAAAGAGTGCAAAGATGGATGTAGGCAACTTCCTGGAGCATCCTCCAGGTTGGTATTCATTCAAAATTCCAAGAGCAGGAAAGTAAAAGGGGACATTTAATGAAGCCAAAAAGAGCTTCTGGGGCTCAGAGTAGCTTCTACGGAGGATAGAGGTGATCCTCATGATAGAGGTGACCTTCATGATAGAGGTGACCCTCATGATTGATAGAGGTGACCCTCATTTCTCTACAATTAGGAACAGGAAAAGCTTTTTGCACTCATGGTCAGTAGTTACCAAGATAAACTGAACACATAGGAGTATTATTATCCCAGGTTCTCCCAATGACAAACACCAAGATAACATTTATCTTTTTTTTTTTTTTTTTTTTTTTTTTTGGTTTTTCGAGACAGGGTTTCTCTGTGTAGCCTTGGCTGTCCTGGACTCACATTGTAGACCAGGCTGGCTTCGAACTCACATCGATCCGCTTGCCTCTGCCTCCCGAGTGCTGGGATTAAAGGCGTGCGCCACCACGCCCGGCAAGATTTATCTTTCATGGGTCTGGTCAGAGGGAATGTCTGCACGTAATGAAGCAGAAGATAGAATGGCTGGCAAAGCCTTAAGACTCTGCACCAATTCTAACCTCTGTCTAGGAGATGAGGACTGTGCAGCCTAATGAAGGTTCAGCAACACCAGCAGAAAACCCATGAGCCTAAGTCAGTACCAATTGAATGCCCATGGCTCCGTGAACGGGGTTGCCTGAGAGGCCCCTGCATTCCATCACTGGTCAGGAGCAGCCCGTGGAGGCTGTAGCCTCAAGCAAAGTTACTCATGCCTTTCCAAGATTAGTAATTTGTCTATGCACTATCATTCAATGGGGTGCAGGGAGTAGAGTGAATTCTCATAGCTCCTTTATCATGTTCCCAAAATGGCTCTGTTGGACATCCCTGCTCCCCCCCCCCCTTTTTTTGGGACATCCCTTTTATTCTCTATGTTTTGCAGAAGAAAAAAAATTCAACAAGTCACTTTTTTTTTTCTTTCGAGACAGCATGCATCCCAGGCCAGCCTCAGATTCACTGTATGGCAAGTTATGATCTTGAACACTGGATTCTCCTGCCTCTGCCTCCCATCAACTGCTAGAATAATGGATGTGTGCCACCAGGATGGAGTCATGCAGGGCTGAGAGTAAAGCCCAGAGCTTCACACACCCGGCGCAGACACTCAAAACACCTGGGCATCAACCCTAACTCATTGGCTAGTTTTTACCTCGTGTTTACTGGGAAGATTACCAGCCCACAGGGGGGAAAACAAATATATGTGTATATACACATACACACACACACACACACACACACACACACACACACACACAAATATATTCAAGGTTTAGAGACATTGAGGAATGCCCCTAGTAATACAAACTTAGAAAAGGCCACTATCAGGCTTAGAATGAGGCATCTGATTCCTGAAGCAGATTTCTATATTGAACCTCTAATAATACTAATTTCACATTAAAAATGGTATAATGAGGATCAAATGAAACCACCCAGGTAAAATCCCATGCTGCATTACTCGGGTAGTTAAGAGCTCAAGGAATATTATGTTTACTTAGCAATTGAGCCAGAATCAGCTCCAGCTCTGACTAATGTGAACGTCTGTGTCTTGGCCACTGAGCTTGATTATCCATCCATGTAAACTCATCATTTCCATCAGATAGCATTGGGAGTAGCTACAAAAGGCATTTGAAAAAGCAAAAGAGGGATGGAATTATGTACCATCTTTAAAGAAATAGTATCAGTCACGCAGATAGAACTCAACGATAGAGGGTTCTAGAAATGCCAGGGATGTTTCCTTTCATTCCCCAGGGAAGAAAGTCACGCAGGTGTGGCCTGTTTCCTGCCTATTCATAACTAGAATTATGTAAGATTTATGAGACAAAGGTGCCAGCGAGGAAAGGATAAGTTGGATAACACTCCATCCAATTTTAAAAGAAAAAAGCATGCTATAGAAGCATCTAGATCTTTAGTTCTTGCTAAGATGGCACAACAGGATTAAGATTTCCTGCTCTATGACAAACAAACAAATGGGCAAAGGCTTTAAAAAAAAAGAATGCAAAATGATAATGTTTTTTACCATGTTGGAATCTAGGGACACGGGACAGTGTTCCCTGAGAGAAAGGCCCCATCAGGGATACATCTTGTGAGCATTCCCTGAGCAGAACCAGGTAGTTGAGCTGAAGTAGTTAGAGGGGAAAACAAGGTAGCTAGAGTTCACATAGCACAAAATAAGGAAGGGGGAAATTAGGAGGGAGGGGAAAGAGAGATGGGCATGGGAGAAAGAGGCAGAGGGGAGAGGCTCTATTTATTCCAGGAAACCATAGACTTCCCCAGCCCAGCTCTTTAGTGGTGGTTGGTGCATGTATTGGGGAAATATTCTGGCAGATGGGAAAAGAATCGCACGAATTTAACAAAAAGACAGCGGAAACAAATCCTACAATTCACACAAAGCTGGAAATAGTTGAAGTATCTCCTTGCCAGAGTAGAAGCCCTTATCACGGAACAGACTGTAGAGCAGGCAGAAGGATGTTTGAGATTACACTGGTCATGCTCAGTGATGCCCAAAGGCTTGAAAGGGTTAAAGTACTTTCTTAACTAGCTCAGTAAAATTCAGGAATACCTATGGGGCAGCAAACCTGCCCATTTACAATGAACTGCTTAAAACAGTGGAGGACACTAGGAGAGAAAGGATTAATCTGAAGATGTAGTAATAGAAATGATCCAAAATGAAATTGATTTTAAAAACTGGAACAATAAAGAGATCATCACTTTCTTGTGAGGCAAATGGAAACAGCCTACCATGCAGGTTACTGTAGTTGCAAAGGAAACTATTTAAGGAAATAATAGTTAAAAACTTTGCCAAATGTGAGAAAAACTACAAAAATATTTCTTCAAGAACTCCAAAAAAGGCCAAACACAGGAAAAGAGAAAATCACCTGCCTGCTTTGCTACCTTCTAACGATTAAGACGTTAGAGCCAAAACCACCCCCTCACCTCTTCTTTGTCACTTCTAAGTACAGGTCAAAAGTTCATCTCCTCACTGCAGATCTCCCCAAAACTTCCAAGAAATAAGAGAGTGTTTATGAAAGTACCCCACGTGAAATATAAATAGATAAGGGGCACTTGGATGCTTGCCAATAATTAAGCCACCATTAAACGTTTTCATTATTTTAAACTCAATAAGGAAAAACTGAAGATGATAATAAAAGTTTAAAGCCACTTAGAAAACAGAAGAGAAATGAAGTGGTCCTTTCCCCAGGTGCCTTTCACAGTTTGCATCCTGCTCCTTGATAGCAGGTTCCCTTTCCACAGTGTGGCAGCTTGAATAAGAAAGGCCCAACAGGCTCATTGATTTCAATGCTGGGTCATTAGGGAGTGGCACCACTTGACAGGAATTAGGAGGTGTGGCCTTGATGGAGGAAGTGTGTCACTGGGGGTGGGCTTTGGGCTTAAGCCAGGCCAAATCTATGGTTGAAAGTTACACTGTAGCATCCCACGAGTTGTGCAACTCCACCCGGATCAACGTGGGAAGGCACCTCAGCAAGGCATTGACAGGATGACTTGGAGATCATTAGGGGTCAGCTTGTGGAATGGTTAACCATCAACCTCAATTAAAATCAAACGTACAAGAAATACCACAGTTGGAAATGATCAGCAGAAGACATTGTTTTTAATTCAATTCAACAACAATTTTTTCTAAAGTTTTTATCTCTATGCATTTCCAAAACATATATACATTCATTTATCACTTCACAATGATAGTACATTCTAAGAAACTAGGCGATTTTGTCATTGCATGAACATAATCAATAGTACTTACTCAAGCCTAGGTGATAAAAGTTTATTACTTGGTATAGCCTTTTGATACCATCAAGAGATACAATAAACACAAAAGATAAAATAAACATACATACACATACCTATTAGACGGATAAGTCTGGTATCAGGCAGGGAATGTTGTTTTACAGGAAACATTTATTTTTTACTAGATATAACTAGTACCCATGAAAACAGCAAAATAATATAAACTACAGTACTACACTATGTATAAAAACCAATAACATAGTCATGTGTTACCGTTATCAAGTGTTATATATTATACGTAATTATATGCTCTATACACTCTATATACTAGGCTTCTCACAGTATTAACAGCACCATCCAGTGAGTAATGCATTGTGCAACAATGCTAGAATATCTCTATCATCATTTGGTAATAGGAATTTTTCATCTCTGTTATCACACGTTGCGTATCATTGACTAAGATGCTGTAGGCAGTTGATGTCCAGTTTTACTTTTATTCAAAAGGCAGTATTAGAGATGATCTCTTGGCACTTAGGTCTTCCACTTATTATACTAGTCAGTAAGATTCCTCCATTAGTAGGTCTTACAATACTTAATTAATATCTCATTGTGTAGGTGCTTTATATCACTCTCCTATTGGTGGGCATTTGATTTCTTTCCAGGTTTTTAGCTGCTGATGAATGGTGCTGTAAATAAACTCTCTTAAACCTGTGTAAGGATTGTTTTGTTTGTGTTTGTGTTTGTTTGTTTGTGTTTATATTCCTAAGAGTAGAATTTATAGGTCAACTTGGCGCAATCTAGATTCACAAGGGAAAAGATTCTTAATTAGGAATTACCTTGATTAGGTTGGCCTGTGGGCATG
Organism: Acomys percivali; assembly: GCA_907169655.1. Classification (NCBI taxonomy): domain Eukaryota; kingdom Metazoa; phylum Chordata; class Mammalia; order Rodentia; family Muridae; genus Acomys; species Acomys percivali. The sequence goes on along the minus strand of OU015745.1, from coordinate 134,984,901 downwards.
TCTGTAGGGGATTGTTAATTAACATAGGAAAACCTACCCGATTGTGGGTGGCAAAACTCCCTAGGTAGGACTGTCTAAGACTACAGCAAGCAGCAAGGATGCGTTTGCTGTCTTTTTGTTTTTGACTGTAGATTTGATATGGCGAACCGCTTGAGTTCTTGCCTCGATTACCCCAAAATGATGAACTGTAACTTGGAATTGTAAGCCAAAGAAACCTCCTTTCCCTAGGAGGATGTGTCAGAGCAACAGATACAAAACTAGAACAGCTGGCATATGCACATTCATCATTAAAAATAATGTTAATCTAATGTTAATCTGCACCTGCTTATGCCCCCACTAGTAATGTGAAAGAGTTAACGGACTGTTAAGGCTTTCTCTGTCTTTTTATTTAAAAACTTCTCTAGCCCTATTATCCTTAAGTATATACAAGAAATATAACTCTCTCATGGAAAACAACATCTAAATTAAAAGAAAAGCCATAACCACCTCCCAAATGGGGGCACAGGGAATTCCAAGATATATAGATACTGTGATAGATCCCTATAAGGTTCTAGTGTCTCTCAAATAAATGTAAACATTCACTTTAAGTGCTTAAACAAGGCCATCCTGGACTCACTTTGTAGACCAGGCTGGCCTCAAACTCACAGCAATCCGCCTGCCTCTGCCACCCGAGTGCTGGAATTAAAGCATGAGCCACCACACCCAGCTATTAAAGCACTCTTTGACTTGCAGAGGACCAGAGTTCCTTTCCCAGAACCCACATCAGGCAGTCTCAAGTTGGACCAGTCACTTTACCTGGAGGCAAGTTTATAGTGTGTGTTCTTGAAGGCCTGGTGTGGGTGAGCCCAGCTCAGTGGGGATAGTGCTATTCGAGGGCAGGTGGTCCTGGATGGTATAAGCAAACCAATAGCAGCACTGTTCTATTGCCTCTGCTGCAGTTCCAGCTATGGTTTCTCTGGATAATAGACCATAAGCTGTGAGAGGAAAGAAACCCTTTCCTCCCCCAAGTTGCTTTTGGTCATGGTGCTCATCACAGCGATAGAAACCCAAGGGAAGGCAATCACCTGGCCTGATGGTTCTTGATCCACTTGTCAGACGAGTTAGAGCCTGCATTAATCGGCTGCCATTACACACATATGTGAAGAGATCAACTTGCTTTGACAAAGGTTTGATTAGCCTCAGAGCTTCAGAAGCCCTGGTGCTCCTGTTGTGATGCAGTGCAAGATGGTACGAGCGAGGAGAAACAAAACAGCCTCCTTCAGGTCTAGGAACCAAAAGGCAAAGAGAAAGAGCCAGAGTCTCAGCATTCTCTTCAGGGGCATAGCCTCCCTTCCAGAAGCTTCTACAGTCTCCTACTGTTGTTTCCTGGGAACTAAGCCTTTGAGGGCCATGTAAGATCACACCATAGCTGTACCTGGGTGCTTCTCTTTGTTGTGACCTTTGTCTGTGCTTTTACCTACAAGATCTCTGAGAAAAACAAGCAAGCAAACAAACAAACAAAACCCAAGAAGGCTAGGAAGTACAAAGCAGAGGAATATTAAATAGTTTCTAATTTTGTGAATGTTTTTGGTGAGAAAAGTGCCACAAATCTCTACTGAACTACTAAAGCAAGTTCTTAAAACTCTAAGGTAAAGCAAGATAAATTTGAGTGCTAATTGTTTAAGGAAACTCTCCTCAGGGGGGGAAAAACTGTTATGTGCACTTAAGTAAAATTGGGTGGCTTTTTTGAAGTGATGTGGACAATTATGAATTTGCACTTTAAAATGCAAATACAGTCATTTAACTAAGCGTTTACAGGGTGCTTATAATGGACATTTTACTATACATTACAGCCATACTTTTATGTACTATATTTTTATAGTAAATTGAAGTTCTTTCTTTACAGTATTTTTATTTCATTTGTTGGATCAAAACATTAAATTCCATATTTTGAAAGGGTTAAAGAAATTTTTACTTAGAACATCTCTTTTATGATATTTTCAGTCAGAGCTATGAATCACTTCATGTTGGATCAGCAACCCACAATTATATCATTAGCACTATGACAAAACACTGTTTTTTAGTGATGAAGTCTTTGCAAATACACCATCAGTACCTCTTCTGTTCCTAATGACACAATATCATAGATTATGTACCTTATACATAAAATATGTTTATGTGGAGTCAGAATTCTCGCCAAAGGTCAAGGGCTCACAGGTGCTAATGGTCTTCTTGCTGGCAGAGCTGAGAGTGGCTCTCACACAGTGAGAGACAGGGAATTCAAAAGAGACACTGCCCGCACCGGCTTTTATAGCACCCACTTTCAAGCTAACCAGTCACTCACATACATGGAGCCCTGACCACATGCTGAAAGTCTCAGTCGCCCCCATTTTTGACTCTCATAATGGGAATTTGATTTCAGTCTCAGAGCTTTCTTTAGGTCAGAGCATACTGCAGACAAAGGGAGCACATACTCATATTGAGATACAAGATTTCGAGAGATAAAGTCCACAGTTTCCCCTTATGCACATATATTTCATGTGGATAGTGCAAGGGCTCAGGGAGGAGAAGGACTGAGTCTTGGCTGCTAGCAACAGGAAGCTGCTCTCTGTTTCTCTACTTTTAATCTGTGCATGAATCTTCTGTGGAGTCCGTCTAGAGTGATTTCTGGGAGTTTGTGTTTCCAATAAATAACAGGTATGCTGTGGGGCTATGGTGGTTGCCTGTGAATAGTAAGGTTCTAGTGAATCAATGTGAGGTAGGATGCACCTTCTCACCATACTCCTGTGACTTTGCCTGTTCTATATTGCTACATTAGAGAGAAACTGACCACCTGAATCATCTTATCTCTTTTTTTAAAGATTTATTTATTTATGTATGTAAGCACTGTATTGAATATATGCCTGCATGACAGAAGAGAACATCAGATAGAAGAGGGAATCAGATCACATTAAAGATGGTTGTGAGGCGCCATGTGGCTGCTGGGAATTGAACTCAGGACCTTTGGATGAGCAGTCACTGCTCTTAACCACTGAGCCATCTCTCCAGCCCTCATCTTATCTCTTTATTTGAGGGTGGAACATTGTCTGTCTCTGTACTGCATCCGGGAGGGAGTGGAGCTTTTCTGTCTTCTTCACCTCTGAATTTCCAGTGTTTGAAACTTGATGAGCCATTGCTAGTAAAGACTGACTGGTCACACAATATGCATGCACAAAGTCATAGTGTGTGTGCTTGATAGGTTACCAGATACGTCCTATTTGCACGGCAGATGGGGGGCATCAGCAGTTAGGAGGATGGGGTCGTACATGAACTCACCAGCTGGGCTAGCTTTGCAGTGACTATGAAGTCCCCTGCTCCTGTGTCCTTGTGCATCATCACATGGGGATACAAATGACTGCGCTCACAGCACTAGGTGAAGACTGAGTTACTGCCTGTGACAGAGTCATGTGCATAAAGGTGCATAGTAAACACAGCATGATGGGAAACCCAAATGTCACGATGTTTTCAGCACGTATACGTTTATTATTTATACAGTCTAGAAGCTTCCTAGGGTGTGAGCCAAATCTGGTGCTGTGTGTGGAACAGATCAATCCTACAGGCAGATGGATGATTTCCCAGCTTCTCAGAGACACTGAGAACTAGTGTAAACTTACTGAGACTCTCTGAGGGGAAGGGTAGGTAAGGTAAGGCAGAACTGGCCCAGCTACTTCCACCACTGTGAAAAATAGCTCTGCCCTCTCTTTGGCCTGACATAGACATTTCCAATCAGTTCCTCCAATAACAATTAATTTCAGAGCCATTGGATGTGCTCATCTCCGCATACCATTCAGAAATATCACCCTATCAATTTCTCAAAGGTGAGGCAGTAAAAATACTAGCATTGCTTATGGTCCCCAGAAGCCATCAGGGAGATTTCAATATGCATTAATATCATCTGTTATTCATACCTCATAGATTCGCATATTATTATCAGCTCTTTCTGGAGGATGGAGACCATGGTTGCTGGTCTGAGGTAGGCTAAGGACTGACAACACAGAAGCCTTTAGCAGCTTCTGTCTTTGGAGGCAGTAGTACTAAACCAAAGAGAAAGCATCTGAAGAAAGAGAAGGTCAAAGAAAGAACTTTCTAGAGGATCTGGCAGATGAAGGGATTGGCTTGTGCCCGTGTCATGGAGCCATTTCAGCAATGACTCACCACCTCATAGGTATTGCTTCCCCTTTAGGTTAGCGATGCTCTGTCCTGATTCCAATTAGAACCAGCAGAGAGCTGCAGACACTAGCAAGGCCTGAAAAGTCAATACACACAACCTCTGAAAGCAAGTCACAGGCTCCGTTATCTGGGCTCCGTTAAGCAGTTACAAAGGCCATCTGACCTTGAGTCCCACTTGAGAATTTAAAGTAGTTTCAAATAAAAATGTACAAAATTTACATTTATAAGCTTTTAGTATATTTTACACACACTTTTTAGTTAACTCTTAAATAGATGTATATGGGTTTGTTTCTGTTCGCATGTGATGTGTTAAATGTCATGGTCAAAGAACATTTAGCGAACATATTTCCACTTTTATATAAAAACCTTAGGGAAATTTTTGATAAATAATAATGATTTATTTTTTAATTGTGTATTTGTCTTTTGTCAGAGAAATTATATATAAGCTATAGATGTATAAAATATATAACATATGTCAGCCTTAATGTTTCCAAAGAATTTTTCAAAGGAATGTTGATAATGACTTGGGAGCAGTAGATCACTGTAGTGGAACACCATATAATACAATGTTTAAAGCAACTGTGGCAAGAGCCGGGCGTGGTGGCACATGCCTTTAACCCCAGGACTCAGGAGGCAGAGGCAGGTGGATTGCTGTGAGTTCAAGGCCAGCCTGGACTACAAAGTTAGTCTAGGACAGTCAAGGCTACCCAGAGAAACCCTGTCTCGAAAAACCAAAAAAAAAAGAAGAAGAAGAAAAAAGAAAAAGCAACAGGAGCAAGGGGAGGTTTCTAAAGGTAGAAATGAAGAGGACTGCATTGGGTACTTCGAAGCAGTAATTCTTGGCCACGGTCGTAAATATCTAGGGTAGAGTGAACGAGAGACTGAACGGACAGCTTGGGACAGACATCCTTACAGAAGTTCATTTGCTATATGGTTGCTCTGGCTTCTAGACAAAGCTGGTGGTCTTGGAAGTGTTTTGTGCTGTCACCATCAGGCAAATGGGACTAAGAAACTTGCCTTCAAAACCTGCTGGTTTATTTACTTCTTTGATAGGCTGATGGAAGTGCCTCCATTTTCCTCCTCCTATCTTCGCTGGCTCTCTCTCTCACACGTCGTATAAAGGTAAACAGATTGGATACAAGCCCCAGCACATCCCCCGCATGTGCTAGCCAGAAGATGACTAGAAGAACAGTTTCTAAGACCATCTCCCGGTGCGAAGCTCTGCCTGGCAGAAATGGACAAGCGGGCTATGAAGTGTGCGTCCACAGGGCTCCCATCCTGCTTCTGACACCCAGCCCCAGCCTTTGGTACAAATACCCGAACCTCTCTGAGTCTATTTCTTCATATCGAATGAGGACGCGTCGGCTGCTCCTCACGGACTTTTGAGGAATCAGCGTGATAATTACAGTCGGCCCAGCAAAACATCCTGCCTCAGCTGTGACTTTATCATTCACCTTGATGTGCCGACTGACCTGTGTGTCAGCACTCAGCTGTGCCTCCCACTGTAATACAACAGTCACTCAAGCTTCTTAGAAGGGGGTGGGAACTTAGATGAGATTATAACAAGGAGTTTCTTTTAGGTTTCTTGGTATTGTAAGGAAGAGGAATCTGATTTACTGTCTGGTATGAACTGCTGACGCTTGTATCACACAATTTCAAAACAAGTTCCATACCTGAGTCACCATGTACACATATCCCTGTGGGATATGAAGCTATTTGGCACCAGTTATAATATTTATAAAGTAGAATTCTCTTGCTTGGTGGGCTTGATATTATAAATGTAGTATGAATAAAGTTAAAGAAGGGTGTTTAGATTATTGGCTTGCAGTAGAGCCCGAACCAAGGCCCTCTGACTCAGGGTACGCTGCCTCTGGGCAAGGGCGGTATTGGACTTGTTCATTCCTGTAGCTGGTATTGCTCAGAACACTGCTTTCCCAGTAGCTGGTTCCTATAGACAGAGGCGACAAAGCCAAAGAAAGTACGGCAGAGCCTAGATGCCACTTGGGTAATGTTACTTTTCCAAAGTAACAAAACAAAAGGTAGGGCTTACATATGCCCCATATCACTAATCTCTTAACCTAGGTCCCACTGTGTCAGTTACTGACCCCTGACACTTGAGAATCCCGGTTATCAGATCCTGGCTTGACCTTAGTTTAAGTAAGTCTAATTCACACTGAAGCTCTCGACTTGGAGACTGGCCTTCTCAAAGCCTACCTAGCTTCTAGGAATCTTTGAGCCCAAAAATCCTGAGAGTGCTTTTGTTGGTTTCTTTAAATGGTGCTATTTATAGCTACACTCTATAATTTATGATGGAGAGAATTCTGAGTTTCTTTGTGTCTCTCTGTCTCTGTCTCTATCACACACACACACACACACACACACACACACACACACACACACACACACAC
>OU015745.1:134926127-134944908 GCA_907169655.1 Acomys percivali | reverse complement strand
AAGCAGCTCAGGTGTCTTTTACAAAGATTTATTTCTGAAACAATAAATCTCTCCCCTGACACTGGTTCAAACATGTGCTCATTCCACCCTCAGTCTATTTTATTTTCAGTCTTAAAAATGTTCCACAGTCTATATGTAGCTAAGATAGACAATTTACTGAATTTTGCCAAATGTCAAAATATTAACCATTTCATTTTAACAAGTTTCATGATGTCTAATGTACATTTGAACACTGATCTAAATATAAGAGCTTAGGCCCAAAAGAAAAAAAAATCATTTTTACTCTACAGCATACCTTGCAAGCAGTCTCATCTCAACAACCATCTATTTTCTTTTAATTCACTATCACTATAACAGAAATGATTAATTCAAAAAAGAATGGACATCTGAAAGCTTGGTGGATAAAGCATTTACTGCAATAAACACAAAGAGCTGACTTCAAACCCTCAGAACCCACATAGAGCTGGTGTGTCCTGGGAAGCCTGCCGATCTTGTGGTGAGGTCAGAGACAGAGATAGAAGACACCCAAACGAGTGTGTGCCCGCTAGTCTGCTGCACACACTAGTGAAAGGAGGTTCTACATTAAACAAAGTGGAAAGAGGGGACCAGCATCCAAGATTGTCCTCAGACCTCCACACTTGTACCAGGGCACACATACACCTATTCTTAAACACACACACACACACACACACACACACACACACACACACATATTTCTTTTGTTTGTTTGTTTGTTTTGTTTGGGTTTTTCGAGACAGGGTTTCTCAGTGTAGCCTTGGCTGTCCTGGACTCACTCTGTAGACCAGGCTGGCCTCGAACTTATAGAGATCCACCTGCCTCTGCCTCCCAAGTGCTGGGATTAAAGGCGTATGCCACCACCACCGGCCACACTTCTTAAAAGGATAAGAAAACCAACATATCCTATGAACCGTAGCCATTTTTCCCCCTGACTCTTGGGGCTTTTAATGGCACTGTAAAGATAACTTTTGTGATTGATAACTTTTACTCCAGATACACTCAAACATTTATAAATAAGGTTCACTTGAAGAGAAACATCTAGAATAACCCTTCGGCAGTCTTTAAATAGTAATCCCACCAGCAGAAGCAAAGCACCACACACTCCAGGCCCTACAGAAATAGTCGCTCTGTTTGTCCAGCTGCACATAGCCCCACAGATCCCAGCCCTGAGCACGCTTGGTATATTTAGCAACCACTTGCATTGCTTATCTTTCTTCCGTACATTTAAAAAAGGATCCTAAGTAAGAGACCTCAGCTGCTCCAACATTTGACTCCCATTCTTCCTGTTTGAGTTTGTATGAGACTCTTTCACCTACTCTGTGGCTCAGAGGAAGTTATCGGCCTCCCACAATTGAGGTAGGTAAGAGGTGAGCTCATAACAGCAACGCAAGAAAGAATGGCAAGCACCTCGCAGCACAGTGAGGGCACTGTGAGAACCAGCCAGCCCCAGTGGGAGAATCAGGATGGCTCGGCGGAAAGATGAAGGCTTGTTCACTTGGGGATGGTCCCCCAAGTGACCTTTGACAATTTTATGAGACATATTTTCACTATGCTGCCCAACATAGCCTCAAACTTTGGATCCTCCTGCCTCAGTCACCTGAAGCCTAGGACAGTAGAGTATGCCACCACAGCAATCTCTAGCACTTATTTCTCACTTCTTGGTCAATCCTGAGGGGACTGAGAGAGGGTCAAGTGATTTGGTATTCATCTGGCTAGAACACTGTTAATTTGTTTTTTGTTTCCTGATTACAGAGTAAAGAGTTGTAACTTTCATTTGCCTGCTTCAATTGTTATCTGGGACACAACTGTCTTCCTCTGCTAATCTAGGCCTAGTCCTGGAAGTTTCTAGCCTCCATACAATCTAACCTAAACTTAGATTGTTTCAGGCTCTGAGACTTACTGCTTAATGAGCTCACCCTTGCTTGTTCATTCTGAGCTCTGGGCTGGCTGGCTCAACTCAGCTGTTCTGGTTCAAACTCTTCTCCCAGCTGATTTATTTAATCTGGCTTCTTTCTCAGCCCAGAATTGTTCTGCTTGGCCTCAAACTAACCCAGCAATCAGCTCTAATCTTCTGGCTTCTCATTTTCTGGCCTGTTCCATGTTCACCTGAGTTCTCTCTCTGCAACCTATCTCTCTCTTGCTGTCCTGGTAAAAATCGCCTTCTCTCTCTCTCTGTAAAACTGCGTCTTAAGTAGCTTCCCTTTCGACTCAATTAGACATAATTTTCAAACATGGGTGCTTCCTTCTACAAACTAACTTTTCTTTCTTTCTTTCTTTCTTTCTTTCTTTCTTTCTTTTCTTTTCTTTTAAACTAACTTTACTTTCATTGTTTGGGATTAAAGGCATGTACCACCATGCCTGGATCTAAGCTTTTCTTCACCTGATATTTGCTCTATACCAGGCTGGCCTTGAACTCTGATCTGTTTGCCTCTGTCTCCCAGATTAAAGGTGTGTTTGTATTCCAGCCAGATCACACAGTCCTACAAGATCTTTGGATGTGATCACTTCCCAGCCGGATCACATAGACCTAGAAGGTCTGTGGATGTGATCTCTTGCCAGAACAGCCATGTTCTGAATTAACATTCGTCTACAAAGGGTTATAACACTAACACCCTTGTGGTCAAACTTTTTTTTTTGTATTGGATTCTTTATTTTATTTTATTTTATTAATTTATTCTTATTACATCTCAATGGTTATTCCATCCCTTGTATCCTCCTATTCCTCCCTCCCTCCCATTTTCCCCTTACTCCCCTCCCCTATGACTGTGACTGAGGGGGACTTCCTCCCCTTCTATATGATCATAGGGTATCAAGTCTCTTCTTAGTAGTCTGCTATCCTTCCTCTGAGTGCCACCAGGTCTCCCCATCCAGGGGAACGTGGTCAAATATGAGGCACCAGAGTACGTGTGAAAGTCAGACCCCACTCTCCACTCAGCTGTGGAGAATGTCCTGTCTGTGGGCTAGATCTGGGTAGGGGTTTGAAGTTTATGGCCTGTATTGTCCTTGGCTGGTGCCATAGGGGACCCCTGGGCCCAAATATGCCTATCATAACGTTCTTCTTGTAGGTTTCTAGGACCCTCTGGATCCTTCTATTTCCCCATTCTCCCATGCTTCTCTCACCTAGAGTCCCAATAGGATGTCCTCCCCTCTGTCCCAGTTTCCTGGTAAGTGAAGGCTTTCGTAGGACATGCCCCTTGGGCTAGTATGCAGATATAAGTGAGTATATACCATTTGAGTCTCTCTGCTTCTGGGTTAACTCACTCATTATGATCATTTCTAGTTCAATCCATTTGTCCACAAATTTTGGGAATTCCTTGTTTTTAATAGCTGAGTAGTATTCCATAGTGTAAATGTACCACAGTTTCTTTATCCATTCTTCTACTGAGGGACATTTAGGCTGTTTCCATGATCTGGCTATTATGAATAAGGCTGCTATGAACATGGTTGAGCAAATTTTCTTGTGTGCTGGAGCATCTTCTGGGTATATTCCAAGGAGTGGAATAGCTGGGTCTTGAGGAAGCCCTATTCCCAGTTTTCTGAGATAGCACCAGATAGATTTCCAAAGTGGCTGTACTAGTTTGCATTCTGTGGTCAAACTTCTAACTCATGTTCCAAAAGGACATGGGAAAGGCCATTCTTCTTGTCCGATCAGGAACAGTGAAGAGAAGAAAATGGAAGGTGAGGACTTAACCACCAACGCCAGGGTCTAGAGTCAATGATTTTCACACCAACCTCTTAAACATGGAGATGTTTTACTGGACTAAGCTATTAATCTTCCCACATGGCCAGATGTTAGGAAAGGCCTTTACAAGTCATCAGTTGGTAACCACTCACTGTGGACTCACAGAGATGCACTTTAAAGAACATGACAAGGTTCTAGAGCAAGCGCGTGACACAGAAGTCTGGGGGCATTTGCGTGGTTCCAGCTAAAGCAAGACACAGACGTCCAGAGCACCTCTCGGGTTCCAGCGGAGAAATGACACAGAATGAAAAGGAAACTGTAAAATTCAGTGTAATATTCAAGACAAACCCAGCATGTGGACTGCAGCCTGAGGGAGTAATGGGGGTCAAAAAGTGTTCCAAAGCCTTATGGGAATGGGATGAAAAAAAAAAAAAAAAGAAAAGAAAAGAAAAGAAAGAAAGAAAGATGGCTTCCAAAAAGAGAAGAGTGCCTGTAAATCTGAGGACTGATAGGAACCTAAAAATTCTTGTAATCTTTCCTCCCCTCGCCCCCACATCCTGTGGGAAAGAGCTGTATGAGCAAGGGTTCAGCAATAACCTGGACCACAAGGCTTGAGAGGAGACTATCAAGAAGTTCTGGGAAAACAGGCCTTGACTCCGGAGAACTCAGAGGAACCTCAATCTATGAGTAATGAGCACTTCCTGTCACAGGCAAAGCCAGTGTTACAATTTTATGAAGCAGATGATTCTTACCCACCAAAGGGTCCGTCTTCTTGTTGACCTTGGAGATCCAAGGGGAACAGCATGTTCTTTTAAGTACTATTATTTAGCTAAACAGCTGATATTAATTATAACATCCCACTCACAATGCACCAGAGTGGTGGACTTCATTTTCTTTCTCTTGGTGAGAAAGGTACCTCTTGGGAATAAGCTACACGTTTTTCACTGACTTTCAAATCTTTAGGCTACTAGAGCACTGTTGAGATTACTACTAGTCCGCCTTAGACTCCAAGCACTCAAATAATGAAAACACTCCAAGTGCTGCCAAGCACAAATAAGACTAGGTGTGGAATTAGGTCAAATCAATAAAACACTTCTGCACAAGCACAGCACAAGAACTGGCACCCTAGAGCCCTGGGACCAGTGCTGCGTGCCATCTGGTTTATGAATGAAATGTTGTTGGAATGATGCCACACCCATACTTTCCTTATTGTCTAAATATGGCTGTCCTGCTGAAACAGCAAGTCGCTAAGGAGACCGGACAGCAGGCTGAAGACACAGCCCGTTTGGTAGAACACTCACGTAGCTTGCATGAGGCCATAAGTTCAATCCCCAGCACAGCACAGACTGAGCACGGTGGTGCTGTGATGGGGAAGACAGAAGGATCAGAGGGTTAAGGTCATTCCTGACTAGGCACTGAGTTCTAGGCTAGGCGGAGACGCACAAGATGTCTAAAAATAAAAGTTAAAAGAGATGGATGTCCATTACAGAATAAAATGTTACTCTCTCTGGCGATTCCTGATTAGTGCTCTCTCCTGCCGAATGTAATTAAGAATCTAGATCAATCTTAACTATTTCCCTTTATTCAGTGAGCTTTCCTGAACACCTACAAATGGTAGAACTTGGCTGGGCGATAAGGAAAGTTAGGGTCTGGCTCTTACTAGTAATATTTTTTAAGGCTGAAAAAGAGCTAAAATGGATAGTTTCACCATGTACCTCTACTGCTGAGATGGACATCCACATTGACACTAGGAAGGCAAACCTGGCGAACTTTGTAGAAACTAGAAAAGATATCATGGATCAAAGAAAGACACATGGCCTTTTCATCTTATATACTATAAATACAAAATTTGCTTAGAGCTTACGTTAATGATTTCTGTGAAGATAAAAGTTGGAAGACAGGAGGCAACTTTGAGGTGACAGATTTACAGCACTGATCATGAGAAGGGTTTCCTAGCAATTTACTTATTTCCAAACTTAGCAAATTGGGTGGATACATTGTGTGCAGTTTGTTTGCTTGTTTGTTTGTTTAATGTCAATCACACCTCAATAAAGGATTTTTAAAGTGAGTAGAATTAGCCTAGCCACATGCTCAAAGGAAGACAAGGACAATGTCCAGGCCTCTTTTGGCAACCAGGAGGAAATATGAGTCTCCACTACATTTCTGCTCTAAGAATCCAGACAGCAATCATGGGTGCCTTGGGCCAGAGGGAGCTGGGAGTGTCTCATGGGTTAAATGGTTTGCACAGCTGGATTCATCAGGCAAATGGGACTCTGAAAGGCTAATGAGGCGGAAAAAAAAAAGAAAACAGCCTAGCTTGTGTGAAATGAAACTCTAATCCCCACGAAGCTCTGATCACTTCTGGGAAATTTTTGTTTTTGTTGATAAATAATGTCACCTGTAAAGAAGAAAATATATGGCTTTTTATTAAGTGCAAAAATTATCGGCCATACACCAGGAGTGGTGGCGCACTCCTCTAGTCCCAGTACTTAAGAGGCAGAGGCAGGTGAATTCAAGGCCAGCCTGGTCTACAAAGCAAGTCCAGGACAGCCGAGGCTACACAGAGAAACCTTGTCTCAAAAAAAAAACAAAAACAAAAACAAAAATAATCTGGACCATATCACCTATGTAACCAAATAGAATGAAATGTTTCCTATTGTCTTTTTTTGACCCTCCAAACTGATTGATATCTACCACCTGGAAGAAAATTTTGAGGTGGGAGAAGGGGGTGGGGGGAGGGGGAGGGGAAACTTGTCTGCTCCACGTGAGGGAACAAAGCCCTAAGATCCCAAAGCAAGCTGGTATAATGCCTCAAATTTTGGTGAGCAGAGGCACTCTTATGGACTCAGTCAGTCCATTTCCACCAGGATTGCCCGTCAGACATCTGCATGTGGGATGTGAGAGGAGTTGCTTTGGGTGCACTTGCTTTCACCAAAGACATTAGTGGAAATTTTCTCTGAGTGCTGAGTAGAGGAACAAGGAGAAGAGACACAAATTCTGTCAGGGCTCAGAAATCTGAAAGACCCCCAGGCCTAAGACACTGAGATAGACGATCTGAGTGGGCTGCGCGTTGTGCAAAAGAGCATGAGGGATCGCGTAGAAAGCCTAAAGAACAGTGTGTTGCTTTCCTAAATATTTAGGAGTCTCCCCGCCCCACCCTTTGTGTGTGTGTGTGTGTGTGTGTGTGTGTGTGTGTGTGTGTGTGTGTGTCCCACTGAGCTCAATTAAGGTCACTTGCCCAATCAGAGTGGGAGGTCATTTACTGGAGCATGGGTCTTATCAGTGGCTCCACCAACTGAAGAAAATGGCATCCCTTTCCCTTACCACCATAAACTCTCTGTTGTCTGTAGACCTTCTCCAAGCCCTGCCCCCTTCCATGACTGGATGGTGACAGGCCCAGTCTTCTGGAGGGCTTGTGTTGGTAATCACAACTGCACTGAGTCCACGAGTGTGGCGGCCACGCCGTCCGTGCTCACAGACATGTTTCTGCAGTATAGCCCCACAATCTTTTGGTGCTTGCATTCTTTCTACTTCTCTTTCGCGTTGTTCCCTGATCTTTGGAAGGAGTAATATAGATTAATCCCATTTAGGACCAAACATTCCACCAGTCCTTGTTGTCAATACTTCAACCACTTATGAATCTACATTAGCCACTGCTCTGCATAATTAAAAATCCCCTCTAACTTTGGTTGAGGGTAGTGTTAATATGTGTATGTAAAGATGAGTATTGAGAAGCCAAAATGATAGTGCTAGGTAGGGGATGTTTCTTTATGAGCTGTTGGTCAAGGGGCCCCAGATGCTCCCAAAGCGATATAGGTCATTGCTCTTAGTTGCCCATCACACGTAGACAACAAGAGTCCATTGCGGAAAGCATTGTGCTTCAGTCACAGGCCACAGAGCAGTCGAGCTGGAACTGAGTTGAAAGCTCCTTGCCTCCTGGATAGCTTTCATAGAGCTGGAAGTTGTCATGGAGATGGCTAGAAAAGTCATTAACAGTCACACCAATTTGTGGAGTCTGTGAGCTACAGCAACAATCTAGCAAGATACGCTTGCTGGTGCAGTAGTGGCTTGGATGGATGTTCAGGAATAGTCAACACCTTTCTGATTGGACTTGAGGTTCATTCCACAGGAGGAAACTCGTGGGGGCAAAGGATAGATGCCTCATTCTCACCTGGAAAGGTCCGCTCTGAGGCTCGCTTGGGTTCACTCCTCAGAAGTATGGAGAGGAAGCCTACACTTGAGGTTTATCTGAAGCCATGTGCTGAGTATGCTCTGGGGTAGATGAACTCTAATGGAGGCAGCCATCCTGAGAAATCCTGGAAAGGTTCTGTGAAAGGGCTCTGCCTAACAGGACAGAAGAGATGCCGGGAGGTGCTCATTCCTACAAGGTTGCTAAGCAGAGAGCATAAGCAGTCGTCTATGACCTCATCTTCATGACCCAAGGATCTCTGCTACTCAAGAGCAGTGAGATAGCACGAGAGCTGTTTCCACAGCGCACTCTGTGAAAAGTGCAGCATGTGGGCAAATGTCTCCAGGAGGCTAGAAACAGTTGCAACGGTGCCACTCCAGAAGGCCACTGCTTTAATCTTCTCCACCTTCCTAAATCCACATCTGGAGGTACAAGACATAGAAAAGGTCAGTGAGGGAGAAGATGGAGAAGAAGAGCAAAGAAACCGACCCAAGTCATCTTCCCTCTGCAGACTTCCAAGCTTGGCAAACCTGGGCATGGGAAAACGGAAGTAAATTTAATCTGGATGGGTGGCTGGAAGCTTAATATTCTTTGGGGATAGGTTTTATTGTGGTTTTATTATCACTTTCCCCCAAATGTCTATACTCTCAAGGCTTGGGTGGCAGCCAAGTGTGCTTTGAAAGCTTTGGGAGGGAGAGCCGAGTAAGAGGAAACAGGGTTATTGGGAGTGTGCCCTGGGATGCTAGGATTCCAGCCCCTTGCTCCAATTCTTTGCTTCCATGGGGTGAACAAGGGTCCCCTACTTTCTACACCCTTTGGGACCTTCTGTTCCCACTGCACTCTTAAAGAGATAGGGCCAAGTGACCACTGGCTAAAAACCAACAGCCCAAGCAAACTTTTCTTTCTTCAGGTTGATTCCGTTGGGGATTCCATGACAGAGAATGAAAGCTGACTAGCATATTTTATACCTGCCTGAAAATGGAGTCTGTAAGACAGAGGCCAGATTCAAGAAACGGAGATCTGATAGGGAGTTTGAAAAGATAAGACAATTTGCTACTTTGCCTCCAAATAAGTTCTTTCCATTGAGAAATGGGTTACATATTGCAGACGTAGTATTGAGCAATGAACCTTGTGTGGTAGATAAACTAATGCTGCAGGGAAAAGCACCCAAGGAAAAGAGATGGTATCTCTAAGTGATGCTATTAGCAATCTATGAAGACAAAGGAAGAAGGGGCTTTCTGAGGGCCCCTCCTAGCACTGTCACAGAAAGGAGTTCATGGCCTAAGGTGTGAGCCACGGCATGAGGGCAGGCAGGCAGGTACACACCTCAAACATGGGTGTCCTTTAGCTGTATCTCAATCTCCTTTTATATTTGTTTGAAATGCAAACAAATAAATGCAAACAAATAAACCTAAAGAGATTAAAATATTTCAACCTTTCCTTTATCACAAATTAAATCAAAGGGTCCATAATGATAGTGAATACAAGTATCAACAGCAATAGAAAGAAACAGAAGGTGGTGGGTCTCCAGCACCAGGGATGACCCCTCCCATCACTGTGCTGCTGTGTTCTGTGGCTTTTAGTTTTTTTCACTTTTGTTTACTCTTTTTTTTTTTTTTTTTGGAATGTCAATTACATAGATTTACTGCACAAGTAGTCATGTTTTTTATAAACAAAAAAAAAATCTTATTTCTTCCCAGTCTAGGTACCCCTTATTTAATTAATTTATTTAAGTAATTAAATAATTAATTTATTCATATTATATCCCAATTGTTATCCCATCCCTTGTATCCTCCCATTCCTCCCTCCATCTTGCTTTCACCCTATTCCCCTCCCTTGCGTCTGTGACTGAGGGGAACCTCCTCCCCCTCTACATGATCATAGAGTATCAAGTCTCATCCTGGCAGCCTGCTTTCCTTCCTCTGAGTGCCACCAGGCCTCCCCATTCAGGGGACGTGGTCAAATGTGAGGCACCAGAGTTCGTGTGAAAGCCAGACCCCACTCTCCACGCAACTGTGGAGAATGTCCTGTCCATTGGCTAGATCTGGGTAGGGGTTTGAAGTTTACGACCTGTACTGTCCTTGGCTGGTGCCATAGTTTGAGCGGGACCCCTGGGCCCAAATCTGCCTATCATAATGTTCTTCTTGTAGGACTCTAGATGAGAGAAGCATGGGAGAATAGCAAAGTAGAAGGATCCAGAGGGTCCATGGAACATTTTCATTTTCACACGTACAAGTATCAGAGGCTTTATCCATTAATTTATTTGGGCTTTTTGTTTGATTGGTGGGTTGGTGCAGAATTTCCTATGTAGCCCAGAATGGTCTTCAACTCACAGTGATTTTCCCGCCAGGCTTCCGAAGAACTGGAATTACAGGTGCAGGTCATCTTGCTCAGCGATCATTTTAGGAACAGGCTGAGTTCCCCTGAAACTTTATTTTTAGGCAGCCTTTTATGGACAACAGACAAGCAGCCATACAGAGTTCCAGTACTTCTTCCTGGAATCTGGAGTCGGCTCCAAAATGCTGGCAAGCCATTCAGATCTCCACTGGGGGATTCAGATGCTGAGCTGAGTGACGTCATGTGCAGGCCCTTCTGAGAAGCTTTCTGCTGAACACACTGCTCTGCGCATCACATTCTTTTCCCAAGTTGTTCCCACTTCTCTTTTATATGACTCATGCTGTAAGGCATTAGGGCCACGTTATTTTTATGGGTAGATATGATTGTGAACATGGGCAAGGAAGGAACATTCAGGAATATTTGGGGAATTCTGTCATCTTAGAGGCTGATTAAAAGACTTAAATTTTCCTTACACCAAAAAAAAAAAAAAAAATCAAGATTTCACAAGCTGTGCACTGCCTTCTTTCCTACCACAGAACAAGCAAAATAAATCTTGATGGAATTAAGTTTTTCTCTAGTTTATTCCTGGAGTGGTGTGTGTGTGGAACACGTGTGTGTGTGTGTGTGTGTGTGTGTGCGCACGCTTTTGTATTTGATGTATCTTACAACGTCATGCTTTTGACAACCAGACTTCTGAGGTTCAATTAAAACAATAATGGTGTTATTTTTGTATTTGTGGAATGTATATTCTTTTTATAACTACTGGAGATCTTCATTAAACAGAAAGTGATTTTCAGTAAACCCCTCTAGCCCCAGCCACAACACCGTCTTACAACTGATGAAAGGCTTAGAAAAATCTGACTTCGGAAAACTAATTGGCAGTCTTGGGTAATTTAAGGAACTTAAAATTGTTCCCTTCCTATGTTTCTTATGGTCTTCCAAGAACCTTCTCAGATCCCACCACAAGAGCAGTGTAAAATAAACCACATACAATACTTTCAGGGAAAGAGGAAATGAATGGCAACAATCTTGAATTTCCAGGAAGAGACCTGCAAGGAAGTCCAGGTGGCAAAAAGGAAGGGGCAGGAACAAGCTTAAGGCCCATCAGGAAGGGGAACAGTGCTCTGTACAGTGCTTTTCAAACTTGAGTATGAGAGAGATGCACCCTGCCATGATATGGCTGTTGACAACAGCCTGAGTTGGAGCCTCTACACATACACAGGGCTCCTGAGGGACACCAGTGCAGCTGTTCTCTGGCCCACATTTTGGGTAACAGTGCCTCCAAGTTGCTACAATCATTAAATAATTCACATTTATGTTGACGCTTTACACAACTGGCTCTCACTTGTAAGCAGGAGTCTATGAAATACTTGGAGCCACCTCAACTATTCTATGGAAACACGGATGAAGAGGCTCCAGGCACTTGATGTCACAGCTCCACCCCTTTGATAAGTCCCTTCATCAAATGCTGAACATCACCTCAAGCCTGTACTCGCTTTTCCTAAGCATTAGATATTTCAGTAATAAGAATGTCTCGTGCTCAAATAAATGTGAAAAATGCTTGGAGTGCAGGTTAGTAGCTTTCCAAATGAGAAGATGACAGAGACAGTTTTCTACCTGAATAGTCACCCAAAACTCTCTATTATCAAGTCTCTGATGGAGTTGAAGACCAGGTAACTTGTTTTTTTACAAAGAAGCTTAGTTGTTTAGGGGTTAAGATGTTTTTAGGTCTAGATATATGTTTTAAGTTGATAATGAAAAGATGTGATGTAGACTGATTTACATTCAGAATTTTAGATGCACCAAGGTAAGAAAGATATTTTCTTCAAGGTTGCCAAATACAAATAGCCAAAACACTAAGAATGTAGCATCTATATAATTCCTGATCGTGTCATGGTTCTTCTTACTATAGGTAGTTTATTGCATATATGTGGAATAATATAAATGTATATGTAAAAAAAACTAAATAAATAAACACATTTCTTAAAAAAGAAGAAAGTGTTGACATAAAAATTCCCTGGGCTGGTGAGATGGCTCAGCAAGTCAAGACACTTCAGCCAAGCCTGATGATCTTGGTTCCATCCTGAGACCCAGCTGGGGAAGAGAGACAACCACAATCACTTCCACAAGTTGTCCTCTGGCTTCTACACATTGTGGTTCACATGCACGTGTGTGTACAAGTACGTGTGCGCGCGCGCGCGCGCGCGCGCGCGCGCGCGCGCGGGCACATACACACACACACACACACACACACACACACACACCTTCTTTATGGGAGCTGAGAGCTATACTAACCTATGGCTACGTAGATACAAATTTAGAGGGCACTTTGATAATATCATTTAATAGTTTCACCTCCAGGGCCTGTGAGCTCCCAACCATGAGGTCTTGCCCACATCAATCACTCTCTTAAAGATTCCTAATGTATATTTGTGTTAAACACCCTGAGAGTCCTGTATTTCTTTTTAAGAGATTAATTCTTTATTTTTAATTATGTGTATTCATTTGTATCTGTAGGGGTGTGCATATGGGAGCAGCTGCCTTGGGAGGCCATCAGACCTCATTTAACTGGAACTACATGCTGTGTGCGTGGGGGGGGGGACGGGAACAAAAGAGTACCTTCTGGACGTGACAGAGCTACTATGTTCATGAACTCACAGCAGCTGTGGTTGCCTGTACAAGATCAAGCCAGTCACAGTCCAACATGGAGGGTGCAGTATTACCCGTCTGTTTCCTTTAATGGTATGGCTCCTGGTGTGTAAGCCATGGTACAGTGGATGGCACCATGCTCAGGAGTGTATGGGCAGTATAAACTGAACTCAATGGGTCATCAAAAGAAACAAAAAACGGACATGAAGTTTGTGGGTTTAGAAAGAGCTGGAGAAGGTGGTGAGATGAGTATGAGTCTAAACTTTGCATGCAGTTCTCAATGAACTGATAAGATAAATTTTAAGAAAGAGAGAATTGGCCACAGACACCACGATTTCTTCACAGGAACCCTCTTCACAACTGCAGTAGAAGCAGCCTCACACTGTGAAGACTTTGTCGATTTTTTAAATACTTTATTTAATATTCATACATGCATATAATATTTTTTATCAAATCCATCCTCCTACTTCTTTCCCCTCTAATTCCTCCCATATCCCCCACCAATTCCCTTCAGTGGTTCAGTTTTGAGTGAACTCACTACACTGCACCACATAGTACTTAAATCAGTGTAACTTGAGACCAATATATACAAATAATTTAGTAATAAGGAGTCCTCAAAGATATTTAGGGCATCAGAGAAGACATGATCACCTTTGTAAGAGTCAATCAGATGGGTCTAAGGAGAGAACAGCTTCCATAAAAAGCAATACAAATAAAATAGTGCCATGGGTGTTCACAGGCAGAATTACCATACTAGAATGTACAATACCACTGTTTCAAAGCTGCACATGACTATAACCTGTTAGGAAATGAAGCGGCCTCAGCTTTCCAGCCTTACCCCCATGGCACTTTGCGAGCTCTGCCTTTGAGGGTGAAGATAAGACCAAATACATCTCATGTGGAGGCAGAGACATCTGAACACACCCTTGACCCCTAGGATGACTAGGGGAAAGCATCAACCTACTCAAAATGATTGCAACTCAACACTACAAAACTACGCCTTTGATCTTTCATTGGACTGGCTATGTTGAAATAACACTAGATGGAGGTTTCGCCTACATCAAATGGACCCAGAGTGTTGTTAGGGCATGGGATGAATCTGAATAAGTAATTAATAATGTCTTCTTTCTAATATAAAATACAGCTTCAGTGGAGTTTCCTCCTACACAGAGATAGAAGCTATGCCATGGAACTTCAGAAGAAAGTCACAAATACATCCCTCGATGGCTAAATGAGCCTGTGCTATTAATGCTCTGGATTTTGTTTTGTTTGGCGGGAGGGGTTTGCTTTTCTTTTCTTTTTTTTTCTTTCTTTTTTTTTTTTTTCCTGATTGTCTTGTTTTTTGTTTGTTTGGTTTTTGTTTTTTTGAGACAAAGTTTCTCTGTGTAGCCTTGGCTGTCCTGGACTCATTTGTAGACCAGGCTGGCCTCGAACTCACAGCAGTCTGCCTGCCTCTGCCTCCCTGGGTGCTGGGATTACAGGCGTGCACCACTGCATCTGACTTCAGTGCTCTACTTTATGGGAAGTTGTGTTCAGTAGCTTTCAGAATTTAAGTGACTGAGGGCTGCTCTTGGCCCTGGGGCTTCTGATTCAATAGGGCTGAGATGGGGCAGAGGATCTTCATTTATCATAAATTCCTCGAGTTACCGCTGTAAGGCAATTTGAGGAGCCCCTGGGGATTGCCTGGCCTTCACCCTTTACCTTATAGGTGAGAGTCTGAGGGAGTAATAAATTTATAACCCACGATGAATCCAGTAAAGCTCCCCAGGACCAGGAGTCCTGAACGTGATCCCTGCACTCTGCTCTGCCCCCCACCTCTGTCGCTTTAGTCACGAGTTCTGCCTCAAACTGTGGTGTCACATGCAATCACCCTCTGCATTCCCTTATCATGAAAAACTAGAAGACTTTGATACGGGCCGGAGAGATTACCTGTCTAATCCTCCAGGGTACCTTTAAGGCCTTTTATTGTCTTTCTCCTGTTTTACAACTCTATCAACTTTTAGAACTGATAATAATTAATGTGACTCTGCCCCGAGGAAGTGAATGAATTGGACCCCTTAAAATGCAAGTGATTAGAGACCCAGATTCTGCCCAGGAGGCTTACAGGTGACCAATAGGAAAGCAACTGCTGCCAGAGAATTAGATGAGCCACGTTTTTATTGAATTCCTTATAGAAGATAATAACTTTCAACATCACACTTGTAGCCTTGAAATGTCAAATCTATCTTGGCCAGAGACTCAACCACAGCAGGTCACATGGGGACAGACTAGAGGGACCTAAAGCCACAACCTTGAGAAGACCACCAGCTTTAGGGCCGTCTGAGCTCTGAGCCACAGATGAGGACAAAAGTTTCAGGTGCCCACCACCACCACCACCTCCACCCCCAATTGTAGAGGAATTTTTCCAGCAACCTGGCTACTCTGTGGCTACTCTGGCAAAAGGATCACATCCAGAGACCTAGGTGATCTGGCTGGAATACAGATACACTCTTAGTATACGTCTTGAATCCCTCTGGCTAGAATATAGACTCACCTTTAGTATACACCTTTAAACCCAAACAATGTCATCTAATTGAGGGACAGACAAAGTGATTTGTCAGAGAAAGATTTGACAGAACGAGTCAGAGATAGGATACTCCTGACTCTTAGAAGAACAGACAGGAAAAAGAAGCTACTTAAGAGCAAGAGAAGAGAGAGAGAGAGGGGTGAGGGGAGCAGGGCTCATGGGGACAGTGGAGTACACTTCGGTACAGTTGAGTGCAGTTAAGTTCGTGCAGTTCAGTTCATGGAGTTCAGAGGCAGTTTTTCCAAGCAGAGCAATTCAGTGAGAAGCAGAGAGAAGTCAGTTTGAATCAGCTTGGAGAGGAGTTTTGAGCCAGAGCAGCTGAGTTGAACCAGCTAGACAGAGTTCTGAAAGACCTAGAAAGGATGAACTTATTTAGCAGTTAAGTCTCGGAGGCTGAAAACATTCTAGGACTAGGTTAGCAGATGGAGGCTGGAAGCTGACGCCTTCAAGATCCTGGTTTTAACTAGATTGTATGGAGGCTAGAAGCTTCCAGGCCTAGGCCTAGGCATAGTTAGAAACTCTCTGGGCTCAGCCCAAACCATGAACTCACTCATAAAGTTTGGGTACAGTTCTCTTCTCATACCCTCCACTGCAGGGCTGGCTTGTCACATTAGCAGTAACCATGATGTGAGAGCCCTCAGCCCTATACCTCCATCCCCGTGTGAGTCTCCTGTATATGAGTCAGCATAAATCCATGAAAATCCACCCTCTCATGAGTGGAGAAGTCAAAGTTAGACAGTGGCCTCTCTGGGCTACAGTCCAGGTGGGATACTGTCCAGCTCTCCTAAAGGCTCCAGGAGGCATATATACCCTGCCCATTGCAGCTTCTCGAGGCCCTACATTGCTTATCTATAGCCCGTTCTTCCATCTTCAAAGCCTCCAGCACAGCCCTTCACCCTCTCTGATACTGAGCCTTTCCTACCTCCTTCTGATGAAGACCCTTTGGTGACAATGGACCAATGGACCCCAGATGACCTACAGAGGTCCCCATCTCAGCGATCTTGACTTGATCCCATCTGCTTTGTCTCTTCTTCTATGTGATGTGATAGCCTCAAGTTCTGGAAATTAAGATATGCTGGTCTTTGGGCAACAATGTCTTACGAGTCACAGTTGAAGCAGAGCAGAGAGTGCTATAGTTTGCATGTCTCACTCTATACTCAGAATCCATGTGACGGAATGGTTGGCCCTCTGTATGAGGATATGGGAGATGATGGATTTAGGAAGCAGAGTTTCAAGGGAAGTGTTTAGGCCATTGCTGGTATTTCCCTCAAGAGAGACTGAGAGTTCTCCTGGGACACTAGTTGTTCCCAACAGTGCAGTGGACTTAAAGAACATGCCTGGTCCCTCCCTGCATATGTGTTCCCTGTCTTGTCCCATGACCTCTGCCTCTCTCTTGTGATTCTATCATGTCATTCACCAAGTGACACAAACAAGAATCCTTAACCAGCTAAGCATCACTCTCCTGAGCCTCCAATGCTGAAGGTAAAATTCAACATTTTTCTTTATATTTTATTTTTTTTATTTTTATTTTTTTTATTAGTTTATTCTTGTTACATCTCTATGGTTATCCCATCCCTTGTATTCTTTATATTTTAAAAGACCACAATTGTTCATTTGGCTGAAAGTACTACCAAATAAGCATCTATTTATAAGACTGTCATATGTCAGTACTCTCACTGCCTGTGCATGTGTGTACTTTAAACTGTCTTTTATGTATAAATGACTCTGTAAGTTATAAAATTTACAAAAAGTCCTTCAGAACTTTTTACATAAAATCGTTAACATATATTCATTATTTAACATTTTTTATATCATGGCTTTACTTTCTATTAAAAATAACCCTCTAACGTGCTATATTCTCCTAAAATGGAGACAAGATTCTTTTTTGTTTGTTTGTTTTCATTTGAAAATAGAATTTATTATTCAAATTGTTGCGTGTTTCCTCTATCCTTGGATGAAAATATGTTTACAATCTGAAAAGAAGACAATATTTTTCAGACATCATGTTTCACTAATCTTATCTGAGCCCAGTGACATGGCTCAGTGCAAAAAGTCTGCAGTATGCAAGGCTGGCAATCTGACCTTGATCACAATATAAAAATGAACAAAAGCAGATCCCTCAAAACCATCCTCTAGTCTCCACATGGAGACATAATTCTTGAATGGCAGACTAAGAAATCCCAGTCACATGCTTTTCCATAAAAGCCATGGAATCTGTGGTAAAACTTATCAAAATCCACTTTTTCTGAACGCTAGAAATTATTGCAACACTGTACTATGTGTGTCTTTAAGAAAAATGACTGCATGTTGGTAAGAAGAATGTCCCATGGCATTTTTATTTAACATAAACTCTTCTCCTCCTTCGAATGCCCTGGCTCATAGTTTGCTTTTGTTGCTGTGATAAACATGGAACAGAAGCAATTTGAGGAGAAAAGGGTTTAATTCACCTTACAGATTATAGTCCATCAGCAAGAAAACCAGGACAGGAGCTGGAGGCAGGAACCTGGAGGTAGGAACGGAAGCAGAGACTGTAGAGGAGTGCCTGCTTACTGGTTTCCTTCCTCCAGCTTTCTTAGCTGCCTTTCTTGTGCTACCCAGGACCACCTACCTAGGGATGGTGCTGCCCACAGTGGGCTGGGTCCTCCATATCAATTAGCTATCAAGATGTCCCTACAGACATGTCCATAAGGCAACCTGGAGGATGAGAATTTCTCTTCCCAGGTGACTGTAGTTTGTGTCAAACTGATTAACAAAAACCAAAATAGCTATGAGACCAGGTAGTCAGGAGCCACTGGGAAGAAAGACTAGATTTGGACCTTCCTGAAAATCCCACAATGGGTAAAAATTTATCTATGTAGCTGCTTGTTGAAAATCTCCAATTTCAGGGCTTGTCTTTATTTTAGACAATTCAGAATGTTTTTCTGTGGCAACAGCCTCATACTCAGCATTCAAAAGGAAAAAAAAATCAATGGCAAGGCAGAGTTAGTGGCACACACTTATGGTTTCAATTACCACAGATGCTGAGGTGGGAATGCATGAGCCTAAGACGTTGAGAACAGGCTGGGCAATGTATCAAGACCCTGTCTCCAACAGACAAATAGCCAATCAAGCACTAGTGACAGGTATTTTGAGTGGCATCTGCCCCAGACAGTGCTGCTACTTGAGACTAGCAGGAAGCTGGCTGGGGCACAACTGAGAAGTTAGAGGCTTATAATAGCACATGGCACATGGACCCAGCCCCCCCTTCTGACTTCTGCATTTAACACACATGTGCGTGCACACACACACACACGAGAGAGAGAGAGAGAGAGAGAGAGAGAGAGAGAGAGAGAGAGAGAGA